>JABFEA020000001.1:6265344-6293998 GCA_019775915.2 Cyphomyrus plagiostoma | reverse complement strand
ATGTCATAATGGGGATGCCATTGCGATGCTGTCAGAACCACCACGTTTATGTGCAATTTCCCTTCGAGTCTGCCAGCCTCTTTTTCTCAAGCACAGAGATGAGATTTTGGGACGTTTAATTGTCCACTGGAGAACCTCTAATTGCTTCTGTTCATATCTGCATGGAGACATCAATGTCAGAAATCCTAAGCAGGTTTCTCTAAAGATAATCCTTTATCCGTTATCACCAGGCTGTAACGATATGTAGGAAAGTCTTCAGCTGCTAAAATAACACCACATTTAAGTTACTGTAGATCTGAGGCCCCCACACCATGCAAACCTTGAGTATTTTTTTGGCAGTTTCTATAATAGCCTACTGTGAAATGTCCTTTTGCTAATCTGTCCTGATATGACACCTTTTCTTGCACTTTGCCATTTATCCGAGTGCCTGAGTGATCCTAGGGTATGTAAACTTTGTAAATGAGGAGGGGGGGCACTGATGTCATGAAAAGCACGTGGCCGAATCGATCTCGTTCCTGACACGGCACTTAGCTCCGGGGCTGGCAGAGATGAGAAATGCCCCGCATGCGTCTTCCCGATCTGCCTCAGATGTCCACTCAGCAGTGAGCAGTCGGGGGGGTGTTTAATCTCCGGCTCGCCGGTTATCCAGGGTAATTGCAAACCTGTTTCCCTGCTGTCCACGTGCTGATGCCTCCCATCCCCCTTCCCTTCCTGCTGCTGAGTCCACGCTCCTTCATCCTCACTGACACTTTCTCTCCATCCCTGTGCTCTTACAGGACCTCTATGCTGCGGTCAGGCAGTCGGACGAAGGCAGTGCAGCGTCTGTGATTGCGATTAAAGCTTCTCCATGATCTTAGTGTTCAAAACATCGGCCGCTCTCTGGGAGGCATCGCTTACGTCCATTGCTAACGTTAGTATGATAAGAACAAAAAATACTCAAGCAGAAGGTTCTGGAACTGTCATCTGACAGTATCAACTGTTACATATGTCTGGACATAATTTGGTTTCAGTTTAGATGACGCATGACCTAAGTTTTCATGCATGACCCCAATATCATATCAGCAGTGTTGCTATGATCAAATGGTGAGCATCAAATCATGACGACAGAGGACAATGTGCAAGCAGATTGTCCTCAATGTGCAAGCAGATTTTAGCCTGGCTCTCAACAATCACATATGCGATGCCCAGAGCATTTTTGTATTAAGTTACTCACCACTGTACAAATGTTTTGATTTGTTATGTCTCCATGCAGCTCATATGCTTTAATATACTTGAAATTCGTCAAAATTCCCTAAACTGTGTGTTTTGGTGGAGCCGAGGTCACATGGTCAAGTGATCATGTGATTTTATGATGTAACAGGGTCTTTAAATGAAGAGTTATTCTCTTCATTGACCGCAGGCAGTTTGTTAGTGATGATGAGTTAGTGATCCGCTCGCGTTTCTCTACTGGCGGGGGAGGGGTATCTTTTATGAGACTATGGAGAGTCTGTTTGCCCCTCTCTCTAGCTCCCCCCATACACCGAACCACTTCAGCTCCTAACCCCTCCCCTCACTGAACCCCAAAACTTCTCCACTAACCCTCCACGAGAGCCAAGCACTCACAAACAAGGTGCATTCTTGTTCCCTGTAAGATCACCAGGGAAGCCAGTCTTGGGGGGCTGGGAGGGAGCCGGCCCTCTACCATGGTCGAAGAATACCTTGGGCTTGGATTGGGCTTCGCTGGACTTCTACCAGTCCAGCCCACGGAAACTTCAGACCCAACAAACACAGGCGAGCAGTGTGTGAGGGGGTTGGGAGCTTCCCTGGCCCGGCGCGGCGAGCTCGGGTGACAGGCCCTCAATGGCAGCATTAAGCCCCCCCAGCACAGCTGAATGAGCAGCCTCACACGGGGATTGTCTGCTGCTTATGGGAACCACGATGGACTCCTCTCACTCCTCTGTGGAGGCCGCTTGAAATGCACAAGTCCTCCAAAGTGGACGGGCTTGCCCTCCCCGGGCTCCACTCATCTGCGCTAAAGGTCTCCTGTTCTATTTCTTCTCCATTAAAAAACCCCCCACAAAAACAAGCAGTTTAGTACGCCATAAAGATGAGACTTAGCGCTAAGACTCACCATTTTCCTCATGAGAAATCTCACAGGAGGCTTGGCTGAATGTCAAAAAAAAAATCTCAAAGTCTGATACGTCCCCGTCCCCGTATCTCAGGACATCTTGAAATGAGAATTTACTTGCTTATCTGAAGGTTTTCCCCAACTATCCGTATTGAACTGAGGAAGTCTTAAAAAACTCTTTTTCATAGAAGCTGCTCGTTTCTGGAGCTGCTGGTGTAGATTCACTGCTTGTTCCAGGCCTTTAAAGTTATCTTCCAGCTCAGCCTCCATGTCCATGTTCAGGGTACAACCCTCAGCTATTGATGTCCTAATGGAAACACTAATAATAAGCCTCTCATAGTCAAAACAAGATATCAGTGCCTTCCATGCAGGCGGTTTGGGGCTCAGTGCGCTGGAAGGTCGCTGGGCCAAATCCTACGGTTGGCAGAGTGATGTCACCATTGGGCCCCTGTGTGAGGCCCTTAACCCCCATCTGCTCCAGGACTGGCTGACCCTGCTCTCCTGAATGTCACTTTGGATAAAAATGTCTGCTAAATAGCTAAAATATAAATGGAATAATAAGCCATTAAAGGTTTTGGTACTGGTTAAAAGAGATCTAGTAAACGTGACATCCGTCTACAACTCCTGGATGTTTACAAACATTTATTTATAAACATACCTCTGTATGGTTTTTAGTTAAAATACAGTTTAATGGGTGTATTAAAAATGCCCAAGCATTCTTGTCTTATTTTCAGCTTATTTTCACCCCTCGTTTCCTTTGCTTCAAATCCATCACAGTCAGTGAAGAATTAAATCCTAGAAATGAAAATTCGCGAAAACACCCAGCTGTTAGAAATGACGTCAGTCGACGTTCCATGACGTTCGTTGGCATCTGACATGTTGCCTAACTCCGCTCACCTGTTTCCTTACATTTGTCTTTGTGGATCTCGGGGTTAAAATATCCGAAGTGGGGGAACCTACCCATAAGGCCTCAGCTGCTGCGCCCACTGACATATGCTGGAATGGTGCCTTAAACTGTTTATGGAGCTATTAATGTTAGTGCAATGCCATGCGTCGGAGCTGATGATTCTTCATGTTGTGCACGTTCAGGGGGTTGATGGGATGTTTTGGAGGGGGGTGGAACAGAGGTCATGTGGACCCTTGAATGATTTAATGCCAGCTGACGCTGGGACGGTAACTGGACCTTTAAATGTTAAGCCCAGATTTACTGCCTTGTTGTGTGACTCATAAAGGAAATGCAGCCATCATCGGACCCGATTCGGGTAATAAAGTAGCTAAGCTTTTGGGTTAGCGGTGCAAAATGTGCCCAACATTCTCCCAGGCTCACACAGACATTTATGAATTCTGTACGAAAAGCGCAAACCTTTGACCTTCCGTATATGTTCGGTGTCATTATCAACTTACGTCCTTCCCCTGTCTTTACATTTTTACGCAGGGATAAACTTGCAAAGTTATTTGGAATGTAATTACTATTGTTATACAGAATACAATTCAAAATACTTTGTCCGAGAAAAGTGATGTTTTAAAAATATCCTGACAGCCGGTTTCAGTAATATGTGGTGTTGATTTGTTGCACATCAAGCTCCTGTCGACTGAGCTCAGACTCTGAATATCTGTAGGAGGCAGGATGGGATGCTGAGCCACAACATCTCTGAGTGTGTTAGGAGGAACAGCCCATAATGTAGATAGCTGCTCTACAATTTTGGCCTTTAAAAACAATCCAAAGCACCTTAATCTGCTCAAATATCTGCTGCTGTATTTACTGATGATTTTCTTCTGTTTTTATTAGCATTTATGCTGCTGTACTTCCATCGAGATGCCTTGTCTTTTTTCCCCTGTGAAAAGAGCCCAGTTCTGATTACAGCGATTCCCTCCTCTGCACCGGGGGCCAGTTAAATCGCCTGTTCTGCTCTTTTCCATAAGTGAGAAGAGGCTGTTTTTATTACATAAGATATATATGCTTGCAAATCTAGTTTAGTGTGAAGCACTGTTCCTCGATTCCTTGGTGTTTTCGTGTTTTTCTTATATATTAATCTCAGCTTTTGTGTACGACTCTCAGTATGCTTTTGGGATGATGATGAAGTGTATTAACCTTTATGTATTAAGTTACTTAATAACATTCCTAAACATCCTGAATATTATATCCGTCCAACAGACCAGCAATGCATTGACATTATAATCACTGTCTGGCCCAACAGATATACCCAACTGTGTATTGTCAGCGTAGCTGTGAAAATCAACACTGTGCCCACACATTAGCAGCTGAACACTCATATAATGAAAAAAAAACCCAAAATAGATCCCTGTGGAACATAGCGGGTAATATCGTTGTTTTTATATGCATGGCGATCTGAGTTGAGAGGGACCCCTTAACAGTATGAGAGAACTGAAACCAATTTCAACACTCCTCCGGAAAGGCCAGTGCGGTTTTCGAGACAGGAGTGCTCCAGCACTCAAATCTAGAGGAGGCTGAGCACACACATCATTAGAGTGGACAGGGGAGATAATGACGATGTGAACTTGCCCACATGCCCTCCTCTCACCCTAGAGACTGTCATGTGCTGGGACGTTCATGTCCATGGCCTTTCCCTTCAATGCTCAAATATTAAGTAAACACTTGTGTCGTGCTATGGAACTCTAATTTACAAGGTAGAGTGTTTGCAATTTGCAAGTTACTTTATATAAATAAAATACTATGGTAACTTCATTGTGTGAAATTCAAAGCATCAAAATAAAATCCTGATTAGGCATCACTTGCAATGTGGCACAGTTGATCGCTTGATTTTTTTGTATTTCCAAACCTTGCTGATTTCTACAGAGTTTTTGTGTTGTCAACAGTACCGTCTGATTGACAGAATGATTCTTACAGTCAGCGCCGGAGGACAAACTAAAGAATCGTGAAGTAGATAAAGGCTGCTGGTAACTAGAAAGCATCTCATTTAATGAGGTCTGTGGGGAACAGTGAATTGTAAAGCCCATTTTTAATTGTGCCACCACAAAGACAGCATTTCTTGAAACGGCCCAAATTATCGTTGCGGAAATATAGGTGCAGAAATAAGGTGTGGAAGTAAGCAAACTGATCAGTTTCACTTGATAATGCTGTTCACTTGCACTCTTTGGGATAAAAAAATGCACCCGATCTTGGCCCATGTCCATTTCTTGGGAAAGGGTTCAGTTTGGTGGGAGACAATGCATTGGTTGTAATGGTAAGAGACTTGCCATCTTCCTCTGTGAAATTGCTTCCCAAATCCCGGAGGAGCGCGTGTTTTGCGTGAGAATCCGTTAATTTATGTCCCATTGAAAGTGCAGCCTTGGTATTTTGACATTTTACTGAAGCCCCCCTCCCTTGGTGTTTGTGATCCATCTGGATGCTTTGGATGTCTGGCTGCCGCCCTTATCCACCAGACTGCTTTCAGGAAGTGCTCATTAGATGAACTGGAATATCTTGCCCCTGATAATGGATGGTTTGGGAAGTGTGTTTTTGGGGGGTGGGCTGGGGGACGCTCACCATCTGAGGCATTTAGCCTTGGACTTGGCTAGCGGATCACATTTTGATCATGGTGGGGCTCTGGTGGTGGGGGAAGTGATTTTTAAATTCTCTGCAATCAGCCCAAAAAGAGAAGCCTGGGAAGGGAAGGGTAAGGATAGATGGGGGAATGGAGGCTGAGCACAGAGGGGTCTGTAACAGGAAGTCATCTGAAGAGCCTTCGCTAATGGCTAAAAACAAATGTATGCTAAGGTAACCAGAGTAAGTGGTTAAGAAAGTGTTAAAAATATGAGTTGCGTTTTTAACACCAGAGGATCAGCGGAGTGAAAACGATGTCAGCTTGTAAAAAATGTTTTGCCTCAATAATGAAAATGTATTGTTTTGTTACCTTTGGAATTGAAGGAAGTGTAATTTGGATTGATTCGGGTTTCTTCCTGAGATGGACTGACATCCCTTTTGCCCTGTTTCCTGGGACCAGTTTCAGACTCTCCGGGAGTCTCTACCAGATAAGTGATTATGGGAGGTGGATGGATGGGTCTCCCCGGGGCGATGTGTCTTTGAGATTAATGTTGCGTCTTATCCTTTCATCTTGGTGTCGTTCACGCGCCTCTGGAGCAGAGGAACTGCTAATCACTCCACGGGCCCCTGGGTCAAAGGTCAGAAAGTGACCCGGCAAATACCACCTGCTTCCTGCCCAGGGGCACCTCAGCCAGTCTGAGCTGTGACATCGAGACCCGTCTGAGGACCCATTCGCCGCGGCCAGTAAACCACATGTGGAATGCAGCGGCTGCAGGTCACGTGTTACCGAAGGACCCCAGCATGCCGTCTGTCCATTGCCAGATGCGGAATTTTGGATCTAATGGAGAGTAACGGAGACTGAATCCATAAGGATTCCTTGTGCGCTTAATCTCTATTTTTTTTTTATAGATCTTTATCGTGTATAAGGTGTCTCTTTTTAATTGAAGACATCTTTCAAATGAGTTTATCAAATGTTTGCTGTACTGTTATGCATTGAATAGAAAATTCTTTAAATTGATTTGATTTGAAAGGTGCCTTTAGTCACTTTCTTAACATTGCATCTGGTCCTGAATCCAAACTTACATTGTAGAAGATGATATTTTGCATAAAGCAGAGGATCCACTGCAGCAGCGGTGTGACGCATATCTCCCCACCTCCGTTGGTGGACGTTTCACCCTTGGCTGGACTATCCCCCCACCTCCCCCAGCCAGCTTGTCACACTTATCTGTGTCTCATGGTACTCCATCCCATAACGCCTAGGAAACCAGGCAAAAGCACTTCAGTTGAGCATCATTAGGAGCCCTGCAGCGGTTTCTGTGGGCAATATGGCTGACGTGACGGGGCAGAAGGTGACATTTAAGGACCGTCAGGGATACTGGGTAAAAATGAAGCGGATGTATTTTGCTGTGTGCTCATTAAAGGGCGTGTCTGCCTGAGTGTGTATGCCTGCATGCTTTCCTGCCTGTGAGATATCCCTGTGTTTTATAAGTAATTATAAGGGGGCTATTTGTGAAAGATTTAACCTCAGATCTGCCTAATGAAGTCACACAACTTGCAGCTCCCGTGAGATTTTGGGTCCTTTGTGTCTGATGAATGTTTTAAGCATGTTGCTGATATGGTCTGTGCCATCAGAGACACATTCAGTCTCTCGTTAATAATGTACAGTGAGTATGAAAGGCAGAAATACAGTTCCAGGAAACTGAGACAGGGGGTTCTCTGTATTGTTTTGTTTCATATTCTATAGGGGGGAGTGCAAGTAATGTTGAATGCTGTGTTTTGCTGAAAAAAATTAATGTTTAAAAAACAGTGTTAAAGCAATGCACAGCTCATACAGAAGTGTGAAATATGATGACTGTGTGGGTCCTTTCACTGGCATCCAGTTCTGTAAGAACCCATGCAGTTATTCCATGAGCAATCAGTAGCTCTGGGTTGGAGGATTATGATCTTAAAGTTTAGTTTAGAATTACTGTGTGTAAGTTCAGGCTTGACTTATAGCTTAACATACACGTAGTGGCCTTTTTATTAGATACACCTAGTCGGTAGTGGGTAGGTCCCCCTCGGCTGATGCGTCGTGCATTCAGTTATATTTTTGTACTTCCTGTTAGTGTTAACAAGTGGCCATTAACAAACTGTTATCACCCACAGAACTGCCCCTGAACTGGATGTTTGTTGTTTGTTTCAGCAACCTCTGTAAACTAGACAAAAAAGTGTGTGAAAAGTACCACAGGGGTGGCTGTTTCTGAGAGGCCGCAAATGTCACGTCTGGCACCTACACACACAGACACACGCGCACACACACACATGCACACACACACACACGCACACACAGACACACACACACACAGACACACACAGACACACAGACACACACGCACACACAGACACACACACACACACACACACACCATGTTCAAAATAATTTAGATGTGTCTTAGCTGTTCTAACGTTCAGTCGAACGCTTAATGAACCTGTAGATCACTGCTAGTTCCGGTGCTGCACGAGTAGCCTGCAGCACAGTTGCTGGTTTCCTTGCTCAAACACACTTTATTCAGCTCACCTCCCAATCGCCAGGCTCAATATACGTGGTTGAGCAGCACGGAATTCTGCAAAGTGTGCTGCAAACCAGCCCCCCAGGACTGGAATTTGGGGACCTTGCTATCGATCCTATCTGCGTGCTGCAGTCTCATGATTGGCTGTTTTGAGGAACAGGCTGCTTGGGTTAACAAGCATGTGCATCTAATATACAGGCCACTGGGTGTAACTAACTAAACTGAACATAAATGTTTAGGAAAGGTATATTTCCGGTCTGAGGAGCCAGAGAGGGCGCTGGGACACTCCAGTGACAGGATTACCCGACTGTGGGTTCTGTAGCTGGCTAATGTTTGTTTACTGGTGGTGGGCTTCACTGCGATGAACTAGCATCCCATTCAGGGTATCTCCTGCCTCCGACCCACTGCGACCTGGGATGGACTCCAAGCTCACTATTGCCCTCTACTGGACAGGCAGTTGTAGAAGATGAATGGGGCACTTTCCCTATTGTGCGGTATTTAATTTGCTCCATGGGTATGAACACTCACATTCACAAGTATATAAATATTTCAGCAGGGCGACTGACTCCCTCATATGAAACGGTATTCATCCTTTGTATGTCGTCTTATTGCAGTCAGAATCAAACATATGTTTTTTGTTAATAGTTTAATCTAAACATTGCACACAAATTTAAACATTTAAAAAGAAACTGAAGCCTCACTGCTGGAGAGCTCTCAGCTGTGATCGTAGCTGTAATTAGATCCAGTAACATCTCCCTTTTCGGCTGTTTTTAGGCACCAGAGGTCTGCCAATGAATGCAAATCGGCATATATCAAAAGAATTAGTGTATTTCACTAGTGTAATTTATAATATTATCTTCCATTTACATGTCTATTGTCCATTATCCATCCAATTCAAATAAAAACATGGTGTATATGAATTAAAATTGTGAACAAATTAAGCCTAAATGAAACCTCTCACAGGAATCCTCTTCTGAGGCTTGGTCAGTTCTAAAGGGATAGAGCTCAGTACCGCATCGTGGTACCAGATCGCAATATCACATCGCAGTACCATATCGCAGTACCACTTCACAGTACCAGATTGCAGTACCACTTCGCAGTATCAATGCTTTCCCTTTCTGTCCTGAGTGGCTCTTTGCTATAAATACATGGTTAAAATGCATGCTTACGGGCAAAAAAGTATTTTGCCATTAACAAGCTGGCTGTGTGACATGTTTTTAAATATTTTTTAAAATATATAGCGCCTTTCACAACAAAGTCGCCCCAAGGCACTTTATATGGGCATGTCATGTGAGGTTTTTTTTCTTTCATAGTCCTTTTTACTTCTAAATATTTAATTTTCTGCTGGCCCACCTCCAGGTTCATTGTGAGATCAATCTTGAATAAACCTGTTTTTAAAAATGCGATTATTTCCTGGGGGGGGGGGCTGCGCGTGAGACAGGTTCAGCACCTCAGTTTGTCGTGTCCTGTTTGGGGCCATCAGCCCCTTCACCGTAAATGCGGGTCTCCTGACAATTCACCCTCAGACACACGGATGTTTATAAAGCACAAGCCATCAAAGTACAAAACGTAATGGAGGTTGGGTGTTAGACTGCTCCTACCTGGCGGGGCTGCATGCATGAGTCTCATTATGGGATTGAAATGGCCACGTTTTTGTTGATCAGAAGAGAAGAAAACGGCGGTAATATGCATAAACTTATTTGGGGTACAGATGTGTTTGGCCAGCTGTCTGACTGATAAGCAGGGGATGTACCCTTTACAAGAGCTAATGGTTACTCTGTCCACCCAGAGGAACCCCCCAGCAAAGCACACTGCTCTCCTCTTGCGCAATTCGTGACAGATCCCCTGGGGTTTCTATCTGCGGGCTGCACGAGGCCGCCAGAAGACCGAGATCGATGGGAGACTCTTCATTCCATACCCACTCCTCTCTGTCGCCGTTCTAGGCCTTGGATGCTTGGTCTCAGACCAGAACATGTCCCCCTCTACCCCAACAACCCATGCCCCTCATACCCCCCCTCCCCCCAGGTATTTTACCAACTCACGTAGAAGAAAAATTAATATTTTCCAAACACACATATTATAGAATATAAGCTGCCTTCTACATCTGTCTGAGATTGTAGCTTGGTCCTGGCATGTTGCATGCTGGGAACTCAGTGGGAGGAGAAAAGTCACAGTATGAATAAGACAGCCACCCACAGAGGTGTTCTGTTCATATGGAAACGTGAAATTTAAACAGAGCGTCACGACGTCGAGGTTATATAGATGCATATGAACGACGGGACACGTGTTCAGTCTGCCGCCCAGGTGTGCATATACAGTCTCAAGTAATTTTTGTTATGAATTCAGCTCGTGCTTGGATGTGCTTAATGTTTTTGTCGTATTGGGGAGCACAGTGAATGTTTCTCCTTCAGTTGAGTGGGGAAAGGCATTGGGGGGTGGGGAGATACCAGCTGACACGTGCCACGCATGAAGAGTCTGGGAGCGGTGAATCTGTGGCGGATCAATCCCAGCATGTTGCATGTCTGACCTGGCTCCCAAGGGTCACCGGCCATGGACTGGGGCGGGGCTGGGGGCGGGGCTGGGATGGAATGACACAATTAGTCGACTGTTCCATGGTGATCAGCGCCAGACTCTGATTCACTCACCGTTGGATGCAATTCAAACATCATAGTGATGCTACCATAAATCAACAAGTAAAAGGCTGTTTTTGTTTTTTGGTTTCATGTTCGGGGGGCTAACACAACTCCAGCTGGGATCGTTTGTATGTGTATGGGGGTGGTGGTGGGGGGGTGTTCTGTGTGTGGGTGCAGCACCTAGTGTGAGCGAACTTCAAAGGGCGGGTGAGGATTGTGGCCACCGCGTCGCCGTTTTCACAGCCGACTGAAAGTCGCGCTGCCGGTTCGAGGCCGGGGTCAGCGGCCAGCTGCTCCTTACCGGTCACCACGCAGACAAAGACTTGTAAATGAACACTCATTATTAAACCCCCCCGCCCCTGTGTTCTATTTTTTGGACCCAAGCGACGAAGCTCCTCATGAACCAAGATGACCTTTTGCTGTGTTCTTTGGCTTATTTTTTTAAGGACATGCATTAATTATGAAAATGCTGACCCTTTCTTGTAAAGCTCTGTTAATTGGATACGCAATTAAAATATTTTTTATGACACATGGACCTGGATTCACTTGCAGGTCAATTAAATTATCTTTTGTAAAATATCATGGAACAAAGCTATGTATTAATCTATGTCCCCAACAGTTTACGCATATACATTATTTCGATACATTAAACAAATACCTTAGCACTCGGTTTTAGTTTTGAGTGTTTTCGCCATCTTCTCATCACGTCTCGTAGAACCTCCTTCCACAAAGTCACACGGAGCCAAACTCCGAATGACAGCAGGATCTGCAGCACTGTATGTGATTTTCACTGCTTACTCTCCGTTAGCAAACCCAGCAGGCCCATGAAGGCAAATTAAGCCTTTTGTTTTCCCCGGAATTGGCTCACTGTTTTCACATTAAGACTGTGTATATCCGAGGAATGAAACACAGCCTACCCATCAGTTATGTAAATAATCTCTCCAATTGCCAGACTCTTTGATATCTGATATACAAATCAATAAAACAAGAGAGTTCCTTTTTGAGATCCACCTGCATCTATCCAAATGTTTGTTGTGACTTGCTTGTTTGATACTTTTCATATAAGAAACTGGATCCATCATCTCGGAAATGGATGGGCTTAAAGACTGCCTTTTGTCTTGTTGTCTGTCAGTCTCTTCAGACTGGAGCATTCCTTTCCCAGTCATAAAACTGCTAGTAGTGTGGGCAAGTTTCCATTTTCCAGGTCCACCATTTTCCATGAAAGCTACACACTATTCGAAAAACACACTTGGCTATTCATATGCAACATCAAATGACAACAAACTGGGTGACTGAGCGACTGTACCTTGGTCAGAATTAACTACAGTACTGATAGGCCAATGGTATTCATGTTACATTGTTTCCATTGAATACATTAACCTTCCATAATTCCAACAGACCACTAGCTCGCCATTGGATGTGCTTCTAATTGAGCTTTCTGATAGGACAGCACCTATTTACAAGGCCCACAAAGGGGTCAAAGGGCTATAGTGGATATGTGAAGTCTTACATTTCTGTTTAAAGTTCATAGTGAGGAACAAGTGGATGAGCCATTTTTTCAGTTGTGTGTTTTTGCAGAATGTGTTAAAGCAGAATGTCGCTGTCAAGTGTTTTGGTATTCTGGGGGGGGGGGGGGGATTAACTAACACAATACTTGTGTCACTCAGCTCCGGCTATTTTGGATAAATCCCAGTTCTCTCGCATCGTCAGTAAGGGCTCAGATTATTCTTCTTGTGAGGGTATCTTATCTCCGGTAACCGCGGACGGATGCTTACCTTCAGAGCTCAGCTTACCGCCAGAGCTAAAAATACACATGTTATGACAAATGACTTGTTTGGTCACAAACTAAACATTCAGTCTTTGTAAATACATTGCCTGGCAGGCGGGAAAGTGAGCCTGTTATTGAGTTATCACTTATCTCAGTCGATATTTTAATGGCTTTGAAATGTAAACTTCAATTTTTATTCTGTGTCTAGGAATAAAGGTCCATCCATCCATCCATCCATCCATCCATGTTTTCCTCATGCTGCATATCTAGTGTAGGGTGACAGTGAGCACTGCAGTCTCACTGCTCCAGGGCTGCAGGTTCCAGGTTTGCTCTGCATTTCTGTGGTTTTCCTTTGACATGATCTTCTATCAGTCAGAAGATCAGCTCGAGTTCAGGTAAATGGACACCTGTTAAATTTGCCTTATACGTGTGCCTGGCCCCAGAGGGTCCAGGGTCCCATTCCATATGTGTCTTCTCTCACGGCTTTTCATGGACCGCGCTCCTGGTAATTTTCATCAGCATCACACAAGTCATAAAGAACAGGTGTAAAAAAGGATGAAAAGATTCATAAATCTATTAGTCACAAATGGTCCGATGCATCACTGGAGATGTTGCAGAGAAAAACAGTAAATGACGACCTAACAGGTGGGGGGCGGGGGGGGGGTTGATTTGAATCATCAGAAAGAAATATTTTTTGGCAGGTACTTTCATCCAAAGCAATGTACATTTTTGGAAAAACAGGAGCACCCCTGGAACGATTGAAGTTAAAGTCCTTACTCAAGGGGTCAATGCTGAAATCACTCCGTGGACCACAGGATTTAAACCTGTGACCTTCTGATCAGAGGCAGAGAGTCCCAGCCCACTGACATCCACATTGCCCCCCACCTGCCCAGTGCTCAAAACTCTGTCATAGGGGGGATTTTCTGTTCTGGATTGCATTAGGGTGAAAATTAGATAGATATGAAATGTTCATAATTTATGGTAGATTATTCGAGGAGCAGGTATAGGATCCGATCAGCACCAAGGTTAACAACATCCTGTCTCCACATGATGCAGATTGGAAGGCAAACTCCTGTTGGTCTTACCTGGTCTCACACATGAAGCGAGCTATTGGAGAAAGCCAAGGTGTTAAACGGAGAAGATGGCAGGGATTCGTAGAACAGGGATCTGGGGGAGGGGGGGAGAGGCACAATCTGGGGGCTCAGCTGTCAAGATGAATTTAATCATCCGCTTTGGCCATGATGTGGTGCATATAGTAATTTCTCACTTTAATGACGGTTCTGGTTCAGTAACATCATTTAAATTAATAATATAAATGTTAACTAATAAAGTATCAGGTGGAATGCATGTCAGATCTATTAGGCTATGCAAAGAGACTATATTTCAGTTATTCTTTCTTTCAGAATTATTGCCTTACAGCTCTTTATATAACGTGCAATACAAATTTTATTGGATTTATGATAAAAAAAATCAAAACCTGAGAAGACTTTTGCCTGACATGCACAGTGGCCGCGGGTGTGCGTGCACGCTTGCGTGTGCACGCCTGTGTGTTTCATTGAGTGCAGACACCCGTGGACGGGTTTCCACCACTGTGATTTCTCAGAGAGACGTGAGTGAGGGACAGAAAACGGGGACACTTGTGAAAAAGGAAGTCTTGATTTAGTGGGAGAAGAAAGAGCATTTGAGCGTTGGGTGAATACAGTGTGAGTTTTTTGCCGGAGAGCGGTGGGAACGGAATAGCTTGGGGCTGAAGGCGACGGCGATCGGCATGGGAATGCCGTTCCTCTCCGGCCATTTAATGGGCATCCTGACATCGCGGTGTCAGCGTGCACAATGTGGCACAGAAAGGCTTTCTTCCGTGTAAAACTGCAAGAATACAAATGATTTGCAAATGATTAAGTCGGTGCAAGAAATGGCTTTGGAAAGCCCAAAATTAACCCGAGGCTACAAACAACAACATATTATTGCCTACTAGGTGTATTATACAGTCATATATCATACAATATAATCTCACTGGTAAATGTGAATCTTTTTTCTCACCTTATCAAATTCTTTCGGTATCGAATAAACTGTGGAGTTACTCGCAGTATACAATAAACAGATAGGAAGCGAAAAGGATTTTTTTTTCTTTTTGAGTATCTCTGTGTTTTGCTTTTTGAGTTGCACACAATGCGTCAAATGCAGAAAAGGGTATCTGAAGTATTTTAAGACCTCCTTTTCTGAGATTTTTTTTTCAAGCCGCCTGTAATCCCTAAAAGCATCTTAAATGTCGACTGAATGAACCTGGGTGAACTCAAACGCCCCCCCCCCCCCCAATAGTTTTGATGGAGGAACAAATTTCATTTTCACATTGCCACAAAATTTGTGTTTCATTTGAATGCTTCAATAGATCCTTCCATCCATCTCCTAAGCGATCATGCTGGTCCAAGTCACAGGGAGATTACTGCACAAGGCTGGGGCACAGCCTGGATGGGATGTGCTTCAATACATCCCTAAGATCCAAATTGGAAATTCTCTAACAGCTTAATTAAGCTTAATGAAGAGGTTTTTTGGAATGCACCCAATACTCTTGGATCTTGACTCTGAAACCCTTCTGCTGGGCAGTGTGTGGTTGGTTTCGCTTTGGCCACATCACTGTCACCAGTCAGCCCTTTATAAACGTGAAACACCCACTGGGAAGTGTGGCTCGTTTACTTTATGATGAGGTGCAGGCCTTGAAGGCAACATCGCCCTCCCATCATGTAGGAACAAAGTGGGGGCTGGCCAATCCCAGCCCCCGCCCTGGGGGTGGGCTTCGTTTCCAGGTGAGCCGTAGCTCACCCGGGCAGATCTGTGGGTGTAAGTCTGCAGGGTTTGTGATGGACATGAGGAGCGAGGGAAGACCCATCACTTCCCCTAGAGTGCTAAAATGGGAGAACTTCAGGAGGAGGTTGGATTGATAGAGGGCCGGTTAATGCAGCTTTGCCTTCTGGGTCTGTTTTGCCCGTGAGTGTTTCGTTATGCGCTGAGCAGAGAGTCAAACCTCAGCGTCATCCCCGAAGAAGGGGGAAATATGGCATTCATGCGATTTCTGAAATCTACGTCTTAAAACACAGATTTCCATTGAATATTTATGGATACATACTGATGTGATCTCCCCAAAGAATGGCATTTTCCCAAAGCCACAAAAACAACTATATTTCTTTAAAATGCATCAACTTTCAAAATAATGCAGGTAGGATAATTACACATATAAATACGGTGGGTTTGGCTGTAATTTGGTATCTATAGGGTGTGAGTCAGCGTGGTTGCTGTTGGAGAGGAATAAGGGGGGTCAGGAAGTTCCCCCTCCCAGAAACTTAGAGGACCACTGGCAATAAACTGCATCTCAGGCTGATTTAAATCCTCACTCTGAGTTGAAGAGAAGCCATTTTCTCCACAGATAATGGACCCCCGTTTGCCAATAGCAATACATTACCTCAGCCTTATCGTAAGCTGTTGATCCAGGAAAAATGTAGACAATGGTCATATCAAATGGTCCAATCTCCAACAGGCCCTACAAGACAGCTTGGTGTTGCTGATAAATTGAAGCAGAATCAAGTTTATTTTATAATTAAATTGCCAGTTGATGCAAAGGGGGATTCTGCAGGTCACTGTGAGTTAGATACTTCTGCTGATGTTTCTGATGTCCATTGAAAGTCTGTACCTTTCTGCTCTGCCGTGCAGAGGACTCGCCCCCTGGCGAGCAAAACGTTGATTCTCTAATTGAGAATAGCACAGAGGGCCGTGACACGTGCCAGCCAGCTAACCAGGCGGGGGGTCTCGCTCCATTACTCAGCCCACTGTTATCTAATGCTGCGAGGCACTCCTACAGGAAATTCAGTTAATCTCAGGGGGCTCCTCGGTCCAGCCTCTCGCTTCCAGGCGTCCGTCAGAACCGATTTATCCCTACAACTGTATCTGCTGCCGTCTCGTGCGCAGAATTGCAATTTGCATGGCGGGGCAGGTCGTGATGGGAAAACCGTGCAATTGGACACAATTCCGGGGGCTTCTACTATGGGCCGGAGGGATTGTTAATTCCTCCGTCAGTACAGTGGAAGAATGGACTATTATGGCGACTTAAACACATTGTGATTCCTCTGTTGTCTTCCAGTAAAAAAAATGGACAGACACATGCCATTCACATCAATGCATGCATGTTTAGGTTGAATAAGAGAAATTAAACGGCTGCAAATCTATTTTGAATGGTTCGTGTTCTGGGTTCAAGATGGTGATTTAGAGAACTGGCTCAAATATCTGTGAAGGCAAGAAAGAAAATGACTACAGCAGATGGGGATTTTAAAAATTAGTGATAATATACACTATAGGAGATGCTCGCTGTCCAACTCTCCTTGTTACCTTTCTGATGCACATCTATTGCAGAAACAGCAGGCTCATCTGCACGGGAATCTCCTGTCTGGGTTTAAAAGCTGTGGCTTCGTCCGCCACCGAGCCTGGCAGCATAATTAATGAGAGAAGAGAAGGCTGCCCTGGCTTTTAGTGTGCAAGCTAATTCCGAGGTGCCAGTCATGTGCAGAAATAACGAAACATACAGCGACCGCTAGCAGCTAGCCGACGAGAACAAAGTCCGGCACACAATTAATGAATTCTATTTTGGCATGCAGGTATGCAGCAGTGTCTCTCAGGCTCTGTGTCCATTTTTTCTCTTCATGTTAAGTATATATCGAGACGAAATATTGAGATGATTAGTGTAAGTTCACTATGAATGCCTGGGACACATAAGCATTGTTTTTGAAAGTTTGTTTTTATATAGAAATATGGACACAAGGTATAAATAACAATTTAATCGTCAAATTTAAATGTAAAATATGTCCATGTAAGGGTGAGAAAAAGCTGGTACATGAGAAGGATAATATACCATAGGTCTAAATAGGGCCATTGGCTGTACTTCATGTCTTCTGATTGGTGAGGCAATGTGTTGCGGCAATGATGGCTTTTTCTGAATGACTCTACAGTTAACAGTAAATACTGGTAAAGGTTAGAATTTACAGTAGCTGATAAGCTGAAATATCCCCTGAAGGGAAAATTGTTCCTTCCGGTTATTTATTCATATGATGTGATTTTCCTTGTGTTTTATAATGTATGTTGTGCATACCCAAAAATGCAGAAATTGAGATAAATCCAATTAATTCAAGATGAAATAACTAATTAATGCAAGAATTTGGTCCCCCAGAAAAGGAATGTTTTCTGTCCAGCTTCTGACAAAGGGGTGGTTCAGCTCCAGTTAGTTTGGTCATGTGATGCACAGACTAACCCTGGCTATGTAAGTATCTCTGGAAGGGAGTGAGCCAACTGGATAAAATCCAAGTGGGCTGAGGCTGGTGGAGGCGCTGGAGAGGAAGGAAATGTGTGGAAGAAAAGTCGAGGAAGCTTTCTGATGCATGTGACTTCGAGCAGGCTGGTGGAAGACGTCTTCTGAGTGGCTGATTCGATTGGGCCAGAGTACTCCTGCTGGCAGCGAGCTGAAGGACTGGGCGGGTGCACAGCTGCGGAATCCTTCCGTAGTTTGGCTAAATTGTAAAAAAAAAATTATTCGTGCCAGTTCAACTTTAAAGTTTACTATTCATACACTTCAGAAACATCAGAATTTCTTCACTTGGTGGAGGCCAGATACCCTGCAAGAGTTAAAACATCTTCATTCCCTTGGAATAGAACAAACTTTATTTAATAACTTAATCAGGAAACTCTAGTGATAGTTGAAATTGAGGATTGTACAGTCATTACAGGAGCAGTCTGTTGTTAAACATACAACTCTCGACATTATTAAAAAAAATGTAAACATTTTTGGTAAGATAACCTGTGATGAAACTTATTAGTGATAAGAATTGTGTTGATTTTCAAAATGTAGCATTTTGTTGGTCGGTTTTAAATGAATAGAATCGCCTGTTCTGAAAAGGTTGGCCGCTTTTGAATTCTCATCAGTTATAGTTAATTTAATTCCTTTATACATTTTTTGTCCTTGTAACATGTTTAATTTGCCATTTAAAAAGTCAATAGATAATGCACAACTGCATTATTGAGCTCTGTTAATAATTAAATATACATTTGTTTATTTTGCAGAATAATTGATTTGGTGATTCAACTCAATTGGTCCCCAAAAGGAAAGTTAACTCAATAATAATGATTTTAAGTAATCTCATTTAAAGATGCGCCTATTGTCGGCCTCAGCTAGCTGGCAGATGGGCTGAGAAAAACTATGTGCAGTCATTGCGTTGTGCTTATATGACCGACTGAGCGAGAATCTTCAGTGAGGGGATGTCATACTCTGTATAGGTAATGAGCTCGAGGACTTCAGAAAAACGTGGTCTGCTAAATGACCTCGATCCTTGCCGCTGCTGTTACTGGTGCAGCCAGTGGTACCATGCAGTTGAGCTGCAGTGAGCTTGGGTTCGGCCAGACGCTGTCCCTGAAAAACTAACCTGTAACCTTTTTTTAAAGAATCTGTGCTGTGCTGAAACAGGAAGACAGATGTTTCCATAAGTGTTTCCTGACAGATTAGAATTGCACATCCACTCTCCAGCCATTAATAGCTGTGCGAGATTATTTCTCTACATCTCTCTCCACTAAGGCATCGACACGACCCGAGTTCGTTTGCATTCGGATTACCTTTTCACTTGCTAATTACGTGGCACGTAATCAGTCGCAAACATTAATTTATGTTAATTTCATAGCATTCGATGCGTGTGTTGTTCTGTTTCCCACAATAATATCTGGTCTCCATTGTTCCCCACCACCCCTCCCCCCCCCGCCCTCCAAAATAGATATCCTAAACTAGTCCTGAATGTTTCATATGTTTGTTTTTTTCATTAATTAATTATCCTCTGTAATAAATGCACACAAGGGGCTGGTTTCTGTGATATGCAAAGCGACTGTGAACGTCGGGAACATACAGGTGCGTGCCGTACAATGCGGCCGCTGATGACACCCAGTCTCCCTTGGATTTTGCTAATTGCCCCGTTCGGGAGTGGGGCAACACTTGAACTTGTGTCTTTGTTTCGGGGTTTATCACGTTTGCTGGGTTTATTTAATTTTGCCCTCGCCCAGCGACGGGGATCGGAGCCCGAACTTGCAAATCGAAGCAGGTGTGCTGCCATGAAAAGGCGCGGATGGCGGGGGAGTGGCGGCCTTTGGGAGCCCAGCACCCTTTGTCTTCGTCCGCAGGTATTAAAAAGCTTTTGTTCCGGCGCAATGTACCTTTCGGTTACAATTATACATATTTACCATGAAGTGTGAACCTTTGTACTCAATATATTTGTCATAAACAAGGTGTTTCAACACACCCTTCAACCGATAATTATTTTAATGGCTTCTAACGTTTCCATTCTCGGAAGGACCCTTAAATCCTAAGTGTCATGCAGTTTTTAAAAATCTCACAGCTAAAATGTTTGAGAATACACAAAAAACATCCACATCCTGCAGTTTTATTACCCACAATGACCTTTCTTTTGTATACACATAGGCTACTGTAATTTACAGACATCAGTTCACCTGGCTGTGTATCTGAGCTCTGAGAGCAAAGCTGTCTAATCCTACCTGCGGCAAACGTGGAGGTCGTGACAGACTCTGTCCAGGCAGAACCAGGGGTGGCATTCAAATAAACTTCCCGACCCGGAAGGCGTGAAGTGGCAGTTCTGGGCTCTGAGTCACCATACCAGTCAAAATGAGCTTCTACTGTGCATTATTTGTTTTAATAAAGTTTTAAAATATTGGAACATGTATTTCTATTAGCATGTCTAATTTTAGGAGCTTGCTGATTCATCATTTGACTTCTGCTAATCTCTCGATTCTTACGCTTTTATATTAAACACATTTATAACCCTGGTGTGACTATGTTGGTGTGGCTGTAAGTCACACTGTACGTTTGCACACATCTCTACAGGCATCATTTACCCCATAACCCAGTTATTGTGAGGTAGCTGACTCTTGGAGCCTAATGATTCAGAGAATCTGCAATATTGTTAGTGTTTGCACAGTGCTGCGATAATGTCCTTCCAGATGTAGGGCAGAGACGTGACCCCATGTGGTACTGAGCCCCTGTCCCTTGTGGCCAGGTCTGCGGTTCTGGCTCTCCACTGGATAATACTTATCCTGCAGGAACATCACCCCCATAAGTAATCTGAGTTATGAGTCTGTATGTGTGTGTGTGGATTAGGTTTGTATTACATTGTGGGGACATGGGACCTGTTATTTTGGCACTGTGGGGACCATTTTTCAGGTCTCCACAAAGATCTGTTAATACAATCAAAAAACTAAAAATGGCAAAAGTCTTGTATTTAGTTTGGTTACTTATGGTTAAGGTTAGGGTAAGGGTTAAGGTTGTCATGTTGGGATTAGAATTTTCGGCATAGAAATGAATGGAGAGTCCCCACAAAGATATAATTACAAACCTGTGTGTGTGTGTGTGTGTGTGTGTGTGTGTGTGTGTGTGTGTATGGATTGGTCTCATATTCCCTTTGAAATTACAGCAGCAAAGGATTGTGGTCCATTTCTAACTGTATATATCTGAAAGAGCGGAAAGGGTGGTGGTGGGTGCGGGGTGGGGGGTCAGAACAATGTTGGGGTCCCCTGAGTGACAGGGGCCCTAAAAAATTCGGAACATATTTGATTTGGTTAGGGTATGACATGATGTGCTTTCACAGTGTCCTGCGTGTTTCATTAGAAAAATACTTGTATGTGAATACAGGCAGTCCCAGGCTAAGAGCAGGATAATAATAATAATAATAATAATAATAATAATAATAATAATAATAATAATAATAATAATAATATATATATAGTTATTGTTGTTGTTGCTGTTGTTAGGGACAGACTTAGGGAAATTGTTCATACCTTGGAGCTACCTGTATGTAACTCTATGGTGCCTCTATATTGTTATATATGCAGCATGTCTCACTGCATTTGACACATCAGGACTGTAATTTTATCGGTATGCCTGCCATTTGTAGTCTAAGCTTTTTGACTAGTTGAACATAAAATTGCAGCTTTGTACTCCCCAACACTGATGTGGTGGAGAAACAGCAGCTATGACTCAATGTGTCTTAGCAGCCTGTATGACTGACTCCACACCTATGAAATGCTGAGTTTGAATACAGGGTTTGCAGCGAACGGGCAATGAGTGGTTCAGGATTCAAAATGTTAAATGCAACAGCCTGTGTCGTTACCTTCACGGGGGGCTTGCGTGATTCATTTTGTTGACATCGGTTTACTTCGCTTGATGGGCTTAGTAACAAAACAGCTTCGAAGCTGGGTGAGAACAATGGCAGAACTTAAATATACTGTGTAGAAGATTGTTTTTTTTTTTTCTCTTTTGGGAGCGATCCGTGATGAATGCAATTGCACGGCCCATAAATTTACCTTCGATGCCAGAAAGCGCAGCAGAAAAGAAGCTACTTCACCTCATCTGTCTGATCGGCAGACAGCAGAAAGCAGGAGGACTTTGAAACATAGTGGATATTTTTGATTTAAAAATACATTCCTTTAAGTGCAGCCCCGGCATCTGAGCCATGGTGAATTGTTTATGTGAACCCCAGCCTCAGGGTCACACAAGAGGGACGTCCTTAGATCTGGGGCACAGAAAAGACCCTCACCCACCCTCGGCCCTGTCAGATCCTACTATTAGCTTTCATTTGCGAGTCATGGGATTTATATCAAAGCGCTGCTTCTCTGCCTCCTAATATCTGACACTTATGGCAGGAATTCATCATTCAGATGAGTCCAAAAATGGCCGTGAATGAGAATTTAGAAGTAATCACAAAAAAAGTCTAAAAATACGGTGAAAAACTCTACAGATGGTGCTTTGTCACATGGCAAGGGCACGTTCCCCGCCCCCGCCATGCTTTTTATAGATTATAAAAAGTGAATTATGGTGGAATGGAAGCTTCCTTCAGTTTTTCTGGGTAATTCCATGTATGCCATGGCTTTCACGTGGGTCAGCTTTGACTTATGCACAGATGCCCATCTCAGTCTCTCTCAGTCTCTCTCAGTCTCTCTCTTCCTTTGGCTGATCACCAGATCTTGTCAGCTTGTTTGATATGCATGCAGGTATGCCGCTCTCTCTCTCTCACAAGCTGTTCTTTCGGTCTGCTCGGAAGAGTGGCGGGCTCCCGGTTCAGCTCCGGAATGTTCCGGCGCGGCCCACGCTGAGGCGCCTTGGACCGGCATAATCCGAAACACCAGGAAGTGAATAAATGTTTCTCACGGGGGGGAGAGGGGTGTTTTTTTTTACGCAACAGATTAAACCTCCACCTCCAGTGTACAACATGGCAGCCAAATCAGGGTCTCTGGGATGAGAATACCAATCCTGGATTGGTTTAATGTGTTTGTGCATCTGACCAGAGTTGGAACATCAGAGTAACACATGCAAATTGCCTACAAAAAAGTACTCATCTGTCTACGTTGTGGTTTAGATTATTTAATTATTCACAAAGGAAATTCAGTACATATCTGGCAGGGTGAGAGAATTTAAATGACGCTGTACGTGTTAGAATCCATGCATGGCCCATGAATATGGAACACCTGACAGAAGGCCAACCATTTGTTGGATTAGATCTCTAGATCTTGTAGACCCTGACCGTTCCCCTCCTTGCCAGGCTGATGTGTGGGTCATGGTACATTCCAGATTACATCTTGTGGGTACCAGGATTACGTTTTGCATCTGGGACCATGGTTCGGCTCTGGGCTGCTGAGAATGACCGCGCTGGAAGACTGCTCCGGAACCATCTGATGAAGCTGAACAGGATTTACAATATGTGGAATGAAAAGTACATTCATGAGGTTTGCAGCGCATCTTGTGGTGGCTTGAGGTACTGAGCCCAGGTGTTGACCAGAATTTCTCAGCAAAGACTGGCTGCTGTCTGATACTTAGAAAATCATCATTTAAATCTCCCTGTATGAAGTGTAAAAATCATGAGCCGATGGCCACAATGTACAAAAGCCGACCCGAGAGAACACACTCTAATCTTCAGTTTTTCAATTAATACCCATAAATATGTTGCTGTAACAGGTTGCCCCACGTAGGTGGGATTGGAGTTATCAGTATATAAATCGTATAATTAAAATAAAGTGTAAGTTTTTGGCCTCGTGCAGTGTATTTTTCTGTAAGGGATAGCGGCGTGCAACGCAAAGGTAAAGAAGCAGAGTGTTTTTGCATGCGCATGTACAACATGAGCAGGATGGGAGAACGTTTCCACGGTAACACGCGGGGCCGGCATGTGCAGTGTTTAGGAGGCTAGGTAAGGGGGGGGGGGGGGCAGCTCCCAAGGCGGCTTCGCCGATATCACTCAGGAAAACTCAGCTTCAGACAAGCGCGGAGGCGGCTGGACCGCTCTGCTTCTCTGCGATAAAGCAGCAAGCCCCACCGCGACACTGTCCGAGACAAATCACCATGACGTGCCGACCGCGGCGGAAAGCGGTGCGTGTAACACAGCCGATTAAACCCTGCCTTTTGCCCAGCGCGCCAAACTGGACCCACCGCTGTCGCAAAGAGCAGCTGTCAAACGCGGCCCAGCTAAGCTGCAAACTTCACTTTCTGGATTCTAACGCAGAGTTTAAAGAAAGGCGCTTTAAAGTGGGCGTGCTGCCTGTCTGCGTCAGAGGGGTGCAGAGAGAGAATATGCTTTTGATTAAATGAGAGAATCAGATTTAGGGGAGACTGCCTTGGGCACCATTTCTGTCTCTCTCTCCCTCCCCCCGTGTAACTTTCATTTCACCGACTTGTGAAAGCTTAGGCACCACTTTCTGTCCTCTCTGCTCCCCAGGTGAGCTAGATTTGTGGCTGAGCGACAGGGATACCTGACAGGCTGCAGGCGGCGAGCAGGCTGATTTGGAGCCGCCTGACAGGCAGTATAAAGGGCCTCAGAAGCAGCGCCCCCTCCTGGGCGAGGGGGCTGGGGCCCGCTGTTTACACCTGCCTCTTAAGAGCGGGATGAGCACTTTGTCATCTCCCCTGTAAAAGCTGCAGGTGCTCATGCTCCCTGCCCTGAATTTTTATTAGCTGTTTGTAAGCACACAGAGAGATGGAAGGAGCGGGAGAGTTCAACAGGCACAGTCTCTGTTTGATTCGTCAAATTCAGGCATCTTCAAAAGGCTTTTTGCAGACTTCTGAACAAATAACATCACATTTACTGCTGTCATATGGTTTTGCAAGCACCAAAATGCCTTTTAAATAAAAATCACATTATTTTAAATGCAGTACATTTACTGAAAACTGATGGTAATTTCAACTCATAATTTAGCAGCATTTGATTTTTAATACACTTGTTTTAGTAACTGTTTAATCTAAACCATCATCAGCAACTCTCTCTTTTTCATTGTTGGAAATATATTAAGTCAAGTGGAAATTGTACTACAGTACCATGTAGAGAGTTGCATGTAGTTAGCTAGTTGTAGCTACATGTCTACCTTTCAGTTCTCAGAGTGTGATGTAACAGAATCCCCAGAAGTATCCATCATCTATAAATGCATGTCATCTTCAGGGTGTTGTGGGGGGTCTGGAGCCTGTGGGTGCAGGGCAGGGAATGACCCTGAAGTCCCTGGAGGAAACTGCACCATGACATGGGGAGAAGATGCAAACTCCACACAGAGAACTCTGGCAGAGACTTGAACGCCTGCTGGTCCCAGATGTGTGAGGCAACAGTGCTGACCACTGCACCACTGTACTGCCCCTCCCTAGACCCAGCATTAAGCTATTCACTGAGGAGGGTCTGGCTGCAGAAAACTGGGCAACCTCCACTAGGTGGCTCCACAGTGACACTGCAAATCACATGACTTCCACAGCAGACGTGGCGCTACCCAAATCACAAATATAAAATAGACTATTAACATTCGTTCCCATAGATTTGAATGAGATTTTTAATGATCGTTCCCGATGTTACACTAATATCACCAAAGTAGTAAGTATATATTTTAAAAGAGATGATTAAAGTCGGTTCCTGATGTTGCATGTCCAGCGCTATTGTGGAGGTCATGTGATTTCAAGCCTCTTAATGGAGGTTCCCCTAGTGGAGATCGTCCAGTGTTCTGCGGCCTGATCTTCAGGTATACACTGGAGGCCTGTCCCAGGTCAGCCCAGGTTCTCCTCGCTCTCTTAAAGGGGCAGGCCTAACATTGTAATGCTTCTGCGATTATGTTCAAAACACCGACTTACCTGAAACACCTCAGCAGATATGAGAGCCTGGGGCTCTAGCACAGGTGCAGAGTGTGACATTGCAACATGCAGTGAGATGACAGTTCATTTGTCCAGCACCCCCCTTTATTACAGGCCCCATTGGTCCTGAACATTTTATCACAGTGCTTAGTGGAAGGCATGCTGGATAGATGGCAAAGTAGCCTGATGTCTATAGGGTTATGGGTGTAACTCTGTGTGTGCCTGTCATGTGCGTGTTGTGTGCATGGCCTCCCTGCATTCGCATGTTTCGGCCCAGTAGTGACTTCCTCTTGCAGTTAGATGAACCAGTGCCTCACTTTTACATCATTGTGACTTTGTGTGTGTACCTGGTGATGGACTGGCATCCCATCCAGGCTGTCCCCTGCCTCGAACCCTGCGTTTCCCGTGGTTACCACCAGGTGCTGTGGTTCTGGAAAAAGGAGGGATTCAATCCTCTGTCAGAAGCTGCATAAATTGGCAAATTCAATATGGATATCTGAGATTGGAAAGGTTTGTAGGAATGAATCTTTTCTACTGATACGGACTTTAAAGTGTGATCTGTTTGTCTTTTTTAGTGCTTCTCCTGCAGTTATGAACTGACACAGATAACTTGAATCTAAAATCTTTAATAACGTGAAGCTTTTCTTTTTACCCAGTTTAGCACGAATGTACAAATTCAGCTTGTTTCTGCATGGCCGAAATCCTGAATGATTTCTCTTGCACTCGGACCACTTAAGTTAATTTGCACATATTTGCATTTTAAGTTGCACTCTGTAATGTGTAATGAGGCATGCTTTGTGTCTCTGCCGCTTTGTTGTTTTAGGAAAAAAATAAATAAATTTCCTGCATTGCAGTGGGGGCACCAGCAGTGAGGCTCAGTCTGTAGACTCTGCATTTCCTTCTTGCACTGCATGGCTTTCATTCATGCACTCCTGTTTGCGACAGTCTGAAAACTTGCACTTGGGCATGTTTGGTCTCAGGAAATTGCACATTGGGTGAGTGTGGACTCTGCTTCCTAGGACAGATTCCAAGATTCCCACAACTCTGCAGCTATGCTGATTTAGCCTTATAGATGTATACAGAATATTCTACATAGCCTCAGTGTTTCAGTTTCTATGAGATGCACAATTATTTTTAGTGGCTGGAGTACCACTGTCAAAAAAGAAATAAAACAGACTCAGGTACAGATTTTTGCGTAAACAGACCTAACATGCCTTAGGTGTAATTACCATTTCTCCTGATTAAACTGGTAAAAACTGGGCAAATTTTAGCTTTCATCTCCCAGCTTGATCCTTTTCATTAACATTTTTAATGAATATGCATGATTTCCAAGGTGAAAGCTCTAGATGCAGGTAGGGAGGGACCAGCAGGCTTCTGAGAGTCTTAGTGTGAGCTACTGGCCGTCCCTGAAGTGAGGGATTAGTGTAGAAGTGTTTTCTCCATCTGCTCCGGTCGTTTAAAAGGCACGTTGACGATGCTGATGAACCGCGAGTGGGGAGCAGTGTGAAGAAAATGGGCAAAGATAGACGGGGGCGGAGAGGGGGGGGGGAAAACACCGTGAAGCTTTAGCCGATTCCCTAGAGAGGTGTGTGTTTGGGAAGCGTGTGGGACTCACAGTACGGTATTCAAACAGATGCTCTCTCGTGTTTAACTCATTAACGAGGTCAAATATCAGTGCACCTGCTGGAAAGACTAATTAAATTCTGTTGATCTTCTTTGACTGGGATGCCCCTGGTTCAATAATCAAAACCTCCATCTCAAACTCCTCCATCACTGCCTCTTTTATCTTTGGTGTCAGTCTGCACAGCAAAAACAGAACAAAGTTAAATTCAGTGATGAGAGAATTACAGGCTTTGGGATTTCAGTAAGTGATGTTTTGCCATGCCGCGTCAATCACTACCTGATTTAACCCAATAAGAACTTGGCAGGGACAAAAAAAGGAACCAATAGGAAGTGTGCTATTCCAGCCTGGGGTTGACGGCACACAATAGCCCCACCCATTACAGGTTACAAAGGTTCATTTCCACTGAAACTAATTAAAATGGTACCTAATATGGACTCGCTGTGTGTACTCACGCTCGTTCATGGGGATTACTTCAGTGAAGCTTAGAGCGTCACATATTTCCTTCTTTTCTATCAGTTTTTTTTTCATTTAATGAAAATTAAATAAGAGAATTAATTTAGATTATTTCCCGAGGCCCTGGCCACTAAGGATGTCAAGTGTTTGATCTGTGTAGCCGGGTGTCTTGGGCCTGTGACCCTTGGGAATAGTGTGGAATCTATTTCTTTATATATTCTTGGACAGATCACCTCTGGATGACCCCGGAATGGCACAGAGCTTCTGTGGCCAGCATGGAAAAGGCCCCCTTTAATGATGTCACCATTCCCTCTGCACTGCGCGAGCTGTGAGCATCAGGAACAGAACAGGCTTCTCATTTAAGCCTTGATCTCTCCTGTCGCTTCTTCGCCAGCTTCACAGTCTTATAATTGCGGTCTGACACATCCTCAGATTCCAGTCAGTCGTCCAATCACACAGCAAGCTCCGCCCAGCCCCCTCAGATAATCCTGTGCCCCACACACCCCAACATTTCAGAGCTGGAGCCGAGCCTGTTTGGGAAGTGGCCACCTTAGTCCTGTGGTTCCCCCATTGATAACTTTCACCCATGACATCGGTTAGCAGTAAGAGGAGCCCCAACGCCTCCAGCTTCCCTGGGAGATGTGACCTGGATGCTGGGCTGAAATTAATACAAATCACTGCCCAATCCTGCTTACTCCCATCAGTGGCATTTAGCAATGTGCTTGTTTTGTGAGGCGCTTGTTTGGGTGCGTGCAGGGTGTGCGGTTAGGTGGGTTTCTCCTGCGGCATGTTATCTGGTGGTATTAATATAGGAGCCAAAACCCACTGAATG
>JABFEA020000001.1:6253915-6265244 GCA_019775915.2 Cyphomyrus plagiostoma | reverse complement strand
TCAAAGTTACCTCTGCCCTTAAAAATGGATCAAATGCGCAGTGATTCTTCTGAAGATGGCATTGCAGGGCTACTGGATTTAACGGGTGTGCGGTTAGGTGGGTTTCTCCTGCGGCATGTTATCTGGTGGTATTAATATAGGAGCCAAAACCCACTGAATGTGCCTGCATTGATCTTTATTAAAGTACACTGGCAAACTGTACGATGTCAAAGTTACCTCTGCCCTTAAAAATGGATCAAATGCGCAGTGATTCTTCTGAAGATGGCATTGCAGGGCTACTGGACTTAACGGCGGAATGTTTTAAAATAAAATATAATGACGGTGGCTTACATTCGCTGATGGTTTTCAGGTCAGTATTGTTACTCCTTAATGGTCATTTGTCAGGTCAGCACTTTCATTTTGCTTTACTCTGTTGTCTCTGACTTTATTTATTTTCATTTTTTCGACTGTCACACGGCAATTGAAGCAGCAGCAGTCTCGTTATCCAGGGTCCTGCGTGGAGCTAAGCCTTCTCCCCGTCCCAAATACGTCGCGTCCTGTTGTGTCGCTGCTGATTAGATGGCCGACTGCACAACCGCAGCAAAGATCCAACGGCTCCACTCGCAGGAAAGGAGTGGCAGAACTGGGGGGGGACGACCCACCCCATCTTAGCCACTGTTCAGCTAGATTGGAAGGAAACATTCTATCAGTTCCGTTTATATCAGGTGCTGTGAGTTCAATGGCCAGAAGGGGGCACTCTTAAATCATTAATTCGCTTTTTTTTTTGTTTTACTTGTAGCCATTTGAAAAGCAGCACTTGAAGGTCTGTGTATATCATATTGCGAGTTTAAAATTGGAGATAAGGTGCTGAGAAGCGGGGAGGGCCTGGGTGCTGCGGAGATAGTGAGGTGAGCCGTGTTTTGTGCCGACTGCTTGCACCCGTCCCGCGTTCCTGAGGAGGCGATAAATCAGCAGGCCGCTTCCTCTCAGCCCCTGTGACCCTTGTTTACATTCAGCCGGCGCTTCACACCCGTCCCTCGACCTGCTGTCACCCACACCGCCACGCTATCAGCGTATTCTGCCATTTGTCTCATTCCAACCTGTCCTCCCTTCCCCGTCCTGTCTCCTAAAAAAATAACCACCCCCCACCCCCTGCCCAATCTCCAGGTCACCTGGTTCCTGTTGGCCACCATGACTGAATAAGACGTTATCACTGGTTTGTCTGGAAGAAGATTTGCGGATATGTAAACTGAATTCTCTTTCGGTGTGTTACCCTGACTAGGAAGTCACTTGATTACTTAGCGTTTCTTAGATTGATATATGAAGAGTGTTTCATATGTTCCACCTGCACTCGGGCCCCTGGTACAAGGAAAGGAACCACCACCATGTCGCTAGTCAGTGTAGGCCTGGTGACAGAGGGATCTTCTGGGAGGGGGTCATTGCTAAATCAATTCGCTTTTCCGGTCAGGTCTCTGCTACTTTTGTGAGCAGGAATCTCCATAAAATGAGACGAGCGCGGCTGAGCGAGTGGATCTACAAAACCAGGCAGCTGCTGGTCCTTTACCAGGCAGTCATTGTTCCTCTGGGCCCCTGCATGACCCCGTAATCCATCTGGATCGGAGCGGTGACAGCATGTTTAAAAAATCCAGTGTATCTCTTTGGATGCCGACGCGAAGGTTGCAGGTTCAAATCCCCAGGTTGGCTGAAGTGATTTCAGTGTTGGTTCCTGATTGCTATTCGTAAACTACTCATTTAATAGTTTAAATCCTCCAAATAAATGATTAACTGACTCAAAATCTGATCCCAGCCCACAGTCTCTCCTTGGGCATCCAGGCGACTGAATCTCCTCTTTTCTTTCAGCTTAATGTTTCCGAATCTTAACAAATGTGTCATTGCCATTCCAGCCGGAGCCACAGGGGTTCAGATCAAGGCCCTTTATCCCATCTTGCCACCACTTGGCTTCTTAGCGCAGTTCTTAGAAAAGTATTAAGCTAAAGTGTGATCTTCCCTGTTCTCTCCCTCATTTCAATGTCAGCTAGAGGAAATGGTCATTTATCGAGAGAGCAAACCGAAATTCACAGCTCCTGCCGGAACAATAAGCCAGACTTCCCGTTTCACAGTAATCTATGGGCCTTTTGAGCCGTGACATGACAAATGAAAGGTGCAGTCGGGTCGGACTTTTTAACGACTCAGCCTTTGGGTGCCGCCGGATCCGCTCCGGCTGTAAATCCCTGTGAGAACCGTCATAGGGAGGAGGGATTCTGCCAGGACTGCAGGAATCCTCAGTACCCCCATGTATCCGGACTTGCGCTCGTCCCTGTGGGTCTGCCTCGTATCCCGTCCGTGGAAAACCAGAGAGGAGAGCGAGGGCCGACTGAATTTATCGAGCCACTTCTTTGCGCTCATTCGGATGATGAGCGGAGAGGGTTTGATCTTAAATTTTGCTGGGCTGTAATTACCTGGTGAATTCCCCACAGGGTGAAATGGGTTTGTAGAATTTATTGACATGCATATGTGCTCCCATCACTTTCATGTATACAGAGACACGGCCTTCACTGATTGGTTGCTCCGTCTCTTGGAGGTCAGCTTTGCAAATGCCCACTTGTCACCCACGTTAGCAGGTATGTTGTGAACGCTCTCCCCGCAGCAGCTGTTGTCCAGGGGGTGGTGTGGGTCATGCTGTGCCTCTGTTCAGAAGGTCGCAGGTTCAAATCCCTGGGCCACCAGAGTCATTTTGCTGTTGGAGCCCTTAACCTCCAATTGCTACAGGCTGACCCTGCTTTCTCAAAAAAAACGTATGTCACTTTAGATAAAAGCTGCTATTTAAAAAAAGTCACAAGCGTACAAACAGTTGACCAGTCCGTTGACCCTAACCCTAACCCTGCAGCCTAAAAACATTTAATACGATTACATTTATGAGGTCAATGGCTCCTTTTTTTCCATGAACTCTTTTTAACTTCTAACTGGGATTTTATGACCAAATAATATGGACAATCCTTTTTTTACCACTAATTTACTCCCTTCCTTGGCTACCCCCCACCTTTACTTTACCCTAATTACTCCACTAATTAAAATCAGATTTTCTTCCCAAAGCAATACCGTTTGTTAATTCCTGCTGTTCGTTCTGCCCTGGCTGCTTCCACCTGCTTTTGGTCATTAAATTGCATAGTTGAACTTGCATCATTATACTAATTATCATGCCCCTAAAATGGTATAGGGTCTAGTCTACGTTTATAGTCTTAATTTAGGCATTAATGTAACCTTTTGGGTAATTGTATGCGCCAAGATCATGTTTCTTATGCTGTTGTCGAGCAAGTGTGCATATTGCTTTCAGATTGGCTTCCAATGGCCTTTAATGGTGTTCCACTTCATATAAGTCCAAAATGAAAACATTAATAAACCAGCAAGTTAGAGTCAGTTAGATCTGAATGTGCTCAGTATTCTGACCTGCGATCCCTCCCTGGCTAGAAAAAGGATAGATCTTGGGCTGAAATTATAGCTGCTTGTCTTTTGATGAGCTGCTGCTGCCCACTCAGAGCTCCAATAGTTGGGAGTTCCTTCTGCCTGAATTAGCTCAGGTTGCCAGGGAACCTTTCATCTGCAGAAGGTTTTTTGAGCATTTCCACAGTTTTCCCAGAGTTTCCAAATAGCACTGAAGGCAGGACTTTCATTGGGCCACTTAGATGCATCTTACGGTACTCTGACATCATTAACCACGTGTCTTTGGTCGTTGTCCCACTTCACTCCAATTTAAGGCTTTTAGCAGGCTGACATGGGGTTTTATGTGGTATTTACCTGCCTCCTGTCTTGTCAGATGCACCAAGCTTTCCAACAGTAGGTTGTGTAGGATCTTTGTGCCTGTGAAGTGTCCTGAATATTGTTGACATGCTGCTTGCTTTCTACACTCTGTGTTGCACTTTCTGATGATGATGTTGCTGTTGGCCTCAAAGCACCATCTTTCGGCAGTTTTTCTGTTTTTGTGGCTGCAGGAGTGGTCTGGCAGTCACTGTGCTTGTTTCCCTCACCATTGGGTGTTTCTGTTGAAAGGTAGCTGAAGACAAAGCAAACATCAGTCCAGGTGTGAATTAGCATCACAACATGTCTTTCCTTTAGTGTAACTGCATTTACTGTTTATTATTCATATTTATAATCCTCTAGGAGGGCCATGTTTCATCCCTGGCCTGAACATGTCACTGGAATTTTCTGTTTCCTCTCTCTGTAATTCCTTAACGTAGCTCTGCTAAGGAGAGGCGTTTTCCTTTTAGCCTGATGGAAGCAGGAAATTCTCTATATCAGCGTGTTTGGCCTTATTAGAATTAATAACGATAAGAGATGTTAAGAGGTCTTCATTTTGTGCCATATAGACAGGGCCCAAGCAGCTAGCCAGCTCCTGCTTCTGACTATGTGCCTAATCAGTCCCATGCGCAGCTCGGTAATCGTTACGCTGGCCTGAGTGAGATGGACCCCCGCAGCTTTATCGTGTGAAAGATGCTAAATGAATTAATTCCTTTGACAGCCTATAAAACGACCACACTTACTTCACCCACCCACCCCATGTATTTTATGATCTCCTGAAAGAAGCCTTATGAATCTCCTGCATAATGATGGGGGGGGGGGGCTTTTAAAGAGGATCGGATTTCAAAGAAAAGAGCCAATTCAGCCACCCCACTTTCATTGTCAGATATTTATTGCAATGCTTTTATACAGATTTGTGGGAAAGGGTTTCAGTTTGAGGTGAATTTCTGACTCTGAACCTGGCCTTTGTGAGCATGTGTGGGTCTGTGTGTGTATCTGGGTTATGTATGTATTACGTTGTTGGGGCCAAATGTCCCCACAATGTGAAAAAAAACCCCATTATTTTGATGTTGTGGGGACCATTTTTTTTATCCCCACAAGAGAAAACTGAAGTGTATAAAAAATCTGTAAGTGTAATCAAAAAGACTAAAAATGCCTAATGTCTCGTGTTTTGTTTGGTTACTTATGGTTAAGGTTAGGGCTGAGTAGAGGTGAAGTTTGTCAAGTTTTCCCCATAGAAATGAATGGATAGTCCCCACAAAGATATAATTACAAACCTGCGTGTCTGTGTGTGTAAGTGTGTGTGTGTATCCTCTACAAACGGACACACACCAAACATCACTCTGGTAAAAGGTGCAGGCCATGGAGCCCAGCAGCAGCTTTCTTCGTCCCTGACGGTTTCCGAGTGGCCCAGCGAGGGCTGAGTCAGTGCTGTTCCTGTCCAGAGTAAACGAAGTGTGCCGGGGCCAGCTGCCATTGGCGGACAGGCGGGGAGACTGTGCTGCTGCCGGAGCAGCCTGGCAACCGCCGAGCCGCCCCTCCCTTCCCATCCTCAGTTGGGCAGAAACGGGTCGTGATGCCGACACACCCTGACCCGGCCCGACCCACAGGAAGGTGGGCTCGGGTGGTACAGGCTGGTGCTGTTTGTTGGCACTGCATTTATTTCACTGCATTTCTCTTCTCACATGCTTAGCCAGGAATATTCCGGACCCTTCCTCAATCAAAGGAGCCACAATTATGCTTAGTAATTTCATAGCGGTCCAAAAACATACCAACAAACAAAAGCTTTAAGGAAATGTAATTAATGGACTGGCATCCCGTTCACAGTGCCACCTGCCCTGGGCTTCTGGGATAGTCACCAGGCTCACTATAACCCAGACTCATGGCTGGTGTATTTGTGTGCTTATAATTCATGAATTGTGTACTGTATTTACAATTTCCAAAGAAAATTTATAAATTAATGTACAATTACTTCTTGACAGAGTTTTCAACATTTCATTCGTTAAAACTTTACGGATAACAGCAGTGGCGGGAATCGCTTTTCCGCCCCACAGATTCTGTTTTCTTTGAGCTGAAAACTGATGTTTAGCGAAAACGCGCCAATGTCGATCCTCTCTCTGTCATGTTGAGGTTTATAATAATGATGGTAGATTTGAAAATAAAATCTCTGTGGCCCCCTCCTAAATTCATTAGTAAGTCCCCCCACCCCACAAACCTTAACCGTCTTGCTGCTGAATGTGAATGACATGGGCGACTGACACAAGCTGCAGTCATCCAGAGCTACGCTTCTTTTTAAACGAGCAGTTAGAGTAATAAAATACAGCCGCTCCTCGAGTGCGAGTTTACATCTGTTAGATGGATTAAACGGCTGGGCAGCATTTCCACCTGTATCCTGTAGGGAGTGAGAAGCACTCTGAACACAGCACTCCGAGGATCTGTCTGCTATCGATGCTGAGAGGGAGGGAGGGAAGGAGAGAGAGAGAGAGAGAGAGAGAGAGAGAGAGAGTGAGTGGGTGAGTTACAGTGACCGGATCTCCATTCTCACCAGCCAACCCCTGGTGCTTGTCTGTCTAGATTCCTTGTGAGAGGATTCCATAATTCTGAACCTTGTTCCTATTGAGACAATAACCACATTTGTCTTTCTTCCTCAGTAAAATACACATTTGTTTTCATTTAGCAGACTTTTGTCTAAAGTGATCCTAAGAGCAAATTCTAACATAAAATAGGATGCTGCGGTTCAATGACAGCTTTGACCTTGATATTTGCTTGCATGTCTTACAATGATTTTGACTGTTCTCTGATATTTAAAACTGCAGGTTTTTAAAAGATGTTTTTCTTGAGATTCTGCATAGAGTTGTTAAAAATTATTCCAGAGGAAATGGTGTCTTTTGCCACATATCAGTTACTGAAGAAGTAGCTCAAATTGAATTTAGGGTTGAGCAAATTGGGATTTTCTCCTGTTTCATTGTATAAATATTCAGCTTAGGTAATGCAAATAAACCATGTCTTTTGTATTTTTGTATGTTTCCAGATTTTAATTACATATCCATCCAGTGCCTGCTGGATTGAAAATAAACACAGGAGGGGCCTTTAATGTAATTATGAGGTAATGAACTTGTATGCTGATCAATGGTTTACAGTTTCTATTTAGTAAAGATTTTCATCGTAAGCGACATACTTTGGGAAAGCAAAGTCAGAAAGTCCTCAGAGCAATCAGAGTTAAGGACGTTACTGAAGAGTCTAGTGATGAAATCATCCAGCTGACCCTGAGATCTGAACCGACAACCTTCTGATCACTGGCACCGAGTCCCAACCTGAGCTGCACACTGACCTCATAGTGAACAGCTTAATTAGTTGCAGGCCGTGTGAGTGTGAGTAAATGTAAGGGTGTATAATAGATAAGTGTCAGAGAGGGCTTCTTAGTTTGCTAGTTAATGTGTTTTTCATCTGGGGCATGCTCCTTACCTCCTTACACATGCAGCCTCAACATTTGCCGTTCAGCTAATTCATATACTGTATCTTATTATTCATTAGTTAGTAATTGCCTTAGCTTTGTGCTTCCAGCCAATTTTAGGTGTGCTCTGTGTCACTTCCAAACGCTGCCATTGTTTTACTGACCCACCAGGCATCCAGTATCCCTAAAAAACACATCAAAGGGTACTACTCCCTCATTCCCTTCCTCTCTACCTCCAGCTAATTCTCCTCAAGGCTGCGTCTGGACCTCTGAGCGTGGCTTTAGACATGGCGGTTTGATTTAAGCGCGTCTGCAAGATCGATGCCGAGAAAAACATGGAGGTGGCTTTTGGACCCCAGGCTGTCTGGTCTCAGAAAATGGATAGGGGTCCCAGGCAAAAAAAAGGAAAGGAGGAGCATCCCAGTCTCCGCAGTACAGCTGGGGAAACATAATCAGCCGATATGCAATGGCCTGCAATCTCCATCCTGATTCGGCCGAAGCCTTGATCTTTCTTTCAGTACGACCAATATTTATACGCTTCAGAAGGAACATATCGTGGATGGTAGGGCTGTTTATTACACGCTGGGACTGCCTTGTTCTGCATCCGTCTCTGTCATGCCTCGGAAATTTGATCGCTATAGGGAGGGAGGGAGTGTCGTGTCATTGTAAACTACAAGCAGGAAGCCCCCATATCTGTGTAGCAGACCCCCATGCATGTTATTTATGTCTGGCATCAAGTCAAGACGTTTTATTAGCAAGGGGTTCCGTGTGCCTCTGGTAAGCCAGACCCACCCTGTGGGGTCATATGGGGGCCGGACGTTGACGTGAACATCGGCGCCTTCTCTTGCTAGCCACGTTAGCTTAAGATGCTACAACCTGTTGTTTCCAGACGTTTCGGACGTCAAGGATCGGCATTCTGGACTGAATTTGAGTTTCCCGCCAGTTTAAAGCATATGAGCCGGATATGCAGAACTGGGAGTGAATCGATCATGCTAAGTTATAAGTAATGTAAGTAATGGATTGACAGGTACTGATTATAATAGTACAGTCACACAAGTGCTGCCCCCTTTTAAAATGGCCCGTAAAACAGGTGTGATTTATCACGCCACATGTGTTTTCATTATATTCCATACATATTCATAATCATTTCCAGAGCTTTCACCGAGCAGAAAATCAGGAAGCTAATTACATAAAAAAGGTTTCATTGTAGTTACTCTGATTTATTGCTATAGTGCTAACGGAATTAATAATTCTGATTGATTGCTGGAGAAAGTCAATTTAATGGGAAATTAATGGTAAAGGGAAGGGAATACATTGTGTTTATTCACAAAATATGTTCCCTTATTGGCCTCTCTGGGATTGTACAGTAAAGTCTGGATTTCTGTAGACTTGCATAGCTTTGAATGAATGGTTTCAATTGAACACAGAAGCACCTGAATATTATATGAATTTGAAGCCAAGTGAACTAGCTGCACGCAATTCTGGTACCTGACCTGGTTCCATATGATCTCCAGCTTTCAGCTGCATCTACTCAAAGTTAAACTGCTTGTTTCCAGACTTTACCAGAATACGGCAATGCATTTGAAGTCTGGCCTTTTGCTAGCGCTGCCCGACACTTTAATCTGACTTATTCGTTGACTATTTAGACAGTTCCCGGCCTGCTGGTGTTTTTCGAACCAGTGTGACTTTCCATAGAATGTGGCTGGTGTTTCTGGAACCTGCATGCTGACAGTTGCACTCTGACAGAGAGGAGTTCACACTGGGTCTGTCCCAACTCACGTTTGAGAGATTTACCAGAGTATTTCAGCAGCTGACCCTGCTTATCCCTCTGTTTGGATTGAGATAAGGGGGGTGTGTATGTATAATGTGTGGCCTACGATGGAATATTTGGTTGTCAATTTCGTTTACTTTCGAAGTTCAGAGCTGGGGTTGGATTGGATTGACGACGTCTGTCCTGAAATGAGAAGCAGACTGTTGAGCCGTTTAGGTTTCATTTCATTTATCTCACAATAAACCTGGAAAACAGCTGATTTAGAGGCTCAGTGCTTCCAAGCAAGTAGATATTAGCATCACAATTTATAAGAAAATGACTAAAATCGCACACTGTACATAAACAGGGATGACACAGGCCTTGATGGATGTATTTATGATGTGATCTTCCTATGCCAGCGCTGCAGAAAGCCTGCTTGATTTTATTGCCATGGCGACAGGATAGATTCCCCATTTTCTGCTGCTTAGATGGCCCTGTGTGTGTTTTTTCAGCACGCATGATGAGATGTTGTTTACAGTCACAGCAGAAATGAACCTCAATCTTAAAGTAACAGTAAATTAAACGTGTTCCTAAAACAAGCATGTTTAACAGCTAAATCTTCCTTGGCTCAGTAAGTCTTCAGAGTTTGACTGGAATCACATTAAAAAGCAATTAAATATATTTATTTAAAATAAATCCGTACCACCTCTCCACTCACCCAATCTCGAGCTGTCTGAAATTTGACATGCTGATAAAAACGAAATTTAAAACATAATGGCCTCACCAAAAAAATAAAAAATAAAAACTGTAAGACGAAGAGACTTTGATCCTCTATTGCTTTCTCACTCACAGAGAGCCATACTTTAAATGCTGAAGAATCTCCAGCCTATCAGGATGTCTGTCAGATCATGTTGGGACATGGAGGGGGGTGTCCGACCGTAACCCCGGGCAACGCCTCTCGCTTCTTGAAGGCCTTTTTTCTTTATTGTTATTTACGACATGCCAGGTGGTTAAGACTCATGGGTCCAAGGTGTTCATGTCAAGCCCAGTCCCTTGAAAAATCATTTTATGACTTATTTGATGTTGAGCGCAATATAATAGAATTGTCCTGTGGGAACCATGGAGATGGTAACTCAGGGGCGGGCTGTCACTGTAAACTCTTTTTGAACACCGTAGTAATTGTTTTTCTGTACACCCCCCCCCCTTTTCAGTTTACCCTTTAATCCCCGTTGACGGAGGGTCAGAGTGCCCGCTGTTTTGGGGGGGCTCCCACCTGTGTTTAATTTCTTACAATTGATTAATGCGCACGACCCTCGTTTCTCCAGCACTTCAAATGGATGCCTCTGCCGGCCGTTCCTACGGGGGGACCCTCCTAATCACACACTCTGGGTCGGACCCCCCCATCCCCCCTCAATGCACTGTGGGCTTCCAGGGGACCGGTCACCTTGTATCCAAGCTGAATGGGTAATTAACGACCGCAACTTTGCTGAAATTTTAAACCTACCCGGGGAGACGGCTTGCCCCCCCCCACATCCAAAAGCCAGACAGAAAGGGGTAACCGGAATGTTCTTGCTCATAATGTTTGCTTCTCCAAATGAACAAGACGGGAGAAACGGACTCCTGTTTGCTAAACTTATGTTCTTAATTATCAGTGGAAAAAGTGCTCTGTCCTGTGCCTTTGATATTTAACAGGATGCGGACTTAGAGTATGATTAACACAATGCATAAACAATTTCAGAAGATTTAATGATGCAGCTGAATCCACCTGTGTCACTTATGCACAGTCAGTTCACCATTTCAGTTTTTTTAAAAACTGCAAATGAGATTGCATTGACAAGAAAAAACATTTTTCTAAATATCAGCTGTTTCAGGTGTTACAGTGTGTCTATCCTATACTGTGAGTAGGTGCATTAATATATAGGTGAGGTGCATCAATGCTATTAATAAACAATAATATATGCATATTGTAATAAGTCTATCGAATTATTACACTGGCCCACAATGTGTTAAACGATAAATATATATGAATTCTTTAAATTTTAGTTTCTGTCCATTGTAAGCAAGTGATGCAATCAGTCTCAGATATGTTTTAATATTTCCCCTGAAAATATATGTGGGTAGTTTCCGATTAACAGAAATGTGCAGCAATTCACCCAGTTATTTTGGATGCTTGTGCAAAATAACTACCTGCGTTTCTAAGAAACTTCCGGAACCTGAAAGTCTCGTTTGGGCCACAGACAGCATCTCAGAACTTATAATAAACCCACCCATCCTTTCATTCATTCATTCATTCATCCATCCTTCTTCCACCTTTTTATCCTGGTTGGGGGAAGGCCAAACACAGCACAAGA
>JABFEA020000001.1:6235756-6246882 GCA_019775915.2 Cyphomyrus plagiostoma | reverse complement strand
GCAGAAGGGTGCCAAAGAAACTGCAGGGCAGGAGCAAGAGGGTGCCTAGGGTACTGCAGGGCAGGAGCAGGACGGTGCCAAGGAAACTGCAGGGCAAGAGCAAGAGGGTGCCTAAGGTACTGCAGGGCAGGAGCAAAAGGGTGCCTAAGAGGCAGGAGGGCAGGAACAAGAGCGTGCCTAGGGGGCAGGATGGCAGGAGCAAGAGGGTGCCTAGGGTACTGCAGAGCAGGAGCAAGAGGGTGCCTAGGGAACTGCACTGCAGGAGCAAGAGTGTGCCGAGGGTACTGCAAGGCAGGAACAAGAGGGTGCTTAGGGTACTGCAGGGCAGGAGCAAGAGGGTGCCTAGGGGGCAGGAGCAATAGTGTGCTGAGAGTCAGGACAGCCAGCACAGATAGTATGTCACTGTCTTCTCCTTCTGGAAATGGAGATTCACCCTACCCCTCTTTGGGGCCCTAGCTGATACCGGAGGAACTGCGGGCTGAGTGGCTTCATGTGGTGAGCAGGTGGTGGCCGCACGTCAGCTAGCAAGCACTGGACCATCTCTACCTCCCGGGGATCCGTGTCCTGGGTCTTGCTAACATCTTTCTCGCAGACTGGAAGAGAGCTTCAGCCTGGGGGGTCATCCAGACTGTGGGATTACTCCTCCACTCCAGGTGGGTATCCAGAAGGGAGAAGGAGTTCTCCACTTCAAGGCAAGGTGGCTCCCGTGATGCTGGTAATCCCTTCAGCCCCCAGATATGAGGCACTCGGGGTATCTGGTCATGCCAGATGCAAGGAGGCGTGGAAGCCATAGCAGAGGAGCAGGCTACTGGGGTGTATTTAGAGTCTGATCATTCTGTCACAACATGAAGACATTCAAGCAAAAAGGTGTTTTATTTAACTAAACAGGAAACAAATAGGCCATGAGGGAAACGAGAAGGCAAGTACGGGGAAGCACACGGCAATGACCGGACTGGGGATGATGAGACAAACAGTTACTTAAAAACAAAGACTGACAAGGGGTAACAAGCAACAGGCGCGGCTCATCATGGCCATGATAGGGAGGAGACAGGAGGGTCAGGTGGACATAACAGACAGTGTTTTCAAGGCAGATGAATCATGATTATTATTTCCAATCTTTTGGAAACAATAACAACAGCAACAACAACTATAATAATAATAATAATAATAATAATAATAATAATAATAATAGTGTTTAATTTATATTGAGCTTTTCAAGAATCCACAGACACTAATCCAGTGCAGTGTGTGATCCTGGAATCTATCCTGGGTTTTATAAGGCACACCCTGCACTGGAAGCCAGTCTATCACAGGGCAAATACTCACACAAACAAGCACATGCAAGTGTAAAAACGCACTTGTAAAAACTGATCGATTTCTGCTGCGTTCCCAAGTTAACACTGAACCGTGAGAGTACAAAACATGTTAAACGTGTGTGATTCTTGAATTAACTGTCTGTTAGTGATGTTGAGGTTCTGCCACAAAGCTTCTGCTTGCAAGATGTGTCTGCTTGAGTCTGAAATCACCTCAGGGCCAGCAGGGCTGACCACCAACGCCCCACAGCAGAAACAAATAAACAATTAAGTGGTGCACATGTGCTTCTGGATTGACCTGGCAAATTAATTTATGAGAAAATCAAACAAAAACATTATTCTTCTGATTCAGAGCTTTGGAAGCACCTGCAGTTCAGGGAAGCGGGGCTGTGGAGGCTGACCTTTCTGTTTGTTTACAGTTAACTAATTTGAGGTCTGTTTTTATGTGCGTAGTTTTGCTTTAAAAAAATAAAATAAAAATAAGGTCACCTGCAAGTATGGATACCTGAACAGCTGCTGCCAGTGAAACTGAACATTTTCAGAGCCATTTTAGGCAGAAATACTGTTTGTTTGAGTGCCACACGATCAATGAATTATAAAATGGATGCCTTTTCTTTGAGTAAAACGGGGAGGGTAAAATGATTTAGAAGTAGTTTCTGGAATTAATAAAATGCACAAGTTAGGGAAAACTTTGAAAATGAGAAATACAATTTATCCATGTTGGAAAATGCTGCACATCTGCCCACATTGTGTTACGCAAGTCTAGCGTGACGTACCTGCCATGTAGCCCTTGAGATGATCCTCACTGATCCAGGCAAACTTATAAATCTGTTCAAAAGGCGGCAACTTGGCACATGTTGATATGAGCGCCTGCCAAAGAATATTTATCTGCCAGCTGATTAACAGAGACTTAATGAATACCCCTTGGCATTTGCACCATCATTTTCCCTAAAACAAACAGGCATATTATATGCTTATGAAATATAGTTTTGTGCTGTGTTGACTAGATAAAGCCTTTTATGCTCACTCTGGTACTGAAGGTCATGGAAAGAGGCCCAGTTTTCTGGAGGTGATCCGTCGTTCTAGGGTGTCTTTGGCATGTCCGTCCTGTAGCTATTTGAGTAGGGGTAGGCCTTTGAGGGCCTTGTAACCCGCAATGTGTCCATTATTCAACAACACAGCAGCCGGAAGCTTTTCAGGCTGTCCTCCCGAGAGTCAGCCGGTACCCCAGGTCGCGTAACTGCTTTTGGAGGAAGCGCAGAGTCAAGAGGGTGTTAAAGTTGGACATAGCATGCAGGCCCTGGTGATGACAGGCTCTCAGAAGGATGGTTACCTACTCAAAGTGGCCTGCTGGAGCAAGAACCCGGCTTTTAACTCCCTTGCTTAAGGTCCATAAAATGCGTTCATGGCAAATGTAACTAACATACCACCTAACAGATCATGTTGCCCAAAACGATCATGCTGGATATTCTTCCTCAGGCTTCACATAAAGCTGACAAGGGACTCCATGTTGGTTTTATAACTTACTGTAATTTTTCAAATATAGTGTATGTTAGTTTTGTAATGTACCGTAATTTCCCAAATATAGTAATGAACACCCCTTATTTTTACTTACAGTACATGCCAAGACAATGGCTATATTTTGCAAAGTTTGGTATAAACTTGCATTACCCCATATAAGGTTCTCAGTACCTATAAGGGTTTTAACCAGAAATATACTATATAAGAAAATCCAGGCACCATGCTTTATCCAAACGTGTTTAAAATATCTAACCTGGAGCAACACTGGTCTCCTGTTTACAGATGCACTGCCAGGAGGTCTTGTGGTTCTGGAAGGTTCTGGGTGGTTCTGTCTGGGTGGTTTTTATACTTTAGGTACTTTATTGCTTTGGGCCTGATAACTGCAGACAGGGCATCTGTGAGGCGTAATTATTGATTCTTATCCTAATTATTGATAAGCATTATTACAATTACTAAAAGTTCAGTCCCTGGGCCCATCTGTATCTAAGGTACACTAATAACATGATTAGCTAATCAGTCGGACCCGTTTAAGGCTAATAACTGGCTTTCTGAGCAGAGTGTATGGGGTAACAGGGCTGGCTGCATGCCTTGCCTGTTGGAGATCTGCAAGCTGATTAATCCTGTTCCAGAAATTATTCGCAGATTTCTCCCGCATTGTAATTTGGGTCTCCCACAGACCTGCTGGGCCGCAATCTGAAGGAAAATGTTTTGCCTTCTCTAATCTAACACAGAGTGGCAGGACTGAACAGAACAGCTTGAAGGAGCATCTTTTTTTTTCTCCTTGAATGAGGAGGGAGCAGATGTGTCATCATCCATGCTAAGATGGAAAAGGGGGAGTTTTAAAAGAAGTCCACTCCACTCCTGTCTTCTTAAAGGGGCTTGTGTGAAGCTAATGGAACTCACAAGTTGCGTGAAAGCACTTCAAAACAGGAACAGCATTTCACAACAACTTTAACAACAATACCTGTAATATATAGTATAGCTTTTTTAAAATGAAACTTGTTAAATACAGACAAAGGGAGAATAACCCTAAGTTAGTTTATTAGAGGACTGTCTTGCTTGCTTTGTATGGAGTAAAGACACATATAGGGGTGTAGGAACCTGGGGAGACGTGTCCCCCCAAATTTGGCTTCATTCATCCTCCCAACAAACAGTCCTTTGTATCTATATTATTAGATTGTGTATCCCCTCTAGTCTCAAACTCTCCCCTACGCCATTGGACACATACACCTTTCTGTTAAGGTATTTAATACCTTATGTTGACTTAGCCATCAACGATTTTCTTAAAAGGTTTTGCTAACATGTTCCAGCGTTTTTATTAGCCAATTTTTCTGACTACCTCAACGGAATGTTATTTTTAGCAATGTGTTGTGTGACTAATAAAATCCTAGACCTGTTTTCAGTAGGAAACCATTATGTCGATCTGTATGAACTTTCGTGCAGATGCAGAATGCACAAAGCTTCGAGACTGTCCTGCACGCGTGGCGCGCCCGCCCGCCCCGCTCTAGACCGCAGGGCGCGCGCACTTGGGCACACGCCCCGGCTGGCTACCGCTCTGTGATTCCGCTGGAATCTCTCGCCCGGTAATAATACTCCCGCCCCGGGACAGCGCTTGGCGCAGCCAAAGGGGGAAACCCTCAGCTGCACTGCGCCACGCCCGATATGTCAGACGGCCAGGCACAGCAAAATGATCCCTGTGATCCCAGTTACCCAAGCGCTGTGCCGTCCTGGAAAGACATATCTACACCTATGTCTGGTCTTTGCAGCAAAACAGGTAGATTTAACAGTACAGACAGAAAAGCGCGTCTGTGTTGTTTTTATTGTTAAACAGTTTCCTCGTTGGGTGGAAAAGGATTCGATCGAAGAAAAATTGCATTCCCCTTGAATATTTCTCTCTCCGGGGGTGGACGATGACGGGAGGGGAGGGTATTCCACGTTCCAGGCCCATATTGGTACAACGGCCCGCCGGGAATTATCCCCAGTATTCTCGATCAGTCTCAGTGCTAACGTGCACTTACAAAAAGTTTACTGTGTTAACTGAATAAACCAATGAGGCATCACTGCCCTTAGTTAGGAAGGCGCCTGCATCCCAGACTGCGCCGGTTGCTTTGTGGTGTCCCTGTTGATGAATTTGTGATGACTGAGGTTCACCTATATCTCAGCTGCTGTAGCTCCACCTTGACAGAAAACACCACTCAACTTGGGTTTACAGTGACTGTCACTGCCGGTTAAGTGCGGAGAAAATGGACTTGTATTATGTCCATAAATGGTGACTTTTGAGCTCTTCGGTCCTTTGACTTCCATCTCTCGCAGTCCGAAATATCCAAGCTGAGTGCGCTACGCCAGGCTGCACATGTTACCGTCAGTAACGAAACGCGGTTTATATCCAAGCGCGTTCTCTCCCCTGTAATTATGCTGTACAATAAACGATGCCATGTTCTAACTGCATGTGACAGCTGCATTATACTAGTTAAAATAAACTCTGTAATTAACGGTATTACATTACTGCAATCTCATCCCGACTGAACGAGTAGAAAAGCACACATTTGCCCTTTCGCGTTAATTTCACCTAATAATAAATAACAATGAATGATATGCTTTCTAGAAGCGGCCGAAAAGCATCTAACAGCCTACTGTACTTTCGGTCTGTATAGGAATGACGGTTCAGTTGGTCTTATGGGCTATTTCCGTTAAGACAGAATGTGTAACGCATTCCCTGTAGCCTATACAAAAAACTGGTCATTAAAAATCTTAATACGCGTTCCAGTGATGTTCTGATTTGGAGCGAAGACAATGGGTCTATAATTATTAATGCACAACCTTAAATGCGCTTAAGTCATTACATCCTGATTATTTCAGTACGCTATATGATTTATATGAAAGTAGCAAACCTTAAAGATTTCAAATTCAATATTAAAATCGTTTACACCAGTATTGTAATCTATGCAAATAATGGAAGTGAAAAGACGAAGGTAAAACTTTATAAAAGTCACTTTTAAGTTTATACAAAATCATTTAAGCATTGTACGGGAATGGGTGTAACGTTTATGATACAACGAATTTCTGATAATTAAATCTAAGCTTATCATAAAGGCAGGCTGGGAAAGGGGGTATATTATACAGTGAAGATATTGGCAGGTAGAAAGGGAGAAATCCTGCTCGGAGCGGAGCAACTGGAGGCTGAGACGGGGCTCCTCCCTTGTATGGACGGCCCCTAATTGTAGGTTCACAGGCTCCAGATCCAGCTGCTTATCCACGGGGCAGGAGCGCGCTGACAGTTCGCAAACGCCCGGAAAAGTTCGGTCCAAAAACCGTCCGAAAACTGTGCGTTTCGATCGACGCGGTCCTATACGGCCATACCTTCCCCGCCTACGTGTAGGGTCATGTTCTGAACATCCTTGCATCATCTGCGCCCCCGGCCCCGTTAAACAAGCAGCCGCAGTTTGGCAGAGCATGCCTCGCGGTGTCTGGATGATCTCTTATCTTCAAGTGGCATCTATTCCTGTGTCAGAAACCTCCTCCTCCTTCGCCTAAAGACACCGTGCATACAGGTAAGTTTCAGGTCGCTAAATTTACATTAGATTAACAAGGGTGTTTTCAGCAAAAAAAAAACTAATTCTCTAAATAGTAACTCTAGTCTCAGATGTTGTACTCATGCCGGTGTGATAGTGTACATTCTTAAACTGTTTATTATACATGTATATTTAAGTGAATATACGTGAAAGGATAATGGAACGTTTGCAGTCCCGTTAACACGTTTGGTAAAATAAAGAATTAAAAGGGCGTCGAAATAACTGAGTATTATATAATATTTTGTGAAAATCATGTCCAGGCAATCAGTTCAACATCCGATGTTTATATTATATATCATTGTTAATGCATTATTTTAATCTTCATCTTAATTTCAAGTGCCGCTAATTTCTGTTGTGATATTCTACAGTAGGCTAGTCATAAATTAAATTCCCAGAATCGGTGTCATTTTGCTTTGCCCATGGTTTCCTTTTTTTCAAGCATGTTATTAACTTAATTTAACCGTTTGAACACTTAGTGTAATTATTAGGAAAAGTTTAACTTAATGAAATACTTCGGCGCGATCGTTTCTTGTAAACTTTCTCCAGCTGGTTGGCGTGTTCACGGACCCTGTATTTACCCTTTCTCCTCTAAGGCTTTTCATGTTCAGTAATAGTCAACCCTTTATATCAGTAAGTTAAGCTCGGGTCTGAGCTAGTGCTTAATTATCTCCATCCATATAATGAAAGTGCGCCGAAAAGACCTAATTATGTTTATTATGTTTATTCATACATACAGGTGAATTACATCTTTCCGAACCTCTTTTGTATGGGTAGGTAATTGAATGAGTATTTATTTAATTCCGTTAAGACTTATCCTACACCACATTATATACCACCCAAATAAAAGCCCTATGTCAGACTTGAACCTCCATCCAAGGTGCATAATTTTTATTTTATGAAACATTTTGCCAACATTATTATTCAGTACGTTAGTGTGATTTCTGTTGGTGTACAATCCCACAAGGACTCATCTGATAAGAGAGGGGCCAGGGGAATCATTTATTATATTTTTAAAAGATGAAAAAGGCACCAGCATGGGAACCAGGGGTTCCTGCAGTCCTCTTGCAACCGGATGTGGTGGCCTGCATTTGTCCCTTGTAGTAACACGTTTGTAACCAACATACAGGCTGGTAAAGTATGACTAATTCCACAAGTTCATTTTAGCTACCGCCTACAACTCATCAGGAACTTAGGCCAGACTGTGGTTGGTAGAGATGCCTGGCTGATTTTCTGGGTAGAATAATGCTTATGACATGCAGCTCCATTCCCCGATATGAATGACAAATTACGCAGCTCAGGGTGTCATTGTGGAGGCTGTGGCACTTAGGTCCTGCATCACAGTCCGTGCCTTCTGGGAAACATGCCAAATTGTGCTCACAGTTTACTACGCACATAAATAAATAACTCACACGTGCAGGGTTACAGCTAGCGATCCTGCAGCTTCAGAACACTGCACTGGAAATGCTTTAGGCCTGTGGGGTTTAAGAAGTCCTTATATGACCGAGCTTTCCAAGTGCCAAGGTGGAAGAGGGTTTTGCATTATTGTGAAGCTTCCTTATCGGAGTATAGAGGCCTTTTTGTCACGGGGTGAGAAGCCCCTGGCTCTGGTATGCAGAGGTGATGAGGAACGGAGCCAGGGCCCAGCGGATGGTCAGTCGTGGCTTGGTACTGCACTCGGGCACGGCTGTCATTCCTTGTTCCCTCGAGCCATTCCTCTGTACTTTAATATCCTGGAAAAAACAGGCAGAAATCACAGAGGGAGGCAGGAGAAAAAGGGTAGAGGCACTGGACTGAATTAGTGCGTCGTCTAAGTGCCCACGGCTCCTCGTGCAGGTCTCCACCACTGCCTTCGCGGTATTGCTCCACGGCCAGTCTGAGCACAAAGGGCCCTTTGAGCTGTGGGTGCTCAACACGCCAGGGGAGGGTAGAACAGAGAGCTGCACTTTCACAGCTAGTGCGAGCTACATTTTTGCCGGACTTACGTGGCCGTAACCACATGCAGATGAGTGATATCCCAGTAACGATTAACCTCGAGGCACAGGGACGATTTGTAAGAGGTATCGGTTACTACTTAACCCCCCGGTCTTAACTGGGAGGTGCAGATATGAGCAGACTGCTAAGGGTGGTGTCTATTTAATCACGTGCCTTTAAGGGTATTGGTGAGGCTGTCCAGAATGTCTTTAGTTACCTGCGATTTGCTCCGGATTAGTGCGAAAGATTGTTTCATCTAAGGGATTTCATGTTACCTGTATGACATCTGTCCTTTTTCCCAGCATCTCTAAGTGTCTGCAGAACAGTGACTTGTACACGACGCCTGGGCTTTTAAAAGCAAATGAGGGCTGAAGTGGAATGTTGAGCACTGATGCCATTTGGACTAAATGGATTGGTAAATAAATATCATTTGATTCCACATCTTTAGAACAGGGCATTGTTTAGAGGAACCCAATATGATTATACTAGAGAGGGTCGGGGGGGGGGGGGTGGATGGGATTAGCGTGACACTGACTCTGAATCCCACGTTTTTGGGTTTTTTTTCACTGATAAGCCGATTTGCAACATGATGTATGGAGAGGGTGTCCTTTCACACTGTCTGAGATGACATGTGAGTCATTTACCAATGCCAAAGGCACATAATATAAATGCGTCATTGTGATGGTACATCCCATGGAGATAAAGAGCCTCATTTCAAGGGATAAAGTATATAAAGATAATGATTATCAGATTCACTGTAACTTTATATTTATAATGTCTGGTTCTGTGGTAAATCTTTTGACTTTTAACAATATGCTGTTAGTGTTGGAAGCTTATCAGGCATTTGAGCTTTTTTGTTTGCATTAATTAACAGCTTGATGACCAATTGGATGTTACAGTGTGAGTGAGAGGAAGATTAGATACAAAACATGTCTAGTTGTAGGAAATAAATCACCTTGCCAAAAGTGTTTAAATTCAACATTCTCTGGATGTTTTTTTTCCTTCTTTAAGGATGCATAGACTATGTCGCTGATGTGACAGATACTTTGTCTGTTTGATTACATGCATTCCTTTAATGATTTAGCGCTCTGTGCTGTTGTGGAGATTTCAACAAACTCCTTGGGTTCATATACAGAAGAGCTCAGCAAGCGCCTGTATGAACAGCACCTGTCTATGTGTATAATGTACACACATCCCTTCCCTCCCCATCTATACTATAAACTGGTAACCGGTGCCAGACTCTGACAGACTTGAGCAGTTCCTACGGGTTGCAGCCATATGTTTTGGTAGAGTTAAGATCTCCTGGAAGGCAAGTCTTCTTGGGACTGGAAAGAATAACCACACGGCGTAACCAATTTGCTGCCACAAAACACGATATCCACAAATCCCTCTCTAATATCAACACTTAACTCTTGGCTCTTTGGGTTATAATTTTGTCTGTCTTACATGTTTCTGTTTATAAATATGAACCAAATTAATTCTGAGCTGAACCAGTGGTTGCTGCTGTTTGTCTGTTGCTGATTCTGGATTCTGGATATTCATATACTTCAAAGCAACAGAACATGCTTTGTCTAAAGGCTTCTCAATTCCCCTTAAATTGAACTTTCTATTCGTCCCTCTTTCGCTATAAAAACACTCCAGATGGCCTCAGGAAGGGCCAAGCAACCACGAAAAATTATTACTTTTCATAAGTTCCATTTTTAAAGAGCTTTATGAAAGGTGGCATTTTAATATTACATCGCTCATAGCAGAGGGGCTTATAGGTAATGTTAAGCAGGTAACGGTTTGGTCACAGACTTGTGTTTACAGCCTTGTTACAGAAGGTTATAGAAATGGTGGTTGAAAAGCACACATTTCAGAGTCAAGGTGGGCTTATCCTCAATCAGGGAACGAGATTCATTCTCATGCAGCAAGGACTGCATTGTTGAGCTGCGTTATGGTAAATGTTGGTGGTCCCTCAGAATGTCTTTAATTCTACAAGTTTATCCAGCTAAAAATGGCAATTTATGTTGAAAAAATAGGACTGTGAGAGAGAGTGAGAGAGATGAATGAAGGAGCAGAATTATAGTATGGTGCATGTGTTTCTGTGCAGGAATCACCTTAAACACAATAGAGACCTCCCACTGTGTTTTATTTGTAAGGTAAGTACTCCATAATTGGCAGCATAAACAGAAGCCTCCTTAGAAAAAGCAGGACCTGATTGGCAGCGTCAGTCCCCCCTGTGATCTCTGAGTAGTCCAACTCAATAGGACGGGACCTGGAAACCCGCTGATGCCACGTCTTCCAGACACATCCACACGCCACAGCGGAGCGAGCCTGACAGGCTGCCAGTGCTGAGGTTGGGGAACGCGTTGCAAACCTCTTCCCAGCACTGCCAGAACTCCTGTCCGCTGGGCGCCGGCTGGGCCGTGTGTGTGGAACACATGCCGGTCACATGACGCAGGTCTCTCACTGGCCATCATTGTGTTTTCCTTTTTTTCCCCTCTCAGCGCAATAACAGGTTTCTCCGCATGCCTGAGCTCGGTCCGGCCGTTCGCCTGTTGCCAATAGCGACACACCACGCCCTCTCCTCCTCCCGCCATGTTGCGGCCACCTCAATTGTGCAAGGTCACCAGGGGCCGTTCGCACGAGTCGCTCCCAACTGGGTGTAGAACACATCGCTGTCCCCTTGATTTTTAGTGTTTGGCCTGTTGAGCCCACTGGGGGGGGGGGGGGGGGGGGGGGGGGGGGGGGGGGGGGGGGGGGGGGG
>JABFEA020000001.1:6205856-6217948 GCA_019775915.2 Cyphomyrus plagiostoma | reverse complement strand
CCAGGCGGAGACCAGAACCCGGGTCCCAGAGGTGTGAGGCAACAGTGCTAACCACTGCACCACCATGCCGCCCTGCAGTAATTATGTTAATTATTATTTTAAAAAATATATTTATATTATTATAAAGTCATTCAGATCTAAAGCAGAAAAAGTATGTCAATAAGATGACAATAACATAATAATCTAAACTGAAATTAAATCCTTTGGAGATACTTCAAGTTTCGTTTGTGTGCTCCGTCCGTTGATTTTTCCCTGATGCCTCCTTTTAAATCCCGTTGGACATTTTCGCCTACTCTGACTGGAAGGTTTTAAGCGGCATATTTAAGGTGAAATGCGGGGGTCTTTCTCTTCTTGCGCCAGAGGGCCGCTTTGTGGCCGCCCATCCTGCTTCCGACACCTACAACCCTGACGACGACAAGATCTACTTCTTCTTCCGTGAGGCGTCTCGCGAAGGGAGCTCGGGCGATAAGAGCGTGCTGTCGCGAGTGGCGCGAGTGTGTCAGGTAACGTGGGGGAGGATGGGGGGTTTGGGACCTGTGCCTCTTACGTTACATGGCAGTGCTACTACACGGCCTACTAACTGCCTACTTTTCCAGTGCTACTGGAAAATGCGGTTTTGCATTGGATACGAAATATTAAACGCACTTTTGGTAGCTGGTGCTTCCTTTCACATTATTTTTATTAGCTTCTAATTCAAGCAGACCCAATACATTTTCGCTTTTGTTAGTGAAGGGAAGTTCGGGTCAGTTTACACAACCGATTCTATTTGACAGTTCGTTTAAATGAATCGATTCGAATAATCAGTTGGGGGCGGAGCTAGTTGCTGCTGCATTTTGATATTTTAATTGAAACTGTACGTTTGTAATATCTTATATTTATGAATCTCATAGTCTAGCGAATGCTTATCAACAACACACTCCAGGTCTAATTACTATGAATCAGAATCGCATACGCAGGCTTTAATTTTTATTCTTACATATAAATGAACAGACAGCCTCCAAAGTTTATATTTACTGAGGAAGTTGAATACATCGCATTTGGGACATGCTAAAATGAGCGCAAATTCCAGAGAAATGGTGCTTTAAAGAGCTGGAAAAAATTATCTTTGTTAGAGTAATATAAAACACCTAAACACATAATGGGTTTGTTATAAAGATTTGTCTAACTTTATAAAAGAATAAGGGCCAGTTAAACATAAAGACATGAATATGTGGCCCAAAACAGGAATCACCCATATATATCTTTCGTTTATTAATATGTAGAATACGTAGCCTAATTAAGGCTTAATTATGGTATATCACGGGCTTTTGGTATCGACGCATTTACTAACCGGTTGTTTTAACTCTCGAATAGACTTTCGGAGCAATCACAATCGGTCACTCGCGATCGGTTTGTTTCGTGTTTTATGAGTCTCACGAATCCAGCCTCACAACTACAGCGTCTGCAGCCAGGCGCTTTTGAGAATATCAGACTACTCAGCAGCGACGCCCGATTCGTTAAGGAGGAGGTTCTTTCGAACTGGCTCTTTTCAATAAATCGGTAGAACCACAGAGCCAGTGACCCAATGAGCCCGTAGTAGGGAACGGGGAGTTAATGAAACACAGCCATCGTGCGGTCTGGCGCGCACGCTGCACTAACACAACGGACTACGGTATGGCAATATGGCTACAGTGTACGAAAAACATAATCTCGTAATGATTTGTAAAAAAAATATTGATATGTTCTAGTCGCTGATGGTTAATCATTATTTAGATATGGATCTTTATCCATTTATCTGATCTTTAAACAATTTTATTTGCAAAATACAATATATTTTGAATTCCCTCAGAGTTTAAAATACTTAGCCTATTATCGTTGTTTAATTGATCAGGTACTTTTTATAGTGAAAAAAAGTATATTACTTTTTTAATACACATATGGCTGCACGCACGCGCGCGTGCACACACACACACACACACACACACACACACACACACTACTCTTTTAAGCAAAGAAAAGTCCTTTAAGGCTAACTGGTGTAACACTGATTTTATCATGTTTTGAAGATGAAAGCACTGAAAATAAGTCTCATAAGCCCTGAGATTATTTTGCATGTCTCCTGCTTGCCAGGCATTCCAAAATTATGTCCTGGCTTTTACCATCCGGTTAGTGGGCAAGGCAGCAACTCGCCAGGCATTTGTTAAGCTTCCTCAGAAGCACATTTGGATAATCCGCTTGACGATGCTCACAGTCCCTCTAAGAAAGTTCATCCTTTGTTGTTTTCTTTTTTCTTCGTAGGCCCCTCTAGAAGCATAGACATGCAAATCTGATATAGTTAGTAATTGATGGGGTTGTCTCATGTTGAATCCCCCAGTTCTCTTTAATGGCTTGAGTAGGTCCAGCCTCTTTGAAAGCAAATTAGGGGAAACTATTCTCCATTCTCATTTAATTAGGCCATCAAATTAGTGGTGTTTTTAGTACAGATCTGTATATGTCCCTGTGAGGTTCATTAAAAATGCCAACCACCCCCTCCCATCTCTTCCTCCTTCGGACTTTAGAATGATGTGGGAGGTTTGAGGAGCCTGCCTAACAAGTGGACCACGTTCCTCAAAGCCAGGCTGGTGTGCTCCATCCCAGGGCCAGATGGAGTAGACACACACTTCAACGAGCTGCGTAAGTCATCCTCTCCATTGAACCCTGAGGTCTACATGACATTTACTGCTGAGTGGGAATTAACAACCTTTGACTTTCTTTTTCAGAGGATATCTTTTTCCTGTCCACAAGAGATGAGAGGAACCCTGTTATATATGGAGTCTTCACCACTACAAGGTAACTTACGAGTGCTACTAGCTGAGCTTCCAGTGAGGGACTGGTGACAAGTACAAGTTCGCACTGGAAGCTAGAGCTATACAAACATTCTTAGAGCCGAATGTCAGGACAAGCTGGTTAAATCAAAACATGAGCACAAGGGGGTGTTTCGCGAAGAAGGACAGGTCAGTTAGCTGGGTAAACTTAGGCCAAAAGTCATGATCATCCAAAAGCAGTTTAGGTAAGCAGCATTCCTGTTACATCATCCATGATTTATAGCTTAAGTTAACCCAGCTAACTGAGAAATCCTGCTTTCTGGAACATCCCCTGGGTTTCCACGATGCCAGGGAAAAAGTGTACAGATTATCGTAAGTGTAATTGTAATCGTAAGTGTAACTGTGGGAATTCTTCATTGTATTTGTGATTTCGTTGTTTGTGTGTGTCCAGCTCCATTTTCAAGGGTTCAGCAGTCTGCGTGTACAGCATGGCTGACATCCGGGCCGTATTCAATGGGCCATACGGCCACAAAGAAGGACCGGACCACCGCTGGGTGGAGTACGAGGGGCGGATCCCGTACCCAAGGCCTGGCACTGTAAGCGTAAACTCCATCTGCATTAACACAGCTCTGATTGAGCACTGAGTGCTTTGTTCCCTGTAAGGCAGTACTGTCAAGTAGATGCTTGTTTAAGTGGAGCAGAGTGTCAAAACAGTGGGGTCAGGGTTTCATAAATATGTCCGGATCTATTTTCCATAGCAGCATTCCATTCTCCCTCAGATTTCATCCTGAAAAATCCGGTTTGAATACCGCAGGTTCCTGACTGCAGGATAAAGGTCAAAGGATATAACCACATTGGAAATAAAATAAGTGTATTACAGCTCCTGCAAGCAACAACCCTCATCAGAGTTTAAGAGTGACAGAAATGCTTGTTTGATGCTAAACCAAACCAGCAGGGCATTACTTCCATATTTGTAACAGCTTTTGATTTTAAGAAACTGTGTTCTAACTGTTTGATATAAGGAGTCAGGCACAATAATACCAGACCAGCATATATATCTGTTACTATTAAGATAACATCTGGGTCACAGATACAGTATGTATGTTGTCACAAGCTTGCATAATGGGATACTTTTTAGGTACTTTAAAATAACTGGGCCATACATTTAACTGACAGTTTTTCAATAAAACATACACTGTCAGAGTACTATTTGTGTATTTTCACTCTGTGTCAGCAGAGATAAAGGGTTCTTATTTATCCAAAAAGTTAATTCTCAAGAATGTTAGAAATACCCAGCTGCTTTTCTGAAAGCCCTATGAATCCTTTGTATCAAAGGGAAAAAGAACATCAGGTCAGATCATATAAATACTTTCAGTATAAATAATCAGCCCATAGCCTTTCCCATCAGGATTGCTTATTTTTACAGGTAGCGTTGGAGAGTCTGTGGAACACATGTTTACGTTGCAGTATATCGCGCATATCCACTAGGGGGAGACATCTTTTTAGAGGCTGGGAAATAAGGGCGTTGTGCCAAGTACATTATTCAAAGTACAGTGAAAATATTTAATTTTAGTAAAGCAACTGAAAGTATATACTTGATTGTATTATAAACAAATACTTTGTCTTTTACTTTTAATGAAACAGTTTACTAAATCACCCTTTCTTTCCCTGATTCATGATCCCCATCGTTTATTAATGTTATTTCACAGTGTCCAAGTAGGACGTACGATCCTCGAATAAAAACAACTAAGGACTTCCCAGACGATGTGATCAGCTTCATAAAGTACCATCCCATGATGTACAAGGCTGTGTACCCCGTCACTGGGAGGCCGGTCTTCACCAGGATCAACGCCGATTACCGGCTCACGCAGATCGTCGTGGACCAGGTGGCGGCTGAGGACGGCCAGTATGCGGTCATGTTCCTGGGAACAGGTACGGTTTTTGTTGGCGTATTTTAGCCTTAATACTAACTGAGATAGTGGCAAAGTTTGGGAACAACTTAGTACATATGAATCGTATGTTACATGCAGACTAAGATTAAAAATGATTGCAGATAGAGTGTTAGCTGAATTATGAAATCTGTAATTTAAAACTTTTAAAACAAGATTTGTACATTATTAGTAATATCACTTGATTTTTGGGGTGGTTATTTTTTCTATGTAATATATTTGGAAGTAACTAGAAAATTATATTTTAGTGAATGATTAACTTTGTGTTGGACCTACTCAATTTTAGCAGCAGATGGCGCTGTTGTCCATAAATGATGGTGATATTCGTTTTAAAAACAGTGTGGGTTGTTCTCGCTAATGACATTGTCCGTTTTCTTTTACGTATCCTTCCTGTCTGATCCATTAATTAAACACAAGCTCGGTTTATGCAGTTCCACATTTTGTTGTTATTCGGCACCATAGAAGAATTTATTCTATACAAATATTTTCATTAGGATTATGTTGTTGGTCATGATGGGTCACTGCCACCAAGATGCACCAACAGAATTTGAGGCAGGGCTATTTGTTGTGGTTTACAGATCAGTGATTTATAAATCTCCATCATCCCTAATAAATTGTAATCAGCACAGAGTAAAGCCAAACTGGATTAACGTGGGGGAACCACATCAGTTAATACAAGTGTGGTTCTTATCAGACGCGGGGACGGTCCTGAAGGTGGTGACCATCACACAGGAGGACTGGGTCACGGAGGAGGTGCTGCTGGAGGAGCTCCAGGTGTTCCAGGTGAGGAGGAAACTTCACCAACAGCAGGAAGCAGGCAGTTACCATCTGAGGCGCTGCGGGGTCTTATGCCGGGTGCTTTGTTTACGGTCAAGGCTGGGTCTTTTCCCAGATTGGCAGCATACGCTTCTTCAGTTTCAGGGATGTAGCAGCACAGATTAAATTTTTTAAAGGCAGCTTTTGAATTGTCTGGTGTTTCTCGACATTTAAATTGTTAATTAACCCGGCGGACCGCTCCCGCCAACTGACGCATCAAATTGGTTTACGCTTTACTTCCTTGAATGGATAGATTGTAGATTGCAGGCATGTTCCTTAAATGCTGATCTGCTCACTGCCCGTCATCTGCCTCGGGTGGGGGGGCGGGACCAATCGACGCCCCACATGGGTGCACAGACGGCGGCGGGGAGGGACGTTTTCCAGGGGAGGAAAATTCTGAGTGGCAGGTGTTCCTAATTCTACCCCCCTCCCCTCGCACCCCCTACCCCCTGAACACTCTGCCTGTCTCTTATCTGCTCTTTCATCTGGATCGCATTTAGCCAGAATAAACAGAGCCTGTAAAACCACAGCGCCATTTAGATTTCAGCTGCACAAGCACACAGAGAGTCACAATTGAATTAAGGCGAAATGAGATAAAACAAAGGCAGTGGGGGCCATTTTAAAACTAGCAGTTTGATTGGTTAAAGAGCTACGAAGAAAGACGTGCCCTTAGTACGAGTCATGTTTCTGGATACCTTAATGTATACCGTGTATTTTTTTCTTTAACATCGTTTGTCTTTTTCAGGTCCCGTCGCCGATTCTGAGTATGGAAATCTCCTCCAAAAAAGTAAGAACATCCACGTGCACCTTTGTTCACGATCTGTAGGGTAGTGATGATCTCTAACACCCGCCGCTAGTCATTGAATAAAATCCCTCGGCAGGACGGTGTCTCTGGGCTGCATGCTGTGAAGTGACACCCTGCTCGGGGCATGTTAATGGCCCCCCAGCTCCCCCATCCTCTCCGTTACCGTGCCGACAGCCCGTCGGAGTGTCTCCCTGGCACTCGAGATGAACAGCTGTCGGGAGGGGCTGTTAGGCCCAAGGAAAAGGCTCTCGGGTGGGTGTTTGTGTTGGGGAGGGGTTGATGGCACCAGACCCTTCTGCCCTGCCCACTGAGCAACCCCTCCCACTGCATTTTATCATCTTACCAGGTTCACTGAAGGGTCAGAGGGACATGCCCCCACAGTGCCCCCCCAGCATAGTTGCTGTGCCGGAGCCTCCGTTCGCATTTCAGCTGTTTTTGCACCATACCTTGACCATCCTGGCATCAAGGAGGCTGATAATTCCTTCCTCAAGCACATTTATTCCAAGCGTCTCCCCCTGAGAGCCACCACAGGGAGTCTTGCATGAATCGGCTGCCACGTCCGGTTTAGGTGTGACGCGTGGATCAGTCGGCGGAACGACTGCTGTGCCTCGTCATGCCCTCCCCTCGCCCTGATGGCACGGGACCGCGTCTGTTTATATGCAGCCACGTGGCCAGAAGCACAGGAAAAACACGAGACTTTCCAGTTTGTGCCGCGTCATGGCATCAGTGCTGCTTTGTCATCACGGTGACGGGGGAAACAATATTCCAGATAAACACCTTCAGAGACTAGTATCGCCATTGCTACGAAGGTTGCAAAATTGTCCCCAATAATGTTATTATGTTATTTTTCACAGAGAGAGCCAGTATTCTGTTTCATGTTTATTGTGTTCATATGTTCAGCTCTTTTGAATATAGGGTCTGAGAGGTAAAATAACACTGCGTATTAACACTGTGTAAGAACACCATGTAGCTCTGTTCTGATCTGCCTTGTTCGTTATTATTGCGTTTTTCCATAGCAACAGCTGTACATTGGCTCCGAAGATGGCCTGGCCCAGGTGTCCCTGCACCGCTGCGCCCTCTACGGGCAAGGCTGCGCCGAGTGCTGCCTGGCTCGAGACCCCTACTGCGCCTGGGACGGCCACTCCTGCTCCCGCTACATCCCGGCCTCTAAGAGGTACGTCAGACAGAGGAGGTGCCGGGCCTCGGTCCCGATGTGGCGCTCCTTGGTTCTCGGGCGGGTCGTGGGTTCAGGCTCTCTCATCTCGACGGCACGCACAGGTGGCCACTCGTTATGGGGCACGATTAACGATGTGCTCCGGGAGGTCTCAGGTGGTTCCACCCCCTAGCTGTTTGTTCTCAAGGTCGTAGTGGGAATTGGAGGCCGGGGAGGGGCGTGAGTTTTTATTTCATTTTCATTCTTTTTGCTGTATCTTTAGGGCTGGGGGGAGGGATCACAGCGCGATGATTAATGTTGGCCGTCGCTGTTGTTTTCGTTGTGCCGCAGTACACATCCCCCCCCCAGTGGTGGGCAGCACGGGGCATGCCTTGGCTCCTTGTCAGGAAACATGCAGTCCTCTCTTCCCTGAGGGGGTCATTGCACGGCTGGGTTTCAGGATTTTTTTTCTTAATCTTTGAAAACTGATCTGAGAAACGTGGGAGGTGGGGACAAAGGAAGCAAACAAGGGTAGCCTTGATATTTTGGATGGGGGGGTGTGTGGTTTTGTGGGTCTGTAGGTCTCCTGTGTATTCATGTGTAGCTGTTAGACTGTAAAGATAAATGTGTGTTTTGGGGGGGGGTTAATTTGGGATCAAGGAGCCCTGACGGGATAGTGACCCCCTTATAAGGGCACGAACTTTCAGGTCATTCAGCCTGCTGCCTCGCCCCCCCCCGTGTGTCCGAACGGGGCCCCTAATCGGGGATGGATCTGACTTCACAGGCGAGCCCGGAGGCAGGATATCAAGAACGGAGATCCGTCAAGCCAGTGCTGGGACCTGGACGAAGGTGAGTGCACTGCCGGCTTGGGGTAGCCGCCAAGATGAGAATCAAACATTGGCTGCATTATGGGGGAAAACGTTACTGTCAGCGGGGGGGGCATCGGCAGAGAGAAAGTGTTTGAATAAACATTTCATCTGCCTTTTGTGTGCTCGCCCAGACTGCAGCGGTTGGTCTGTTATGATTTATTGTGAAACTATCCCCCCGGTGTAGCCATGGTGATGGAGTCTGAGGAGAAGCTGCTGTTCGGGGTGGAGCAAAACTCCACCTTCCTGGAGTGCGTCCCCAAGTCTCAGCAAGCCCAGATCCGCTGGTTCCTGCAGAGGACCGGTTCTGACCACCGGGAGGAGGTAAGGTGCAGTCTCGGCCGCGGGACACGTCTCAGTGACAGAGTCGTTCACTCTCGGTGATGACTGACAGGCCACAGGGTCTCACCTGCTGCTTCCTAGCAGCCAGAGTGATGACTGGCCTAGTATTTTACGTCAGGGATCTTCAACCCAGCTCCTGCTGGTCCAGGGTCTAAGCAGTGTTTCATGCTATTCAAGATGATAAACTCTCTGCTAAAGAAACTGATCCCAGTTAAGCTGATTTAACATAGTCTTTCAGTATTGAATTTGTTAGCAGTCCCAGCTTGGTCTGACAACCCCAGTTCATCCATGATCAGCGATTCTTCTGTATTCCTAACAGTTTGAAGATTTGATTATGGAGTAACAGAATTGCTGTAGACTCATTATCTCCATGTTCACCATCAAAGTGTGTGGCTGTTGCTAATTGGCTCACCGATGTGCATGGCCAGAACACTTGGCTTGTTAGGTAGGTGCTACAGAGATGATTGAGACTTAGTTTTTTGGGTTTTTGTGTAGAAGCATCTCGTCTCCTGTAGACATCATGAAAGGCATACAACCTGCTGTTGTGTGTAATATAAAATAATGTGGACATGTTTACCACAGCAAGGCTAAGACAGAAGTTTAACCAGTCAGGTCCTCAGCCTCTCAGCTACCCCAGTCTACCGCAGCCAGTCAGCCAGCTGTCACTCTCAGTGAATTTAAGCAATTGGGAATCACGGTGCCTTGGACATTGATAGTTACTATGTTCCTGGGTCTTGAAATATGGCAGAGTTTTGAGCTTAAAGCAAGATCATCCACATTGGGAAGCGGTTTGAGGAATGAGAGGGAGGCAGATTCTGTGCACACTCAGCCACAATCAGATCTGCAGCGAGTACGTCACGCTAATATGGAATGCCGTGCATGGCAAGGGCTCGACCCAATTTGGCCGGTGGGTCAGCCAGGGGGGTGAGCTAGAACTCCATCTCAATAACAGGACCTCTGTTTCGTTTACATGTATTTCAATAGAGAGCATGCAGGCCCAAAACCATGTAGTGAAATTACAGAATCCCCCCCCCCATTCAGGGTCACAGTGATCCTGATCCAATCTCAGCAGCCAGACACCGGGATGTTTGTTCCATGTGACGTTCTGTTAACTGGAGGAAGTGCGTCCAGAGGATGAAGGGCAGTTCCAGCAGGGGTGAATAAGAGAAGTGATGTGTGACTCAGTTGGTTAGGAGGTTAGGATGGCAGTACCTGTGATCGGAGGGTCGTTGGTTTAAATCTCAGGGTCGACAGACTGATGTTACTGTTGGGTCCTTCAGCAAGGTCCTTAACTCCCAGTTACTCCAGGCACTGTCTGACCCTGCTTTTTCAAATATATGCGTTGTCACCGATGAAGGTATAAGCTAAATCCCCAATATGAGCCCTAGACCACCCTAGTGAGCAAGAACTCAGGGCATCTGACATGAAAGGCTACGCTACAAATGTACATGGCTTTGGATAAAAGTGTATGCTAGATACAGAAGTAAAATTTCATCGTCTAGAGTCCCAGCCGCCTTGTTGTGCTATTTTGCGAATGTCATTATGCTCTGCTGTCCTGGCTCCACGCGATCCTGTTTACCGCCGAATCTCGTGTTGGGAGAGAACCATGCAAACAGCTAAGGAAATAAACTGTGGTGGCTGAGGTGAGCCATGATCCTGTACTGTTCTTGCTCTCTCCCGCTTTGCAGAGCAGAGGGTCTGATGGCCAGAATGCAGACCTCACAGAAATGTTTTTCTGCTTTTATTAACTACTTGGGATTTTAGAAAGGTGCAATTAAAAGAGAACAGAACTAACCGTTTTTTTAATTTTTTTTTAATGAAACAGTACTGACCACAGCCACCGAAGTAACTACGATTTTTGGCTGCTAGGATTTTCAGAAATCTGAGCAGAGTTATCTTTTCGGCTTTTGGTTTGGAGCGAGGCGTCTGTCCGGCGTTTTTCTCGATGGCGAGCTGACGGCGGGAAGCTTGCCAGCCTGACGTGCTGGCCGCCGTTCCTGTCGGCCACAGCAGCGCTTCCCTGCAAAGGACGTCTTTCACAAAGACCCTCCGCTACCGCAGCATCGCCACGTCCTGCAGTGTGATAAATCTCTCTCCCAGCTGTGGCGCGCGGTGAGGCAGCCATCTTGCTCTCTCCCCAGCCGTCTCCGCTGATTAATAGCTGGCCTGTTTAACGGCTTCCTCCGCGTCCGGCTCTCTGTCCTCGTTATCGATCGTGCCGTTAATTAATAGCGGCGCGCCAGCACGCTCGGGACCAGGGGCGGTCTGGGACGCAGCGTTTTGATTTAGTGCGACGTTGACTGCACTCCGCTCCGTGTGCCTGGCGGTTTCCATGCCATCCTGCCCACCTGGGCATTCCGATCCAATTCCAGAAAAGGGCTTTTGTTGCAAGGGAGGGTGCCATGCTCACTACATGGCTTTTATATATCAGCACCTCTGTCTCTCTCTTTGTCTCCATCACTCTTTCTCTCTCTCTCACTGTCTCCGTGTCTTTTTTCTCTCTTGTGACCTCTGTTTCAGTCCCTCATTCTCTTTTTCTTTGTCTGTTTTTGTCCCTCTGTTTTTTGCTCTCCCTGTCTCACTTTCTGTTTTTTTGCTTTCCTTGTCTCCCTTTCTCTGTTTCTTGTTATTTCTGTCGCTCTCTCTGTTTCTTACTCTCCCTGTCTCTTTCCATCTATCTCTGTTTCTTGTTCTTCCTGTCTCTCTCTATCTCTCTGTTTCCCACTCTTCCTGTCTTTATCTTTCTGTTTCCCACTCTCCCTGTCTCTCTCTATATGTTTTTTACTCTCCCTGTCTCTCTCTCTATCTCCATTTTGTTTTTTTTTTGGTTGCTGGCTTGTTTACTTCTTTTGTTTGGTCTTGTGGTATCGACCCGTCTTACCGACAGCATTGGGGGTCTGGATTAATAAAAGCTGGTAAAATGGTAAAAGGTCTCTATCTCTCTGTTTCTTGCTTTCCCTGTCTCTATCTGTCTGCTTCTTTCTCTTCTTGTTTCTCTTTATTTATCTCTTTGTTTCTCGCTCTCTGTCTGTCTGTTTCTCTCTCTCCCTGTTTGCCTGTCTTGATGAAAATTGCTGCCAGTTGTCCCCACAGCCTCCTGCTATTGTATAGCCACTCTGCACACCTGTAGCCTTTTCAGGGAGCACAGTGTTGCTCCCCCCACCCTCCACTATATATATGGGCATAGCTTGTGCCAGAGGAAGTGTTTATCGTGACTGATCTGAAGCGAGCGCGTCTCTGTGCTGAGCTTCAGCGGTGCAGGGATGAGAGGCGAAGCGGAGACAGGAAAACAAAAGATCCAGGCACCACTGGCGCGTGTCGCGGGGGGGGGGGGGGGGGGGGGGGGGGGGGGGGGGGGGGGGGGGGGGGGGGGGGGGG
>JABFEA020000001.1:6182377-6205756 GCA_019775915.2 Cyphomyrus plagiostoma | reverse complement strand
AGCTTCAGATGCAAAGCCGAGACAGGAGAACAAAGGATCCAGGCAATCCCGCCGTGTGCCTCCCAGCCTGTCTGGTCCACACTCCCTCTCCCCAGCAGCCCGCAAAGGGAAGCTGGACATTTTTCCACAGCCCAGACGGTCAACGGGGTTGTCCTGTTGATGGAATCACGGCAATGTATTTCCAGTGACTGTGTGGCTGTCGCCATGGCCTGAAGGTGACATTCCCAGTGTCGGCACCGCACTTGGTGTCCTGCCCGCCTGCCCGCCTGCCCGCCTGCCCGCCACATCATTATTCCTATTCTTTTTAGATTTATGCGTCAGTGCACGGGTTTTTTGGCGCTGGGGAGTTTTCTTTTCACAGGGCTGTTTGCTTTTAACATGTAGATGGTCTACGATCTTCCCAGAGCAGCAGAATGAATCTGGGGGCAGCAGGGTTGGTCACTCTGTCTCCGAGGGGGTGGGACAGGGGGGGGGTGAGCATATTGCTGCTAATTAGGACCATCTTGCCACAAATGGCATGTGAATCGTTTGACCCGCTGGACTTAAGGTACATTTTTATTGAGCTGTAATGCATTTAAAAGATTTATGGATTATCCCACCACTATGTGTGACCTCTGTGTGGCGCTATGGTGTACCCCTCCTCAAAGTGTGTGACCTCCTTGTGTTTCAGGCCAGTCAGACTCTGTGTTTTACATGTTCGTCAATGTCAGTCTGACGTGCCTCGTATCCGTCACGCTGGTCAGCTGATCCTCACATTTATGGAGCAGAGTGTTTGGATCTGCACACGTAGTTTTCCCCGTCTCTTGCCATCAAGTCCCCGTGGCAGGAATTTCACAAATACGCCTGCCCAAGAGCCAGGAACAGGCCGATGACACTTTATTGTGCAAGCAACATGGATGCCCTTCCCACAGTCTGTTTGCTGTGCAGCCTGTTATGCTAACAGGTGTAAACCGGCTGATAACATTGCCATTTTCTTGTTTTAAAAATTGACCTTTATCCAGCACGTCAAAACTACTCTTCTGGTAAATTTCTCAGGTCACTTATATGCACAGACCAGTGAATGAGTCAGCCCTTTTCCACATGGTGGGGGGGGCGGGTGGGCATTATGTTTACTTAACATGGGAGAAGGGATGTAGTTGAGTTGCCTTTAAACTCCGCCCCCCTCCCCGATTCTCACTTATGTTCACACTTTTCAGAAACCAAATTTGATTCTGAGGTATGCTTTGAAGTGTCCGCCCTCCCGCCCCATGCTGCCTACTTGCAGCTGTATTATTTTAGCCTCTGACACCCCATGAGGCATAAAACTCCGTTAGCGGGTCATGCGTGACACTGAGCTGCACCGTCACTTCCATTAGCAGGACCTGTTTCCGTCTCCTGCGGTCGTGGCTGTAGACTGCCGGGTGTTGGCTCTTCAGCTCAGAAAGCCAGATACCAGTGGGGGCAGGAGACCTCATGATGTACCAGGGTAAACTTCCAGTAAGCACAGTGTGAACTTCCTGTATGCCCCCTTTCATAGGCCTTGGTCAGTTGTCCTAAATTATGAATACATTCAAGTCATTGGCTGAGTAATTATGAAAATGTTGCTGATTGGCCCTTCGGCAGGTGCAGTAGAGCTCCCAGGACGGTATCTCACAAAGCAGGATTTCCCAGTTAGCTGGATAACTTATGTCAAATGTGAAAACTGTCCAATAGAAAGAGAGTTAAGTGGCAATACCGTAGAATAAGCCTTACATTGGGCTTATCTGGCTAATAAAGGAAGCCTGCTTTGTGCATTACCCCCAGGTAGTCACTCACCCTGGACAGTCTGGCATGATCGGCCTGTCTTTGAGTTGCTACCTAACGTCACCGGGGTCTGTCCAACCCACCCCTCACCCCCCTACAGGTGAAGCTGGACGAGCGGGTGATGAGGACCGAGCTGGGCTTGCTTATCCGCTCGCTTCAGCGGCAGGACGCCGGCACATACCACTGCATGGCGCAGGAGCACAGCTTCAGCCGGACCGTGCTGCGGCTCGGCCTCCGGGTCATCGAGCAGGGCCAGATGGAGCCGCGGCCGGCCAACCAGCGGGACGACGTGGCCACAGCCGTGGCCGGGGCCCGTCAACGCTACAAGGACTACCTGCGGCTGATGAGCGGCCCGCAGAACAGCGTGGACCAGTACTGCGAGAGCGTGTGGCTCCGCCAGCGCAAACACGCCCAGAAGGCCCGGCCCGCCGCTCCCGGCAAGTGGAAGCTCCTGCGGGAGATGAAGAAAAACCGGAACCGGAGGCATCATGCATAGGGCCTGGAACCTTCTGCAAAAAACACACCTGACTTCAAGATGGCTATTGCGAGTCCTTTCCTGCAATAGCTGTGACGAAGCAGTATTTATGTTGAATAATCTGTAAATAGTACGTATAGCTGTACAGGTGAGCGTGGGTTAGTTAGGAAGTCTGTTGGGAATCTGATTATGGTAACTGGACAGGGTGAATAGGCCAGAAGCCTTTTTTTTGTACAAAGCTTTTTGTATATTTTATATTTTGTTTAGGTAGGTTAATTTTTCTAAATGGTATTTATATTTATTCCTTGTTTTAGCTGCTTTAGCATTAAATATTTTAAATTCTTGTAGTTCCTCTGTACTGTCCCGGAAGATTCATTATGATTTTATAAATTTTATATTTCCAACCAAAATAGATTCTATACCCACATATTTGCTGTAAACCGTAAATGCAGATGCTGCGGCGGTTCTTGGTTTATTCCGGACAGCCAGTCACTCTGGAATTAAGAGCAGTTTCCGTTTGCTCCCGAGAGCTGAAGGAATCCCAGTTTGGCCGAAGTCACAACGCCAGCGTTCCAGTCTACGCTGAAGTCAGGCTCTCGATGCTCAAAGCTGATTCTGGAAACATCCTTCGAACCTGATATTCCAAGTGACTCTGCTGGACTAAGACATGGAGCACGGTTCCTGAAAGCAAGTTTCCAAAAACTCACTCAGGTCATTTTTTGGTTGAATTTGAGGTGAGATCTCCCATGACCAAAAGTCAGGCTTCCTCATCATATGTTACAGTACAGGGAACCAAAACTAACTCAGTCATCATGTGATCCAAAGAGGATCTTTTATTAAATTTGACCGAGTGACTTTTGTAAATTTGCTCTTCAATTCATCCAATGCTGTATATTTAGTGTAACTTTATAAATAACATGCTGTTGTATTTTCTAACTGGCAATAAAAGGAACAAAACACCTGGGCAGAAGGTCGAGGTTCCTGCAGATTTTTCTGGAAGCATGATGCACGCGTATTGGACACGCACTGGGTGGGAGGCCGGCTCACTTGAGGGGTGCTGCCTTCCCGCCTGGATCCCCTACGGTCGCTCTTTATATAGAAACCCCGGCCCTCGGACGCTAATGCAGGATGTCACCTCAAGTTGCTTTCCATCTGCTGCTGACGAGATGCAGGGATGGCGCCACGGCAGGTTTTCTTGCGGGCGGGCCGTTTAAATGCCGCTTCATTCTTCGTCGTTTGGTGCAGCAGGATTGCAAGCTCACTATTCAATGTAATCTTTTACAACAGATCCCTAGAGTTTTTGTTCACCACAGCCCTTGTCACAGGGGGTCTTTTAGGGGATTTAGTTTTTTATTTAGATGACACTTTTATTGAAAGTAGTATACAAATTAATGAAACAGGGTTAAATAGTCCCTTGAACATTTGGGGGTTAAGGGCCTTGCTCAGGGGACCAATGGCGAAATCACCCTGGTAATCTTGGGATTTGAACCAACGATCTTCTGACTGTCCTAACTCGCTGAGCCACCGACCAATATATGGGTGAGGTGGGAGTGCATTTGGAGCTGCCTCTGTGACCCGTTCTCCAAACTGAATAGCGAGTTTCGGACCAAGTCTCCCCTCTCGGCTGAACGTGATTCATGCGAGTCATGCAGTATTAGTCATTTCCGCTATGATCGCTTCAGGATGACTTTTTAATGAGAGGAAATGAAAGCTGGTTTGTTTTAAAACTGTGCCTGTAGAACTAGTAACATAAGGACTTTGGTGATGGAAGGAGGTGAATTTAATATTAAAAATTACATGTGAAATTTGTTTTTCTCTTTCCCATCATCAGGAAACAAAGAGCTGTGAAGCTTTCAAACCATATCCAGGAAGCCATTTCTCTAATCGGTTTAATCGGTGAGGGTTAATGCAGAAGAAGCTGCGCTTTGTTTGTTTTTAACTGCATGGCTGCTCAAGGCACAGAAGCAGGCGACATGCAACATCACACGTATGCATTTAAAAACAGAATGCACAGCTAGGCTAGCACAGCTAGGAGTGCATCAACCCGCTTACACCACAGTCACTACACATTTAACTTGCATGTTTGTACCTAAAGATTATTTTCACATTTGGAAAATGTGAAAATACACAGTTGGAAACGCATTTATTAGAACTACTTGCTTTTGCCCTGGGTTAAATGTTTCTGCTTATTGTCCGTCACTTTTAAATTGTGTTCTACTTCTGGAAATTTAAGTAACGTTAGTTAGAATTAAACATTATAATAGCACATTGATTTATCGCTGTGATTCTCCTGACTGGCGTTACATGTGCCTTATAGAAAATGAAACAGCAGCTTCCTGGCCAATCAGATTTGAGAATCCAACAGTGCAATGTTTTAAATTGACTTAACCGCTATCTTTAACTGTGCACCTGAAAGGACTAGTAATGTGATAAAGAGTTGAATTGGGCATATGAAAAAAGCAATACATAGAAACAAGGCTCGGTCAGCAGACAGGACCCCCCTCAGGTTTTTGGCCAGCAATGACCTTCCCGGATTGAAAAGGTCACTCGTGTTCCCTCAGCGAGGCCATCTGAACCCTATCAGCCGTGAACGCCAGCCCACACGTACGCTGGCGACCTAGGTTAGTCACGCCTGAGGTGTTGCACCCTCCTCCAAGGCACCGTGATGATGAACATTATAGCTACCCAAGGAAGAATGGTCCATCCTCACACATTTTAATACTTGCTGTAGCGACTGGATGGACGAAAGGATGTTTTCATCTTTAATCGCTGAACTTCAATTTTTATTTTAGTATGGTGTTATTGAAATTCCTTTGCAAATACCTTCCACTGATTTATAGGTGTTTGGCTGTGGTTGTTTCAGAAGGAGCAGATCTTCCGTTTCGTTCTTTCGGTTAAGCAGAGATATTTTACTTTCGGGACCTTGGTTTGTCCGTTGGTGCCGTTGCTGTCTGAGAGACGGAATACCTTTCCTGGATTCAGCACGGTAACGGAGGTTGGTCTGTTCTAGCATGCATGTGACCCTCTCCCAGCCGTGTTGGCATATGCTGCACAGACCACTCCCCCAAGGGCCTGACCTTGACAGTGTCCACATACCCTCTGGGCACATTGCTTCAAATTCCAGAGAATCTCCCTGTTAAACACCTTGTCTCCATATTCAAGCGCTCCTGACTCAAGGACACATTGAATTTTCTTCCATCTACCTCCGCTGGCACTTAAAAATCCCCTCACGTTCATCTGTGATGCCTCTCTGCCATTGACGTTAAGTATGTTTTTATACAGGAGTAATGGAGTTGTAAAGCTTGGTCTATGTGTACGCCGGTGCAGCTATGTACCTCTTCAGGTTTATCCCTGGCTTCTCAGGCACACAAGTCATTTTGAATCCCTGTGCTTCAAGATCTGTTGAGGACCAACCCATTCCTTCACCTTTTGCATGCAGCCATGTTCCTTGGTTCTCTATTCGATTCACATTTTCAGAACATTACATTGTCTCAAAGTGCTTTACAATATCCCTGCTCTGCATTCTGAGGTAATTGTCCAGTCAGTTTACTTCAAATGATTATGTTCATATGCTTTATTTTTAACAATGCATTCTTCTTCTCTTGAAACACAGATGATCTATTTTTCAATTGGTGCATTCAGGGGTTCCTACATAACTGTGTTTTATTTATCGCCTGCTACCCAGTTGAGACATCTTCATATGAAAGCATCCTGACAAAATCAAAAAAAGAATGAGGATGATGTCATGTTTAAATTCCAGAGGACCCTACAGGTGCCTCAATCAGTGCCTGTGTTGTGTAAAACATGCCTGCTGGCTTTATTTTAGCTAGTTCTTGTCCTTATTATTAAAAAAACTTAAAAGTATTTCTTGGTTAGAAATGTTCAACGGAACATTCGGTCAATCAAGCAGCGAATGATCCTGACAGTCATTAACATTGAAAGGAGGACATTTGTAAAACCATTAGGGTATAGGGTAACCTGGGGATAATGTAATAAAAAGCCAATGGTGCAGAAGAGAAATTATCCATAGTAACATCTTGTGAAGCACAGCTCCATTCCCAGTTGATTGGGACACCAATAACTTCAGACCCTGGCTGTGCAATCGGCTCCCATCACCGAAGGCACTGGGGGTGAAGTTGTTTGATTTAGTCCACTGAGACCTTTAAATTTGCCGTCCGTCTTTTAATAAATCAATCGTTCTACGCTTAACTGAACAGCAGAGTGACTGTGGGCGTGTGAGGATGAAGCAGCGGTTCATGAGCAGGGGCGGAATGGCTGGCGGTTAAACACCTGCCTCTCAGCACCACAACTGAAATAAAATCGCAAGGTGAATTCCCCGAGGTCACGAGTAAACGGGCTGCTAGACTCAGAGGTTTGCACTCGTCTTGCTGCAGTTGCAGTGCCCACACCAGAGTGTGATGTGGAACGGCATCTAAGGCACCTCGACTAAGCAGGACAATGAAAATAACGTGACCACCACCTAATTCTTGGGCTGTGTGTAACAGTAACGCTGCCCTACGATTTTCCCCTACAAGCAGGTCGGGAACATGAGGAACTTTGCAATTACAGACCTCGAATGCTCAGCTCAGAGCGAATATTTTGTAGAAATTATTATTAACATAAATGCATTTATGTGAATATGTCATAAAACAAAAGGGCATGTGTTGCATTAACTGAGAAAAATTGATAATTAGCACTGTAAACTATAAAAGAATAATGAGGCAAATAAAAAAAGCCTTTTCATCATCCATGAATATGCTCTGAAACTCAGCTGCCAGCAATTTTAAGTAGTGGTTCATTTGTTTATATTCCACTCTTTATATAAGCTTTAAGACATCCATAATCTGAATGACATGTCTGTTTCTTACAAGCCCTCGGTACCATTTCAGATGCTGCACAGTTTGGCAGGAATGTAACTGCAAACAATTTAAGTTAAATACTTTGGTTTTGGGGTTTTCAGCCTGGAATCCCTTTTACAGCAAGGTCATTTCCCTCCAGAAGAAATGTCATGGTACTGAAGAGTGCAGCCACACATATAGTGGTGTAGTGGAGATCTTCAGTCTTAAAGGCGCAGTACGTGTCCGGTCTGGGTGCTATTATAAGTGCTCCCTGATGACTATCAAATAATAGCACTACTTATGTATTTATGGCAGTTTTTATATTGTTTTTATATTTCTGAAAAGTGTTTCTAGATATTTGACGTCGCCCACAGCTGTTGACCCCCCCACAAACAGACAAAAGTGAGTTGACCTGGGTTTAATAGCTTTCCGGTGGATGATTGAGGAGGAGAATCCCAGAAGACTTCAAATAACTGGGAAGGTAAGATTTAAATGGCTGTCACTGGGTTAATTAGGCAGGAATCCTGTCCGTCGTGGCTTTGGGTCCTCCCGCTGAGGTGGCCCAAAATCAGTTAGAGCCAGGCACCCAGCTGTCAATGGACGTCTCCGCTCGGGCTTCTCTGAGGTGTCCTTGATGAATGACTAGCCTCGGGCTGATGTAGTCCTCACCTTTGAAGCTCTCCGTTGACAAAACCCATGCATTTATAAACCCACAATGGTTATTAATAGCAAAAACATCAAATGAAATTGCATGTAAATCATTAATATTCATTATCTTTTTTTTATTAAAGAGACCCCCTGTGGTGACTGTAAGCTAACGCACCCCTGATGGCGGCATGATGTCACACCCCTTCAGGGTTGACCGTAGGATGGACAGGGGATGCCACCTGGATGAGCGGTTGCTTCTGCAGTGAGTGACCAAATCCCCGTTGGATTTGCATGCTTAAAGGTCCTTCAAGATTAAGACCTCTACTGGTCAGCAGGTCATTCACAATGACATTTTTTTAGATTGCTTTACATTTTAACTTATGTTTATTTTATTTCGCTATTTATTTAGATGTTTTTTTTTTCCAAAGCAGCATACTATTTTTTCAGAAAACAGGGTCAGACAGTACCTGGAGCAAATGGAGATTAAGGGTCTTAGTCCAGGGCCCAACTGCAAAATCAATCTGCTCACTATAGGATTTGAACCAGCAACCTTCTGGTCACTGACACAGCAGCCTAACCAACAATAGTAAAGCACACAAAACTTTCTCCACTATGTGGAGACTGTTGTCGTTTCCCTGTGTATCATACGTTGCAGGGAGATCACATCCTCTGAAGCTGGTGTACATGTTGAAAATATTAGCGCGAAACCCAGAAAATGTTCTCATGAATCATCGCTCAATCAGCTTCTTGGACCTCAGGGGCATATTCCTGATCTGATACCCTGCAGATAAACAATGTTGGGGGAGCCAAAGAAAAGTAACCTTGAGAGGGTTTTTTCCCCCCATCAACAAGCCCGGAATTAAGTCATCACAGCATGTGTCAAGAAAGAATGAATATAAACCTCAGTATTACAGGGCAATTACCTGCATACAGATGTTTGTGGCTGTCAGGTGATAAGTGTGCCTTTCATATGCGGGCGCTGACTCCGGTGTGGTGGTTTACACGGACGATGCCCCCGGGCAGGGGGTGCCAGAGGAATGTGCGATTCTGAAGGAAACAGTTGTTCACTTGGAACCTGTAATGACTGCTTGCGTGAACAGCAGCTGATTTATATCTGTACAGCTCGCCTCTGATCACCGTCAGGGCATGCAGGTACCAGCAGGCACCATCATGGCTGTTCACTTGGCAGCTCCCGCCCGATTCGTGTGGAGTCTCTGAACGACCATCGTCACCTCGTTTCAGCCCATGGAGATCGTACGTTCCTCTACAGTAAAGTATCCTCAAGGTTTAAAAATTGTATTTGCTAATTTTATGTAAAAAATTGACATTTCTCTCCAGATTTTGTTTCAGCACACATGCATACATTTTAAGGGAGACTTCAGCCACTCCATTTTTTGTCTTAGTCCCCCAGTAAAATTTTCTAAATTTATGAGTCCATCTAAGGGCCAAATTCTAGAATTCATCCCTGTTCGAGCTGTGTTAAAATCTTATCATCTTTACTCAGCAGACTTATAGAAGTCATTTATGCGAGACATCCAATACTGTGGAGTAAATATGAAGAAGGTTCTTTGTCTCTGAATTGACATGTTATGTATCTGAAACTTCTTCAGGTTCTCTGTTTGACATCAGCGTAAGAGGTCATTCCCATACTGCCAAACATTACTGATTGCCGGGATGGAGAGACACTTAAGCAAGTTTGTATATCCATGATAAATAGCAAGAGGTTAAAGGTCACATTGGACCACATTTGTATCTTTCTCCAAAACTGTTTTGAGGACAACCCCTCCCAAGTTTCACTGCTCAGATATGAATGGAGCTTCTGTGGGTCCCAGATTGAAAGGAAGGCTTCCTTGTTGAAAGCCTAAATCAAGGTCTATTCATCCAAGACCTGTTGAAGCGTGCCCTCAAGGTCACTGTCCAGAAATGCAAAGAAAAGGAACCTCATGATTGGTCTTCTGCCACTTGACATTGCACAAGCAATGTTTTCTGAATCTATTTAAAATCTGTTACATAAAAAAACAATAGCTCTATGTCTTCCAAACATCCCCTCAGAGTTAAAAATTCCTTGACACCTTATCTGGTCTTGTCTTATCTGAAGCACACATCCAGAGGTCTTTTAAAAACGTTCTGTATAATGATGGTGCCTCGGGGACCTATTTTTCTTGTGTGTTAGAGGATCTGACTTAGTTGAGGGTAGGACACAGTCATGCATATCAAGGACTTGGATTGAATGTTAGAAAAACACTTCGGCATGAAATGTTATTTGTCAGCTCGAGTCGCATTCGAATTCGCAGCAGCCACGGCAACGGTCGAGAATGCTGATTGGACGCAGCAGATGGGAACTCATCAATGGAAAAAATTCTTCAGGACGGCAGGGTACCAGACCTAGTCTTTTCCAATGCAGTGTATGCCGTGTCACCACCGGAGATCTTGCTGGTTTAGCCCACATGTTTGTGCTCTGTGTGCTAAAATGGGCATCCATCCATCCATCCATCAGTTGATAAACTTTTTTTTAACCGCAATCCTCTATGTGATATTTTGTTTGAAGACTAGAGGATACATGGTTCATTTGCTGATGATCACTATGCCCAGTATTCTCTGCATTCTCCGCATACACCAGTGGACTGTGCTTTGCTAGATGACGCATGACGCATTGCTTGCTTTTGACGCACTAGGGTGTTTTATGGACACTCCTGCGAAGGTAATTAGTGCAGCTGTTTTATGTTTGCATTTTTTAGCTAGGGGCCTCTCTACCTTTTGAAGCCAGTGTTTCTTCTGACCAAACAAACTGCAAATTCACTCCTGCCTCAGTCTCAAATGACACTAATTAAGTCCATAATGTCTGGCACAAATGAAATCAATCCAATACAGTATGTACACAAATAATTAATTGCTGTAATAATTAGGTAATTATAATAACTAGAGACAGTCAGTGCCTCCGATCAGTTGGCCCGCAATTTCAGCCCCCCCTGTGAAAGCTAGGTGTGCCTCAGGCTTTTTCTGATTGGATATTGTGTTTCTGACCCTGGAGTGCGGCTGGATCCATATTGAGTTTCACAGAGGTCATTGTCACGTGTATGTGCCTGTGGCAGCCCTTTGCAGAGGTCATCTGGGCCATGAGGGGTCATTGAGGGGTCACCAATGGTGCAGGTATGCAAGTCTGGTGTAAGTCTACCTCTTAGCTACCTTTATCCAAACCATGGTACAGACCGCCAGAGTGTAATATGTACCATGTCACCTCAGATATATACAGGAAAGGTTATGTTTATGTTTTTAAAGTTAATGTTTTGTGTCTGCCTTTCACATTGAGACTTGAATTGTAAAATTTGGACTGTTTAGGACTTAGCCATTTTGTCCATTTGGCTTCCTCTGCTGGCCCCCGGAGGATTGGCTCCCCTTTTGAGTCTGGTTGCTCCCAAGGTTTCTTCCTTCTAGGGCTTACTCACTGAGGCTTTGCGTAGGGATAACGTAAAGCGCTTTGAGACAATGTGATGCCGTGAAAATGCACTATACAAATAAAATTGAATTGAATATTAATTAAGGGCATTTGTCTTTGCTGAAGGATATTACACCCAGCGTAACAGCAACATGACTGGTGCTATTGCACGGAGAGGCGGGACTAAAGGGAAGCAGGATATTAAAGGTTTGGAAGTTTTCCTGAGATGCATTGGGTGTCTCAGGTTCCAGTTGACCTTATAAAGCCAGGATGGAAGGGTGTTTGATTTGAGTGGTCTGAAAACTTCTGAATATATCTATAGCTTTCTACAGATTCAGAAGATTTCATTCTGGGGTTGAGTTTTTCACCTTATCACTTTGAAGCGATTTATTGACGTTAAAACCCTGACCATTGTGAACGTTGCAGAAAATGGACGGTTCGTCATGATGGGTTTCCTGGAGCCGATTGCTATGTGTCTACTGCCCTGGAGGTAAGTGGAGCCATTGGATCGGTGTCTGAAATGAGGTTATATTTCAGATCTGGGCTCTAATGATTCCCACGACCTCCGGCCCGCACACTTCCAGAGAGCTCTGAGTGGTCTGAAGGTTTCTGAAGTGTCAGAGCGACCTCATAATTCATTTACCGCCGGCCCCAAGCTCACAATAACTTACCCAAATTAATATTTCATGCTGAGATAATATAGATCCTTCCCAATCCTCCCTGTGCCCTCTAGCTGTGTGCGCAGTCAATTGATAATTGTGGAACAGAGGCAGGTAATTAACTCTTCGATGGATTTTTTTTGTGCCCGCATTTCATTAAAGCGCAGTCAGCCTTTGTTGCAATTAATTACATTTTTAGACATTTTCGACAAGAAAACAAGCAAGGGGGTGGCAGCATGTGCTGTTTGAGTTTGATTTGGCCTTGAATCACTGAAATGAAAGGAAATCTTGCACGATTTTTTTAAACTATCCTGTCTCTTAAAATATGTGCATAGACATGGGAAATTGGAGAAAATGGAAGGGTTCTCTGAGCCCTCGGAGACGGCAATAAGGAGACAAATTATAAACGTCAGATGGGTGGTCTAAATGTTATTCAGGCATGCTGAAATATTAATGCTTTCTTCACAGACATTTTTATATGAGAAATTGTATAAGCAAGCAGAAAACTCCAGCAAATTCAAAATATAAAGTTATATACATATAAAAAAGGGAACTGATGGGGGACAGATTCAGCCCCCAAAGACAGATAAATGAACATTCTGCCACTGGATATTTGGTCTTGTCACTTGTCACACGACAGTAAGAGTGTGAAGGTGATGGTGCCACATTAGCCTGCTGCTGTGCAAAGTGCATCAAGGCTCCTGCAAGCATGGCTGAGGTAGACGACTGCGAATCTCCCCCCGCATCTGCTCCTGGTGAAATATTATCACCTCGCTCAAATAGCCGCTTTAAGAAGGGAGGTGTGAATACCTTCAGGATGGCGGGGCCATGCTTTTAGGGGTGCTGGTGTTACAGTTACTAGGACACCACATTAGACGAGGTTGTTGCTACCCAAGTGTCCACTGTCCACTGGCAGTGTGACGTCCACAGCTTTGCTACTGCTTCAGTTCCACGCCCCACCCCACCAAAATGCTTCGGATAATGGCCCACAGGCCACACCACTTTGTCCTCTATTTCAATTTCTCCTATCTATTCTCTCATCACCCCCACTGATCCTATCTGGAGTGGGGTGGGGCCTATTGGCACACCCAATATAAAAGTTTGTTGCATCATTGGTTGTTAGACTCGTCAGTTGCCTACCTCCTAGCAAGAGTGAAGGGGTGAGGAGGGTGATAGCAAGGGCTAATCCCATAACACACCATTATGCGTCAGACTCCATCGAATGACCCTGGTCGGACAGAATATTACAGCCAAAACGGTGTCAGTCACTGAGGGGAAAGTTAGCCAATTACATCAATCTGTGCTCTGACGAGCTCAAGGCGCCGTCAAAACAAAGCCAAATAGAGACGTTTGAAGCCTTCGGCATTTTGCCCAGAACATCTTTAAAGCTTGTTTCAAAATATTTTGTGAAGCGAGTGCTGTGTAATTTACTCATTCCCCTCATGAATACATCTCTGGCTGTGAAATGGCAGTCAGATCCATCCTCTCTGGCTCCCCTTGTCGTTTGTTTACATGGAAATTTGTATTTTATGCATGACAAATGGCATAATTTTATTAACAGGGTCCAACTTTTATGCTGACAGAGTATGAAGTCACCAGCAGTTTGCAGAGTGTAAAAGTAAAGCATTTTTATGTCCTGTTGTGGTTTTAACTTTGCCGCCGTGCAGGTTGTATCAAAATGCTGACCTGTGTCTTTCTGGAAAGAGTGCAGACTGGTCATTAAATCGGTTCATGATTTGTGGTGAAATTGAGTTCTTGGTGGGCGGGGGGGTTTTTCATGAACTGCCAAAAAGGCTGCAAACATTAATATGAAATATTAATATTGAAATGGGTTTCTGGGGGTGTTAGCCTGTATGAAATTGTTGTAGTAAAATACATACGGTTTTCAGGGAGAGGACTGAAAGCACTGCACGTTGCCTTCTCAGATTGATGCCATGGGTTTGTTGACAATGCAACATTGCTGAAATAACAAGGAATTGGGATCCAACGTGGGTGTTATAACCGATCTTTGTGATTACATGGAAAAGAATATGCAGCCATTAGATTTGAGAACTTGCTTCTAGAGGTAAACCGTAATTATTACATTTCTACTGATAAATATGTGCATTAAATATACAAAAATCGAAGTGTAACTCTTTCCAAAGGTAGAGAATGTGTTTCTTTTAAAATCAGAACTTTGTTTAGATTTTAAAAATGTATTTTCTGTGTTTTATGTCAGGGAAGTAACTTTAAGTACTGAGAAGGGTTGGCCTTCAAAAGCTGATCACGGGATGTCCGGAGCAAACGATATTTAACCCCCCTGGCCCCAGCTGGCCATCTCGCTGTTCATGTGCAACGGGGTCGATGCCTGACACCCCCACTGTCCTTGCAGCTAGTGCTCGAGGGCTGAGCATGGTTCCGGTTTGCAGGAAGAAGCAGTTTCAAGTTGAAAATGAGGGTAAAAATCTATTGCTGTTATATGGCAACCAGATTCGGCAGATTCCCACCCGTGGCTAATAATCATGGGGGATACGGTGGCTGTGTGACTAGCAGTTCTGCTTCACACTTCTCAAATCAACCAATCCATCAATCAATAAATCCATCAATCAATCAATACAGCAATCGCTTTATTTATAAAACACATTTTAAAACACCATGTGTCAGCCAAGTGCTGTACAGAATACCAATAAGTAATAAAAATAGGGAGTGAATTTGAATATTATTCATATCATGCAGGTTTCCTCCCCCGGACTAAAGACATGCAGTTGAGCTAAATGGCGTTTCTACATTTCCCCATAGTTTCGGATTGTGTGTGAGAGTGTGTACATGGACTGGCATCCCATCCCCGGCGTGTCCGTCCAGGCCCCTGCAACTCTGACCTTGATGGATGAAGATGAATGAATCTCTCACCACAGAGAAATGCGTCACACTTTGCTGCTTGTTAAGCTATTTGAATGAGATGGCTTCTGTGAGGAAATACCCCTGAATGTTTAGGAAGGTGAACCTTCAAGCTGTAGCCCATGATAGATGTCACACCATTACACTCCAAGGTGGAGCAACATGCGAGGTGTGAAAAGCGAGAACCTCAGGACATCCATGACCTTCACCGGGAGGTCTTTGAAAAGTAAACATCGCACGTATGGTCCCAGAACAAAGTCATGCTTTCAGCTGGTCTGTGAATCAGTCCCTGTCACACATGGACATTTTGTCATGAGTTCCATGCTTGGAGATACCCATTAGTCTTTGTCATCTGGTGTTTGACTGATTGTGTTTGTCTTCCGCAATTCCAGCAAGATTCCCACAGTATTCCAATGGTAGAGTAGCTTTTAGTCAATTCCCAGAGCTGTTCAGGTGTGTAGAAGTGTTTTACTGTGAGGATAGACAAATGGTTATCAAAGCTCAATCATCTCCCATTTCTAGGGTAACTCTAAAAAAAAACCTTATTCTGTGACCTGGCACTGAGTCACACAGTTGAAGGATGACAGCATTTGGCTGTTTGTCCTATGAGATCTGTTGGTGCCATTGCAAAGTGAATAAACACCGCCTTCGGCAAAATGAAATGTGCGGAGGATTAATTAGGGCCGAGGGTGCAATTTATTCTCGCCGTGAATGTGGGACTGTAATATTTTCTGTGACATATTACTTACATGGTGTTGTTTGTTTATTTCAGCTCGAAGCAGAATAACAGGTCGAGGTTGGCCATCAATGCCCCGCTTTAAATCACACACGCGGACAGATATTGCGAGCGATCTCGTTTGGCATTCAGGAAGCGAGCACGGCTTCGATCCAGTCCATGGCTGTTGTATTTCTCAGGGCTGGTACTGCAAATCTGTGCTTTCCTGGTGGGTCTGAGGACCTTGGTGGAAAATAGGCTCCATCAAACGGGTCTCTCATTATTTCCCGGACTATTCTGAGGTCCTCCATTGACAGCAGGTATAATTGGACAACGAGAGGCGCTTCCATCGATTTTCTGCTCCCTCTGACTCGTCATGGGTGAGAAGGGCATGATTCGAGACAGATTAACACGTCACCTTCGATTTGTATGGCTGATACATCAGGGAGGTGAGCGGGGTCACACTTTCGATCGGCGTGATTTCGATACCATCCTCCTGGATTTACGGTGAGAAATGGCTGACCTTTCTTGGATAGATCTTCACCATATGGGGGCAGCGTGTGATTAGGGGGGACAGCGAGCAGCTTCCTGCTCACTCTTTGGGGATGCTGCCATTTCCTGAAAACGCCACACGTGACTGAGATGGACCCCCATCCTGCCCCCCCCCCACATTCCCCAGCCCAGTGAAATGCAAACTCTTGCTAATGCCTTCAGCTGTCAAAGATGGAGGAGGAAGAAGTGTGTGGTCCTGTTTCGGAACAAACAAGAGGATTATAAAGGAATCACACATGATCTTACAGCAGCTGCTGTTTCTCACTGAACTGAGTCTTGTATACAGAACTATGCACAAGTCATAGTCTGGACATTAAGTATAATTTTGATCAGAAAAAGAGATTTGTCTGGACATTAAGTATAATTTTGGTCAGAAAACAATAAATATTTAATATTGTAATACAGTGGTACCTCGGTTCTTGAACTCACTAGAACTCAAATTTCTTGAAAGTTGAACAATACAGTTTGACTTAGAACTCGATCTGAATATCAGAAGTTGAACCGTGAACGCTGACCTAATATAAATTGTACGTGCCAGGAAATGAGTCATACTACAGTGCAATTCTTACTTGAATGCCTTCTTCACAGACTGGACGATTAACCAAATAAAGCAGCGCAACATTACAGTAACTAACAAATAAACCACTAATTTATGTGTACTGTTATACCATTTATGTCATTTATTTAACCTTTATTTTACCAGATAAATTAACTGAAAACCAGTTCTCACTGCTTTACGTGATATTCGAGAAAAATAGCAGATTACGCATTAGAACTGCCTGGGATACAAACGTGATGCGTCTAACTAAACTCTTCAGCCAATAAGGGCAAAGGTGTGTTGTCACTTAAGCGGTTCCAGTTTGTGCAGCCAGGTGAGAGGTCGCAATGCATTGCGGCAGGATCAGAATGCGTTTCTTTAAGCCAGCGCTGTAAGCAAGTTGAACACACCCAATGACTGGACTGGGGAAACAAACTGAAACGTGGACTTAATACAGAGCACTAATGATAATAACCAGAAACAGCTGATCACATGGGGATCCCACACGAGGTTAACAAGGGGGCGTGGCACACGGAAGGAGCGGACGATCGGGGGCAGGACAGGGATAATGTTGGGATAAGATCTTTATCGTTTTGGAAGCCATTAAGAAAAAAAATGCTCTTCTTGTTTTATCCTGTTCTTTTTGTGTTTAAATGCTTAAGAAAACATATTTAGGTGTAATTTTGGAGGTCGGGAACCAGTTAATTGGTTTTCCATTATTTCCTGTGAGAAAAATTTGATCAGAACTCAAACTTTTTAGGATTCAACCTAGAGTCCAGAACGGATTAAGTTTGAGAACTGAGGCACCACTGTATATACAAATGAACAATAAAATGTGAGTGATACAATAAAAGGCATCAATAATTTCTTCCATTCTCCCATAAGTTACTCATGTTGCTGGATGATTAAAAGAACATGGCTTTGCTTCCCAAACCTTTTCTCAGTGGTACCATGGCAGTCCATGTGTTCCTTCAGTTTCACCCCCAGCTCTCTAATTGACTTAATTAGTTATTATGAAGTATTGATTAGCCAAGTGAGATCTGCTTCTGAGCCGAGTTCATATTTGATTGTGACTGCAAATGTTGGGTGATTTTAGATTTGGGTTTTGAAATGGCTACGCTGACACACTACATACAGACAATCAGGGCTTCACGCCAACGTAATTTAAACATACTTCTCTTTAACAGCCTAAGACTTCTGCACAGTACCATTTTTATTATGGCTAATGATTGTCTCGCCATCAGTGATCTGCTGGTGAGTGAGGAAGGGGCATTGAGGCAGTGTGTTACTCACCGGGTTTGGATGCTGTGTCTGCAGCCAGAAGGTTGCTAGTTCAAATCCCAGAGGTGTGATGGTTCTGTTGGACCCTTGAGCTGGGCCCTTAACCCCTAACTGCTCCAGGGGCAGTCCGACCCTGCTTTCTTGAAAAATGTACAAGAGTTTGACTAACAGCGCCTGATGAATAAATAAATACAATGTAGATGTGGGCCGGTGATGTCACCCACTCCCAAAAGTCTCATCCTCCCCCCAGTTTGGAGCAGCATGAGCCCCAGCAGGGGGGGGGACATATTTTGACGGCTCCATGACTGCTAGCGCGAGGGATTACAGACGGCGCTTTCCCACAATGCCTCTGGAAGCTGCCTGATCCCCCCCCTCCCCAGCGTCTGAGGTTTGGTCCATCACTCCCGGAGTCCAGATTTGCGAGCTCAGCCTGCCTCCGGCTCCTGGCTCCTATGTCCTACTGCCGGTTCCCCACCCGCCTGAGACGTGTCTCTTTGTGTCTGTGTGTGCGTGCGTGTGTCTTGGTGCGGGTGTGTGCGTGTGTTTAATCTACATATCACTCAGCTTGTACTTTCAGGGGGCTCTCATTTGCTCCCTTTCTGCAAAGGATATTTATTTATTTAGCTGCCATATGAGATTCCCATAGGAAATAGCTGCAGCTCAGATCTCTATAGCTGCCCTCAGACACTTTTCCTATAAGAATGAATCTGATTAGTAAGCTCTGCAATATTACGAGATGAGAACAGTACTGACTCCATTCATATTAGGTCAAGTGTCCTACCATCCATATACAGGTACTCAATGACCCGAAATACTGTTTTGCCAGGAACATGATGCGACATACAGACAGCGAGTGAAAGGGGAGGGGTTTCACAAGATTCGTAGTGCAAAACACAGGGCAGTGCGAAACAGGGAGGCGGCTGGACACAAGAGTGTATATACACAGTGCAATGGGTATGTATGTGAACCACTCAGCGGCATAGCAGGGTAGGGTAAATATAGTGATGGTGACTTCTGTCATTATCGGGGGTTTTCTGCATCTGACACACAGGATCGTAGCTGTGGTGAATGTGCAACGTCCCCGCAGATAAAGCAGACGCACTGCACACACTCGGGGAACAAAGGAGAAGCGGGTGTGCTTTGTTTGGTGCTGCGATTTGCCGCAGGGGGATAGAGGCGCGGGTCCACGTCGACCGGCAAGTGCTGGCACACGGACCACCGCCAGCCTGGGATCTGACTCCAAGGAGTCCCATCTGTTCCGGCATTTTGGTGCCTCTCTGCGTGGTGAGTCATAGTCAGAGAGGGGCAGTAGGTCTTTCTGCTGCTTCCTCAACCACGCCCAGTATACCAGGGCACAGTCTGCGGTCGCTGGCCTCTGGCATGAGATGTGTGTGTGCGATACCTCGTATCAAGCAAAAGAACAAACAAATCATCGATTCCTTAAACGAAAGATATTTTTGTTTGTGGGGAAAATAACTAAAGGGGAAACAGATGCTGAAGGCGATCACCATGGAGACCAGCATCTAAGGACTGGATCCCAAAAGAACTGAGGAATTTAACAAATCAAAAGGGAATGACATCACTTTAGAGAGAATCGATCCAATGTGCTCCTCCTGGTGGAGCAGGACTAGTTGACAGATGTTTAGATGTTTCTGAGACACATCTTATGAAGTAAACATACTCTGACATGTAAATGTAAACATAGACACTTGTGTGCTTTGAATGCTGGTGCCCCGATATTAAGTCGGCATGTGCATCTGTAATGGATATTGTTTCATGTGGATCTTAGCTGGATTGGGAACGGTTGTCTTTATTTCGCTAATTCCATATCCTCCAACGTACCATCCCATGTTGTAACATACTCAGCATTAGGGGTTGTGGTGATACTATTGTCATCTAGGCCAATGGAGGTGTGACTTTCCCTCGACAGCATAGCAAATGGAAACATGAAGCCTTGATTGAAGGCTTTTCCTGATCATTGGGTGTATTTTTCCAGTCACAGTCTTAACATTCACCCAGAAAAGGGAGGTCATATGAAATCAACACTGTATCACAACAATGCAATCACATTCACCTGCCTGTAAGCATCCAAGCCTGTGAGCTACAGAAAACAAACTGACTGTACTATTCAGACCAGAAGACGTGCGATTTGCTGAGCTGGAATTAGCCTGCAAGCAGCCCTTGGTAGCATCAGATGCTCCTGCTTAACAACGATGCGCTCCAGTGAAACTGCTTAGATTGCTTCAACGCCGCAGCGGGCAGTCTCTGTCTGACACAGAGATTCCCCAAGCTGCATTTAATGCTCTCCGCTCATACGGCATCTCTGCCATGACCCAGACGCACAGCAGTGGCACCTGTGGGTTACGCCCGTCCAGCCAACAGCCAGCTTCTTGGTGCCCCTCAGATTTTTCCCTGACCCCAGGGAACCCCGGCGCTCCTGAAGAGCCCGCCTCTCAGATTCTTCCGGAAGTGTCCTGGAACCTGGGTAAGACTGGAGCATTCTGACGTTCATGTGACGGTGAAAGGGGGGTGGCAATTAGCAAATTGTGGGCCGACACATTATTTTCTGTTTTCTTTGTGTTGAAAAAAGATTTTTTGCTGTCTTTCAAATATGATTAAGATTCTTAATGTTTGGAAGGTTCTAGTACCCTTAAAGTGAAAGATGGTTTATGGACTGTTTCAGCTTGGTCTGCAGTTAGAAAATGCTCTACTTTGCATTTGAACAAATAAATATAGCTATAGACATTTTAATGACAAATCTGTAAATTCTGTTTTATCCGTACGAAACATGGATGTTAAAGTCTTTTGTCTGTAATTGATTGAGACACAGATTAAGTTAACTTAAAAAATCTTAACAATCGAGTACTTCAAAGAAGAGAGCTGTCATACAGTAGTCAAGCAAAGTATTTAGCTGTTATAAATATAGATATAAATATATACATGCAAGCATCTGATTGAGTCTTTGTACTGTGGGTGATAATTTCATTGTTACCATGGACACAAAATACAGGAGAATTTCAAATCTCTTCTCAGGAGTCATAATATCTTTTCTCATCACATATTCACAAATCCAGTGTTGGATATTACATATTTTTATTATATGAGGATAATATGAATGCACATGGAAAGCTTCGCCTGTACAGAGTACAAATAATTCTTATCCTTTCAGTTAATCATATTATTATATATTATGCATAATCCAGTTATTGAGTGTGGCTATTAAGAACAGTGTTTAAAGGAAAAAAGTCTGCTTTTTCAATTCTAAAAGATCACAGTAATTGACTGTTTGATGAAGTGGACACGATTCAAAATTCTAAGTGTAATGTGTGTAAATCTCATAACGCTGTGGAATTTTCCATAGCGCTGTGTAATGCTATAGGTCTGGCAGAGCGCACAGGATAAATAGGGATAATGTGAAAATCGTATTACATGTGGATGGATTTCAGTGCGTCGGCTGGAATTTCTGAGGTGCCAACTGTAAGTGGACCCAATCACATCTCCCTGTGACCCGGATTTATCGACTGTGACAGGCACTTCACAGGCCCTGAGCTGATCTGGCTGCATGTTATTTGTCAAAGTATGAGATGCCGCCAATCGGACGTGTGCCTTTATAACAGTACATCAGAGACGGATTGTTCGATTGGAGGACAGGTTGGCCTCCTCTTACAAACCATGAAATATGCTATAATTGTGTACATTCAGGGTTCAGTTATTCAGAACCCGAGAAGCTGTTAGTCTGGAAGGCTTTAATATGGCTGACGATATAAATACTGTCTAAGCTCCTTCTGATGCTCATAAATTAACGGGCTGGCTGTCGGCCAGCTTTTCTGCTGGATGTGAATCAGGAAGTTGTACCTTGTTGCACCGGGAGCGTGTGATAGCCAGTACGTGAGCGGGGCTGTCTTCGAATCATCAGAAACGTGCATAATTCTTGCAGAAGACTGTGGTACCACACCATATCTGTCACGTCAGTCTTCCCAGAACCAAGACGAGTCCAAGTTTTAGGGAATCTTCATTGTCTTATATCAGTGCTGTAAGTGGACTAAGACCAAATTCTTTTGGATAACTGGTTTCTGTGGGGGACAGGAGATCACTTGGGAGGGTTATAGCCCTCAATGTAACGTTTCTCAACCGAGTCCTCAGGGACCCGGAGACAGTCCATGTTTTTGCTCCCTTCTAGCTCCCAGCCAATGAAGAACACTGAATACCTGCTGATACAGCTGGGAGGGAGCAAAAACATGGATTGTCTCCATGTCCCTGAAGACTGGGTGGAGAAGCACTGCTCTAGGCCATTTGTAACTGGGAAACCACAGTTTGTTAACTATGTTAGTTTAGGTTATCTGCAAAGAACCAGTGTGTTTGCTGGTTTTTGGGATAATTTTAAAGTCAGCTGTCCAAACCCAGGGACCCGCAAACACAGAGGCCCTTTCTGGATAAGATTCACCACCGCTGCGTTAAGTTATTTCGCCTTGTAATCACTGTACAAATCTCACAATGTCAACAAAAGATCGAAATGTAGCAATTTCATTCTGACACTTCTCTTAATTTCTTGATTTGGCCGAACATGGTTTGCCAAGTAACCTTCATATTAATCTTTCACAAACTGTGCCTCATCTCGTCCCAGAACCAAGCAATGTCAGAGATCGATTCCATCCTCAGCTGACGGCAGATTGATAGCCCTTTCATGGAGGAGATGAATCATAAGGGATTACAATGTCAACACCTCCATTGGCCAAATCGCTCTTTCTGTTTGGGGTGATCTTCCTCACTGTAGGGTGGATGAAGACGCTGATACAGCATCTGCAGTATTGGATTGCAGGAAGAGCTCCGGACTCGATACCATGATAATATGCTGTACGACTGTCCCATCGGGGGGAAATACAATAGCCACAAGTCACTAGTTGAGATGTTTCTTCAGTAAAAATAGCTCCACACCAGTCAATTGCCTCCAGATAAAGAACCTCAATAAAGACCCATGATTTGGCTGAAATTACTACAGGCGAGCTGGAGCCAAACCTGAACTGCTTAGGGGTGGACTAACTTTTAATGAACTTTCATATTTTAGATGTGACTGTTTATGTCTCTAGGGGTGGGGACACAGGGCCCCTAGCTTCTGCTGAAAACCCACTGGTCTCCAGAGTGCCCCCTCCCCTGTCACACACCGATGCGAAACATAACATTAACTGCTGATAAGGTTTGTCCTGCTGTGTGAAATATGGTCCCTCTTGTGGCCCCCACCTTAAAAATCCTAGAATTGTCCCTGATATTCATCATTAATCCACTTCTATTACAAGTGTAGAGATGATCATTTGCCCTGACTCTGAAAGCACTGGTTTCACACAATGGCAGTGGTGGGGGGTAATGGAGCTGGAAGCTTGTGGATCTAACTATAAGAGTACACTGTACACAGAATACACAGAATACACTGTACACAGAATACACAGAATACACTGTATACTGTGCACAGAGTATGCTGTACACAGAGGATACTGTACATAGAGTACACAGAATACACTGTACACAGAATACACAGAATACACTGTATACTGTGCACAGAGTATGCTGTACACAGAGGATA
>JABFEA020000001.1:6146124-6156931 GCA_019775915.2 Cyphomyrus plagiostoma | reverse complement strand
TAAAACTGTTGCCGGCGGCTGGCCTGGCGGGTTTTCGAATGGGTTTAAATTTTATTTTTTTAAAATTACACAAATACCTGCTTTTATTTTTAAAGCCCCCCCCCCCCCCCCCCCAAGGCACATGTTGTGACTGCCTGTTATATTAACTTCAGCGGACCATTAACTCCACTGAGGTTGTTTTCCAATCGTCTACTGATAGCTCCCTCCCTTCTGCGATTGTGACTCCCAATACTACCCCCCCAGGATCCCATGACTAACGGACTCCGGTGCTCTGGGCGTTAATTCGGGGTGTCAAAATTGCCCCCAGAATGTGGGAGAAGGAGTCTGAAATGGAGCAGGCCGGCAACATAGGCCACCTGAAGGAACTAAGCGGAGCGGCCCACATGTGGGGGGTCGAGGGCAGGGAAGGGTTATGTTTGCTCAGCGTGCTTTGGAACGTGCCACATGCCACCCCGGGGGTCCGCCTGATTGATTCCGACCCTGACTGCGCCTGGTTGTAATAGAGGATCAGCGTGGGTTCTGGGGTTTTTAAAAACATCCTGTGGTCCCATTTTAAAATTCTAATCTAATCTAAATTTTAAAAATCACCCATCTATTTTTTTTTTCTTCCTGTATCAAAAGACTTTGAAATGAAACCTCATTTCCAGGGTTGTGCTTTGTTTGTTTTCTGGTATTGTTCTTCCTTTTGTAATGTCTTGATTGTTCTCCAAAAGCTTGAGATGGCTGACATCGAAGGCCACGCTACATCTACAAAGGCGCCGGTCTGAAGCGAAGTGTGTGACCACACAGAGAAAGTAAAGCGATCCGTTTGACATTTACATAACACGCCCGGGGGTTTTGCATTGTTCCGCTTTCGTTTAATAACCTGAAGGAGGCGGTCACCCAGGGACACTTTGTGTTAAATGAACAGCTAACTTTACACCTTTTGTAGAAAAAAAGACAACAAAGCCTGACTGAAGTGGATGGGGTGAGTTCAAAGTAAGAATGCGTTGACATAATGCTACGTTGGATAATCAGAGTATCAAGTGCATTAAAAAGCACCCAGAGCAGGTCATCTTGACTATAAGTAACTGGTAATATATAATTAAAGATTCAGAGGCTTTGATACATGCATGTGAACCTGGATGATTGTTCTATGCAGTTCGATATCCTAATTAAGGGATGGAGAGCAGCGGATTCGTTAATGGTCTGATGCATTAACAAATCTAATAAAGCAAAGTAAATCTGCGGCATCGCATGTGCTTGGATGCGCATTGTTTATCTGGGGAGGCCATTTGTTTGACCCTCCCAATTTAAAAATAATATGTGTCCTTCCCCAGGGAGGGATGAATGTCAGCATGATCCTAGATTGGATTTCACGCTAGATTTCCTGCGTTCGAGAGGAGCAGAGTATGAATAAAGGATGAGGCCTTTAGTGGTTGGGTTCCGCGGCCCGTGTGGGCTGGACAACCTCGGAGCGGGTCCAGAGGCGTCAGATCTCTAGGGCTCGTCTCCGGATCGTGAGACGGGGATGACCTTGGGCTCGTACTGGAATGCCGGGAGTCGCGGTTACAGCATAAATACCGAAGGATTTGCACGAGCTGCTGGAAAGGACATGATTTCTTAGCGCTGCCTACATCAAAACATGAATTAAAATGTATGAACTATGCATGGTGGGTGGCACCTCGCCCCTTGTGGGCTAGGGGTTCGAATCCCGCGCTGGTTCTCCTCTGCGTGTAGGGTTTCTCTGTTCTCCCAGTGTGCTGTGGTTTTCCTCTGGCTATTCTGGTTTCCTCCTACAGTTCAAAGGCATGCAGTTAGGCTAACTGGTGTTTCTAAATTACCAGTAGTGTATGCAGAGGTGATTCTTTTAAGGGGTTGTAATTCTTACAGAGGTGCCTTATAATTAGCCAATGATATGTTTTGAATTGGTGAGTGACAGGGAGAGGGCACACTGGGGGCCAATCAGCTTTCAGTTGAGGTCACTGCCCTTGTGGCCTTGCCCCTGTATTTGCCCCATAACGTATAATTTTGCTGCCTTATGCCCCCTCCCCCAGAACTGCATAAATGAATGAAAAATGGTTGGATATTCTTTATTATGGAGAAAATGTACTTGATGTCAGAGGTCAGAGGGTGTCCGTCAGCAGTTGGTCTGTTCACTTCATTTCAGACGGCGTTTGGGGATTCAGACACGGGTGTTTATTTGAAAGATCTCCATGATTTTCAAAATTTTTCCACTCTCTGTAGTTGATTTGTGACCATCTTTCTTTTATTTCAGGCAGGGAGGAGGGAGGGGTTTAGCACAGTGGGATTTAGGAGGCGTCCTGTCAGAAACGTGTGATTTCAGGAGACCTTTCTGGGGGTTGAAAATGCCGAAAGCGCCCACCACCCCCTCAACTCCCATGTGGCTCGCATGGCGCGCTGGTCGTGGAATCGTGTGCAATCGCACGAAACCATATGTGTGGCCGTCTTAGGTGATAGACCACAAAGTTGCTCCATATGAGTCACAGCTAGCCTGTGAAACATCAGCTAAACATGTTTTAAGGAGGTGTTTCTGTGTGACGTCACTCCACATCTGTGTATGGAATGTACAGTCGCATAAAAATCACTTCACACTTCTGTACAGGCATCCGGCATTCGAGGCTTTCGAAATGTTCGGTAACCTTCGGAGGTTCTGTTGAATATCAATGGCTGCTCCGCGCCCCTTGTGGGTATGGTTCCCACACATTTAGTCTTTTCCGTTGCCCAGATGCTAGCCGCCCTTAAAATGGTGGCGGTCTCACGATGTTACGAGCAGTTATGACAGCAGCTGACATGGAGAAAGCTTTCTCCGTTGAGTTTTATGACGTTGGAAGCCTGACTGGGCTTAGGAGGTTGGCTAGCCCTCCCTCTGCCTTCCACGGGTCACGGATTACAGTCCCACTGCAAGTGACCTCACCGCTCTTCCGTGCTTTTCAGTTATCCCCTTCTGTCAGATCTGTGATCCCCCAAGAAATAGTTCCCTCAGAAAACATGGCCGACCTTGTATCGGAGTCATGAATGGATATGAAAAGCAGATGACATGAGCTCGCATGGTTCAGAGTCTTTGAGAAGCCCATTACACTATGCTGTGAAAATGGCACCAACTTTTGGATGAGATGTAAAACTGAGGTCCTGACTCTCTGAGGTTGATAAAGATCCCTGGGTATATTGATAGAGTAGGGGTGGTACCCTGATGCTCTGGCTAAAATTGCCCACTGTGGTCCTTTCAAATCTGGCCTCCTAATCATCTCCTATATCTAACTGGTGAATTTTCTCCTGCCTCTTCCCCACCTTAGCTACTGTGTAGTGAGCATACTGGCACAGAATGGCTGCCGTTGTATCACCCAGGTTGCTACACAGTGATGGTGGTTGTGGTGGCTCCCCATTGGTTCTGTAAAGCACTTTGGGTGTTTTAAAAAGCGCTATATAAATGTAATATTCATTCATTCATTCTTTTCTGAACATAAGACCTGGGGCTTAGTTAGAAATTCTGGGCCCCCTGACAAAATGTCACCTTGGGCCCCAGCACCACTGCTTTTGTACAATAATTTTACATATTCAAGGGCTCCTGCAAATTTCCCAGGGCTCCTGCAAATTTGGACCCCAGACTTTGCCAGGATATCCATGCCCCAACTACACCCCTATATAAGGCCAGTTCTGGCCGTAATTAAGGCATGGTGTATATACATTGTTATAAGCATCACATAGAAAATTCAGCTATATAAAGCCATATCTGAATTCTCTGGCTCGATTTCCATAAGGTGGCGCTCTTACAAGGATCACCAAATGGCTTCCGTGCATTTCCGGACCGGGACGGGTCCGGGGTATTCATGTCATCTGTGGTTCCCTCATTCCCGAAATGATTTAATGCCTAAATTGGCCCCTTTACCCTCCATGTAACACCTCTGGCATGTGACAGAATGAGCCTCTTTGTGTCACCAGGTCTGTCCTATCGCCACCTGTGTAATCTTCTCACAAAAGCCCTTGGTGTTGTTACCATGGCATTTGCAGCCCCGGATATGAGGCTCAGCCAGTCGCAAGCTAACATGCCAGGGAAACTCATCAGCATCCAGCAAACAGTGCTTCTTTCAGGTGTGGAATATGTGCTTGCCAGTCTGGGAGCCAATTCAGACATTTACATTCCGGAACTTTAGCATCAGATTCAAAAACAATTGTAAGAACAGTACAAATGCTATTGTAAAGTAAGGTTTTTGTTGAACACATGTAAAAATGTAATATTATTAAGATATGAAAGGAGTGGTGTGTGTTTCAGTGGGTTAGGATACCATACGTGTGATCGCTATGGTTGCTGGCTCAAATCCCAGGGTTAGCAGTGGAGGCCCCCTGAGTAAGAACCTTAACCCCCAACTGCTGCCGAGACTCGCTGACCTTGCCTTCTCAAAAATATACCTTGCTTTACATGAAAAGGGTCTGTTAAATAAATACAATATGAGATCATCAACTTTGCATATTTCTTTATGGAAAGTAACTAACTGATTCAAAGATAGCACTGCTTTTTAGGTCCCTGTGTAATGAGAGCTCCAGCCCGTCTGGTGTTGCGTAAGATCTAGAGTGTTTTCCGGGGGTCCGTTTCACAGCCTCGTCCCCCGCAGGGCGCTCCAGGAGATTCACATCGCCTCTGGCTGTCTTGTTTGTGCCCAGGCATAGCCCACCCCCCCGCACCCCCCACCCTCACTCTACTGGGAGCCCCATGTTTCACACATCTGCCAGCCAGACAGCCCCCCCGTCTCTTCCCACCCTGGTTCCCATACTATTTTGTGACGGTGGGGGTGCATTCACGAGACCCTTACCTCCGATTCCTTCACCTGGACCGATCTACATACTCTGACAGAAATGGGGGTGGAGATGTCGGTGACAAGAAAGGACAGGGGAAGACGGGGGGGAGTAATAGTGGCTGGGTGCACCCAGGTGTAGGTGACACCCTGTAGCCTCGGGGGTAAAATGCGGTGCTGTTAAATTAGTGCACACGGGGGTTACAGTAAGGGTGTGTGCCATGTTTGTGTGCATGGGTGTATGTAGACGAAGGTGATTGGCTGAGCTCCCCAAGCAGTGAGCAGTCTTTCCACCTCGCTATTAAAAAACACACAGAACTGTTGCCGCAGTTATTAATTCCCAGTTCTTCAAGCAGGAAAGACAACAACGGATCACATTTAAAAAAACAACAGCCCGGATGAAGGGAGAGATGCACTAAACTGCAACCAAGGTCTAGAAGGTAGAGATTTGTGCAAATTGACAGAGACATTTTAGATTAGCTATGCATTTCATTAATGACTGATGATTCAATGCATATAATTTATCTGGGTCGATACCAGAAGAACCTTCATTTGTTTGGTTACCTTGTATGTTAATATTGGAGGTGCTGGGCATTTTCTTCTTTTTTTTATTACAATTGTGATGCAACATTGAACCTTGCACCTGATTCATAGAAAGCAACATATACAGTATCGACATACAGTTGTCAAAAATCTATACCACCATACTATGAGCAGATTTTAGTAGCATTTTCATGGTGGATGGCCTGTTCTAGACGGGAAAATTGTAATGAATGTAATATATGTTGATCTTTACATTGTTTTTATGTTGAGTCCAGATGTAAACACCAACAGGAGGGTAAAGTGAGTGAGAAAGTTACGTATCCAAACATCTTCATGACCTTTACCTTCTCCAGCAACAGTGACTAGTGTGTGGGGCCATTTTCAAGTGTCTAGGGCAGAGCATGGTGACATTGGCACAGACCAAATCTCAACTTTTTTGAAGCTTCACTAAAAATATACCCCACACTTATGCTTCCATAAGTTAATTGGTGCTAAACGTTATCATTTGTTGTTCTCTGTGCTGAATCCTGTGTGGATGTGAGTGTATATTTGTATGAGGTTTCGCCTTCACATGGAGTTAATTAGGGAGAGAGCATAAACCTGGTAGTCAGCGCTTATCTGAAGGGTGATCCAGAGTAATTTCAATGAGGCTGGTCGCTAGTCTTCATGGATAGCCACCACTTCCCCTGAAAGCCATGTGTTTGGGTTGTGAGGTTAGACTGCAGCATCCGCAGAGGAAACTCCCATGTAGGCTCCCACAATGCAGGCGCTATGAGGACTCGGCATTAGCCACTGCCGCTAGCCCGCTTGCTAGTCATCATGAAAGTCAGTGTGTCAACTGAAGTGTTACTCATCATGCTAGCCATAGCGTTAGCGAGTGTGTTATACGGGGTGATTGAACAGCATGCTTCAGCAAGCAATCAGCTTGCCAGCCAGAGTGCTACTCTTTGTGCTGCCCAGTGTGCTAGCCAGCATGTTATTCATTGTGCCTAGTCTTAGCTTAGCTTAATGTCTTAGCTACTGTGCTAGCTAGTGTCCTACTCATCATCCTAGAAAACATGGTAGGCAGTGTACTAGAACAGCAGGCTAGCCATCATGTTAGCGAGTATGCTAACTAGAATGTCAGTCATTGTACTAGTCAATGTACTAGTGGACATACTAGTTAATGTACTAACTAGTCAACATACTAGTCACTGTTAAATGTGCTTTTCTGTGCATATATTCCCATTAAATGTCTTAAAATAAAATATATATATATGTAGAGCAAAATCTGCGAGAATGCCTTTTATAATGTAAACATTTACCCCACAAATCCCTGACTTACCGGCACTAATACGATTCATTACTTTTATTGCACGATTTGTAATAGAGCGAGACCCATGTGCCCCTCACGAGGATTTAAGATGTCGCTGGGTTTGATTAATTTTTATGAGGGGTGAGTCTAACCGCAGGTAGGTGGGTTTCCCCCGAATGGGCTAATTAATCAGTCTAGGCTCCCTGCGCTTGGCGATTAGTCGGCCCAAATTGCATGCAGATACGGTGGCGCAAAGCATAGGAGATAGCGGAACAGCGGCTGTCAGTGGAGGCACAGAAACAAGTATGTGGGAAGGTCTGGGTGGGACTGACAGGCATACCACAGTTTTATTATAGACATGCTCCTCTGAGGAATGGGCGGGAACAGGGCGGGACAGGGCAGCCCGCCTCGGGGCCAACACACGCCAATTTGCCGTCCCGTCGAGGACGAAAGAGGAAAAATGGAAATACACACAAACAAGCTCAGCGCCGGCTCTGCCAGGGGTTACTATGCCAAAATAAAACGTAAACCATGATTTACGCTGATTGCTGGGTAGGAGGGGAGACAGAAGCCAGTCAGTAACAATATCCACGGTCACCTGACTTTCTCAAGATGGCTGCCCCAGCCCTTTTGCTTAAAATGAATTTGAGAAAATACGCCAACCAATAATAAAAGGTGTTCAACAATCTAAATGTTAATAAAACCACATCCAGTATTCAGAGTGCAGGATGTGGACATTCTTCCGGTGGGGCAAGGTCAGGTGACCAGCACGTTCATTGCATGTTGAAAATAATATGAAACGCATGTGTTCTGTGTCTTGGCGCAGACTACATGTTGGTGGTTCTGATGACTGTTTTGTTTCATTGTGTTCCTCTCCTGCGCAGAAAATACCATCTATTGTTCCTCCTCCTCCTCCCGTTCCACCTGGAGTCTAACACAGAGTCGTCTCGTGGCCCTTTTATTTTAAAGAGAAAGATAAAGGCAGATGTGTCTCGCCGTAAATTTGGGGAGGTGAAGTGAGACCAGCAGCTGGTTGGGGATGGACGTTCAGACCATAAGGAGTTGCTGCTCTCACATGTGAGAGATCCAAGGCTTTCTTCGGATAATTAATCAGGACGGCTTGTAACTTTCAAGCCGTAATTCCTCTTGCGTCGTTCAGCTGAACCTGAAGATCAGATTCTTTATGAACCTGAAGTGATTGTGTGAGGCAATATGCCCCCTTTACATAAACCAGATGTTTTGCAAGAAAATTTCAAAAGTGGCCCCCTGACAAAACAACGTGTGGGGGGGGGGGGGGATGGGGAGTCAACACTTTGAATTTGCAATAATTTACTTATGCAGATATTTAAAGGGGTGAGGATGGGGAATAAATCAGAAGTTATACACTCTACCTTCACCTGGTTTTGTTTACGCCGTCTGAATGCTGCAGACACCGGACTGAACATCAGATACCAGAAGACGAGATATATTACGTTTAAGTAGCAATTAAACCTCCCATAATGCCAAAATACTGGCGTGAGAAGTGAGCTTGGCCTCTCTTAATGGGAACCTCAAGTACCTATATAGATCATCTGTGGCAGAATAGGCTGTAAATTTCTCTTTTTTTCATCCAGTTGGGATCTATGAGGGAATTTTGTTGTTTATTAGACTAAACTGAGATTTCTGAGTGTATAATGTAATCAATATGCTTCATTGATTTTCCAGAAAATACTCTTATTACTGTCTTGGTAATTGGCAGCATGAAGTCAGGATTGAGTCAGCAGGCGTAAAGGCCAGGGTATTGAAAGAATAGAGAGTTGGAAATGTAAATAATACTGAATAATTAATGTTTAAACTCCAAGGAAGCTGGTCTTTCTGCTTATTTATTTTAATCACGAGTCTGTCATATGTTTATACATCCATCTGTTTCAGTGAGCTAGTATAATGTATTGTATCATCTATATCCCCAGCCGAGTTTAGTCTTGAGTTTATATCCTGTATGTATAGTACACACAGATGTATCCCTTTTTTGGAATGGAACAGTATTCCTATGATGGAAAACGTCCAAGGCACTGTCCGAGCTGACATATACTTTCAGAACCGAAAGTGAACTTTTATGAGCAGTCAAATCTGATGCCATCTGATACCAATGCTACCATTGTGCTGGCTGCAATAAAGAAAAGCTGTTGTGGGGTAAAAACTTTCATATGGAATGTTTGGTATGGAAGGAAGGGATAGTAAGGTTCACAGACTGAAAGCACAGGTGCTAATCATGCATAGAACTGAGAAAAGATAGCAAATGAATGCTAGTGACTATTGCTATTACGATGTCGGTGATTAAAAATCTGAGTGGCTCGTGTGTAGTTGTGGTTATTTTAATGGGCAGTTGTTTCTTTACGCTTGCTTGGGTTCTAAGGGGGCTTGTTACAGGTGTGACCTGCATTCTCGGGGGTAGGGGCTCAGGCCTGCAGGGTGCGTGCAGCTGTTTGCTCTCTTCAGAGAACAACCTCCATTCCCTTCCATGATATGACCATTTCACGCCTCTAATTGGCCGCAGCCAGGAGAGTCCGGCATGGTGTGTTACGAGCGCGGGCCGGCCATTTGCTGGGGCGTAAACATTGACTCATTTCCTCTGTGGAGTGGGTGTTAGTCGGCTGCTGTTGGCGTTTCACCATATGGTGCTATGGCGTTCGGGAGTCATGATTCCCAAAAAGCTAAAGTAGGGAGGAAATGCTATCTTTCAGGTGCTGACCCTTTGACCTTTGTTGACCTTTTGACCTTTGCTGAATTAGATATGACCAGAAGGGCGTCGCTAAAATAGGTCCCAGCGTCCCGACCAGATCAGACCTCCGCCTGGATTGTTGTTGTCAGATGAGGAATGACTTGCAATAAAGTGGGAAATGTAATTTGTGATATTTATGACAAACAGGTGCTTTGCGGATGTTTGCATTATGCTTATGCAGCTAATTATGTAGAAGATGCTGTCATACATTTTTTTTAAAGAAAAAAATTATTTAAATGATCAGTCACAGAAAAATAACAAAGTACATTGATTTAGATTTATCACATTGCTGAAGTATCTTGTTTTAAAAACTTTTTTAAAAAAAACTGATGATTTTTGTCGCTTCTGAAACAGGGTTCTTTTTCATTGCTGTTAAGAGTTAAAAACGGAAAATCGACGTTTCAATAGACATTGCGATAAAATCCTCCCTTTCTGCTCATCTTCTTCATCCTCTGCTGGGTCGTGTGAGTCTCGGCCCTGTGACTCCAGTTCCAGGGACCTCTGTTGCCACTGAATGTCTCGCACTCTTGAAACGCGTGTTTTTGGCATGCCGGAAATGAGAGGATTTCCCACCAGCTCAGAAACAGATCGTTAAACCTCAGGCTGATTTCCCTGCTCGTTTTATTTGCGTTTTCTCATCTTGCTAAATGACTTGTTTGCATGTCGCTTATGGCAACAGCAACCGATATATAAACCGAAGGGTAAAACTGGCAATGTTTTTAATTTTTTGGTAAAGATAAAACTCAAGACCCAACTTTGTTTATTTAATTATTTTTAATACCACGTATTGAGTCCAACTCATCAAGGCAACCCATTATCCATGAGCAGTAGAGTTTGACATTAAGTATATAATGAAATACTTTTAAAGGACAAAAACAGCCGCCATACGTTTCTCAGCATGACATAGAGAGAACAGTTGTCATCCATCATTGTAAAAGTCTGTGTCAGGGTGTATTGACTCAAGCGTCGCTCTGCCCCTACATGAGGCAGCACATCTTCAGGCGACGCGTCCTTGAAAGGTGGTGAGAAGCAAGGTTATTATAGTTAACGAAAATGAACGAAATAACGAAAACTAAAATTAAATTTTTTTTCGTTAACTGAAATAAATAAAAACGACAATTAAAAGAAAAAAACGGTAACGAACTGAAACTGTATTGTGTGCTAACAAAACTAACTAAAACGAACTGAAATTATAGATAAATTTGTCTTAGTTTTCGTCTTTCTTTTTAGGCTAAGTTGATACAACACAAATCACACATTGGTCTAGCAGGTTTACGTGAACTGGTGGCATCTTCCGTGTATCATTCATCATCTTACGACATTTCCTGCTCACAACTAGACTATGGCGAAAGTTGGGAGAAAACGGCAGAGCCCTATCTGGGATTTCTTTGAGTATAGTAGCGAGACAGACAAAAG
>JABFEA020000001.1:6135913-6146024 GCA_019775915.2 Cyphomyrus plagiostoma | reverse complement strand
CGAATGTTGTATTTGGCCTGACCTTTTTGAATCCTGCACCTTACAAATGATTGAAAATATATCCAGAAAACTAAAACTAAAACTAAAACTAATAAAAACTAAACTAAAACTAAGCGTTAGGAAAAAACGAAAACTAACTAAAACGATCAGCCGTGCTCTAAAAACTAATTAAAACTAACTGAATTAGAATTTAAAAAGCCAAAACTAACTAAAACTAAACTATAATGAAAAATCCAACACTATTATAACACTGGTGAGAAGCTGCTCTTTCTGTCCAGCATCCTGTGCAAACCGCCAGGGTTCGTACAGCCCTTTGTGCACACAAAGGCCTGGATTCCCTCCCAAGCACCACACCAGTCCACCATGAACCTCCATTAATAATGCTCACTGTCAACACCTTCCACACTATTTCCCATGTACCTGCACTGCAGATTAATTTTCCTTCTTTTATTTTTGGATATTTGTCAGCACAGATATCCAAAATCGCACAGATACCAATGCACAAGTATCACAGGTAAAAGTGACTTTTTTCTGCATGCTATATGTTAGGGTTACCAATCAGTGATGACTACCGGCAAACCAGCTACAGATCAGTATTAGTCTCTCATATGCAGTAATTGCACCATGTTTTTCAGTTTCTGCAAGCGACAGACTGATCTCCGATCAGATATTTGTTTCTTTCCATCCCGAGGAACACTTATTGCTGTGGAGTTGTTTCACCAGCAGGTCCAGGGGCTGTAGCTCGTATACAGTAATTGCGTCATGCTACTCAGTTTATAACCGCGACTGGTCTCAGATCAGACACTTGCTTCTGTCCACCCCCATAAAGCTGTGTTTCATCAACATGTCCGGGGGCTGGATGTCTGTCAGACCGTGGAGATGAGGCTTTGCAGTTCATGAAGGCCATCACCTCCCACGTTCCCCCAAGCACTTTTACAAATTCCTGTTAGCCATATCACAGGGAGGTGCTGGGGGTGGGGTGACCCCAAGGGTGTCCCTCAGCAATAAAGGCCGTCAGCTTCCGAGGGCCTTGACCGCAGGTTTCGTCAAGCCATGATGTGCTGCTACCCTACGATCCGGGGCCCCCGTGAGGTTTACCTGCTGACCGCCTGACTCCACGCTGCCCCCGCTGTGGAAAACTTGAACCCCATCTTCCTTTGCCGATTAGGATCTCTAGCGGACACAAATCTTATTTAAAGTGTTTTTCTTTGCGGCCGGCGGCAGGAGATAGCATGCCATGCTAATTGATTGAGTGGCGGGAATGTTGCGGGTGGGGCCTTAAGCCAGATCAGGGAGCAATTTGTCTGCAGTATGTCAAGTGTCCAGGTCATCGTGTGTTCTTTTGGTTTTTTTTTCACCACTGTCTCTCTGCAACCCCCCGCCCCACTTCCCCCTCGCCCTTTCAGACAAACCGACCTCTCAGGTGGCCCCAAAGTTGCAATGTTTGCAAATGGTGATGCTTGCAGACGGTTCTATTTCAGCATTCACCATGATTGTTAGTGTTTCAGGACGACCAAACACATCCACCCACCCGAGGAGGCCTGAAAGGCTCAGACAGGACCACATAGCGGGGAAGGGGCCAGGCGCGTCTTTCTGCCATGCCAGGTCTATTTACAACATGCTCCTGAAGGCCACATTCTTCTCGCTTTTATATTTGTTTTTTGTTCATCGTGTGCTCAAAGAGCTCCTGTACATCAATGTCAGACTAAAAACGTTTGTCAGGTTACGTTTGTTTCATTTACCTGGTGTATTACTGGTGGGCTCTCATCAAATAATCAGACTCTTAAAAAAAATCTGCAATGATTTGTTTACTTTTGCTTCTTTAACCTCCTGAGACCCCACCCATTCATTTATGTCCATTGTAGTGTATCTTTTCACTGATGTTAGGAAACGTATTTATTCCTGTTGTACACTAAAGAGGACATGCTGTGAAATGAAAAATAAAAAAAATGTGAAAAAAATCTAAATTGTAAGATGTCTTATTTTCCCCAAAGACAAATAACCTAAAATTGAAGGACACTTTTTCCCTTGGGTCTCAGGAGGTTAAATGTGTTTGGGTAACAGCGCCGCCCTTGTGGAGCTGTGACAGAGACTGACTGGAAACACATTTGGTCCCGTTTCTCAACACATGAATCATAAGGAATGAGCGGCAAGATTATAAGAACGGTCAGGGGTCATCTCCGAGGTGGAAAAAGTGACTCAAGAATAGGCAACAATATCATGGTGATGAGCTGTCTAACGCCGTCCAGAGTCTCGAACCGTGGGCTTTGTTCGCAGGGCATTGTCCAGGGAAAAAGTCACAAACATACACACATATGTGTGTTTTGAGAATTTCTGGGTGAAATATAATAATCTAACTTAGTGGAAACTTCGCATTAGAAGCCGGAGCAGAACTGCTCATGTGAACAGGATGTATGTAATTGTTCACCTGAGCTTTGGGGCAGTCTGCTGTCAACGCATTCAACCAGCGCCTTTACTGTGCTTTCAGTTGTGCTGTGGGGGATGGGTTCCCTCCCCCACCGCACAAGTGTGTGCATGTGTGCTTGCCCTTCCTCTGAGTATTTTTCCGCACTTAGGTCAACTGGATTCTCTATATTTCCCATGGTGCCAATGAGTTTGCCTTGTTTTGGGCTGGCATCCCGTCCAGATTGTCCTGATCTCCATATTTCCTGGCTCTGCTATCCTGTCCTGGATAACTCAGTGGACGAATAGATATGAGAACTGGGAATCATTCATATTTGCCCAGTGGAGGGTTTTGCAGAGATGTTTATAAAGAGGAATTTAACCATTCAACACTTTTGTGCGTAACTTGCTCATTCATTCCACAATTAACTGATGTAATCTCACCACTAATGAAAACAATAGCAAATAAACCTGTTAAATTATTTATCACTTCATTGCAGTTAGAGGTTAATACATCTTGGGCAGACTGCGGTGTCGGTTCCTGACAGGCTTGTGTTTGGAACCTGCCCTGGACCCCCGTTACCCCCTCATTTACCAATTCCAGGTACACATTTACTGACAGTACATCACGATGGGAGGTGAGCCCCCCCAGCGAAACCCCTCGTGCCCCCAACGGAAATCCACCCAACTCAGCGGCATGTCAACCTCCCAACCCATGCCGAAACTGTGTCCCTCTAAAATTAAAATGTATAATTCATCCGGCATGCCTCGAGCAGGGATAGCTATTCAACGCGATGCATTACAGGACACACCACTCTCCTGACAGTAAAATTAATGTAGCGTTTCAGACGGGCCGATGTGCAGGTGCGTGTGCTGCTTTTATTCGCATTATATGCTAATTTAATTCAAAGTCCCATAATGACAGCCAAGGGCCGTTACGCCCAAGAGCCACAAAACGCCATTCGATGGTGGGCTGTAATTTAGGACGGGAGACGTGTGTGAAATCTTTGATCACCCTCCAGAAGAGTTTAGCCCTTCATCCGGTCTGTACCGGTCGAGGTACCCCGGGGGTCAAAGCTAATGCCTTTTAGCATCTCTTCAGGCTAGGATGACATTTAAAAAGAAGGAAGATGCATTTGTGTCTTGTAGTTAAAGACTACTCCTCCCCCTGACCACCATCCATGAAGTGCCACTATATTCCACCACTTAATAAGTCACTCAATTATCACGAACGACAGGACATTTACCAGGGGATGTGGTAGTTAAATGTTAGCTAAAGTGACTGCCAAACTCGTCAGCCAATTAGATTAGATCACGGCGGCTCTCATTTTTGTAAGCAACTTTGTGTTTCATAGGCCAGGTTAATTTGCTATCTGTCTGTCTCTGAAGGCGAGTGTCTGTGGCCTTGAGGATGAGGATCTTTCCTCGGATGCTCAAACAGGCTAACAGGTGACAAAAGAAGCATTTATCAACAGTGGCTCCTGTTGATGTCAGTCTCCCCTGACCAAGGCTCACCAGTCTCCACATTTACTGTATCTACTGTGTTTACTCCTTGGGCCTAGTAGCGAGTTGCATTTCACAAGCTGCTGGGTCAGACTTTTCCTTCACAACCTGAGGCCTATTTTTCCGATTAACTGCTTAAGGTTTAGAAGTTCACAGTTGGCAAGAAAACCTTAAATTCATAAAGATGCAAACATTAAAGTATCGTAATTTACAGAGTAACATTTTGTAGATGTATAAATATATACGGTACATATGATGATGAGCCAAAGCATTATGACCTCCAAAGCATTATGACCTAACAAATTATGTTGATCTCATAAAAACTGTGTGTGTCAAGGTCTGGGGTATATTATAGAGTAAAGGAGCATCACACCGGATTACCTTCATTCACATCGCGCATCGATGACTCTGGCCTGGCCGATTCATGGTCTTTCCCTCCTTGTACCAGCCTCAGTAGATCCTCACCACGGATGACCGTGAGCACCACACAAGCATTGTTTTGGTAATGCTTTCAGTCATCTGACCGTAATGGTTTGGCACTTGTCAAAATCACTGAGATCTACATCCCTGCCCATTTCTTCTGCATTCAACATGTTCACTACGAGGAGCAAACGTTAATATATCCCAGACCTTGACACGCACCATTTTTACTAGATAATCAACATTGTTTTGGCTCATTGGTACATATACAGTGATCTAGTCCATATAATGACATTATATAATAATAGTATTATGTTTAATGGCAGGCCAGTAATAATGAAATCATTTCCTCCCTTGATTGCTGTGCATCATTGTTTGGCCTGTGGGAGTTTGATCTGAGGGACAGAGGCAGCCACGCTAAGTTTCATGGTTGTGAGGAATGAGTGTGTTTCAACAAAACCCTGGGAGATCTGTGCCGGCAGCGTGTTAAATCCTTTTACACCACAGAAGTGGAGGCTTGACATGCATGTAGCATTGCAGAGAAACCATGTGGAGGGCAAAGGGCACCGGGGCATTTCAGCTGAGGGACTGTGGACTCGTCTTACGGGGAGGATGGAAGCAGCCCGTAACCAGTAAGATACAGGGATTCTCATGTACGGTTTGATCATACGTCAACAGATGTCATATTTTAAAAGGAAAAAAAAGGCAGCTTCTTGTACAATCTTGGAGCCAATGTTTGTAAACAGAGTTTATGGTGACCGTGTATGTTCCTGCATTTCCTTCATGTTCTGTAATCCATTTTCTGCCTGGGACACCTGGTGAACAAATTCCCCGTGCCACGCCTCGCTGCCCAAACAGGCTGGAGTACATTTTGCTGTAAAAGAAGATACTTCTTCATTTGAATAGCGTTCAGCTGAAGCCGCCATGCCATTTATCACAAACTGCGGTGTGACTATTGCATTATTTAATGTTAAAAATGCACCACACATGCAAGGGTATGGATATGGCATGTCTAAGAATCAACTTTACTCAAACATCAGACTCACTTCCTTACTGAACAGCACTGCTCGGGATACATTTATCTATATCTAAATATGGTTTGTGCGCAGTGGCTCAGTGAGCAGTACTGCAGGTGCACACAGGTCCAAGGCTACCAGATCGATTCCTGTCCCCAGCTATGTGTGCGTGTGGATTATGTTTGTATTATATTGTGGGGACCAAAACCTGTTATTTTGACTTTGTGGGGACCATTTTTCAAGTCCCCTCGAAGACCTGTAAAAGTAATCAAAAAACTAAAAAAATCTTGCATTTTGTTTGCTTCCTTTTGGTTAAGGTTATGGCTGGGAAGTGGTTAAGGTTGTCATGTTGGGATTAGAGTTTTCCCCATATTAATGAATGGAGAGTCCCCACAAAGATATAATTACAAACCTCTGTGTGTGTGTGTGTGTGTGTGTGTGTGTGTGTGTGTGTGTGTGTGTGTGTGTGTGTGTGTGTGTGTGTGCAGGTTTCCGGTGAGTACTCAGGGACCAGGTGGCTCAGTGGGCTGTGCCTGAAACCAAGGTTGCTGGTTTGAATCCCAGGGCTAGCAGAGTGAAGTCACTGTTGGGCCCATGACTGACACACTTAAACCCCTCTTAATCCAGGGACTGCCTGACTCTGCTCTCTATCAAGACATGGATGAAAGCACCTGCTGTGTGAGCCATGTGATGACCTGGCATCCGGGTCGGGGTCTTTCCCCACCCTCCACTTCCTGAGATAGGCTTCTGGTGCACTGCGACTGTCCTGGGCAAGTACTTATGGGAATGTTTTATCCAGACATTACACATTATACTGTATTGCTGGTGAACTCTTACCTCCCAGAGGGAGAGCTTCTCAGCTGTGCTAGAGCCACTAAGATCCAATGTAATCGCATCTCAGCATAGACCAATCAGGCCAGTTTAAGAGACCAGCGGGATTTATGGCACGCCGCATGCCCGCACAATTCATAAACCTGGGAAGGAGCCGCTGTCTCAGTAACCGTGATAGCAGGGACCCGATGATGAAGCAGCGGTCCCGCGCACCTGGCACCAGAATGCTGTGTAAATCACACCCCTCTCCCGTGGCTCGCGATTTCACAGCCGCAGTGTTATACTGGGCAGCCGGATACCTGCAGCATTATTAGATAAGATAAAATTTCATTTACTCCCAAGGGAATTGTAGCGCCCAGGAATCATTATCTGAAGGACACGAGAGCCGTGGCTCAGCCAAGTGACCAAACATGTCTCTGCGGAAACTTCCAGAAAGACGAATCAGACTACAGGCTGCAGACGGGACTTTGAGAGGGCTTACTCAGACGCCGGGCTTTTTCTCTGACCCAATTAGCAAGCCGCGAGCGGCGAGCTGGCTCAATGGTGTCTATCGAGGCAAACTGAACAAGGGACCCCGGACCAAACGAGCTGGGTCCTTTAGTTGCATCCAGTCAGCAGCAGCACCAGGACATGCTTTCATTCCCCAGTAGCTGTCAGAATGACAGAGAGCCGCACAAAAGGTCCACGGCTGAGAGGACGAGCTAAAGTTTATCTTCTTTTAAATGCTGTTAGCTAAAGAGCTGTTGCTGGTTCTTGAGCTTTGGGGCTAACAAAGGAAAAAGATGATTAAATAAATGATTTCAGCAAAGAAGAGTATTGAAGGTCTGTCTGTTTCATCGTAAGCAGAATGGTGACCATTTTGGAGGATGGTCAAGCTAACCTGGTTCATTACCCATCACCCCACATCCAAAGTGAAAGTCCTGCACACTGATTGGCTGCCTAATATGGCCAGCCCCCTCTCCATACCTTCCATGGAGCTTAATTCACGAGCGGACTGAATTAGCAATGACCTTAGGTCTCCTACAATACAATAAATCATAAAAAAGTCATCGCAGGGTTATCCGGCTTCACTAATTTTATGTTCTTTTAGGAACAGGGCTGTAATGACCTGAGAACACTATTACAATATAATGCAGTGAAATAACTCATAATATCAGTGCTCTTGGAAATGGACTAATTACCTGCCCAGGAACCTAAAGAAAATATCCACCAGATATTTGCACACAGTGCATGTGCAGGTATATGTATAAAATTATGGGATGTGAATGTTCCTGTGGGTGTTAAGGCTTTGCGTGGCGAGGCGTGTGTGTTTGGTAAGGTGGGTGGCGGAGTTGGGGTTGAGGTCGGGCACCATCCCTCATCCCGCAGCTCTGATTACAGACCGAATCCTAGCGTATGATGACGTAGCCCGAAAGGGGGGTGCCGCTAGATCGGCAGGAATCTCGGTTTTATAAAATCTCCTGTCGGCTTCGGGGGCGGCTCCCAGGGAACGGGGGGAGCCATCCTCCAGGACTTGCACCTGAATCGCCCTGGCAGGAGGGGAAAAATAGACCACATTCCCTCGAACGCCCGTGACCACTGAACAGTAAATTAAAATGGGGTGCTATTTCCTGCGGTCCAATTAGCTGAAAATTGGTAGTGTCTGTTTCATCAGCCTCCCCGGGGCCGAAAAAAAAAGGCACTGGCGGAGAGACTGGCACAGTTTGAGATGGCGGTGGGACTGAGGGGGACTCGCGGGGAGAGGGGAACCACTTTTAACACGTGCCGGTGTAATGGAGGCGCCGGGGGAGTCTCACTCGTGATTAATGAGCAAATGACCCAGCTTTCTACCCGTCTGACTGGCGGACCGACGAGTCCCGGCTATCAGCTCCAGCGCCCTCGAGTGCTTTTAGCCTCTTTATTCTTTACCTCTCATTGCAACAAACTGCATATACGGCTGGCTGCTGTTTATTATTCTGGGGCCCCACTCGAAAAGTGACTTCGGGCCCCCTCCAGTGTGGTGAATGTTTGTGGCCAACAGGGGGCGCTCAAACCTCAGGGCCCCCACCAAAATATGTGATTTAAGTGGTAGTAAACACCGCTGTTGAGTTGTCACAGGTGTGTAGGACCTGCGAGCTACAGGTGACCCCCCCACACTGTATTTTTAAGAGATGAGAGTGAAGGCCTGCCAATAGAGAGCAGCACCGCCCTAGGGTTTGTCTCGAGTACTGCAATTGGGGCAGGTCTATTCCAGTTTTCCGGTACAGAAAGAGTGTGAAAGCTGTTTTTTATGTTGCTGGTTTCTCACCCCCTACCACTGTTGGACAACAGCGGGTAATTACGCTATGTTCCTCTTTACGGGTTTCTGCAGCCAGCTAAGTATTTTGTGCTTACATGCAAAGTGCCTTTGCTCAAAATGCATTGCTGATTATAATCAGTATATATCAGTGGCCTTGAGTATTCAGGAGTGTGAAATACCCCAATATGCTGTGTTGTATCTACCCCCTCACCTGAGCAGCCCATAGTAGGACAGCTAAAGAGATGGACCAGGAGAGATCCAGCTGTTGTACCTTTGAGGGTTTACATGATCCAAAAGGTTTTACCAAAAAACGGTGAGTAACTAACTTGGTTTAAGAATGGTTAAGCAAGTCTCTTCCAGTAAATAGTTTTGTATGATATTCTTGGTTTTCTTTACCTCTCCCCAGCAAATGCAGGATGTGACCTGTTTTTAGTCCTCTGATTTGAGTATTTTCAAGCAAGGAAAAATCAATTAATGCTTTCACTGGGAGTGTCCTTCAAGGTGACTCCTCCCAGTGGTGATGAAGTCAAGGCTGCCGTTCAGTTTGCAAACACAGAGACTCACCCCCCAGTTTGGCACTGGCATTGCACCCCTGCTCTTCCCTGTTCCGCTCTTAATGACCTCTATCACAGTGCTGACCAGTAGCAGACATGTCCCTAAATATAATAAGCGATTCGCAGTGGGGCAGAAGGGGCAGGCGGAATTTTTATGCAGGTGAACCCCCCTCAGAAAGCCATACATCTTCAGTAAATGCTTATCCAGTTTGCGGGTGCTGTGATCTCAGCCTAGACAGTAAGTCCATCCTGTCACAGACCCCATCCCCACCACTGACCACGTGACATTTAGAAAAGCTGATTCACCGACCTGCATGTTGTTAGACTGCAGGAGGAAACTGGAGTACCTGGAGAAAACTGGCACCCATACAGGGGGATGGAACCCACATACACACACACAGAACCCAGGGTGAGATCTGAACCCATGACCATGATAGCGTGACTTTGCCTAAAATAACTGTTGCATATACAGTGTGTAAGAAAACCCCACAATCTTATACTGCCCAGCAGGAGTTGGTTTGTTGTTTCTGAGATCCTACTCAAATAGACCCCCCATATCCCATCCTTCCAGTGTAGTAACTGTTTGTGGCCAGCAGGGGGCCCCCAAACCTTGGGGGCCGCATGCAAAAGCGTGGTGGTGTGTCAGGAGCTCTGCTGCCGCCCAGACACACAACAGTATCCCGAAAAAATAAATAAAGTCAAGGGCGGGTGTGTGTGTGTCACACTCCTGAAAGGGGTCAGGTAACAGCCCCCCATGTACCACTGTCAGAGGGGATTACAGTCGCACCACGGTGTAGCGGCGCTGGGTCAAGGCTCCTTCCTGCCGGCACAGAGCACCATTATCTACCCAACAAAGAAAAATAAAGTCGAAAGGACGGGAACGTGAGCCGAGCTGTCGAACTTAACCCGGCATGACATGAGCTCTCACCCGAGCTCCTGCGGTCTGGGGTCAGAGAACAAAAGGCACTTATCCGGGCGAAGGTTGATCGATGCTTATTGATGTCCGAACCCACCACCTGCCAGTCTCATTTTCTTTCTTTCTTTCTTTCTTTCTTTCTTTCTTTCTTTCTTTCTTTCTATCTATCTATCTATCTATCTATCTATCT
>JABFEA020000001.1:6118792-6135813 GCA_019775915.2 Cyphomyrus plagiostoma | reverse complement strand
ACTTAATTTAAAATCAACACGGATTACAAACACGTCTGCAAAACAAATATCAAGCCCTTTAAACATACGCTTAGTTATATACGAGAAACTGGACTGTATCCAGGCTCCTCCTCCAAAAACATGCTAGGAAGCTGCCAAGCTATTATGCAATAGTTTGTCGGATTAAGGGTCATGTGATGTATAATACTAAAATGTGATTGGACAATGCAATATACATCATACAACCGAGGGGGCAGCAGCCCAGTGTTTCATGTCTATCTATCTGTCTGTCTTTCTGTCCTCTAAGCAGCCCTGATATAGCATATGCTGTTAAACCTCTACCGATACTCAGTATTACTTGTTTAATTAAGGGGATTGTTAATTAACCTGGAGTATTTCCAGTTCTTCCCAACTTGACATGTTAATGTGAGAGTTCCGTTAGCTGGTTCCTGTGCTATTCCTTTGTATGGTGGGTCCCCCACATTGCCAGCTGGCTGAATCTTGTCATGTATAAAGTCCTCCTCGGGGGTCTTTGAAGCCCTTGCAGCTGCTAATGGTCTGCGGGCATCGCCTTCAAAAGCACAGCGAAGGTTAAATCACTCACGTTTGGCTTTGCAGAAGCATGTGTTGTGTCTGCCTCTGGAAGGTATTTGGTTACTGGCCAAGCGCAGCCCACATTTCGCTCCGGGTCCCTCCGTCAGCCGGCTAGCCCGTGGTGATGTGGCGTTGATGGGGATCGAGGAGCAGCACCACTGGCATTTGTATCTTGTTAGCTTGTTAGCTTCCATGCATCTTTTCAATCAAGGATCTTCTCTAGGAATGATGCTGGTCCTCACGTACATGTTGTCCCTCACTCAGTGAGCCAGCCCTTTTGTAAACACGTTGTTTTTTCTTTGGGGGGGTGAACTGAGGTTGGGGGAAGAGAAGATTTTCATTTCAGCCTTTGGAAAGTTTCTGGAATGTCTAGACTCTGCCCACTATTTGAACTTTGGTGTGGGCTGACCTTGCTGAAGAAATGTGCCAGATAACAGATTTGGGAAGCTATCTTTAGGCTTGACATGTGAAGCTTTAAAAATATCTTAAATTTCTCTGTACCGGGAAGAAAGGAGGCCTGTTCAGGTCGGTGCTACAGCAAGAATGATCAATTACAGTGTAGAGCAGAAAATCTGCCCCATCTAGGATAAAACAATTTGTGATAAGTTCAGGAAGATAGAAAATGCTGGAAAAATTGCAGCTATACTTTCGGCGTATATGAGAAACGTCTGTGTAATGCCTGGCTTTCACACTCATCATAGAATAATCCTACTGGTTCTGTGGACCGAGCTTTAGCCTTCAGGACAGGTGGAGCACTTCGCTAACACACCACAAGGAAGTCACAAGGTCAGCCTTTCCCCGGTGGGTGGAGAGTAGGGGCATGTTCTGTGACCAGGTGTGTCACATAACGTTACATCACAGCAAAAAATCCTTCATGATCGAAGTTTTAGCAGCAGTGGGGGATCTAGAGACCTAGCCGCCGGCCAGTGACAATAAACTGGGGTGCTGACTGAAGCAGAGGACCAGCCTACTTCAGTACCGGTGTCTGTGTGTGTGTGTGTGTGTGTGTGTGTGTGTGGCGGGGGGATAGGTATATATTATACTGTGGGGACCAAACATCCCCAGATTGTGATACAAACCTGCAATTTTGATGTTCTAGGACCATTTTTTGGTCCCCAGAAGGGGAAACTCTATTTTATAAAAATCAGTGACTGCAATCAAAAAACTAAAAATGCCAAAAGTCTTGTATTTTGTTTGGCTACTTATGGTTAAGGTTAGGGCTGGGTAGAGGTTAAGGATGTCATTGTTGGGATTAGAGTTATGGCCAAAGAAATGAAAGGACGCTCCCTACAAAGACATAAATACAAACACGCATGCCTGTGCATGTGTCTGCATGCATGTAAGTCTCTGTGTACATGCACACAGGTGTGTGTGCATGTGTGTGTGTGTGTGCATGCATGTGAAACTGTGTATGTACATGTAATTTTGTGTGCATGCAAATGTGTGTGTGTATGTGTACTTGCATGTGAGAGTGTGTGTGTCTGGCAGATCCGCTATCTAAGTGCCAGAATCAAGATGCAAATCTGAGCTGTTACTCAACCTGGGCCCCAGATGCTACGCTAAGTAGGTCATACCTTTAATTCCTCCTCTTCCCTGAGTACAGGAAGCCCTCTGATTATTGTTCTGGCCCACGTCTGTGGGAGATGGATGCCGTTTACTGGGACTGAGCGCCATGACCTTGCGTGAGGATGAGCAAACTGCCTCTCCCCCTCCATCTGCACCCATTACACCAATCAGCCAGCTTGAGAAAAAACAAACCCAATGATCACGGCAAACTCAAACTCAATTTTAAGCTTCTGTTTAATTTAATACCAGGTATATTCTGTATATACATAGATCAAGGTATCATAAAAAGGGACCATTAATCTTATTTAATCAAACTCCATTGAACTGTCTCTAACTCCCTCTAACACTATCATTAGCCAAACATTTGCCATCCAACTTCTCTCATGAAGTGGTCATGTGATGCATAATAGTAAAATGTGATTGGACAATACAATACACATTATACAACAGGGGGGCAGCAGCCCAGTGTTTCATTTCAGTGCAAGATAAAGTTGGGTTATATACCCACTGATCCCTGTTCCCTCCATCATATCTCACTTCTAATAACAAGCAGCCATGGAGATCCATCTATACTATATCCGCAGGCAGATGGAAAATCTCATACTTGAGACAGTAGCCCGGTTTAGCCCCATTTGTAGTAATACTAAACTACTTAGCATTACCACATGTCTGTATGGTCTGACGCAGCTGCCCCCCCCAACACGCCTGTGTGGTTTGTGTTAAGACTTTCAGGGACCGGGACAGATTTTATCACTCGCTGTTGAACGTTCAGTGAAATAAATTCACCACCTTCCTTATAAAATGTAAGGGAAATTTAGTGGGTTTGAGTGGGTTTCAGGCATGCTTTTTCATTCTGAGGGTACGCTAAATTGCACACATGTGTAAATATCTTTCCCGCTTTCGCTGTTTAGACTTTGTTTTACTGACCGCGGGGCCAGAAACAGATGGGTGAGAGTACCTTTACCAGGCCCACTGGAAAAACACTCGAAATGTGGGGGTTTCAAACATTTCTGTATGGATTTCTGCAGGGTCTCTGTTCTGCCCTGAGCACTAGTGTTGTGTTTTATGCCTGTCGTAGCGACGTTTGAGTTCAAAAGCAGGGTGGTTCGGGTCTGTTTATACTGAGCTGTGAGTATGGTCTTCAGCAAGGACAAAATTCATGAGTATGAACAGCTCAGGTGGCATCAAGATTAAACATATATTTTTTAAAAAGTGCCATTCAAGTATGTTTCAGAGAATTTAATTTTTAATTTTTTTATTTAAAAATGACAGTACTGAAACATGCTGAGAATGTCCATTCGTCACATAAATTCTTAAATTCTCTAAAATTTCAAGACTATTAAAATATTTTTTTTCTTACTATAATTACAGGATAATTTAAATTTCAGTTTAATACAGCAGCCAGGATTTTAAGCGGTTCCATTTTTATGTAGTTCAGTAAGGAGGAAAACAAGAGTTCTTGCAAAGTATATGTCAGGCATATAAGTGCCACATTTATAATTAAGAAAAGTCAGAGTGGTGTAGGACCTCGAGATGGTCTCTTCGTAAACACATTTATGCATCTTTCAAGACATCAACATCTTTATTAAACTCCACGTCTGACTGTAGGAGGGGGTCCGGTAAATATCTCATTATCTTTGGGGTGAAAGCAAGTAGCACAGTGTGGCCCCCTGGGAGTGGGGCCATTGTGTCAGATTCAAGGCCCCCCCAGTGTCATGTTAATCTCCCCCCCAAAAAAATGGTTTCCCTGAGCGTGCAGTGGTGGGTACCCATGTAAGACAATTTTTGCATCGTTGGGGGGATGCTTTGTAAACACTCATTAATCATTACCCATAATACTTGGCTCGCAGATCCACGCCACTTAAGAGAAACATGGGTTCTCCTCCAGATGTCTGGCCTGTTATGTCCTACAAAGGAAGGCCAGAAGGAAGGCAACCTGAAACGCTCTGCTTTTTACTTTAAACAAGCCTGCCAACTCAATACTTTAAACTGCTAAAATAAACATGGTCTTCTTTCACTTGTAATTTCTGAATTATCGACAGCCCAAATGATCTAAATCCAAAACCTTCCTAGAGATGGGCCTCCCCTGTCTTCTTAGCTTCATCTGAGGCCCCAAGTCAAAGCATCACATAACAAGATGATGTGACATCACAAGGCAATGTCATATGACACATGGTGAGGAGAAATGCATCTCCACACTTCACAGTCATCTGCTGTTTCTCTGTTTACACATTTAAAAAGAAGGTCGATGGGATATTGTCACACTGTGTGCACTCATAAAAAATAATTTTGTAGTAACTAGAAGCTTGTTATTTTTTGAGGAATATGTTTTCCCCTCATAAAACATTGTTTATTGCTTGTGCATTTAATTAACTTTTTTAATGTCCTGGAAAACATTTAGGATTTTGGGATATTCTTCATGTTTGCCTCGTGCTGACCATGACCTGACAGCACTTGTAGAAATTCTGGAATTGCAAATTGGTATGTATTGTGCCTGGAACCTAAATAAGTTTATTTTTCAGTAGATAATTGTTTGAATGCCTTTGTTGTTGAGAAGCTGTTGCACACTAATTAATAATAGAAAGACAACCCAAAGAAGAAGTATTCTCTCAAAACTTCAGGGTCTGGTGTTCGAAGCTCTCCTCTACCTTGCGTGCAGAGCTTGCATGTTCATCTCTGTGTCGTTTGTGCCCACAGTCCGAAGACATGCAGTTACACTAGCTGGCATTTCTGAATCGCCCGCAGTGTATGAGTGCATGTGTCCTGCCGTGGAACAGAATCCTACCCTAGGTGTCCCCTGATTTCTACATCATGCTGTCTGAGAGAGGTTCCACTCCCCTCCAACCCTGTGGTGGATAATCAATTGAAAGATGGGTGGATATTAAACAACAACTGGAACAAAACCCCCCAAAAGTGATTTGGCTTAAGAAAAAATTCTCTCAAGTTATCAGGTCTGACTTGTTTAAGTCTTGTGTTTGCAGAAACGGTGACATCAGCAACATAAAAGTCATCTTTCTAATAGCGTGTTCACACTGGTTTGGGTTCATTGGGGACAGGGAACTCATTTTCCCTGTCTTGGGGGCGAGAAACGAATACATACATCAGGAGGAGGAGGGGGGGTTGAATCAGCCATGTACACCACATGATATCATCAAATCCATTAACTTACCTTGAATGGCTTTGAAAGTCATATTTAAGTTCTTTAAGTTATTATTATTATTTTAGAATGATGTGTGAGGCAGGGATTCACATTACCCTGCCATGCGTTTTGTGTGTGTGTGTGGTTGCGTGTGTGTGTGTGTGTGTGCCTGTGTGTGTGTGTGTGGTTGCGTGTGTGTGTGTGTGTGTGCCTGTGTGTGTGTGCGTGCGTGTATGTGTGTGTGTGTCTGTGTGTGTGTGCACCGTGTCACAGGCTGGCTTTGCCACAACCCTGCACCAGTTTAGTTGTTATGCAGAATGGAAGGATTTCAGCCAGCTCTCCCAGCAAAGAAAATAAAGAAAAAAAATTCTCACCAACAAAAAAAAGTCTGTGGACTGTCTCATTAGTCACACTGTGTGCTGTGTAATATAGATTTAGATTTAGCCATTTTATAGATACTGATGGTTCTATAGTTCTGTGACAAAGTTTTGGGATACAGAACAGCAAAAAGTTTAGTGGTTTAGGCCAAGTGATGGTTAGTGGTTTATTCTTGGGACAGACTAACTAACTAAATCCCATTAGTAAAATAGTCAGCAATAAAAAAAACTAGTAAAAATAGTTGTATAAATGGATCATGCTATTTTGCAAAAGCCAATTATGCATAAATATATTTCATTTTTAAAAATACAACATGATACATATATTGAAGATAGGAATCCACTGTTTTTCATCCCAAAGAATCATCCCTGTTTTTGCAAATTTTCAGGGAACAAGAGCTGCCCTTCTGGCTTTGAGCTAACCTGCCTGTACACAACACTTGCCCTTGTGAGCATGTCTTGGGATTCATGTTGCCGGAAACTTTCAGAGTTGAGATGGGGACATCCCATGTGTGGCGTATTGCCATCAGAGTGTTTAGATATATGAAGTGAGACTTCAGGATCCAAAAAAGCATCATGAACATAATGAAAGCCATAATGTAGGAGCAGGAGTCGCACATCATTAACTTCTAATAACAGCCTTTGGGTCATTTATTTCCACTATTTATGCATTCTGTTTGCTGCCTGACAGCAAATCACAGCCATTGAGTCAGACTTTACTAACATACACTGCCTGGCTGAAAAAAACAGTCGCCATTTGAATTTTTTGTGGGGCTACCTTTAGCTTTGATTATGGCGCACATTTGTCATAGCATTGTTTCCACAAGCCTATGCAACATCTCACCCTTTATTTTCATCCAGATTTGCATTCATATCTCACCGAGATCCTGTATTGACAAGTTAGTTGAACCTCCATAAAGCCTGCTTCAGCACATCCCAAAGACTTTCAATGAGGTTAAGGTCACAACTCTGCGACGACCAAGTCAAGCGTGAAAATGATTCCTCACGCTCCCTGAACCACTCATTGACGATTCGAACCCAATGAATCTTGGCATTCTTGTCCTGGATATGCCCATGCCGACAGGGAAGAAAAGAATCCATTGAAGAAGGATGGAGGTGTAACCTGGCCATTCAGTAGATTCAGGTACTCAGCTGACTTTACTTTATTGCTGCATAATGTTGCAGGGAAGTAATAATGATCTAGTCATTGGCTTTTAAGTATTTGCTGATATAAATTCAAATGGTGACCTTTTTTGGCCAGGCAGTATATAAATCTATATCTGCAACAAGCCACTGAAATAATATTTCAGTGATGTATAGCTATATTGGTGCAATAATATTCATTATAAAATTCTGGAATTTTGGAATAATCATGTAATCCAACCACAGTAACTACAAACACTTTCTCTAGGAAAATGTGCAGTACTGTGCAAAAGTAGAGGCCGCCAAAAGAAATGTTTAAAGCCATTTTATTTATATGTGCTCAGAACAAATGCACAATTTAGCATTACAACACAAACTTAACGTAACATAACAAAAACTAGTAAAAAAATCTTATGTTCTGGAAAAAGTTACTGATATCTAGTTGCACGGCTAAATGAACACCGATTCGGCTCCCAAACCTCTCCTCAGGGTCAACCCAGCCATTCCCTGTATTTGATAAATTTCACCACCAGCTCACTTACCTAGTCTATTTAATTAAATGAGAAAGTAAACAAAGCGCTGATTAGCCATATGAGATAGTACCAGCGGTCGAGCCAAGGGGTAGTTAAACAAAAATGTGTCAGTTTACGTCCCTCAGAGAAAAATTGCTCGGTAAATCTCAATAAACAATCAGGTTTTTCCTAATTTTGTTTTAGCACAAAAACATATTACATTTTTGTTTGTTTTTAAAGCATTTTAAGCACATTTTTGTGAGAAGCAACCAGCCTGTCCCTCAGTATGATTTTTCTAATTTTACTAGCTATTGAGGCCAATAAAGTTAAATCATTATACAAACTTAAACTTGTAGCCTCAAGTGTCCTTTCATTGCTCATTTACTCATTTTCATTACTCAGTTCAATTGGGTCCCACGGTTGTTGTCAACCCTGTTAACTGTTCATGAAAACACCCCTTAAGATATAAAGGACTGTTCCAAAAGTAAAAATAAGATGGACTGAGATGACACAGTACTTTTTCAGAGTGGGAAGGATGTACAAAAAGGTGTTTAAAATGTTTTAAAACAGAAATTTGAAAATCAAACATTAATATTTTTATATCAACATGAAGATCATCTAAGCATCGTTTTCTTAGACTGCCTGAGGCTTTTGAGCAGTGCTCCAGTCATTCCCATCCTAGTGCTAGACTGCTTCTTGTGGGTTATAGTCCCAGGAAAATCCCACCATGCCGTTTAAGGTGGCAGGAAGCTGGATTTGTAATCACCCTCATTTCCTGTTTCCTAAGAGCTCAGGGAGAGCAGCCCCTGTTTCATGCTGGTGACTGACTTGTTTCCCCTCAACGGGGCTTGGGGGGTGTTTCCGAGGTCCTGCTCGAGCACGTAGCGTGTTCCCGATTTAAACAAAAATGTGGAAAATCGCAGTCCTATATTTTTCCTGGCCAGAGAGCCCAATCAGTAGGTGGGCAGAAGTAGAGGGAGACTGAAACACTCATAAGCGATATTAAACGAACGCAGGTAGCTCTGTAGCCAGCCATGGAGCAGGAGTCCGTCGTGTTACTCAGAAGCAAGGCGGCATGGGCCCCCCGATATCTCCATTGCCAGCTAAACTACTGAGCCATTTTCCGCATAGGAGGGAGTGCTCACGTTTCAGCCAGGCGTTATCCCTGATACTAAGAGGGCAGGACGGGGGGCAGTGGAGCGGAGATAACAGTCTGCCTGGATGGAGAAAATGTGTGTTTTGGACCTTTTAATGTTTAAAAACCAAGATGTAACGAAACCATAAATATCTGTGTTTTTGTCAGGGCTTTGTAAGTGTAGCTAAGTTTAGGCTTTGTTTTCTTTTGAATGTGTTTCTTGGATAAAGAGACAAGGAGGCCGTGAGACCATATGGCCTCAAGCTGAAGACAGATTTAGATTTAGTCCAAAATATTAGTTAAAGGTTGGTCATCCGGACCAATTTTGTCCCGTAATTTTGCAGAATTTTTGTGGATTTTCTATGGTTACTCTTTCATGCTAAAATCCCCAGTTTGAACATTACTAGTCCTCACGCCTGATGACAACCCTGAAGACCATCAACCCTCTAGGTGACGTCAGATGTGAATTCGTTGTCTGTGTAGCTCTTCTAAATAACGGTCTTAAATAACCATTCCCTGTGGTATTTTAGCTGCATTCTGAAAAGTAAAATCCTAATTGTAAGAAGCGAGGGGTCAAACAGACAAAAACTATGAATGTCACAAAACCCATTGCTATGGCCACTGGAGGACTCGCACGTTCACTGAAAAAAGCAGGTTGGATCTCAACAGCTAATTTATTCAAGGCACAGTGGTCTCCTGTTCATTTTCTCATCCATTTTTCATCAATAATGAGTGAGTCGCAAACAGCATGTGGTTTATTTTATCATAAATTTTGCATGCTACGTTTTGCATTCTCAGGCAGCTATAAGCATTTTTTCTCTGTGATTAGGGCACATTTACCATGAGGAAAGTGCATTAAACACTTTAAATTAGACATGTAATTTCCTGTCTCTGTAGTTTCTTTACAAATTAATATTTTTTCTCCCAGCTATATGTGAAACATATGGCTAAAATATCGCTGCCGCTTCAGAAGTTGGTATTTTAGAAACATCAGGGCTGAGTAAATGGCTCCCTTTAAGGTCTTTATATTCCATACTATCTTGATCATCTTTGAAAGTCATCACAACCTATATGAAGGCTTAACTTCTCAAAGTTCTCCAGAAGGTGATTTGATTTCACGCTGCTCCAAGCGGTACGTAGCAAGTCTTTCCCAAGGTCCTACCGGGGCCTGTTTTTAGCTCCAGTGGACCCTGTTGTGAAGGTTTCAGGGACAATTTCTAATGAGAAATATCCGGGAAATATGAGCTGGAGCTGTAGGCGTCACCCGTCTGTCGATCTCGTCTTTCGCCTGGGAGAAACGATTCTCCCGATACTGAGATGCCATCACAGTTTTTAGTACAGTGCGGTAGCAGTGTGCTTTATGCAGCAATAAAGCAAAGTTCTTGTGAAATATGCGCAATGTAATATCTGCACGTTCTTTTTCACACTTACTAAACCTTAAGCCTAATGAATTTGTGATATTAAGGGTTTCTCTTTGGGGGGGGGGTCTTCAGTTTCCTGGTCCTTTAGCAGGCTAATCCCCTTCTTTAAGAGGGTATTCAGAAGATCCTGTCAGAGCTCTGGGTGGAGGGGGTACATAAAAATGGGTGGTGCACCTCCCCACTCAGAGGTAGGTGGGGGTCAAGCCGGGATTGAATGGGGGGTCAGGCTGGGACTCACAAGGAGGAAGCAGGGGTAGTGTAGCATAGCACAGACGGCAGGCTCCACAGACTTGACACACCTCAGGCAGCTTTTCAATCTAGTCGCTCTGATCTGCCCGGGGGCCGTGGGCCACTGCACATCCAGAGACCTCTGAGAGATCCCCCCCCCCCCATGTTTTTTTGTTTTCTCTGGAAAGACGCATGACATAACAAGCAGAGAGCATCAGCACAGGCTAGCAAGTAGTGCTAAATCAGGTATTTCTAACATATGCACATTCCCTGCTGTCCACCTCCCCTTGATGAATGTCCCTCAGTGCATGGGCCATCTCAAAGGACCCCGCTGTGGGACCCGGGCTCAGGAAGCTGCAGTTAGCTTCTTTGGCGGTTAGCTGGGTCTGCAGTTAGTTTAATCGATGGTTTGTTTCACCAGCAGCTAGTTGTGTCATTAGTTTGATTCATCAGTGTCTAGCTAAGTCGGCAGTTACCTTCAATAGCGGTTAGCTTAATCAGTGGCTAGCTGTGTTGGCGGTTACCTACAATAGTGGTTAGCTTAATCGGTGGCTAGCTATGTTGGCAGTTACCTTCATTAGCGGATAGCTTCATCGGTGGTTAGCTGCATCTGCATTTAGCTTTGTCAATAGTTGCTAGCTGTATCAGCAGTTAGCTTTGGTGAAGGTTAGCTTCACTGGTGGCTAGATGTGTCAGCAGTTAGCCCCGTCAGCGGGTAGCTTCAATGGTGGCCTTCACTGGCTGGCCAAGCAGTATTCACATACTCAGGCAGAACCCTGGTCAGAATCAGAAGGGCTGCCCCCAGAAAGTGAAAACCCCTCATTTATCCAAGAGGAGCTGCTAAGCCATGTCAGGGATGCAGACTTTCCAACCATGTAGAGATCACTTTATAGCCAAGAGGGATACATTATACAATCCGAATGGCTCCACTAGGCTCCATCCATCCTTATAAACTTTTTTTTTCATTCATATATGTTACTTTGTTTATTCTTGTTTACTATGAGTCAGTGCAATACAAATTAAACACGTGGAACCCAGAGCACCGTCATCTTCATCCAGAGGCAGGCAAAAATATTCACCACAATATCAATGTACACTAGACACCAAACTAAGGAAGGAGAGCGTTATTTTCGCTGATCAAAATAGGGTCATAAACTTACATGTGCATAGATTATAGTTCTCATGGTATATTGCGGACATATCTGTAATGTATTCCTGTTAAGTTATATATTTTATGTAAAATTGATTCATATAAATATACAAAGATTTAAATGTTTTTTAGACAAAATCCTTCTGGTTATTGGTAATATTTACTATGCTGGTTGTTTTTTATGGTATTAGTTTATATGCCTTTGCCCCATAGACAGCATAGTATAGAGCAGGCAGTTTATTTTAAGTTTCCCAGCTTTAAGTGACGTCTTTGAAGATGCCATTAACCCCCAAACACCCACCTCTTCGATTTGATTAGATTACATCTTAATTCCGGTATTCAGCTGGAAGGTTAATGCACCCCAAAGCTCTTGAGTGGCCAGCTCACCTTGACAGGGTGGGGGGGCAGGTCTTGCCAACTGGGGGGTTTAAGACCGGGTTTCATGGGAGAATAATGAGTATTTCTGTTTCGTCGGCCAACTGAAAGCTAAGCCCTCTCCCCGCATTTGCGAATGCCACCTTGCATTTACATATACATGGGGCCCAAGTTCTTTTGCCAGGGGGATTATTCCTGGTCCTTCATTGCCTCTAAAGAGCCTTTATCCTCGACCGACGTGCCAGTTTAATATCCATTTAGGATGTTTCCTGTCCATCACATGCTTTAATTGATTCGTCTGAACATATACATACTTTATGCCGGGAGAAGGAGCGCGGATTTCACATGAAATGGTTAAAGCCCCCAGTCTTTGTCTTGTCTTTTCTTTCTGGGTGAATTTGTCATTGTCCAGACCCCCCCTTACCCATGCATGCAGGATGCCACTATGAGAGGGGCTTCCGTTTGACAGTCAGAAGTTAAGAAATCCAGTGGCCAGATTTATCTCGCTAGCGAAACCGTGGACGAGCCGTTTATGCTTCCGTTACAGAATGCGGTGGCTGCGACTTTTTCCCGGGGAGCGAGTCGGGAAACTTCGGAACCGCTGAGCAGTTGACGGAGCTTAACGGATGGCAGGGGAAAAGCCCTCCTTCAAGGGCAGATTAACATTTGCACTACAGATGTTAGGACAGGAAACGTCAACAAAGGCCCTTAAACTGTCAAAATTCCAAAGCTGAATGACGGAAGCAGGACGGGAAAATCCAGCATCATTCCCATGAGTTTCCAGGCCGGACCGTAAAACCACGGGTGTCTGTGGAAAACTCAGTCGGCCCCCTGCGATCACAATATGATTGTAACTCTACCAGTGACCTAGAAAGATGTAATGTTCGCCCAATCGGCAGCAGCTGAAGTCACGTGAAGAATGTGTGTTTTTGCTCAAGAGAAAAAATGGCCAGGAAATAAACATTGACATGTTAGGGTTTGTGCTCTCTGGAAAGATGTTTAGAGTCATACACGCAGCCCTGATGTGTATGCTGATGTTCATCGTTTGCTGTAATGCACTTGAGAGTGAAAGTGTTCATTCTTTTATAGGGTGGTGAAAAGTCCGAAACATTAACCCCTCACCCATCATTTAGAAAGAAAAATATTACTTCAGGCTGTGTGAAGCTCACCACCTGCTTACAGATACTGCTTTTTCAGGATATGTTGTGGAAGTGAGACACTGTGCGCTTGGTGTTCAGTAAAGCTGGCTGCTCTCTGTTGTTGAGTTTCTTGACTAAACAATTTAAAACAATACATTAATTTCTATGCATCAACAGACAAAATATGCTCTTTATCCAGTTAATACTACATATTTTTTCAATAAATGCATTTAGAATGTGTAGAGTATAGAAGGTGCCCTATTTTTCCATCAGCTGGCTAATATAAATTGTACTCCAGTCACTGAAATGCAAAGGTTATTTGCAGAAATGTCCCCCACATGGTTCTCTGCACTAATGGGATTGCGTAACTTTTTCATAACCCTGGAGTCATACAAAGCCTCTGTGAATGGTTCCCTTTGTCACCACATAAACTAGTTGTGGCCACTGTCATCCTGGTTTCCACCAACAATATGTCATTTGTGGTGTATAACATTTCAACCGACAGGCAGGAAAGCTGGCAGAGAAGGTCCAGGACGATGCCAGGTTATTACTCAGAGGCTGGGGTTCTGATAACCCTCACTATGGAGGGACCACACAGGAGTGGACCTGAGGCAAGGAGAAACAATGAGGAAGAAGGGAAGGAAGAAATACAGCTGGTGACTAATCACGGAGGGATGACACATGATTCCTTCGAAAATATCTGTAGTGGAATCTTCCATCCATCCATCCATCCATTTCATGTAACTGCTTGTCCAATTCAGGGTCACGAGGGGTCTGGAGCCTGTCCCAAAAGCTACAGGCACAAGGCAGGGAACACACACACACACACACACACACACACACACAGGTTTGTAATTATATCTTTGTGGGGACTCTCCATTCATTTCTATGGGGAAAAATCTAATCCCAACATGATGACCTTAATCCTTACCTAGCCATAACCTTAACCATAAGTAACCAAACAAAACACAAGACTTTTGACATTTTTACTTTTTTGATTATATTCACAGATCTTTGTGGGGATCTGAAAAATGGTTCACAACACCAAAATAACAAATTTTTATTACATTATGGGGAACATTTTGGTCCCCACGATGTAATACAAACCTACTCCATACACACATACACAGACACATACACACCTATGGAAAATTTGGCAACAGCAGTTCACCTCATCATGTTTTTAGACTGTGACAGGAATCTAGAGTACCTGGGGGAAGCTCCAGAACTACACGGGGAGAACATGCAAACTCCACCACAACGCGGGGAGAAGATGAAAACTCAACAACAATGTGAAGATAGCATGCAAACTTCAACACAGCGCGGGGAGAACATGCAAACTCCACCACAACGTGGGGAGAACATGAAAACTCCACAACAATGTGAAGATAGCATGCAAACTTCATCACAGCGCGGGGAGAACATGCAAACTCCACCACAACGCGGGGAGAACATGCAAACATCATCACAGCATGGGGAGAACATGCAAACTCCACGACAGCACGGGGAGAACATGCAAACCCCATGACAATACTATATTGAGTAACCAGTTTGTAGAAGTTTTTTTAACCTTGAGTGGAACAGTGATTTACATTTTATTTATATAGCAGACACTTACTGTATATCTGAAGTGACGTACATTTTTGAGAAAGCAGGGTCAGACAGTCCCTGGAGCGACTGGGAGGTAAAGGCCTTTGCAGACGGTGACATCACTCTGCCCACTCTGGGCCTTGAGCTGGTGACCTTCTGATCAGTGATGTTTTTGAAGACTCATAAAGCAGGACAGTGACCAATGTCAGCCAGCTCGAAATTAGAGGCGAGCTCTCCGGTCGGGGTGCGGGGGAGGTGACATATTGAGCACTCTTTTTCCATGAAGGGGGCAAGACGAGGCTTTGAAACCCCCAGCAGGTGGGATTAAGGGGCACCGCCAATCACTAGCTGATCTAACCCAACAGGATTTAACCCAGTGAAGCTACCAGTTAGTCTCAGTTGAACCCATTGATGATTAACCGTCCGCGATAATCCCACCATCGTAGGTTTCCAAGCCCCATTTCTCTTCTCTCTATGGAATCTTCTAGAAACTAGGCAGATTTGTCACTAGCTCTCTGCAAAGTTAGCTATTGGATGGGGGGGCAGGATGTTGGAGGCTGTTGCCCTGAAGAATAACATGGGAATGAGCTCTGTTCAGAGGGAAAGGTGCAGAGGAAGTGGGAAGTGTGCAGCTGTCTTAATTATCTGATCATTACACCGAGGGTGAGGAGTAAAGAAAAGAAGAGAATCTCTCGCTCTCTCAATGACACCTCCCCCAGGCAGGCGGGATGAGACCCACAGGGGCCACATACCCCTCCCCCCCCAGTCACGGCCGGCGGCGGGAGACTCATTTTGCCGTAACCCGACCGCGACGTGGGCGCACATCACAGTGGGGCTTAATATCTCGCAGGAAGTCGGCAACGGCAAAGAGGAAGCCGATGACAGACGCACTGGGCCTTGGAGCAGGAGCGGGAAATGCGAGTCGCCTGCCGTGTGCCGACCGGCCGCACGTGGGCCTCCCGGGGCGGGGGGGGGGACTCCTGTAGCATGATATACAATCCCTGCCTTTTTATTTGAAAGAAGGGGGCTTTTAGGTGTCACTACACCCCCTTGGGGGTCTTCTTGGCATTAGACATTGGGAGGAGGAGTACACCATTACTGCACTACTGCTGTGCCACAGACGTCATCAAACACAATAATTATCAGAAATACTGTTATTTTTGTTTATTATTTATTATAATTATGATGCTGTTGCCTGGCATCTCAATGGACACCCTGCACACATGTAATATCCAATGTAGCAGTTAGTTTATGGGATATTTAAGTAAAAATACAAACTTGTGTGCAAACTGACCCTCAGAAGTGCAGCTGTCTCTGTATTCCTTTGGCTACCAGTTTCCACCTCCACGTCCTCTGTGTACTCTGAACAGTCAGTATCCTCTCTCCTGTTTCCGATTACCCCGCTTGGGAATCCGTGGAATTCCCTCCAAGCCGCTCATATGGATCATCGTTATTAACTAATTTTTATCGCAATGGGCCAGCTGGTAATGAGGGCACAGACACACCCTCTCTACTGGGAGAATCAGGCAGGTTCTTTCTACCTTGGTTGGGGGGGGGGTCCTTTTGACAGGATATAATAGGGAGGATCCGCATGATCAAAAGCTCCACTTTGAGTGCCCGCCACCCCCACCCCTCTCCGAAAAGCCCCTCTAATCTCACACTGTCATCACACCACCCCCCCCAGTCCCTCCCCCGATCTGCTCTGGAGCTGAAGCATGACCCCAGATCCAGCAGATGGCTCTCCAGTGGCTCTCCTGAGGGCCGTGTGGTGGAGCAGGCCATCCTGACCCAGCCCGGTATGGCCTGTCAGCCCCTGTCAGTGAGTCCTCATTAAGACCCAAATGGTGCATCTCCATTGATTAAAATGTCATCCCTCAAATATCCCACCCACAGCGCTAGCCACTAATAGAAATGTGAAGGGGGCTCCCCTTCCCTGCCAAGGGTGGCACCAGGTAGGTCCACAATGTGCACAGACACACTAGGGTTTAGGTTCAATCATCCAGATTAAAACGCCCTCCATCTGTGATACCTCTTTCAAAGGACTGGGTGGGGCCTTTCAGGGCCAGAGCTCCACCCCCTTCTGTTTATTGGCTTATTCCTAATGGACAAAAGCAAATGTGCCGGGCTAGGGGCGGAGCCTGCCAGGAAGGCCCACCCCCCGCTGTTACCCTGCTCTATACCCCTGTACATGGTAGTGAGCAATCGGGTAATTGTTCTTCAGTGTTCAGTCTGTTATGTTTGTTTCATTCTGATTAAATTTAGTTTTGTTACAAAAAAGCCATCGACAGCAATGTTAGAGAATCTATAATTTTCATAATCATGATAAAATAATGGTATCAATTAGAAGCAAGAATGTGGAGGAAGGTGAAAAATCTGTCAGCAATGTAGAGTATTAAAATATCGTGACACGATGTAAAACAATAGAGGTTAACAAAACAGCAGCTCACTTTCCCCTTCATTTCCTCTTCTTGGCTGCAGCGCAGCCCCCGTTCCCCCTGGCGTGAATCGGACCATTAAGAAACAGACGAGTCTGAGTAGAACCGGCTAGCTTGAACAGAGGGGGTTCCGTCGGCCCGGTGGTGGAGGGCGGGGGGTAAAGCGAGCCAGACGCCTGATTCTCGAATCCCTGTACTGTGAGACCGCCTTTGGGGTGGGGGGGGGCCATGGGGGGGG
>JABFEA020000001.1:6088986-6106223 GCA_019775915.2 Cyphomyrus plagiostoma | reverse complement strand
CCCCCACCCACCCACCGTACACCCTAACCAACAGACTCCCGAGCACTGACATGTAAACACACTTCAAACGGGTGCGCATGTCTTTGTCCACTGAGGAAATATTCATTAGGTGTTCCACTGTTTATCCGGAGACAGGAAGTGATGAGATCCAGATCCACAGGAGCTACCCTTGGTCTGCCTGGTTGTCAGATTGCTATCGGAGGCACAAGAACCCGGCAGCCGATCGTGACTCAGATAAAGGCTGAGAGCCTGGGTGAAATGGAACAGGAAAGAAAAAACCTTATGCTAAGAAAAAAGTCAGGGAAATCTCACCTGCCACCAAAGCAGGCTTAATGCATTGTAGCTGCATCAGTCTTGTCGTGTCTAATGGTGCAGAAATGCATACTGACTGCAGGCAGTCTGCATGCTGCAGGGGAAGGCAGTCAAAAGGCCACCTGATAAGTAAGGTTTCCAAAGAGTTGTTTTACACGTTTACGTCTACGTGGTGTAACGATATTGGTGCATTCTCACCTACTGATGTGTGTCGATTGTAGCGAATGACGTGCTGGAGGTAGGGGTGACTGTGCTAGATAAGGCTGTTTGTGAGTAGATCACAAGTAACATCTCGCACAAGCCCGTGTTGGTGTCTTGAGGAGAAGCATTAATACGGAAAGCAGAGCCTCTGACACAAACACAGACGATGAACTTCTTTCCATTGCTCGAGTGGTGATAAATTACTCCAGGGATTGTACTAAGGCTCATAAAACCCAGCACATGCAGCATTACGTTCAGACCGTATTTTCTTTTTTGGAATATCGCACAAAACCATCGGCCCTGATGATGAACCCGCCTTCGAGTCTTTTCAAGATTTGGCACAGATTACAATCCTGCAGTTTACTCGACCCATGCTTTTTATGACCGAGATGATGACGAATAAGAAAACGCAGAGCTGTTCTCTGCCAGCGAGCTCTAATGGATCGAAAACAAACTCGGGGGAATAAGCCTGTCATCGCCGTGGCAGTGAGAACCACATCTGGCACTGAGGCAGCTAACTTGGGCAGATGTATATTTCTCTGGGAGGATGTGAAGATGCTCACTGGACAAACCTGTGTGGCCGGCTCCTGATGGGCAACACAGCAGGCTTCAGTTCCTCTGGGTCCCAGCTATGGAGATATGGATTTAAGAAGAGGTGCGGGTCTCATGGAGGTTTGACTCTGATAAAAAGACCCCTAATTTCACCCCAATACATCTCACCAACTCAGCAAACTTCTTATGGAGGTCCGCTGGTGTATTGTTCCATTTGTATCTGAATTTAACTTTTTTTCTTTAAACTTTAGACATGGCTCCTTCCTTGAAGGTAGCTGGGCAGAAATGACAGCGAGGGTAATGTAATCGGCCATAAAGTTTTAATGCTACTTTTGTGACACGTTATTGCGGTTAAAACCATTCAGAGTAATGGCGTGTATATATATTCTAACATCCTTCAGGGTTTTATTTTCCTCACTTAGACCATATCTTGTTACATATTGAGAGACTGCCCCCCCCCCCCACTTCCTCTAGTGGCTGCCCGCCTGCCCCATGTGGGTATCCCCCCACCCCCCCGCTGACAGCCCCCAATCAGCGGTGTCTCCCTCCCCCATCCCCGGAGCAGTGCCCAGGAGCTTCGGCGACGACGTTGTCGAGTGTGGCGCCTGGGGTTTGCGGAGCGGGCGAAAGCGAGGGTGACTGACTGCTGCAATTGGACAGCTGGGATGGGAAGGAGCTGGAGATGAGCGTCCAATAGCCCCCGCGGGCTTCTTGGGACAAGCGGCCCCTCCCTTGCACGTTTCTGGCACCTGATGTTCCCGTGCTCTCAAACCCAGAGAAAAACTTAGACTCAGAGCCACTTTAATGATGAGGCGAGCTGTTGCACTGTGGCCTTCAGCTATGGCAATTATACCCCGCGACTGAACTCACAGGATTTGACATTTTCATGCAGGGAACCAAGATCCGTAGGCATCTAAAAACTCCCTTATTTACATTTAATGACATCTCAGGATTTAAGGTCCTGTAAATGAACTACACTTTTTTTTTTTGTCTCAAACGAATATTAGTAAAATGACTAATCTTGAGAGTTTGTTGATTAAAAATGCATTTTTTTCTTATTCACCATAACAAATTATTATTATTGTGGCAGATTTTGCATGCAGCATAGTTCTATGCAATTTATTACTGGTACTAAAACCCACGGAAAATATGATTTATGAACCACGTGTCATGTCATTATTATGAATAGTTGCAGCTTTACCATGCTGTACTTGTTCCGTCACTGAGTAATACCGTTAACCACAGTCATCTTGTCATTATTTATACATCTTTTTATTTATTTATTTTGATTTTTTAAGATGTACCACAAAGGGTACAAATGATGCACAGTTGTGCAATTTTGAATTAGGACTCTGTGTTGATTGTCATCTTCAGAACTGTTTCTAGAAGCTTCCAGACAGTCCCTTTAGTTATTAAAATTCCCGGCCATTCATAAAAGAAATGAATGCGCCAGACGTTTAAAAAAAGCCTCCAGCACAAACCCCACCCGCTGCGCTGGGAGTGACGCCTTTTCTTCTTAAACACAAAACCTTTCGGTGGATAAATCATAAATTAAACATAATGTCACTCTCAGGAAGGTGGCGCTGCCATGTGAGCAGTTCTGTGGTGGCGATATGGTCCGGCATGCCCTCTGCCTGTGAAGTGCCTCTGCTGCTTAATGGAATTTTAAAATTTGGATTCTGCTTCTACCCAGTCTCTGGATGGATGCTTGGATGCATGACTTTTTATTAATAAAAATAATAAATATAATATTAAATGTAGTTAACGGTGGATTCGTGCATAATCTATCCTAGGCTATAGCCTAAGACCCCAGCCCCGCCTTGGGAAGAATGGAACAGCTAGTTAACTCTTGACTGTCCATGCTGACATCAGTCAGATTTCTCAGTCAGCTGGGTTAATTTAAGATAGAATCATGATTGTCCAATAGGAATGCTTCTTGCCTAAACTCTTATTGGATGATCATCACTTCTATTTTATGTTAATCCAGCTAATTGAGTAATCCTGTTTTGTGAAACACCTCCCAGCCCTGGTTATAGTAGTAGGATATTTTGTAATTACTTTTATGAAAATTTTTTTTGTAGCTAATCAGTAATATAGACACCATCCTTGAGACAGATTCCCTGTGTTGTGAGTTTTTCCATTCCGAGTTGTGCTGACCCTGGAAGTCATTAAGCCGTTCTTCCCTGACGCTGATTCTCACTAGCAGAAACCAGACGCCGCATCCGATGTAAACACGCGGCGACTCTGGCTCCACACGCACATCCTAAGCGTTATAATCGGCGGCACTTTCTTGTGTCACCCTGCCAGCTTCTAATGGCCCGACGGGAAGCACCGGAAAGCTCCGGGTCGGCAGCCGTCAGCCGGTGCGTGGGGGAAGCAGCGTCCCTGGTGGGCCAAGCCACAGACGGCTCAAGTTCGGTGCCATGGTTCCTGCGGCCATAGCGGCAATGGCGCGTCTGCACCACTGACTTTGCCTGCTTCCTCTGCATCATGGAAGAAATTACATGCATTCCTGCACCTGATTATATATTTTGAAAATATTTAATATATATAAAACGATTATATAACATTAATTATATAAAAACATACATCCAGGTTTATCCATTGTGTTTTAGTGCTCCAATACTCATCAGTGCCTAATATGTGGCCTGCAATGATGTTTGCTACCGTTCAAATAATCCATCTGCGTGCAAAGCGACTTTTTGAGTTTGGGGACCCTGATTCCGCGCACCGCATTCCGCGCTAACCATCATCTTCCCTTTCCCTTAACAGAGATGCTGGACTCCAACAATCTAATCACCTTTAACGGTCTGGCTAACAGCTCGAGTTACCACACCTTCCTGCTGGACGAGGAGCGGGGCAGGCTGGTAGTGGGGGCCAAGGACCACATCTTCTCATTTAATCTTGTCAACATTAACAAAGACTACCCTAAGGTAACGCTTCTTCAGAGTGGGGGGGTGTTTGGGGTGAAGCAAAGCCAAATGGAGGAACACAGTTATTATAGCATAGCCAGAAGTTTTTAAGGACAGATAGTTGGAGGACGGGTTGCTGATGATTTGGTCTCGTTAGTCCACATTCTGTTCGGCTCTGTGTTTAACGTTTAAAGACGGCCTGAAATCTCCCGTCAAGCTCAATCTGTAACTCAAATGTGGAAATATCCTGGTGTTTATTCAGTACCCATGACCTGGAGCTTGTTCGAGCAGATTTTTAACATGAAACAGACACAGGTAGGGGGAAAACATGACACATGTTTGTGCATGTGTGGTGAATTTGACCAGAAGGGCATGGTCTAACTGCAGTCAGGATTCCAGGAACGCAAACGGTTCATGGGTATGCCACTTGGTCTGAGATATCATATCAGAGGTTTTCCATCTGCCGTTATTGCAAAATGGTTTCCAGTACACCGGGTCAGGGTTAGATCCCCCCCCACCCCCAAGCACCATACTACCCCATGGGAAGGAGACAGCCTCGTCACGGGAATGAGGAGATGAGATGTGAAAACCATGATGGGAACAACAGCAGCAGGCACCAACAAAAAAACCTGCCCCACAGGCTGCCCCAGTGGGGGTACTTGGAAAAGCTTCCCAGGGAATATTTAAGAGGAGATCACATCAGAGATGAGGGTGACTAATAAAGGCAATAGGGGGACAACAGACATCATTGAGAATGTCACCTTTAACCCTGAACTGGCCCCGACATCCCATGAAACACGGAAAGCGTCCAACATGCTGCGAATGGAAAAACATGTGGCCTGTGTTGGCATCTCCGATGCCTGGAAAGTCCCTTCAATCTATCATGATGCTGTGAAGCTGTGTACAGGACTTGAGATTTCCCTACATGACGTAGTGAGTGCTTGGCTTAAATACTTCAAACTGGTCTCAAGGTACAACAACATTTTCATTAGCCTAACCCCTATAGAGCTGTACTGTGATGAGTTGGATTGAATCGAAGAGTAAGAGCAAGGTAGCCAACTTGTACCCAGAACTTGTGGAAAGTCCTTCAGGACTGTTGGAGAAGCATTCCAGGTGGCTACATCTGGAAGCTGACTGAAAGAATTCCAAGAGTCTATAATGCTGTCATGGAAGCAAAGGGGTGATATTTAGGGGTCTAAAATCTTAGTTGTTGCAATATTTGAGATGTATTACTTCATTGTGTAGTATGTATTACTTCATTGTGTAGTGGCCATTTACTTTAAAGTAATAACAAGCAAAAACAGAAACAAATGCATTAAAAGCAGGTTCAGATTTTTGACTGGTACTGTATGTTATAATCTTTTAACATGGGTGCAGATTGTTGTGATCTGGAGGCTTTCCTGTCTACTCATGCCATGTGAGCCTGGGGTGACACTGAGCATTACAGTATAGTAAGATGTTTGATCCATGGACAGTCTGGCTCTCTTCCTAATGGCATTCCATGAACACAGCAATATCGACAATGTGCGAGTTTGAGACACACCGTTGGGACTGAGCTCCACAACACTGAGGGGGCCCATGAGGCCCCACTGAGGAACGGGGAGGGGGGGGGGCTTTCTTCCAGGTTTGCTGGCTTGAAGTCCTACCACATGTCCAGCTAAAAACCTGAGACCTCCCTCCTGTCTTCTCCTCGGTCTGGCAGCATGGAATTTCATTGCAACCTGGGGATGACCGACATGCAAATGAGCACTCCATACCGGCAGGAAAATGGGAACTGGGAGTGGGGGGGAGGATCTTTGAAAAAGGATCCTCGTCTCTGACATTAACCGTCTGGAACAGCCAGCTAGACTCGGAATCCAGCTCGCTGCAGAAAGTATGCTGTCAGGAAGCCCAAGTCCCTGATCTCATTCCTATTCTACCTTTCTTCTCGATCATATCTCCATCCTTTTCCCCTTTTTTTCCTATCTGTAGTTCCTGGTATTGTTTTTCTTTCACTCCAGCAGAAAATCCTGAGTATAATTTCATTATTCTACCTGGAACAGGTTTAAAGACAGGAACAAAAAAAATATCTGATCTTTCCAGAAGTCAAGGCAACGCTGCTCAACGTAAACATTTCATTTGTCGGGCAGCAAATATTTAATTTATCGTACTGTCGTTTGTAATCCGATGCAAACACAAAATATTTGTCTGTTATTTAATTCCTGGAAAGTCTTACAGTGTTTCCAAGCTGGTATCAGGCTAAAACTAATGATTTATGGCTATTTGTCCAATGCACTTGCACATAAAATTACTACTCGAGTCTAGCAAAATGTGATTCAGAAATGTGTCAAATAAAAATCGACCCTTTTTAACAAGTTCACATGGATTGCAGGTACGGTTAGTTGTCGAGGTCGCTACTGGAAAAAATGAAACCTTAAACATCTCAAATGTGGTGTCTCGTGAAGTGATTTATTTACTTCTCAGTTTTAAATTTGATTTTAAGAGTTTCCAGTGCTTCCAAGGTAATAAGCTGACAAGATTGTCTGCTTGAACACCCCAGATTTCATGGCCTGCTACCCCATCAAGGCGAGATGAGTGCAAGTGGGCAGGGAAGGACTTATTGGTGAGTATTCTGTGTACAACGCCCCCTACTGAAACAATGATTGCTGATTTTTAGGTAGGTAGCAAGGGGATGTACAAGGGGGAAGTACAGTAGCACCTAACTTTCACACACATGACGAAATTTCCTTCTGGTTAATAGTCCACAAACAATGCTTTTAAAAACACTCATGGATATTAATTCTACCTTAAAACAATACTGCTGTTCGGATAATCCCTCTTGTGTTTATAAACTCAGCATCCGACAGGGTGGTATTTTTCTTTGAAAGAAAACCATTGTGGTTGTCAGGAGGTTTATGCAGTCACCTCCTGTGTTTTTAGGTGGCGATGAGATTTTTGGAGTGATAAATGAATGAACATGCTTTTGTTTACGCAGATTCTCCTGACGTACAGTGCTTTTTTTGTGATAATGAAAGCCAAAATGTGCAAGCCCACTAAATATTTACTGTAAATGGCTGGGAGGGGGGCACTTTAACATTTTGGAAGGAAGGGTCCGCTCCTGGCATTTGGAAAAGACCCTGCTGGTGTCCCTGCCTCGGCCCTGGTGGGGCATAAATGAGGAAGGTGATTTGTCCATAATAGGAGCACAGTGTGCGAGATGTTTACGCGAAGGCCCTCTGTTTGCCCGTATTATGTACACATTAAGGGGGTGCCAAATGGCCTCCTTGAGTATATTTAATGTCGATTTCAGGTGGACACGCTGATGTCTTCCAGATGTGGCCCTCGTGGCCTGCTTTCTGCCAGCCACTAAGAGCATTTTTTTTTTTGTCCGGTGTAGCACGTGTCGCTGGGCACCTTGGGAGGCAGGTCTTCAAACAGCAAAAGTGGTGAAAGGCGCATGGCCGAGATCCGATGCGACAAGTTTGAAATTCCCTTGACAGCTGTTTATGTCAGCCTTTCAGCATTTGGGTGTCTGATTTAGCACAAAATGCTTTCAGAAATGGACAGATTGGCAATGTTGTTAAATAAACAAAAAATAAAAATGTGCATCCACACATTAAAAGTCTCGTTTGATGCAGTTTCACAGCTGTGATGAGCATCGTTTCCAAAAGTGGCAGATTAGCCAGATGTCATTTGGGTCCCTGGCATCTCGTCCAGGATGTTCCCCGCCTTGTGCCCTGTACTGTCTGGGATGGGATCCAGGCCTCACTGCAGTCCTGTCCCGGATAAGCAGCTGGAAGACTGATTGATAAATGGCTAGTTTGTAGCCCATTTATTCTTAGTGAAAAAGATTCTTTTCCAAATGTCAGGTTTGAATTGCACTCGGGCATGTTTGCAGATTCCCCTCATCGCCTTCTCAGTGGATGTTTTATGGAAGCTGAGTTTCACAGGTCATAATTTCATGGCCACACACGCGTTTGACGTTTCACTTCAGTATAGAACCAGCTGAGACGAGACACAGGGTGGGGAAAGGGCCGTAGGCCAGTGTTAGTCCTGCCGGGACGTGTCACATTTGTATGGGCCCAGAAAGGCTCCACTTTGCTATGTGAGCATGCAGAGTATGGTTTGTTTTTTCTGGAGTCCCACTGAAAAAATTTAATGACTATTTGTGACCAACAGAGGGCGCCCATGCAAATGTGTGGTTTGAGTGTTGGTAAACAATGCTGCCACGAGAATGTTACAGATCATCTGGAATGTAGTGGGCCAGAGAAGCACAGAGAAGCATCACCTTCAATGGCCAGTTGTAGCCCGTGTTTCACACCACCTCCTGGCCATTCTCCGAATTACCAGTCAGCTGCAAACTGCCTTTCTGACAGCTTTCTGAAATCCCTGTACCATTCGGCTGAACAGACAGTGCGGGGTGACTTTTTGACCTTCACAAAGCCGGTCAAAATCTATCTTCGATTCAGTTCATGATAGGCGACTGAACATCCAGTACAAAGAGACAGCTGCATTTTAACCTGTATGAACCTTGTCAAGATTCATCTTCAGCTCTGCTGATTACAATCGTCGCTTAATAAATGCAGAAAAACCCAATGAGAATCTTTGCTGATCCTTGCTGCATTTCATTACCGTAGAAAGGGTTTCTCCACCCTCACCTTATAAACCCCATCCAATTACAAGGACCATGAGGAACTGTGGATGTAAGCAACGTTGGCATTTGCAGTTACAATGGCCCCACCCACTTTGGAGAGTGTGTTTACTTTTGTTTATTTAGCAGATACTTTTCTCCAAAGCAAATTAAGGAAAGCTTGGGGTCAGACAGCAGGGGCATCCAGCATCCCTGAAGCAGTTGAGGTTAAGGGTTTCAGTCTAGGGCACAGCTGTGAAACGATTACTCTGCCAGCCACGGGATTCAAACCCATGACCTTCCTGGAAACAGGTTGAGATACACACCACTCAGATGGCTTCCCTTCACACCCATGCTGAGCACATGGCCTTGGCCTGAGAAAGGAGGGATGGGTCGATCGCCGGCCTTCTCGTTCCCGCCGAGGGCACATCATGATCTGTTTCCGGCTGAAACAAGGAAGCCTGGCTGATGTTCAGCTGACCACATTAATTTATGGTCCACACCACTGGTTCCTCCTCAGAACAAACCTGCAGGGTGTCAGCAGTGATAATAATGCTGTTCTCTTCCTCCTCTGAATCCTGAAATTAATACATGTTTTGTAATACTATGTGCACCGTTTTTTACAAATTTGTTTCATGATCTCTGATTGTTATGTCAAACGGAGCTTCGAACACGAGTATAGAGTGACTTGGTTCATTTGAAAGCACCTGAGATGTTAGTGTTGAAGCAGAGAGATCTGGTGAAGCAGAGATAAGCTAAGATGAGGTGTTCGCTGATGAAAAACAAAAAGAGGGAACAGGACTCATGCATGATCCACATTCTTGTCCTCCACAGAAAGAGTGCTCCAACTTCGTCAAAGTGCTCCAGTTTTTCAACCAGACCCACCTGTACGCCTGTGGTACAGGGGCATTTCATCCCGTCTGCACCTACCTGGAAGTGGGGAAGCGCCCGGAGGTCAGATGGCACCCGCTATGGCTGCAGGATCTTGGCTATTTGACACTGACTCAAAAACTGTCTGTTTCTCCTGTTTCATTAATTTTTAAATTTAACAATGTTTAATGTCGAACCATTGCTGGCTTAATGCTGGCTTCAATTTATGTATATCTGTCTGGAGAATTGTCACTGACATTTCTTGTTTCAAGTATTTTCATGGTGGGGGGCATAAGAGTAGCAATAATTCATACAGAGGGATTACCCTTATTATTATGTTTTGAATCAGTGAGTGACATGGCAGGGGACACTCCGGTGGCCAATCAGCTTTCAGCAGGGACCAGTGCCCCTGTGGCCCAACCCCTCCCACATGTCCCCATTTTCATGGTTTTTACCTTTGATCATGAAAAGCCTTATTTCCATAAAATGGTCCTGCTTATTCATGGTATGTGTCATTTCCTTAAAAGATTTGCTTCCCCCCCCCACCAATTATATGAGTTCAGTACCACTGAGCAAATCCCCCAATCTTGATCGTGATGGAATCAGTCATACTTCCATGGCTCCATGAAGCAGCTTCTGTTCACACCTCATTTGATCCCTAAACGCTTTTAATTGAATGTTTCTGAGCCAAACTGGGCCAGATCCGAGAGTGCCAATAGGAGTGTATGGGACGGTTTTTAATTTCTGAAATTGCCATCCATCAGGGCCACAATGCCATTGTTCACCTCTCGGCAATTCACTGATGGCCCCTTAAATCATTTAGTTCAGCTGATGAAGTGGGATGAATTAAAGGAATGTTTTGGGGCTCCATGGTTTTTAATCTTTCTTGAGCAGAACTGTCATTTCCTAACCCCAAAATGTTGATGACTTGTGTAGTAATTGGGGTTTTTTCCCGTTAGCAGAAATTGATCCAGAATCATCCAAATGACACACATACACGTTAACATCCTCAAACACCTTATGAACTTGTACTGTTCCAACTAGGACAACATCTTCCGGCTGGAGACGTCGCAGCTGGAGAATGGGCGCGGCAAGAGTCCCTATGACCCCAAGCTGCTGTCGGCTTCGCTTTTAATTGGTGAGTGCACCAGGAGTGATCCTGCCTCACCTTCCTCTCGGGTTTCCCAGCAAGCCTTGCTGTCCGGATATAAATAGAGACGTGGGGGTGTGTGGTATAAAGAATAGACTTGTGTCTGATACCACAGCCAGTCACTGGACCTGTTCCTGATCACTGGATGCTATTGTATTTTATCATACTGCTCGCTCAAATGCTCTACTGAGCAGATATGCCACTGGTACCTAGGGGGCGTAACAGTTATGGGTGCCAGTTACCATTTAAAAACCCAGGAGTCCTCAGACACTACAATATACACTACAATATAGTCAAAACTCTGTGAGACTGTACTGATGTGAAAGAGGCTTTGAAATGTTAAAATGCCAAGTAGGACCCTTGAGGGACCGAAGCCAACATCCTGCTGGCTAGGCCTTGTTCCTAAGCACTACTTCTCGTGTGCTATTCCTTCCTGCAGGTTTCCTCCATTTCTTAAGGCTGAGCCGAATGTTACCTCTCATCGCAAACCACTCTCAGATAGATTGTTTTAGCTGCATGGATCATGTGACCCTACAGTCTATTCTGTAAATGCAGTGTGCGGTGGGATTAGGCAGGGAAGAGTAAACAAATATGGTTTTCAGCAGTAACAGGGTCAGGAAAGGGATCAAACATGCCAGGAAAAACCAAATAAACATCACCGCCACAAGTCTCAGGGATAAGAGTCTAGCTGCTGGTCTTGGTTCATGGAGGTGAAACACACCAGAATACAACAATATGTAAATGAGAGACAGAAATCAGTGCACAATTAATCAGAATGCAACACCAGAGGTACATGTCAAGCATAAAAATGCTGGGAATAAATGTGATTTATATGTGCCATTTTCTTTGTATATGCCTTTTACGTTTCTTTAACATTGAAAGTTCTTTGTAATGTCCTTTTTTGTAATGACTCGTAAAAGCACAACCAAAGCAAATTCCTTGTATGGAAACATACTTGGGTAATAAAAATGATTCTGATTCACGGCTTGACAATTTTTTTTTTATTAGCTGATCTGCTGTCAGTCTCGTGTATAGGAATCTTCTCACTCAGTCCCTCTCTGAGAAAGAGATTCGACCATCGGCTCAGCTCAGATCTTGGATTCATACTCCAATCGGATATCTTGGATTTACAACTGGATTTTTCAGGCTTGCATCTCGGATTTGTGTGCATTAGATGGGCTGCAGATGACATGGAAATGTGCTATAAAAGAACCTGATAGACAGAGAGACAAAGTCCTGTTTTCTTTAGTAAATTTAACCAAGCACAAAGATGGGATTTGATTGTTGGGGCCTGCAGGTGGCATAGTGATTAAGGGTATAGGCCAAGAAGCCTGTGCAAAACCTGATAATATCCTACCATGGATGCTGCTGCAGCTTGGGAAGTATGGAAGTAAACCTGTGTCCTCAGAATTTGAATTTTATATGCCACTGAAATTCTAACATTGAATATTTATGCATTGGAAATATGCATCGGAAATTCGATGGTCCGAATTCACATGCAAAAATATGAGGTTAAAAATACAAAGACAACATTTCAATGTTGCTCCTATTTGATGGTCCTAATTCATGTGCAAAAAAACGAGGTTAAAAAATTATCTACACAAATATCACCTGCATGCACATTACTTCTTTTACAGTAACTAACTCCTGATCCAAACTGTTATCAGTGGAAAAAAACAAACTATTTGTATAGTGGCCTTGTGTAGAAACATAGCTGCCAGGAAAAAGATCAAATACATGTATTTCAAGGAATCAATGTTTTTATTGTCATGTACTGAGTACAATGCAATTCTTATTTGAATGCCTTCTTCACAGACTGGACGATTAAATAAAGCAGCACAGTGACTAACAATAAACAAACCAGGGAAATTAACTGAAAACCAGTTATAACTGCTTTACGTGATATTTTGGAGAAACAGCAGATAACGCCTCAAAACTGCCTAGGATACAAACGTCAGAACAGGTGTTCTGGGCAATTCGGTTGTGCTGTAAGCAGCTGCATGAAGTCGAAGGCAGCCACAGATTCGATTGCTTAGACTTGGTATCCCGGACGTATAACTCGTATTTTTAACCTCGTATTTTTGCACGTGAATTTGGACCATCGAATTGGAGTAACTTTGAAATGTTGTCTTTGTGTTTTTAACCTTGTATTTTTGCATGTGTATTCGGACCATCGAATTTCTGATGCATATTTCCAATGCATAAATATTCAATGTTAGAATTTCAGTGGCATATAAAATTAAAATTCTGATGACACAGATTTACTTCCATATGAAGTGAATATAAATTAATCCATCAAAAATTCCAACTGTGGAAGTGTTTAATGATGGATAAAAACATCAGCCAAGCACCTAAAATTAAATCGCCCAGATATGCGAAAGATGGGTGCTGATACTCGTATTTTTTCCTGTTTCACAGACGGGGAGCTGTACTCTGGGACATCGGCGGATTTCATGGGAAGGGACTTTGCCATTTTCCGCACACTGGGGCCACATCACCCAATCCGGACAGAGCAGCACGACTCCAGGTGGTTAAATGGTATGGGAATGGACGGCCGACACGTCACCATATTTGCATTGCGCCCAATGCATGCCATTAAGGGTGTTCCGGCCTGTTTCGTGTCTGTCAACCACTTGTCTTCAGGGTCCTGAGAAAATCACCACATGCAGTAATACCTTTAGAGAGCTCATGTTCATGTGCAGTTCAGATTTCATGGCTGATCTTTTATACCTACATAACTGCTTTCAGACAGCCATCAGGGGGCACTGCAAACCTACTCTTTGAATCCTTCCTCCGCATGACGTGATACTGAGAGGATCAGAGACATCAGATATTGCCTATTCGTAACCTTGTGTTTTTTACTGTCTCATACACACTTTGGGGATTAACAAGGAATGAAGTGCGCCCCCTGTCTGCATGAAAGCGGGAATTAAGAATCACAATGGAAAAATTCAGGGCTCAGACACGTCTGATATATTTCCAGAGACTTTAGACTTACTTAGCCTTTTATATGGCCTTCAAATCTCAAGCTGCATTACTTAACCCCTCTCCCTTCGCCACCCCCAACCACCTCCCCGCTCTGTTAGCATCACTGCAAATAAAGAACAAGCTTTGTCCGTCTGTTAATCTTTTTAGACTATACACAGATTACACTTTTTTCTCCCCGTTTCCTTAAGTCCTCCTCTTTTCAGAGACTGACATTGTGGGGTTTTTTTGTGAAGAGGAGTAATATGAGGATTTCAGCTAAATTCCCAGCAGACTTGTTTGTATCCTTTATTCTCTGATAGCTGGAGTTGTTGGTAAAACAAATATGTGGATGGTCGTTGGTGGCTGGGGGGGAGAGTTGTCCTCAAAGAGGTCAGCCAGGATGATTTAGGGAAATAATCTTTCCCCCTAACATGTCACACCCCAGTGGATCTGAGATGATGTGTGTGAGCTGGTTCCAGCTCAGCGGAGGATTTTACTCCATTTAATCAGTGTCTTCCTCTCTATGATTCGAGCCCTTGACTGTTCTTGTTTTGGGCCGAGCAATGTGACAGGAACACATTAACTGGCAAACGCAATCCCATTTTACAACGTCCAAATATTGCTCAAGAGCTTCAGAATTAATAGAGAGATTTAAGACATACAGGCCAAGCCCTACAAAGGCTAAAGTAGTTAGCATTTTCACCAGAGGTTAAATGTATGTCAGTGTAATTTTGGTAAGTGAATATTTATTCTGGATGAATTCATTTGCAGGTCTACAAACTACAGTTGCACTGCCTGTAGAACATTCTTGAGGTTCCGCAACCTCTAGATGATGCGATGCTCCTGTGTCTGTTCACTCCCAGACCCCCGGTTTGTGGGCGTGAACTTGATCCCTGAGAGCGACAACCCCGAAGACGACAAGATCTATCTGTTCTTCCGTGAGAATGCAATGGATGGCGAGCACACAGGGAAAGCTACATATGCACGCATCGGACAGCTCTGCAAGGTAACCCCCCCCTCCCCAGTGGAAGAACATCCACACGCTCTTAGCAAAAACAAATAAACCTGAGTACCAGCATCGCTCAACCAGCTCTGATCTGTCGTTGCGCCCCTTGGGTAAAAGCTCTTCAAAGGCTGTGTATGTGTGTCTGTGGTGGGAGGATCCTACAGGCTACCAGTTGGGATGTCCTGAGACAACGTAGTCCTCGATTTTGCACATTTACTGGTCATAACCTTTAACTGGCAGCAGACCTTTTATTGGTAATGGAAGGGTGAACCTGATGGCGCTTACATCACAATGGGGCCATTGTGCAAAATACCAAGGATATCTTAGTTGGTATCCAAGGACAAGTTTGCACTCTTTCACATATAAATCTTAATTCCACAGGACTCCTGGTGAAAATAACTTTGGAGCTTCATAAGAGTTTTTCTTCTCACAATAAATTGGGAAATGTATTTTCCATATTTTTTGCCATTCTAGTGATGTGATATAGGGCAGCAAAGAGCTGTATTTTTTAATGAACAAGTCAAATGTAGAATGCTTGTCTGTTTGTTTTGCAATAATTCATTTAAGTCCTGTCTCTTTAACAGAATGATTTTGGGGGTCACAGGAGCCTGGTGAACAAATGGACCACCTTCCTAAAAGCCCGCCTGGTTTGTTCAGTACCCGGCAATAACGGCATCGACACCCACTTTGACGAGCTGCGTAAGTCACATTGTGCCTCGTTTTCTCATTCTGCAGGGCAAACGCCAGTGTTTTATTTGATTCAAGCTAATTGTGTCTCTATCACCCTTAGAGGATGTGTTTATGATGAGCTCAAAGGACCCGAAGAATCCGGTCATTTATGCTGTGTTTGCTACGTCCAGGTGAATGCTTCCTTTCTTTGAGGCTGGTGACTTTTTCCAATAGTTTTTGGATAGGATAATGCTCCCGATGCTGATGCTCCTTCTTATCCCATATTTAGGGAGCATGTTGCATACTTCCAATTCACAGAAACTTTGGATTCCTTAGAATTCCACTTAGTGACCTGCTGGTCCAAATATCCATATCAGTAAATGTGGGGCGGTTATCATCTCAATGAATGCAGTGCACATGTTTGCAAAGTTAGCACACGTGAGCAGACCAAAAGCAGATTGGGGTAATGACCTATCCTTGAAAAGCATGTTTTCTTCATCTGATTAAAAGATTCAGATGTTTACTGTATGTAAACTTTTTAAAAGATATGTACAATGTATTCAAGAGGGAGAGTGGGGACAGATCTATGATATTTTAAGAAAGACTTCAAAGAATTCGAAGAAAATACATAAAGGGAAATATTATTCATCTGCTAGCTTTTTCTCCTTTGACTGCATTACTGCCATGGAGCATGTGCAGCTGCAGAGTGTGATAAGAGTCGGCATTACACCTAATTGAATTTTCCCTAAGTAACATTTAACAAAAACTAACAAACCATCCACTTCTGCATTGCAATCAATACATGGGCTAATTGTGTGGGGGAAGGCAGTTTATCACAGGGATTAATCTGTAGTTGAAGGTTCGCCAGGGTAAAGGATTTAATTTTCTACTTGCAGTAACATCTTCAAGGGGTCGGCGGTGTGCATGTACAGCATGACCGATGTTAGGAGGGTGTTCCTGGGCCCCTACGCACACCGGGATGGCCCCAACTTCCAGTGGGTGTCCTTCCAGGGGAGGGTACCCTATCCACGGCCAGGAACAGTGAGTGAGGGATGCAGAGGAGGCCACATGGTATATGGTACCAACACAGGGTCACTATTCCCTCACTGCTGTTGATGGTTCACAGTGCCCGAGCAAGACCTTCGGGGGGTTCGAGTCAACAAAGGACCTTCCCGATGATGTCATCACCTTTGCCAGAGGCCACCCTGCCATGCACAATCCTGTCTATCCAATCAACAACCAGCCCATCATCACCAAGACTGATGTGGACTACCAGTTCACCCAGATTGTGGTGGACAGGGTGGAGGCAGAGGATGGCCAGTATGACGTCATGTTCATTGGGACAGGTGACTACCGCCATGATCAGATGAAGTTGTTTGTTTCTGGAATCCTCTTCCCGACAGACTTCTTCCTATATAGTTGATTATTTATATCATTTTAAATTCTCTTTTGTTTCTCTATTGGCTATGAGCATAACTTACAGCCCATGGCCCGCACCTATGAGTCACTACATTGGGGGGGGCAAGGGGACCCAAAGTGACTTTTTGAATAGGGCCCCAGAAACAACACCACCACTGCATGACATGGCCCAGGGGGGTGTGCTGGGCCACATTCACATTCTCTGTCTTGTTTTCAAGATATAGGGACTGTTCTGAAAGTGGTGTCCATTCCCAGAGAGACTTGGCACGATCTGGAAGAAGTTCTGCTGGAGGAGATGACCGTCTTCCGGGTATGGCCTGCCAAGACTCACAGAGGCAAACTGAAACACTGCTAAAGCTGAAGGATTTTACTAAACCCAACAGGAGAGAATCCCCTGGTCATCAACACATACAGATCATAATCTGCCAAGTCCATAAGGGGAGGACATTTCAAACTGGATTTAAGGAAGCACTTCTTTACGCAGCGTGTAGTAGGAATAGTCTTCCTGATAACGTAGTGCAAACTGAATCCTTGGGTTCCTTTAAATCAGAGCTAGATAAGATTTTAACA
>JABFEA020000001.1:6075546-6085968 GCA_019775915.2 Cyphomyrus plagiostoma | reverse complement strand
CAAATCAAATCGTAATCGCAATTTCTGTCAGAAAAATCGCGATTGGATATTTTCCCCAAATCGTGCAGCCCTAGTGTTAACCATTTTCTCAGCTGTAGTCCTATAGCTCATGTGTACGAATTACGATGTAGAGATCGACCCAGCTGCTGTAAGGGCCAGAAAGGCAAGAATAAAAGATACACTACTGGTAAAGCCATTGGATGACATAGGTGACCACCTAGGGGGCGCCAATTAGTCTCAGAGGGAGCTTGTCAAAGGTACCCCTTGGGCTTTAATCGGTACTGGAGGTACTAAACAAGATACCGTTCTGCCCGAGTTCTGGCCAAATCCCTCCTTGCCATTGGGATTTTCATTCATTAGTGTTCAGATTCTGACTTGCTCTTCCGAAAGGCAGTTAGTCCCCCTAGTGTGTAGCGCTTTCTCGGTTTACCAACTTCAACATCGGTAGCTTGGCATCAGGTTTCCACTGGGTTGCTTGACTGCCATCACCCCGTGAGATAACCCAGTAGCACGGGGGCCTCAACAGCACCATGCTGATGTTACATGCAGGGGGAGAGATATACTAGAGCACAGAGGCCGTGCCTGGAGAATGAACACAAAACCACATGCATGTGTTTGCTCAGGAAATTCCACCCTGAGCAAAAACAGACCTTTTCCACATTAAAGATGAACATAAATGCACAACAAAACATTCAAATGTGACTGTTTGCCAAGGCACTGTGTTGTTCTTGCCACGCGTATGTTAATTATGGCACGAGAACAGGCAGCTGTGTTAATGGGAAGCATCCATGACTTTGTTGTAGGAGGACAAGGCGTCAGGACATCAGGAATGGAGACCCTCTGACCCAGTGCTCAGACCTCCAGCATAATGGTATGTCCAAAGTCTCATTACCTCCACACAGTAGTTCTCTCTCAGAAAGGCTCCATGTCTAAAATTTTCTCTTTCTTTGCAGAAAAGCAAAAAGCCATTGTGAAATTCATTTGTGCTCCTACAGCAAGATGTTTTTGTGACAAATTTAACATTTCTCCAAATAAACATTGAAAGTTATTTTAAAAATGGTCAGCACTAAGGGCAGTGGCATGTGAATTGGGGTTCTGTTTCTGATTGGAAGGTCACCAGTTCAAATCCCAGGGTCAGTGGAGCGATTTCATCTTTGGGCCCCTGTGCAAGGCTCTTAATCCCCAATTGCTTCAGGGACTGTCTGACCTCACTTTCTCAAAAATGTTCATTGCTCTGGATAAATACATCTAAAGGTCAGAATGACATCAGTTGCAAAAAGTTTAATGAGTCTTTGAGACCCATTACAGAGCCCCCAAAATTGTCGCTTGGTTGTTCACATGCTGTGTGAATCCCTGTTGTAGTGACAAAGGTCCCTTATCATTAATAACACATCCTACAAAAGCAACTGCCTGTTAGTGTCAGCCTCAGCACTAGACGGGGGCAATGGACCACACATAGGGACCTGCCCGTTACTCTGTAAGCCAAAACCACCTGAGCGGCCAGGCCAAGGCTCCTGGGGCTAAACCGAGGACAAAGGAGTGAACAGAGACCACTGTGCTTCACTATTAATGATGGCATGGAAGCAATTCTGAAGCCGACAGCTGGAAATTAACAGCTCTACTTGGTGACAGATGTGTTCTCGGAACATCCATGATCCCATCTGGCTTCAGATTTTTGCATGCCAAAAGCTGCTGTTTTGTAGGGAGAGCAACACGGAGGGGTGAAAAGCGACGATTAGGTTCCCAAATTTAACAATGGTTCTTAAGGGTTTAATTTAAACTTTCCTAATAAGCTAAATGACAAACACAAAGCAATAGGTCATGCTGTGCAGATTCCGGCAACTCTCGTTTATGCAAGACCAGCCTACACTGTAAATTTTTTTTTAAAAAAACTATGTAAATTTACAGGTATTGGTTACAGTGTACGTAAATCCAGATTCAAGTCTAAAGAAGCGGTAATGTCAAAAAGACGACATATGCCTATACGAAAATTTATACTTTATCTTTACATTCATTCGATATATGTGTGATATTTGGCGTTTTTATGTTATGTTGTCTTGAATGGTATATGAAGGTAAATAAAACTTGTGTAAAATTTGACTTTACATGAGGATTCTGGAATGGATTACTTATGTTTGTACTTATATAAGCGATAAGGTTTTTTCTGTGGATCCTCTGCTTTGGTAGACGATCTCACCGGACAAGGCACCCTGGAGGACAAGCTGACCTATGGCGTGGAGAACAGCAGCACATTTCTGGAGTGCAGCCCAAAGTCACAGCGAGCTCGTGTCTACTGGCAGTTTCAGAGGCAGGGAGAGGAACGCAAGCAAGAGGTATGCGGGATGAAGGGAGGTGTTTGGTCATGCTTTCTGCAATACCAGCACTCTGTAGCCTACAGTACCTGCAAAATGCACCAAAACCATCCACTGCCCCTAATTCAAGTGTGGAAATAAACCTAATGACATCAATAAATCCATTTAGACACTTTCCAAACTTACCCTTTCTAAGGTGGGCTAAGGAATCAGCACCAGTCATGACGCTGGGGTATCAGCCCTTAGAAAGTTACAGAAGATTTCCATAGCTAGCTCCGTCAGTCCTTGTTAGCCAAGATTGATGTTCTTCATTTGCTTCACTAACTCGTTATTTTTCTTGTCACTCTTTTAACATTCTTCATTTGTTAGGGAACAAGGCAGCCTGCCTGACTAATGGGGGGTGGGGGCTGGGTGTGAATAATGAGCCGTGACCACCCCACAGGTGTAAGTCCGTGTCGGTCCATTACGGTTCGCGACCACCGTGCTCCGTGTGACCCCAGCCGTGCGAGGCCACAAAAAGCCGCCTGTGATTCCTACCGTCCGTATGGAATCTGTCATCAGGGAATTTCGCTTATTTTAATGTTCCTTTCTCTTTTAGGATTTTCCTAGGATCAGTTTCCATTAAGCTGTAGTTGCACTTGGCTTTTTGAAATCGCAGCTTCTCTCCCAGGAATTCTCCACAGAGCACTGAGAAGGACCTCGGGAACAGCTGAAAATACAAGACATAGGCTATTTTTTGTAGTGAATGACCTCCGTGACTTCAGTCGATTTTATGGAAGAAAAGGCCTCTGTAGACGATGAGAAGAGAGAAAAGTTGTAGGATAAGTATGATCAATAAATTAGGGCTAATGATAGCATATGTCTTCAAATCCTCTTCTGCTTTTTCTCTATTGCAGATCAAGTCAGATGACAAATTCATAAGGACTGAACAGGGCCTCCTCATCCGGAGCCTACAGAAGGACGACTCTGGGATCTACCACTGCCAAGCAGTGGAGCATGGCTTCGTTCAGGCCTTACTGAGGGTCTCCCTGGAGGTCATTGACACGGAGCGTCTGGAGGAGCTACTGCACAAGGAAGAGGAAAGCTCGGTAGAAGGTGGCAGGGCCCGAGAAGGAGTGCCCCAATCCACCAGCCAGAAGGTGTGGTACAGGGACTTCATGTCCCTCATCAACCATCCCAACCTCAATAGTGTGGAGGAGTTCTGTGACCAGGTATGGAGGCGAGAGCGCCGGCAGCGGCGCCAGAAGACTCAGAGCGGCCCAGCGCATGCAGGCAAGTGGAAGCACCTGCAGGACAACAAGAAGGGCCGCAACCGGAGGACCCACGAGCTGGAGAGGGCGCCGAGGAGCGTCTGAGTGAGCACCCCTATGTGCCCCAGCAAAACAAAAGATGGACATTCTTTTGAGTAGATTCCCCAAAGGAACTTAACTGGAAATGAGTGGAGAGATGCTCCGGGCCCAAGATGTTGCTATGGTGAAGATGTTTACAAAGAAGGAATGAAGAGAACTGAAAGCGCTCTCACCTGGTGATACTGAACCCCCATCTGACCAATCTCCATCAAGGGAAGATGGACACCGATGCAGTACATGGACACGGGACTTCCTGTAAATAATCTCCAGCAGAGACTGTGTGTCATGCTTGGTTTTAGTTGAGGTCTGTTAATATTCCAGTCGTTTTGAATGATTACCACTTCTTAGGTAGTTTAAAACCATGAAATCCCCATTATGTGAGGAGAGGACGATAACTCTTGGAATAATTAGCCTGTATGTAGTGGTTCAGTCTATCATCTAAATGCTTACACTAGTTATGTCATTTTTGTACTGCGGGAAATCACCAACAATGACATTTCTTTGAACCCTTGTGGGAAAAAATATATATCCATTCTACTTCATGATCTTAAATTCACATCTTGAATAATAGCCAGCATGGTGAGCTGACCATTGCAGTCTTGAAATTCTGAAGACTGAAAAAAGAAAAAAAAAAAAATAATAATTAACATTTTGATTTTCTTGTACTGCCATCAGTGGTTTATTATAACAATACAATTGTTATATATAATGTTACTAACATGCACATTACTCAAGGATCCTTGCAACAGGTCAATACAGCAAGATTCAGGCCAAAAGGCCAATGCTGTTAACAATCTGAATAAGCTCTTCCAGGTCAGATAACTATGTAAACTTGTTCCTAAAGGAATGTTTTATTTTTGCATCAACAGAGTTTTATCGTAAAGTATGGTAAAATAGTTTTATTTGTATTTTATTGTATACAGTATGTTTTGCTTTCTACACAAACTACTGCATCATCTTGGGGTTAGAGACTTTCTTCGAATCGCTTCTTTACTTTCGTATCATTATTTCTAAGTTATTTAGTTTGATTTGAATCCACAGCATGGTCAACTGAATGTGTCTCTCATGTTCAGAAGCAAACTACCATTCAGTTATGTGTGTAAATTACCGTAAATTATTCCAAATAGCTTCATGGAAAGGCTATATTTAAAACTTAAAATATCCTTAAAATAACATATCCTTTTCAGTTCAATATTGACTGGAAGGTGCAATAACAACTTGTAACATACTGTCAGTCAGTAAGTTGAACCAACAAATTAAACATTCCTTTTAAATTAAACAGTCCATTTTTTTAAGAAAACAGTATATATATTGACTTTTGATGTGTATTTTTTTGCGTTCCAGCCTGTATATATTACAACTAATAATGCTGTAAAGTCCAAACACCTTACCAGACCTTTGCTGGATCCACTCCTGATAATTTATTAATTAATGAACGATGCATGCATTAGGCAACAAAGGGGAAAGACTCAATTTCATTAAGTGACGAGTTACTATCTGCACCAATTTCATACCACAGTGCACTATAGTGCAGTGATTGACAGAAATGTTACTTTTACCTCACGTTGCAACGCTGCCATGCTGGGCCCAACTTTGGCCGAAATGTTCAGCAGAAATGATAGTGAAGCTGACAGTATGCAAATACTGGCTTCGGAACTTGACTTAGTCAGAGAAAACCGTCTGTTACGACGAATCCATACTTCACTTCTCTGCATGAGGTTTCGGTCCGCACACAAGGTAGCATAAATTTTGTCATCAGGGGTCAGTGCCCATTGCATGTCAGCTGAGCATGTCTAAGGAAACTGACGAGGTATGTGCTGTAGATGGCAGCACCGATTTGCACAAACCAGAGGTCAACCAAGAAAAAGTATAGGAAGAATTGTTGTTGGAGGTGTAGAGAGGAATCTAATTTTTCATACTGTCCAGACATATGGTATCTTCAAAATTAACACGATTCATTTTGGAATTAATTAAAATATGCTACGTCCTTATTACTTTAATTCCGCCCAAAGGGTAGGGTAAATTGTTCATAAAATTGCACCCGTTTCACTACACTTCTTGTTTCTGCGTTTGTTGCTTTACATGTGCTATGTCCTGGTCTGGTGAAATATCACTGATGTATGCATACCCCAGCCGCGATCATCTGCACGCGGAAAAGTGAAGTATGAACTAAGCTTTATGTTATGTATTTGTCATTACTTTATGCAGTGAATGCGATATAAACGTGTTTGTTTGAGCCACTTTATGTCTCATGTCGGCGCACCTTATTACCGGATTCGATGTGAGCTTTAATTATAGTCGGAGAAGGTGCACGGTTCGCTCTGGAAAGACTAATGCTTCGACGCTCCTCTTCGTTCACTCGCCACACAGAACTACGTTCTTCTCTTTCTACAATACATTGCGCGCTCTACGGTGTAACAAAAAGATCAAAACACGTTTCGCTAAATAAATCACATGCTTTTCCTCATTTGGCGTTCCGTAAATAAAAGCCGTTAACTCTCCCTATAAACCAGCCAACTAGAAAAAATCGGATTGTCAAGAATTTACACCTGAACAAGTACGAGACAGGATGATTTTGTTTTACAAACTGCAATTCCATCGTGGCAAACTTATGGAAAACTTATTATTTTCAAGATAAAATATACCCTGAACTAGCTGTGAATTTCATGTAAAATAATAGTGACAATAATAAAGTAAATCATGTCATGGTCCAACATGCACTGTGTACAAATTGCATGTGAATGCTTTTTTGTGCATCGGGAATTTTTTCTTTACCATTTAAGTCTCTATTAATGTCGTGTGTGTAGAATTACCCATTAAGCAGTACACATTTACCTGTTTTGAGGTGTATATATTTTTCCTTAGGTAAATCAAGGGAACGGTGTACAATACTTGAGTCTGTAAGTACTCTTTTCCAGTGTGTGTATATCAATTTTACATCGACGATATGCAACCATGGTTTATATATTTCCTCACAAGCCAATTAACAGTTATTTAATGTTTTGCGACACGTGGACAACAGTATCCATTGATCGGCACACATTCAGAAGGGCTCTGTGGTTCTGGAAGAGGATCGAAAGGGAAAACTGCTGCTGTAAATTATTCATTTTAGCATGTAATCCGTTGTTAAAATAAACGATTCTTTTAAAAGCTGATCCATCGGCTCCGCTCAGTAACTGTACACTGGAAGCCCTTGTGTTTTAAATGTGCTCGATTTTGCAGTTCAGCAAATTTTCCTTATTACCATAAATATGGAAATAGGGACCAGGAATAAAGCCTCTAATAAGGAACCCCCACTTGCTTCGGTTACGGTGGTTACGGTGGAGCCTTTAGCGGGAAATCTATGCACGGTTAGGGAGCTGCTCACTTAACATCTCTGGAAGGTGTTGTCTTCTAATTAACCGGACACAATTAACTTCTAAAAAGTTTACAGCTACAGGTTTAAGTAAATGATTTACATTTGTTATCCCGCTAACAACGTCAATATAATGGCCCAAGAAATAAAAGTACGCGTGTTGTTTATTCAATTATTTATAAGATGTACGTTAAACCTTTTGTGTTTTGTTTATTGGCTCCTACCATAAAATTTGGTCATGCACGGTGCATGCGGCTGATGCTGTTCCCAAGTGTGGAAGTGCGGGTAGAAGGAGGATGCGACAAACCATGCACTGGCGCAGTCATCAGGTCAGTGTGTGCGAAATGTAACGTGATGGAAAGAAAGAGAGAGAGAACGATGAACAATAGGTATATTTACAGCATTGAGGAAACAAAGTTGCAGCGTTCAGGCGGATCGGTTCTGGTGTGAGAAAGGTTTCACTGTGGAGTTTGTAAACGGCAATCCTCCGCTCCCGCCAGGGCTGGGCCAGGAGCAAATGTCAGGATTGGTACCAACGTACCAACCTTGGTGTTTTGGATCGTATTGGATCGAAAAGAAAAATTTATGGTATTGCTCATCCCCACTGTAAATCACATGCTTCATATAGTGGGCTGTTATTAATCAAACGGATATTCTATCCAGAGTGCTGGCATTTTTTGTAGGGTCCTCATTTAGTTCAGGTCCTGATTTAGTGCAGGTTTTTGGGATAACCTGTAGGTAAACTGTTCAAACCCAGGTGTGAGAACTCTACAGCCAATCAGTCCTCTAATTAGTAATCTAATTAGGGAGTTGCAGCGAAAACCCGCATACACACCGGTCCTTTGCGGATAAGATTGCCCACCCCTGATTTAGATGATTCTAAAAAAGTAAAGCACGCGGCCCCACCCCGCCCTCATGGGACTCAAACCAATAGCCATCAAGTCCTTCAACAGTAAACTATCAGCTGCTCCTCTCAAATGTACAATGTAAAATGCATGTCAGTAGACTTTCAGTTGTTTTGGAAGCAAGACAGTGACATGCAGAATTTCTGAGACTTTGGTGTGGAGAGACAAGGTCACCACAATGTTATCTGAGTCTTCGTACTCCTGTAGCCTGCAAAAGAAGCTTCTGGAAACTCCCCACAATGAACCTTTCCTCAGGGGCAGGGTTCCGAAGCCAGAGAAGGGCTCATTGTGATATTCGTATGAGGGATTCTTCACATTGTCCTGGAAAGTGCTTTAATGACAAACAGCTTTAATCGGATTTGCACATTTTGGATTCGGTTGTATGGCTTGCAAACCGGGTCCCAATTTCATGATATTTCATAACCAATTTCAACTCTTGCAGTAGTAATAGTGCATTTCTATCAATTACATCATGTTTGGTTGGCTACATCACATTTAAGGTGATTTTTTTTCAACTTAACTAGGAGAATGTGGACCATTAGAGCATTTTATGGCCTGATATTCTAGAAGTAAATCAGGGATATTTAATTAAATTAATCAGCTTGATTTTTATGAACTGGTGATGAGGCACAGTGTCTGATGTATGAAGATGCAGTGATGTGCAGTGCAGTGAAGTACAGTGCTCCCATGAAGTCTCAAATTGGTCAAGGTAAACCAAAACAGAGGCGTGCCTAACCTGCATGTTTAACATAAGATGGATAGATATTACTTTGTTTGACTTTTTCAAATGCCCTGATAAATTGGACAGGAAAATACAGAATAAAAACAAAATTCGCAATATACAGATTGTCGGGTATTTTTTTTAACAGTCTAGCCAAAATCTAATGGAACATTGCTGCCATCTAGTGGTGGAGCTTCAGCTATGGGTACTCCTCGTGTGCAAGCAAGCCAAAACTGTAAAACTGTATTCGTATTTTTGTATGATTTTTTTCACGTTATTTTTCAGTCACGTATGCTGTGCTGACAATCGGCATTTATTTACTGCATGTATTAAATGTAACGGAAACAGGAAATATAAGGAAGCAGTTTAAGCAGTTTAACTGACGGTATAAAAGATTTTGCAAACGTTTACTTCCATCTAGTGGCTACATTCGTTACTACAACTTTACGCAGAACTCAAATAAAACGACGGGTTTGTCTGCTCCATTCGTTACCTTTTGAAACTAATATTTTCAAGTATAGTAAATTAATACTTTTGTGTCAAAATATTGGTGCTGTTATTTAAAGTTGTAATACAAAGCCTAAATTAATTTTATATGCATTATTCTCGCGTTGGAAACGCTATCGGGAATTTTTCCTCACATATTCGCCTGCCGCATTTGGTGTGACGCCCTCTTACCTTTGCCCATACACTCTCAGGAGTATCAGTTGTACCACTGAGGGTATTTTCATGTCTCTGGGGCTTTACCCTGAAGGGTCTGTTAATTTCACCCTTCATCAGCTTAGCCGCAGGTAAATGTACCGTTTAGTCTAATTTAATATACAGAAATGGATTCATTTTTGTATCATTGCGGGTGTTTGTACCTTGGGGAACAAAATTTCACTCTTTCTTCAGCAGCTTCTCACTTTGAGGTGTCTCTGCACATGCAAGACCTCAAAAAAACGACGGTCTGGTGACAAAGGCATTTTTACACTCTCTTTTGAGAGTCATTTTTCCGCACTCTCTCCCCGGAGCACTTAAAGACAGCCCGCCCCCGTTATGGGCCGTTTGCGGCACCCCTTGCCGCCGCACGTCTGTGTTTTTGCGGAGATGCACTGCTTGTTTTTCCGCAGGAGGAGACGCCGCAGGTCCTTGCTGCTGTGAACTTTACAGCCTTTCCCTGAAATTGCCAAGGAATCTATAAACCAGACTTCGCATTCGTACAATATTAACGTGAACCAGCTGCTAGTGAGACTTCCGGCATTGATTATGAATTGATCAGATAGTGCTGATCATTTTCTGTATACTGTAATGCCTGTTCTCACGCTGCATTTCTAAGACAACGGTGGAAGGATCTAGAAGGGTGTCGGAATCCATTTGAGGCCTAAATGTTATTTCATTGACTTGCTTGTAGTGATTTTCATGGTCAGTTAGTGACCCCCTTCGAACCGTCGCCCTCTGACTCAGACCTTGCAGTGTACGGTTCAAGGACCTGATGGAAACCTTCTGGAAGACCACACTTCCTAATTCCTCAGTGTCATAAACACAGAAGCTTCGACTAGTGAATACAAATGCCATGCAAAATCACGCTCACAACACTGCCCGTGTATCCCACATTTCCATGCTAAACTTAATTCTTGTGTCCAGGTAAAAGCAAAACACACTGGCATCATGTTCCCCCCCGGCCCCCCCCGGGGCGCCCCCCCCCCCCCCCCCCCCGGGGGGGGGGGGGCGAGGGGGGGGAGCAGCGCGCGGGGGGGCCGGGGGGGAGGCGGCGGCACGGGGGGGGGGGGGGGGGTTG
>JABFEA020000001.1:6049944-6067739 GCA_019775915.2 Cyphomyrus plagiostoma | reverse complement strand
TGCAACAGAACCCCCCCCCCCCCCCATACACAGCTAAGTTACCACGTCTGCTTCGGGTCACTGCCAGAAAAAAGGGCGTCAGTTACACTACAAATGGAAATAACAATGGAAACAATGATGCACGCCTCATGAAGTCAGTGGGAATGGCAGCAGTCATTTTATATCCAATAAAGTATATGCAATTCAGGAACATGAACATGGATGTCACTTTGTTTCTTGTTTTGGATAACGTCAATGTGAACTCTCAAGAATAGATGCTCATTCAAAAATGAGCTTTGTGACAGATAATTAAACTCATCTGTCTTTAAGATACACAGACCTGAGAGTTAAAAGCTGTACCAAAAGCATCGTAATGCATTTAAACTTCCTCGTTTCGTTTGTGACAACCTCCCAGACGAGCATGAGCTCTCTGAGTATCACCCACAGCAAATTCAATCTTGGTCAAACCTATTGTCCAAATGTTGGACTGAAAGCTAATGTCATTTTAGGGTTTTTTAAGCCATAATTCCTGGTTATTCCATCTCTGTTCAAGTTGAATCACTCAAAATGATGCCATCTGAAAACAGAGCAGTGAGGAAGGTTTAACTCAGCGCTTCTGTTTATGATGTTAATGTCCGTTAGACTGGTGTACTTTACACATGCACAGGAAATTGCAATATATTGAAAAATATGGAAACTACCATTCCTCTGGCATCAGAAGGGGACATGTCTGGCTTGGTTCGGGCTTTAGCAAGCAACACTTCTCTACTTCTGTAAACTCCATACCTCTAGTAACTCCAGCATTCCTGCATTATGTTGCTGGATCTGACGTAACTGCCACTCTGAGTCACATCCCAGGAAAACAAGAAACCCCAAACTGATGCATATTGGGATGTATGGAAGTGAAGGCAGGCATGGAGAAAGGGGACTTTATTTAAACAAAACACAACAAGTAGGGCCAAAGGAAAAGGTCCACAAGTGGTCAAAATGGGGCAGGATGAATTGGGAGAGAAGACAGGGCCCAGAGCACACTGGGGAGGCAGCAATCTCACACATGTAATGCTACAATGACTGGACTGGGACGCTCTGGATGAGGAGGCACTATATACATCACAGATGAGGGAGAAGACGAGAGGCACCTGGGGATCATCCACATGAGGGCTGGAACGAGAGGCACCACACGGAACATGGGGGGAAAGGACAAGCAGGGCGTGACATGACACAGATTCCCACAACTTATAGAGTATATTAGTACAATGGAGTTATTCTGGGTGAGGATAGGGGAGTGTAAAGGGTGTAAATTAGTAAATTAAATTATGTTTTATTTGTCATTTTCTAATATCGGTACATTGGAAAGCTTCTTTTTGTGTATCTCATCTTGCTTTCTTTTGAGACACACACACAGGTGACAGGGAAACCTGGGGCCCAAGCGCAGGACAGCCATTTATCCAGCGCCCTGGAGCAATTGGGGGCTTTTCTCAAGGGCCCAGTGGCAGCATCATTCTGCTGGCCCCGGGATCACAACCTGCGACCTTACAAGCACGTGCACAGAAAAGCTGCATTAGTACAATGTAACAGCAAACAGGCAGAATTCCACCAGCTCCCTGCGGATGACGTTTCATAAAAAAGTCCATATGGAATGAGCATTGAACCGGAAGGGTGACCACGGCTGACCGCCTGCCCTCTCCTGACCAGGGTGCTAAAGGGTCTGATGGCTGTCTGCTATGAGGCATGAAAAGGTTTTTTGAGACGCATATTTGTCAGTTGAACAATGACCTCTTATGGCTGCTGGAGTATGGCTGCCTCACCCAAACTTCACTGGAAGTGAGGAAAGCCCCGGCAGAATCTGTGGCCTGCCTTCCCAACTTGGCTTGTCCAAACATAGGGGGCAGCACTGTTCACCCACAGGACATGCCCAGGACACTCATGGACGTCACTGTCCAGTGCGCCATCTGATTGGCTGTCAGACTAAATGCAGTGACTGTCTTACCTTTAACAGTAACTGGGTTGTAAGAAAAATTGTCTACACCTATTACGGAAATACATCTTAAGTGTTCTTCAGGCTAAACCGATGAGATTAAATAAACATCTGACTGTTAGGTCAGAATTTGCAGAAACTTAATTAGGATACGGACTCCATCCGGAGAAGGAGCCTGGTCACTTCTGGTCTTGGGGAGACACGGTTGCTCCGTTGGAACACACTGCCCTCCGAGACCAGCTTCAGGGTCGGACGCCTCAACTCCAGTTCCATGGCGAATGTGGAATGTCTGTTAAACTGGAGATGTGGAGAGACATCCCAGCCACGCAAATTCCAGCTCCCCAATGTGTGTTTCAGAGGCACACCATCCCACCATCTTGCTGTCTTAGCTCATATTTTGGAGCTCTTCTTCCACACCCTGCACCTGTGCCTGTGCGTGTTTGCGTGCGTTTTGAAATAATGTCCTCCGTCCGTGTCTGTCTGCTGCCAATCTCAGGCTGCCTCTTATGGTTAGGAAGATGGACAGGTAATTTGACTTTGGCTGGGTTTACTGTTCCTGCAGTGGGCTCCTCAGCCACAGAACAGCTCATGTGCAGCCAGTCTGTGACCACCCCACCCACAAAAAAGCCCACGAGATATCCTTTGCTTCCCAGAACCATCTGTTGCGGTACAGACAACTTCTAAACATCTGACTCTTATCCACCCGATTTGTCATTTTACCAGTCATTCCTTTAAGGCTTATGCCAAGTCATGATTAAGTTCTTTGTGTGAGTGAGATAAAACACCATTACTGATAATGTGCTATTGGTGTACAGTTTTTCTTTTTTACAGTGATTAAATCAAAGAAATGTGTTGTATCAAAAAATGAGAAAAAACACAAGATAACGGGTACTGATGGGGCGGAATGATTCTTTAAATCCCTGTAATTACGGTAGCATGTGTGTTAGCAGTAATTTAATCTAGCAAACTTTTACGTACTGTATGTATATGTAATAAAAGCTGGTCAGTGCATCCCCACCCCCTTTCATCCATGCACATTCCTGCAGATTGAGTGTCAGTTCCCATAACAGGAGAGAAGTGATATCTGCAGGTTTAAGCACCCATCTGCCAAAGAAAATAGACCCGGGGGTCCCCTATAAACGGTCTGTTTGAAAGTCAGCCCGGGAATCACCGTGAGCTACGCACGTGTTTCTCTTTAAGAAGGGGGTCCGGGCACTAGGATCGTCATTTTACCAGATAAGGACATCAGAGTATTCATCTGAATATTTAAAGATTGTTTAAAGGTTGCACAAAGTCTGATTTTGTCATGCCCCGATTGTCTGCTCCTCCCATGTGCCACGCCCTCTCGTTAACCTGGTGTGGATTCCTCATGTTTTCCAGCTGTCCTTGATTTTTGTCATTAGTTCATTGTATTTAGTCCGCGTTTCCGTTCGTTTCCCCAGTCCAGTCATTGACATTGTATGTTAGACGTGAGTGTTCCCTGAAATAAACTCTTTTGCATATACTCTGCTTTCTTTGTCTGCTTCCAGGTTTGCCAACACAACAGAATGACCGGGCTCCACAAGAAAGCATCCCCGCTGGCAGAGGACGAATACCTCAGCTTGGTGGATGAGGTCCTATACTGGTTAGAGCGACCGTAGATAGCCGGGCTGCACGCTCTGGCTATCTGGGCGAGGGATATGCTTGAGGAGCTGTCCCTCCCCTTTAATGAGGTGCGTGAGTTCCTGCGGCAGCTGAGACATGAGGTCGTGGAGGCAAACATGAGGTAGGTGGCCGCCGATGGCGCCACTCCATGTGGGCTTCTGTCTCTGCTCCCCGAGGTGCCCCAGACTCTGCGAACCGCTGCCAATGGCAGAAAAAAGAAGCGGAGGGAAACCCAAGGACAGCGGGAGAACATCACGGAGGTATGCCTGGGGGCATGCTCTCTCTCTCCTGTTTCCTTCACCATCTCCCCGGAAGACGCCACCGCTGCCCGCCTGGGGCAAGCCGCCTCCGCTTGAGGCGTATTATTACTGGCCGGAGTATATCGCCGGTAAGTGGATCAGCCTGATCAAAGATAGAATCCCGCAGGTCCACAAGACCCTTAAAGGGGCAACACCTGCCCTTGACCTGCCTGTACCTGCCTTGCTGGAGTCTGTCCTGACTGCGCCTCCAGTGCCCGCTGCAGCCTCCCCAGCGCCTCCAGTGCCCGCTGCAGCCTCCCCAGCGCCTCCAGCGCCCGCTGCAGCCTCCCCGGTGACTCCTGTGACTCCTGCTCCCGTGACTCTTGTCCCGAGGAGGTCCCGGACGGTGCCATCCTCACTTCTCCTTCCGTGGTGAAGTGGGACCCCTTGGGGCTCTACTTGGTGGGTCCCCCTGACCCAGGTGGGCATCCAGCACCACTACCGGTGCCCCAGACAGGAGCCCAACGAGGTCCCTGTCTCTCTGTGTCCTGCAAAGGCAGGGGACACAGACGTCGGGTCCGCGTCCCGCCTGCCCTGGCTGGCCCGTGCGGCCCCTGGCCGTGGTTTGGTGGCTGCCTGTGGGTCCTCCGGCTCCGGGGCGGCTGTCCCCTCCGGGCCCCCCTGCTCCGCCTGGGCGTCGTACGGCGCCTTTGCAGGCTCCGGCTGCGCCGTCGCCAGTGGCGGCTTCCCCCTCCTGCCCGCCTAGGCCGGTGTTCCCTCTGGCCGTTCATATACTCGGCTTCGTCTGCTTCCAGGTTTCCCAACACAACAGATTTGTCAAAAAAAGTTATGAAACTTATAAATTCATACCCAATGAGTTGATGTTTTATTGCAGGTTTTAAAAATTTAACTTCCATCACTTTCTGTTTTTGAAACGCACTTAAATCATGTGCTGCCTGACGGCTGCTCCTAGCACTACACTGGCCCCATCCTAGGGGGTAACCCATCCTAGTACCCCCAAAAAGTCCCAGTAGTGCTCTGGGTATCACCAAACCCTATATGACCACTGGACCCGAAGCCGCCTAAAATCCTTCTCAGTCCTGACTGCCAGGGTCACCCCCAGCTCTGGCGATGGCTGCTCTAAGTGGGCCAGGGGTTGGTATGGAGCCAGGAGGTCGAGATGCAGCCTGGCAGTCCTATGCCACTCTGGCATCCACACCCTGTGTACCACCTCAGATATTCGCTCCAGGATTTCCCTGGGGCCTCTCTAGTGGCTGTGCAGTTTGGCCAGCCGCCCCCTCTTCCAGATATGGCAGTACTCCAAAGCAGTCCCTGGGCAGGAAGGCCTGTCCCGGGCAGTGGACGTGCCATGCCCATTTCTGTCTGGTCGTGGCCAGGTCCTGAGGTTCCTTGCGCAGCCCGTACATGGTACACACACACTGCTAAAGTTGGATCAGACCGTCCTGTCCTAGTGCTGCTGGCAGCTCCAGACTGGGGAGCAAGCAAAACACCAGCAGGTCATGGCCAAATGTGAGGGTGGTGGGGTGCACTGCTGTGTGATAAGCCCAGGGGAAGGACCAGGGGAACATGGGCATGGGCAACAAGGTCGACAAGGATCACCATTTGTGCAGCGAGGATAATGTGGAAATTAGGGTTGGGCTATGTTTACCAATTTGGCATCGTACAATGTCTAATGTGAAACATTGCAATGGATGATGGCATCTTCGTCATAGGTGGCAGGTTGGGGGGGGGGGATGGTTGTTGTTAATTAATTCATAATAAATTAATTAATTGTAGCCTACCGTTTCCCCTATCTGACCCGCATGGTCTTTGTTTTACCCATAACCAAACCATAAATAAATAACAAATTACCACTTGTCAATCACTTTTTACGCGGGATTCCGGCATTAATAGGCACAGTTATCTGTGTCGTTATAATGGCGTCGACAAACTTGGTCGGTAATAAAGGTGCAAATTCACCTATCTGGCAATACTTTGGCTTTAGACCAAATGAAAGAGGACAGCCACGAGACAGGTCTGAAGCGGTGTGTAGGATTTGTGGTCAAGTTATCCGCGCAAAAGATGCGCAGACAACAAATTTACATGACCATTTGCGTGTTCACCATCCCGCAGAATACAGCTCATTGCCTGTGTAGCTCACTGCCAAAAACAGCAGAAAAAAATCAAAATAATTTTAATTAAATTAGATTAAATAAAATCTAATTGAATTAAAATTATATTGATTTTTTTCTGCTGTTTTTGTATGCCTCATTTATTAATGTAAACGAACTACTTCGTGTAATTCGTTTGGAGTTCACTATAATTTGCATTGTGATCGCTAACAACTTCCTTGTTATTATTTCCTCGTAATAATAATAAAATAAGTAAAGATGCGGAAATTGAAAGCATGCATTTCATTTGGCTATATAGTGTGATTAAGTGGCGGGGCGGAGGATTGCGAGGATGGCATCGTCTATCGACCCAACCCTAGTGGAAATGGTCTAGCACAGCTTATCACTCTGAGGTTGAAGGAGGGCAGTGATAGTGTTAGTGATCCCCAGCCAACACCGCACCCAAAACCTGCTGCTTGAAATTTCTGCTCTGGTTAATGGGCAGCTTCTCTGGGTTCCTAAAGTGGTGGAAAATCTGCTGTAGGAGTTTCACTGTTGTGGTGGTGGAACAGTGGTCTGGACCCTGGGCCGCATGGTGTAGTAGTCCATGGCCATGAGTAACTAGCGGTTCCTGGCCTCGGTGCAGGGAAAGGGGTCCAGGATGTCCGCCTCCACATGCTCCATGGGGGTGCCCACTAGCTACAGCTGCAGGGAAGCTTCCAGGCCGTACATGCGTAACAACAATGCAAGAAGAGCTCGGTGTCCTGCCGGCAGCCAGGCCAGTAAAAGTACTACCGCAGCTTCCCCAGCGTCTCTCAGCGAACTCCGCCAGTTCGCTGACTAACCAACTGGCTAGTTGTCCCCCTGGATTGCGGAAGCTCAGGAGCTTAAGGGATGCATGGTCCATCCATAACCAGACTCACAGAGGTAGGGACAGAAGTTATTGCAGGTCAGCATCACAGTCTGCAGCTCCTGTCGGGTTATGTAGAAGTTGCACTCTGGCCTGCTTAGCGGCTGGAACTACACACTCCCCTTAAGCAATTCTGTGTTCAGAATGAATGGAAGATGAGGGTCTGGATATGCAAGCACAGGAGCATCAGCAAGTGCCGCAAAGACCTGGTTGAAAGCTGCAGTGCAGGTGGATGTCCATGCAAAACCATTTCTCAACTCCTTAAGACAATAAAGTGATTTTGCTATGTTGGCAAAGTCCTTTACAAAGCATCAGTAATATGATGCCAGACCCAGGAAGCTCCATCACAGTCCATGGATCGAGTAAGTTTTGCTTAGCCACAGTATTTTTCAAACCGGTGGCCCCATTCTTCCTGGTGATGATTTTACCCAGGGAGCTTGTTCTCCATTACTGGAGGGAACACTTCCAGGGGATCAGTTACATGCACATCTTCAAATTGACTCAGTGATGTAATCCATCGTTTATCACAGATAGGAGTTCTACCTCATCACTGCATTCAGTCCTCGGTACTCGACACAAAGATGCCAAGAACCATTCTTCTTGGTGACAAGGACTGAAGGAGGCACCCATAGGCTGTCAGATAGCTCAATGATTTCCAATGCTACCATCTCTCAGATCTGCTGTTCTGCGACCTGCCACTTCACCAGGGGCAGCCGGTGTAGATGCAGAGGGACGGCTGGAGGCATCTCCTGTATCAATGTTACATTTCACAAGGGAAGTGGGCTGGGAATCTTCATTCCTGGCAGTGAAGATGTCCTGAAACAATCTCAACAGCGTGTTTAGATCGTTCAAGGTTACTTTATTGTCATCAGTAGCTTCATACATGTACGAAGAGTGATGAAACAACGTTTCTCCATGACCCCGGTGCAACATATAGTAACATATATTACACTTAACATTACAGTAACAGGGGGGCATGCAAGGTGCAAACAGACAGTAAATAAATAGTGCAGAGATAATAGATAGTGAAGAGATGTCAACTTTGTATGATTTGTGCAGCTGCACAAGGCAGTTGCCGGGATTTACCCCAACATAAGACATTACATCGTACCGCTACTCCACCATCGATTTCTGACTGCTACGCTGCCACAGTCTATGCTGTCTCAGGAGACAGCAGTGCTACTGTTCCCTGCTGTCATGGCTAGAGTTGTGGCTGTGTTGCAGGTGGAGGCTTGGCAGAGGGTCCCGTCCACCATGCCATCAAGATACAGGCTGCAGGCCTCACCAAGCCAGCCCATTCTGGGTGCAGCTGCAGGGTTTGAACTGCAGTGCATTGTGTGTAGCTCCTTCTGCCTGGCATTTCTCAGCAGCTCTTTTGGGTGAGGGTATGGTGCTTTAGCGGCGCAGTTGCTGGTGATGCATTCCAGCTCTACAGTGGAGACAAAGCATGCGGTACTGGGGCCATGGCTCCGAGGTGGATGAAGCACTGTGTCCAGGACTTCCTTGGCCTCCTCTGTCTCTGCCATCACTGCTGCTAGCAGGGAAAAGCACTTGTAGGAAAATGTGGAGGGCCAGCTATTTATGCACCACCCATAGAGAAGTGAGGGTAGCTGTGCCACATGCAGTCCCCAGACTTTTGCTGGTGTGTCACTGTCGGTCCCCAAGCTGCTCACCTCATCTTCCCCTCAGACTTTCGCCAGCCATCCTGCCACTTTAGTGGGTTGATCAAGGCCCCGCAGTGAATTTGTTCCCTGGCAGAGAGGCTTAGGACACAGCACCTCCCCTTTTGTGACATCACCAGGTGCCAGTTCCAGGGGTCCTTTCCTGTCATGGCACTTCAGTTTTATGGGGGTCTTACCCGCGATTTGCTGCTTCCCCGCTTCATGTTGTTCCGGAGTGTCGCTGGGGCAGGAAGGGGTAGTGCTCAGTTCCCAGAGGTCTCCTCAGGTTTCCTGCACCCCTCAGCAGCAGGTTCCCAGAAGCTCATCAGTTTTCTTGCTGAGCTGCTCTACTTTCTGTCAGGGTCAGTGCCCATCTGACCCTGTCCTATGTGTCTCGTCCCTTTTGGCCAGCAGACGTTGCTGGTCATCCTGTTTCCTCCTACTCTGTCTTATAACCCTTCAATCCCTGGTGTGTTTTCCCTGCTCCCTGGACCACCCTATCGCTCAGTGAGTTGAGCATATGGCTCAGAGGCTGTGCCCCTCTGGTCATTCAGTTCAGTTGTGCAATTTGTAATTGGGTTTTCCTTATTATCTGATCTGGTTTATCTTTGTGTCCTTGTTTTGGTTTGCTCTGCATGTGCCCTTTTTTTTGCTTGGCTTGTACTGTTGTTCTTAGTCTTTCATGGCGTTGTTAGCCTGTGTGTTTAGGTTCCATAGTTTCTGTGCTCTTAATTTGAAGTTACTCCACTTGTTGCGTATTGTGCAATGCATGTTGGTTATGTTTCACACCTGCCCTTTGTTTGCCCTGTTATCTGTGTAGCCTTAAGTGCCTATCTTCATTCTGTCATTGGTATTGTTATTCCATGTCAGTAGCTATGGTTATCTCTCAGTCTAGCTCCCAGTTTTACTCTGTCTCAAAGTGTGTTACTTTGTGACAAATTTTTATAAAATTGAATCAAAGTTACAAGTTTTTATCACATTTGGTCCTCACAATGTAATGTATACTGTATCTCTCTCTCTCTCTCACACACACACACACATTATCTACAACATTAAACACCACACATGACATTACCATATGGCACGATATCAACACAATACACACCAAATATGCATAATTATTTATACTATTTGGTCTTGGCCGCCACGTTGCCTGATGGGCATCCCCAATGCTACAATGCCATTTTCATTGTTTATCACACTGCAGAAATGAATGCATTTTACAGTTTGTAATCATCTACTCAGCCAGAAACATGATTCCTGTCCTAGAAATATTTACCTTTTCACTTTGCCTAGGTGGAAAAGTCCAGCAATGTCTTTCAGAGGCAGTTTATGGTGCTTTTTTATGGTAATAATGCTCTACACGCTGCAAGTGAAATCGAGTTTGTCGCATTTATAATGCAGAATAGGCATATTCAGTTGAACCAAAAAACCAGAGGAAAACAAATTAACAAATGGTGATGGGGGGGGGGGAACATGACAAACCAGCAAGTCATGCCATCTTCATCTGCATTTTAAAAATAAGCCAACTGACACATAAATATGAAATGCATAAACATATCCTATTTCCAAAAGCCACTGTAATGCAAAATCAAAATGATAAAATTCACGTTAAGCTCTTTTTGTCTCCATAGAAACACATGTGCCCATAATATGAAAAACAGTGACAGAAAAAAATAAAATTTCTCTCAAATAATGTTTCTCTCACATTTCAGAAACCTAATTTCAAATTCACATTTTGAACATAGTTTGGTGATACAGCCTATACCACTCGCAATGATTTATTAGTATTTTTATAAAGGAGTTTCTGTGGAAGAATTAATGGTTAAGGGATCTGTCTTTGAGTGTTAGCATGAAAATATGTTATTGAGGCCTTGTCTCCTCCTTGTGTTTTCGTGTGTATCTTATAAATTGTCTATAAAATTTAATTACAGTTTTATGCATTTGGAAACAGTGTCTAAAACCAGTAAAGTATGAGAGAGGTTTGGTTTCTCTAAATTGTTGTTTCAGACATTGAGCTACGTTAAGCACTTTTTCTGCATTAAGTGTTTTTACTGCGGTATAAGCCTAGGACATTCTAACTGTTTGTTTTTTATGGCACTTTTGATGGCACTTTTGCTGTGTCCATTGCTGTAGTAGTTAGCACTGTATTAAGTATTTGGATACACTATATTGCCAAAAGTATTGGGACACCTGCCTTTGCACACACATGAACTTTAATGACACCCCATTCTTAATACATAGGTTTAATGTGGCGTTGGCCCACCCTTTGCAGCTATAACTGCTTCAACTCTTCTGGGAAGGCTGTCCACAAGGTTTAGGAGTGTGTTTATGAAATTTTTTAACCATTCTTCCAGGAGAGCATTTGTGAGGTCACTGATGTTGGACAAGAAGGCCTGGCTCACAGTCTCTGCTCTAATTCATCCCAAAGGTGTTCTATCGGGTTGAAGTCAGAGCTCTATTCAGGCAAGTCAAGTTCCTCCACATCAAACTCATTCATCTATTTCCTTATGGACCTTACTTTGTACACTGGTGCACAGTCATATTGGAGCAGGAAGGGGCCATCCACAAACTGTCCCCACATAGTTGGGAGTATGAAATTGTCCAAAATGGCTTTGAATGCTGCAGAATTAAGAATTCCTTTCACTGGAACTAAGGGGCCAAGCCCAACCCCTGAAAAACAACCCCAGATCATAATCCTCCCTCCACCAAACTTTACACTTGGCACAATGCAATCAGACAGGTACCGTTCTCCTGGCAACTGCCAAACCCAGATTCATCCATCAGATTGCCAGACAGAGAAAAATGATTTGTCACTCCAGAGAACATGTCACCACTGCATTCAACGCTTTGCATTGTACTTGGCGATGTAAGGCTTGGATGCAGCTGCTCGGCCATGGAAACCCATTCCATGAAGTTCTCTACGCACTGTTCTTCAGCTAATCTGAAGCCCACAAAAAGTTTGGCCCTGCTCTGTGATTCAACATGGCCTTTCATACTGTGGCCGAGTTTCTTTTATTCCCAGTTGTTTATACTTTGTTATAATATCACTTGGAATATTTAGTAGCAAGGAAATTTCAGGAATGGACTTATTGCACAAGTGGCATCCTATCATGGTACCGCACTTGAATTCCCTGAGCTCCTGACAGAGACCCATTCTTTCACAAATGTTTGTAGAAGCTGTCTGCACTTGAATTCAATGATTTGGAAGGATGTCCCAATACTTTTGGCATTATAGTGTATAATACTTGTAGCATATGATTGCAGTGTGTTTGGTTTGCTTAAATCAATATCAGTAAGTAAACTTTTATGCTGTTAATCTCGCAAAAGTCAACATGATTATTTAGGAGCTGCAGCGATTTTTTTTTAACAAGTACAACAAACAGCGAACATCTGTGGGACTGAACAAACAGTATTTAGGTTAATGTGAATACATTGGTCCTCCTGGATGTACAATGTCAAATGAGAAACACCTGTGTGAACGGGGTGCCTGTATCCCCCTGCAGCCCAGACTGGGAGTCTGTATCTGCTTTGATTCCCCCTGCACCCATGGGCCCAGCATCCCTATCCAGGATGGGGTGTCTCTGGGTCCAGCACCATTACTTCATGTCAGGACAGCCAGTCTGTGTAAACTGGATAGGGAATTTTAGTCAGGCGACTGATTCATTTAGGCTATACTGCAATATTTTTACTGATTTATGTTTCATGGAATTGGGGGAAACCGCAAAGCCATGGATTTCGTGGGGATTTTGCCAAGCATTGATTTTACGAACACAAACGTGTTTTCTTTTCTTTAACTGCATGCACATGCGATCACGAGGTTAAACAGCAGCTTGCTGGTGAGGGGTCCATAATGGTTTAGGGTTGCATAGTGACCGAGTTGAAACCATACCATGATTTCACCTGGTTTGCAATAGAATCTGTTAAGTCAGTCAGACGTTAAAATAACAAGTGATCAAAAAAATCATTTGACTTATAGATGGAGCAATGAAATTAAGTACAGCTCAAAGCCTTATTTATTTTCTTTGCTGTACTTTAGTGAGGAGAGAAATGTTGTTAAAAACGTGTCTTATTCAGCATTTTTAATGAGGTGTTAAAGAGGAATTTGTAGAAGTGTCCAGATTTATTGTGATTTATATGTGTGTTATACATTTGAACATGTGTCACTTTATCTAAACTTCCCGCAGGGCTACATTAAACATGCATTGGTCATTTCGGACCTTTAGTGGCAGGTTACACTGCCTTCAATAGGTGAAAGTGGCTCTGGCCAGCAGCTAGTCTATTTCCCCAATTAAGATGTACAGCAGAAGGTCATTGGTTTGGTTTCAACATTGGGAGGCATCAAATCAGCCCCCCCCCCGCTTAACACACATGGTACTTTCACAATATTGGTAGGGACACCCACATCACTAGCATCCAAACCCAGATCACATGGCATACCTGCGTTTGTGTGACAGTTTGTCTGGTGGCTTACTCGTCCACCACTCCACACATCTGACTTGATTCTGATCTTCCTTAGATGTTTAGAAGCTGAGGCCATTTGCCCAGCAGGGGAAAGGGAAGGAGAGCTGTCACATGAGGCGAGGTGACAGAAGTAAGACGCAGCTCTTACAGTTATTGTTGATATGAATGTTTTCCTGCACATTATTAAGCCAGAGCAAAAGTTCTCTTATTTTGGAATCATGAACTGTTAAAGATCCTGCTTAAGATCTTGATGAGGTCCAGATCCCATGCTGTATCACATCGTATAAATAGAAATGACGGCCAGTCTTGATGTTTTCTGGACAACGTTAAATGGCACGTAGTCATGGAGTGTTTATTGTATTTGTCAGGCATGGAAGGAGTTTGGGGGGGGGCAGTGCCCCCCTAGTCGCCTGAGTCAAAGTTGCAATTAATTGCCAATTTAGATATCTTTTGCTACATACACACTGTTATGTATTCAAATGAAAATGAACACAATCCCCATGTCATTTTCGAAGCTACTTCCATCAGCACTGTTTGAAATTAGCAAAAACGTTTATGACGTAGCTATTAGCCTACGTTTGGCACAAATCAAGTCGGTGACCAGAATATTAGTGTCTTTTTGTGCAAATATACAGCATTCACACTATGTATCGTCCTCTTTAGCTGCATACATGTCAGCAATAGCAACTGTGTAGGTTGTCTAAATGACTAATTAGGCCAGGGGTCTCCAACAAAAGTCAGGTAGGATTGAAAACCAACTGGATAGTAGCTTTCCAGGACCGGAGTTGGCGACCCCTGAATTAGACAATGGGTGTTTCTCAATATCAACAATACAAAGATCATATGTGTATCTGTTTTATGCCATCTTCCTTTACTGAAGACCAGTCCCAATACTAGGAACATAAGTACCGAGGACAGTAAAAATCCCCAGATACTGGTCTTTTTCTGCCCCAAATATCAAGAATACATCAGTTGCATCCTTACCGAACGAGACCAATCCCATAACTCATTGCGCCCCAAGTTCGTTCTTTGAAGGCAAGTTAGCAAGACCGATCTTGCCAAGACCATAAGTACGGTCTTTGCATTTTTGTTATTAAGATTCAGCCCATACTTGTGGTCTTGCAAACCTGCCTGCAAAGAACGAATTTGGGGTGCATGGGCAATAACAACTTCTGGGGATATTTTTTTACCATCCTCTGTACTTCTGTTCTTTCTATTGGAACTGGTGAGGGTGAGGGTTAGGGTGCAGGTTTGGCAGATGGTCTGCAGTCCTTTATACTTCAATAATTTTAATACCAAGGATGGGAACAAGTCTCTCCTTTGTGAGTCAAAACACTGCAAATCTGAGTCACGTCTCAAGTCATGTGCCCTGAAGTCCAAGTTGAGTCCAAGTCTTTCCATCATTTTTGCTGTTGAGGAACAAGTCATCAAATTCGTGATTCAAGTCAAATTGTGCATCATGAAACTTGAGTCCCTGTCAGTTTTATTTACCTTTAGTGATTAAAACTTGCTGCAACAAAAACCCGCCACAGTACATTTTCGGTTAAGACCTTCATAAGCAGAAAATGAAAATAGAGCCTCCACTCTGTCTCGGTTGTCCTCACAGAGTTTTTATGTCTGTGTATATGCAGAAAGTGATGCATCCTTTCCTTTCAGGAGACCATGCATTCAGCCATATGAAAATGCAGATAGCAGAGAATTAATACACACTGAAATTATAAAATTTATGTTGTGGTATTCAGAGGGGAGATTAAAACCTCAAGTCTTTCCATCAGTTTTGCCAAGTCAACTTCCAAGTTATCAGATTTGTGACTTAAGTCTATGTCGAGTTGCGAGTCAATGACTCAAGTCTCCACCTGTGTTTAATGCTACAATAATTTAACACCATTGACTCAGACCCTGTAGTGACAGTGTGGACAAAACCTGAAAATGGCTGATGGAATATCTGCCTTTTTAAACCAAAAGATAGCAGTCTGGATGTAACCAATAGCAGTCAGAAAAAGCAAGATTTCTGCATTTCATAAATTGCATTTTAAGTGTTTTACCTGACCAGCTAACATAAGATATTATGCACAGATTTAGCAGTTGTTTATTTTGGTAAGATTTTCGGATGAAGTTTTTTACCGTCAAGTCTCAGTAAGTCAGCGGTGTTGTAACGGTGTTGTGAGGTTATAATTGTATTCTATCTTTGCACTTTGCACCTTTGCATAAGTGTTTTGTTGGTACCCAGTACGCAAGCAAGGTAATATGTTATGTGTGTTATCAGATATGTGATTTAATACATAGGGTAAGCAATATGTGTTCCTTCCCTCCTTCAGTGCATGCTCCAAATTTTGCCATGTCATCATGGTAATCCAATTATGCAAAAGAATCTGCGGTAATAGCAGGTTTGCATTACTCTTATAAAGATAATCTGCATTTTTCTGGTTTTAGGAAACCATAAGTCACTTGGAATATCAGAGAATGTATTAACTGCTTTTATCACAGAAGTGAAAGTTCTTTTACATCAGAGTCCAAATGTTACTGTGCTGAAAGGGGGTCAGGGAAGGGTGTGGGTAGATCAAATGTGTGCAGTGAAAATTACAGTGATTTCTAAAAGGAGCTCCAGTGAGACCACGGTTCAGACTGTGTCCATGGCAGCACAGCAGTTCGCTTTACAGCCCACCAGAGCCTGAGGTTAAGAACTGCAGAGCCATCCAGATGCAGATTATAGTGTGTTAAGTCCGTTGGTTGACTACTTTGATTATAACCTTAAATGAAATGTGCGCAGTTAGCCAGAGCTACTGTTAAGACTCTTTAGTGAGACATCTTAGCAGGCACTCTTGTCCAAAGTGACGTATAAGTGAGGCAGATAGCATGTTACAGACATATGACTGTCAAGGTGTTGATTAGTCCTACGTGTAGTTAGGCTGAATTTCCAGTGGATGCCCAATGCCAGTGTAAGCAGTGTTCCACTTCTATTCCATCATTATTGCATTGTATTCTACTCTATTAAAGCAAGAGCTGCACAACATCGTCCAAACAAAGCAAGAACCTAATGAGACTGCTCTTACAATCAGCAGGAAGTGCAAAAGGCCATTCAGGGAACATTAAGTCCTTTTAAATGTAAGCATACAGCACTATTCAAACTAGAAAGCATCAGTTTCATTCTAAAATTAAGCTTTTGAAATATATGTATATGTTAATATCTAATTACTATATTTGTGACATTGATTTGGAATAACATCCAGATGTGTATATTGTCATTTCAATGACTAAAAACCTCTCTGTGCTCTAAACAGTTTATAACCATCTGGATTGTAAATGAGCAAATGGAGCTTCTGTCAATTTGTAGTTTGATTTAAATTAAAAACTTAAAAATGATGTTTATTAGAAACATAGGCAGTTACTTGTGGATACGCTTGTAAAGTTCCCAGGGTTGCAGTGCAAAGGTTGAGCATTAAATTATTGACCAGGTACAACTATATCCAACAAGGCCTGTATAAATACCTGCACCAAAATTACCATAAATGAATTTTCACTTGTGTTCTCTATACATCTGCGGATATCTAAACTCTAAATGAAAGACAGCTTGAAACATGGCAGAAAAAAATGAAAGTTTCATAAGTACCCATTATTCAGTACAGCTTCTCAAGGTTTTTCTTGGTAGACAGACTTCGCAGGGGGTATGTAAGTGGCACATGCTCTTACTGGGATTCAGGTCACGCTGCTGGTGCTGACCACTCGTGTCTGAACAGGCACCGTAACTCTTTCCTCACCAAGGTGTGCCAACTTACAGTTTTGGCTGTGGCAGTTGGGAGTAGAGCAGTTACATCTTGCTCCAAGATCTAGCTAAAATCTTAAAGGACATCAGCTTTGTCTGCAGTCTGAATATTGCATTAGTTTCTCAGCCTCAGAAACCCGTTTGATCTCAGTCCTGCTTTTCCTGTCTGAGGTCACCGTCCTCTCCTCTGTAGCTGTGTTCGCGCATTTGTCCTTGCCTTCATAGCTCATAAACACACTGACAGTGAATCTGGCTACTCAACGCACTGAAAATGCGACATGAAAGGTGCTGACGGCTGCAATTATGATCTCGCACATTAAAAGGAGCATAAAGCACTTTGCGCTGGATGGCCCTTAATGATTGCTGATTGTTTCTGACAGTTAGGATTTTGCAATATAAATTGGTTTCTGGGCCTCTCCTCTGAACCTCTTTTATGCCTGATATCTGATTCTGGAGCTGCAGATTTAAAGCAGCCTTTATTAGATGTGCTTTGTTTTTCTGCAGGAATGGACACGTCATTCTGGTACAGTTACGAGCTGTTCTTCATGTCCTGGTTTTGGCCAGCATAACAAGAAATCAGATCAGTTTGTCCAATATTTCGAGTCTAGGAGGTCAGCATCAGGAGCATTTTCTGTCGTCGGAGCATCAATGATTACGTGCGGCAGTAATGTTTTTCATTTGTGCCATAACTATCTCCCCTGTTATCTCGGTCTTGAAGTGATAAAGTGTTGTATCGATAATCTGTAATATAAAATATTTTTTTAGTTAAAATATTCAGTTTTTTAACCTTTTTCTTAAGTGGAAAGGTGACTTTGGCATTACATTTGCATAATAAAAGGAAAATGACTTGTTGACAGAGGAGTTTGCTTACTTAATTAGCCTCCAGCTGAGTGAAGGACTTTCTCTGGTCATTAGGTTTACTAACACAAAGCAAACTCCACTAATTTCACCTGGTCCAGATGTGCAGTCTCGGGGGGGGGGGGGGGGGTAAGGGGTATTAACAAAAATCAAGCCGTTGTTTTTGTGTTTTTTATTTTTTTTTTTAT
>JABFEA020000001.1:5957041-6008863 GCA_019775915.2 Cyphomyrus plagiostoma | reverse complement strand
CCCCCCCCCCCCCCCCCCCCCCCCCCACCCCCCCCCGCCCGCCCCCCCCCCCCCCGCGCGCGCCCCCCCCCCGGGGCCCCCCCCCCACCCATCATTTCCCAGGAGCCTCAGCATGGTGGCTCTGGCTGCTTGCAGTGATTCATTCCACCCGCTCCTCTTAGTTATAAAACTCCGTGGATATGTTACTGGGCATCTATCCGTCAAACCTAGATGGAGAAAAAAATCCCAATTTGCACGCAGCCCATCTTGCAGAAGAAGCAGGACTCTTATTTTGTGTTATATCACATTATATCTCCAGTTATTCTATAACTCATCCTGTTTTACATGGAGAATCACATAAATCTTACTGCTGCCTTTCTCTGGAAGAAAACCAAAGCAGGAAGAGTACTGAGTGCTGCTTTAGGCAAAGTCACCCTAACAATAGTTATACATTTTTCCTGGTCAGATAATATATTAAAGAGTTTTAGATTTTAGACCTGCTTTTAATGCATTTGTCTCTATTTTAGCTGTGTTATTCATGTTATAGTATAAAGCCTCAAGGTAATGATGTAATGCATATCAGATATTGCTGTCATCATCTCTGGTTTGTTTCATATTTTTGACTCTTTAAAATAGCCCCCTTTTGCTCCGATGGCAACATTGCAGGCTCTTGACATTCTCTCAGCCTGATGTAGTCACCTGAAATGCTTATCCAACAGTCCTGAAGGAGTTTCCACAAGTTGACTGGGCACAAGTTTACTACCCATCCATCCATCCATTACCTGCCACTTGTCTGGGGTTCGGGTCACGGGGGTAGCAGCTTCAGGAGAGATACCCAGACCTCCCTCTCCCCAGCTACCTCTACCAGCTCCTCAGGGAGGACACCGAGGCTTTCCCAGGCCAGCCAAGAGGTATAATCCCTCCAGCGAGTCCTGGCTCTGCCCCGGGACCTCCTCCCTGTAGGACATGCACGGAAAACCTCTCCGGGTAGCCGCCGAGGAGGCATCCGCACCAGGTGTTCAAACCACCTCAACTGGCTCCTTTCAATGTGGAGAAGCAGCGGCTCTACTCTGAGGCCCTCCTGGATATCCAAACTTCTCACCCTATCCCTAAGGGAGAGCCCAGACACCCTGCAGAGAAACCTCATTTCGCCCGCCTGTATTTGTGATCTCATTCTTTCAGTCATTACCCATAGCTCATAACCATAGGTGAGGGTAGGGACGAAGATGGACCAATAGATCAACAGCTTTGCTTTTCGGCTGAGTTATTTCTTAGCCACGACGAACCTGTTAAGCACCTGCAAAACTGTAGACACTGCTTCGATTCGTCAATCCAGCTCCTGATCTCACCTACACTCACTCGTGAACAAGACCCCGAGATACTTGAACTCCTCCACTTCAGGCAGTACGTCTTCCCTGACCTGAACAGGGCAATCCACATGTTTCCGGCTGAGAACCATGGTCTTGGACTTGGAGGTGCTAATCCTCATTCCCATCGTGTCACACTCGGCTGCGAACCACCACAGAGCACGCTGGAGATCCACAAAAGATGAAGCAGACAAGACAACATCGTCCGCAAAAAGCAGGGAGACAATCCTGAGGCCACCAAACTAGACACCCTCAACACCCTGGTTATGCCTAGAAATCCTGTCCATAAATATTATAAACAGGACTGATGACAAAGGGCAGCCCTGGCGGAGCCCAAACCGCACTGGGAACACGTCCAACTTACCGCCAATGTGGGCCTAGTTTCTGTTCTGTTCATACAGAGACCAGATCGCCCACAACAGTGGACCCCGGACCCCATATTTCCGAAGCACCCCCCACAGAGCACCTCAGGGAACCCAGTCATAAGCCTTTTCCAAATCCACAAAACACATGTAGACTGGATAGGCAAACTCCCAGCCCCCCTCCAGTACCCTTGCAAGGGTATAAAGCTGGTCCAGTGTTCCATGGCCAGGATGAAAACCGCATTGTTCCTCCTGAATCCGAGATTCAACTATCGATCTCACCCTCCTCTCCAGTACCCTGGAATAGACTTTCCCAGGGAGGCTGAGAAGTGTGATCCCCCTGTAGTTGGAACACACCCTCCAGTCACCCTTCTTAAATAAGGGGACTACCACCCCTGTCTGCCAATCCAGAGGCGCTGTCCCTTACCTCCACGCACTGTTGAGAAGGCGTGTCAGCCACGACAGCCCCACAACGTCCAAAACCTTCACGTACTTCGGGCGGATCTCGTCCACCCCAGGGGCCCGGCCACCACGTAGCTCTTTAACCACCTTGGCCACCTCAGCCCCAGTGATGGGCAAGCCCCCCCAGCACCCTCAGGCTCTGTACCCTCAGATGTTTCAAAGGCAATACGCATAGATATATCTGAGGCAGGGTTGAAGAGGTCCTCAAAGTATTCCTTCCACCTTCGGGTGATGTCCTCAGGTGAGGTCAACAGCACCCCCTCCCCACTATTAATTTTTGCTTCTACAACCGCCCGAGCCATGTTCCACCTGGCCTGCCGTTACCCGTCAGCTGCCTCCGGAGATCCTTGGGCTAATAATTATTAGTAAGCCTCCTTCTTCAGCTTGACAGTCCTCCTCACCTCTGGTGTTCACCATCGGGTACGGGGGTTACCACCACAACTGGCACCACCCTGCAGCCACAGCCGTTTCAACGATGGAGGTGCAGAAGAGTGTCCAATGTCCTCAATATCCCCAACCTCCCCTGGTATGCAGTTGGAATTCTGCTGGAGGTGCGAGTTAAAGCTCCAGCGACGTTCCCAGCAGACCCTCACTATGCGTTTGGGCCTACCAGGTCTGACTGACTTCCTCCCCAGCCATCTGAGCCAACTCACCACCAGGTGGTGATCAGTTGACAGCTCTGCCCATCTCTTTACCTGAGTGTCCAAGACGGAAGGCCGCAGATCAGATGATACAATTATGAAATCGATCATAAACCTGTAGCCCCGGGCATGTTCGTACCATGTCCACTTATGGACACCCTAATGCTCGAACATGGTGTTCATTATGGACAAACCATGCATTGCACAGAAGTCCAATAACTACCCAACACATCCCAAACTAGCTTTATGGGGTTTGGGGTTTGTGAGAGTGTGGGGGCCAGGTCATCTCTCACGGCACTCCATCTCTTTGCTTGTGCACAAGATACTGTAATACTTACCATATAACTGTGAGGTGAGCTTAGGGTCATTATGTTATTGAAAAACAAATGATTTTATGTGGGTGTGTCCAAACCTTTGACTGTCTGCATGTAGTTTACTAAAACATACTAAAATTACCAATAATATTATTTAGTCTTTAAAATGGTCTCTTTTTAAAAATCCAGGGTTTACACTGCATATCTAGTCTACCACTGGTCCCAGCAGTGTAATGTGCATTTTTGTCCCAGTTGAACGTGCCTGGTTCAGTTTTAAGAACAAGCCTGAGATGTTCCCTTTATTTTTGGCAATGCTGTGTCCTCTGGGTATCTGTAGTTGAGGTGTAGAACTTCATTAGGGAGTCTTGTTTCGGGCTGTGGTTATTCCAGTTGGAGACTAAAACTACAGCACATCCGCCCTCCTGAAAAAAAGCTCAGTGTGTCTCTATCGAACAAACTTGGAATTCTGAGTGTAATTGCTGTCGAACGAGGCGTAGCCAGCTAACCAACCGCATGCGTCAGGTACCTATGAAAGAGAGAGGTGATTTTTTTTTTTCTCTGAATCAGCAGCTGGCTGAGTCACAGTGTTCGTGACGTGGCTTGCGTCAGTAAGCGTGTTTTACACACCTCCGGAGTCATTGTTTTTCATCATTTTTAAAGGTGCTTGAGGACACCACAGCCTGGCTAAGCATGTGACTGCCTTTCACACGTTTTAATGAGACTCTACCTCTCGGTGTGCTCCGGGAGAATCCCGGCCTAAATGAATCCACTGAGAAGACCTCCAAGCTCATTCTGAACAGAAATTTACCACACTCTCCTGGAATATCGCCTTCATTCAGGTATCTAGAGAAGTGTTTTTGCCCTCACTGCCCTGCATATCAATATCCTCACACTGAATACCTGTCTTTATCCTCTGCTTGGAATTTTCTGGCACAGAAAAATGACACATAAATATCACTGTGAGTTCTCTAATGTTATTCAAGTCTCTTGGAGGTGGTACCGAAGTGGGTGAATTATGGATTTTTCTATCGTTTTATGGCCATCTGATGTATCAACTCCCATTTCTTACACACACACTCAATTACTCACTGACAGGAATTTACATAAACTACTTTAGACAGCATTTTGACAATCATACTGCAGAAGCAAAAGATTTAATTAGTTTTTATTTTTTTAAAAAACCCATAATCCAACTTATTCTGTCTAGGTTGCTGGTAATTAATGCTAACATCCTATGTGCTGGTAACTGGTGTTTTTATTTCATATTACAGTTCGAATGTCGAAGTGTGTGATCATATTTGCTTATCTGGCTTTTGCTGAATTCTTCTCATAATGTATTTATAAACACATTGAATAAACCATATATAAGATTATCCTGAATATATCAGAAATGGTGCATATTTTGAGTAAATTGAATTACAACCCTTATGCATTTCTCAGTCGGCACAGGGGGGAAAAATGAGTTCATGTTTCATTTAATAGCGGGTGGAGGATGGTTCTCGCTGGCATGGAGGGGCAGTTTGAATGCATTGTATTTTCCTTCCAGGCTCTTGATTGGCTGGTTCAGAGAAAGCACCCTAGGGGTGGCTACTGATAGGCGTCGTCTCCTGGGACTACACAGAGGGTGGTAAGGGACACTGTCACTTTAAGGGTATTTTTAGTTCGACAGTTATCCCTGGTCACTGGTCAGGAAAATACGTTAAAGCCAGTATTAGACCTGCAGACCTCTAATAAGGATGTATAGGGTTTGAGCAGAAAAAACAGCACAATTTAAACAGTGGTTTGCAACCACAGAGTGGAACTGCCTCACTGTGGACTTAGCATGTGTCAGACAGGAAGAAGGCTGCTGCGGAGACCATCTGAAGGTATGAAGCTTTTATTCAAATTACAAACAGTTGTGATTTCACGGTCTCTCTCATTCACTATCTGTGTTTGTTACTCTACATGTGTGTGCATGTGTGGGTGTGTGCATGCACCATTAGTTTTATCTTGTAAAAGATGATGTGGGGATCTGTGATGTTGAACCACCAATGAAATGCCCATTTTCTTGTAAAAAAAAATGCATATTATGCAGTCTATATATTGTCCATTTTTATATATGTTTTTTACTCATTTATAGTTGGTCGCTATATATATGTGTATATTTATCATTTTTATGCTAAAGTTCATTACCCATAGTTTCTCACACGGGATATTTAAAATTAATGAATCCGGCACAGCCTGTGTGATCAAGTTACCATATTCATTACCTCCTAGAGGTGCAAACGGTGTCACAAATAAATGGGACTCTGGGACATATTCCTCTCCCCATCTGAAGCGCTTTTCAATAGTCCTGTGGTGTATGGCCACACAGCACTTCCCACACAATAACAAAGAGCAAACACAGGAAATCTGGGTTAAGAAGAGATTACATTTTATATATTTCTTTTTTTTATTTTTTTTTCGTTTTTATTTCGTTTTGTCTTTCTTTTTAATATGGTCATTTTTTCACCAAGGAGTGCAAAATTGCTTAAACAAATAATTGCTGGCTATGAATTTGCCTGTGAGCATGAGAGTACAAATCCTTTTTGCATCATGGTTTTTCTTTTTTTGTTTTTAAAAAAAGCAAATAAATTCTTCTTGCTTGTCTGACCAGAACAAGGGGTGTGAGTCCAAGAACCCAATGTAATGATTCATCAGTAAAGACATCCAAAATACAGTTAGAGATCTGATTTCTTTTTAAGAGAGCTCAGCGAAGACAGTGTACACCTCAAAAGATTAAATAAAATCACACTACATCCTCTACTATATGAAAGGGGTCATGGAGGTCGTTATTACAAGGTGCAGGGGAATATTAAAAATGTGTATTTTCCACTTAGAGTCTTTTGGCTAGCTTTCTGATCCTGACATTAAATACCGGGGAGATGCCACAAGGCTGTGCGTGACCCTCCCTGCTGTAGACCAGGTGGGGTGCCATCAGCCAGATGTGGAGCGCGAGCGAGTGGATATCAAACGGGTGCATCTGCTGTGTGGTGTCTCCCATAGGGCAGGTGAGAGTCAGGGGTGCAGGGCCTGATTCTCAAGCCCCGGTTGAAAGCCTGCGAGGCTCCGAGCGCAATCTGTTGGGCCGAGTGTAGCTCCAGGTCTCCCGCTGGCTTCACAACAGGTATGATGCAATCCAAGGCCACGCCCCCCCTGACTCATTCCATCCACGCAGAGGGGAAGGAGGACAAATCCGCCCTGCCCCCACCCCCCTCCTTCAGAGTGTTATCTCAGCCGAAGCAGATGAAGGGGATTTAGCGAGCTGTCGCAGGTCGTGTTTTCTCCTGCGGGGGCACTGTTCTCAGATAGAACTGCTAGTCACGGTGGCTGAGCCATTCGATGGCGGCCTTTCTTTACACGGCTCGCCCCGGGGCTCGGCCGCACGCTGAACAGCAGCGGCACTGATGGTGACGTGACTTAAAAACAACTGACAGCTTTTCACTCTCTTAAGCACGTTTTGCTTCTGCTGTTGCTTTACGGACGGAACCAGATGCATTTGAGGATGCGTGGCGATCTTATTCACCTTGTATGATATCAGGGGTTTAGAAGGCATATTAAGTGGGTTGATGTTGCCTAAAATTAAGTGTTGATTCTTATTACAGTGCTGGTCAAACTGATAGGGTGAAAGTACCGTTGTGATATTGCGCTATGCCATCACCTTCATCTAACCTGGTACTGCCTGAAGCCCATGTGGCACCTTGAGCAAGCTTTATCACCGGCGCCCCCTGTCTGAGACAAAGTGAAATTAGCTTGCTAAGTCAGTGCCCCCCAGAAGGTGGCGCTCTAGGCAGCTGCCTCTGCCACTTAATGGGTTGACCAGCACTGACCGTGCCATTCTGTATGGGGCCACCTTGCTTATACCAAACAGCCCCTGGCTAAGTGCCTGTTTCCTTTGTGAGCCTTCATGCAGATATTACTACTTCAGATAATTATTTATCCATCCACCCATTTTCTGTAACCACTTGTCCTATTTAGGGTTGCAGCAGACTGGAACCTATCCCAGAGGCTACGGGCACAAGGAGGGGAACAGCCCCGGATGGGGCACTGACACGCAGGGCACACTCACACACCTTTCACTCACACATCCACACCCGCGGGTAACTCTAAAGAACCTCAGCATGTTTTTCGACTGTGGGGAGAAAACCCAGAGTGCCTGAAGGGATTCTCACGATGACACAGGAAGAACATGCAAACTCCACGCGCATGGAACCCTGGCAGAAACCTAAACCCTTGTCCCAGAGGTGTGAGAGGCACCACCTTGCTATCCCTGTCTCTCCTGCCCTCCCTCTCTATCTATCTATCTATCTATCTATCTATCTATCTATCTATCTATCTATCTATCTATCTGATCTGTCTATAATTTTCTTTATATATTGATTTTCTGCTGCCGGTCTTTAGAAGCACACCACCCACACAGTGTGGGACTATGGGGAGCTAAAGCTATGAATGACTCAGTCCACTCTATAGCACTGGGAATTATTATGGGATGTCAGCTCTGTGTGATTCACAAGAAATACCCAATTATTAGCAGCGTTCATTTTTTTAATATCTTAAAACCAGTGAGAAGGCAGTATGCATATTCCAAATGTTATAATGTTTTGGTGAAAAATCTTAATCAGTAATGCTGATTACTGTGTTTCAGCAGTAAGCCTTTCAATGCTTAGAAAGTATTTATCATATGATTCTAAGTTAAAATGTAAATCCACACAAAAAGTTCTAACAGCTACAGTGGCTGCTTTGGGCTGCAGTGAGAGATCTACTATTCTTGTTAAGTAAATTGGACAGCAATTGCTAGAGATTAGACTGCTAGCCAGGTAGGAATTTGTCCAGCGGGGAGAGAGAGATGGAGAGAGAGGAGTGGCAGGCTTCAAAATTCACCACAGTCACTATATCCATTGTGTATCAATTCTGCTAGGGAAAAAAAGTAATAAATTGTATGTTCTAGCCACCGGCTACTAGTCTTAGCTAAAAGGGTACATTGGAGGAAAAAGCCTATGCTTTTTGTTGTTGTGTGCTGTGTCAGCAATGACAATTAAATTCTAAATTCTAATTCCATATGTAGCCACCTGGAATGCTTCTCCAACAATGCTGAACGGGTTTACACAAGTTCTGGGCACAAGTTTACTACCCAACACATCCCAAAACAGCTCTTCACTGGGTTTAGGTCGGGGGATTGTGGAGACCAGGTCATCTGTCACAACACACCATCACTTTGCATGTTCACACAATAATATTTACTATGTAACCTCGAGGTGTGTCGTTATCATGTTGAAAAGCAACTGTTTTTCAGTAGTTGTGTCCAGACTTTTGACTGGTACCTTACAGCCCAGTCAGAGAATTCAGTTTCGCTGACTATCTTCTATGTTGATTCACCATGTGAAATGAGCTGAACAGCACCAACAAAGACCAATTGTTTCCAACCGTGCCACACATACCGGCTCTACAGGTAGACACCGACTCTCATCGAGAGCCAACAGCTTTCAATGGCCAAAAATTACTTTGCCGTGTTACAGGATTAAAGGCCTTAGGTAACCATAATGCATGTGGAGCTCATTGACCAGCACTGCTATCTGGGACCATCACCGTGCCACAGATCAGCATTTTTTCCCCACGTTGATGGAGCGACCTTTGACAGTCCTCAGCTGTACGCTTGATAGACAGGATTACTTGGGTCTGATCATTTGGCTGAAAACAAGCGTTTTAGCAGAATTAATTTGGAAAGTAGTGCTGGCCCTGGCAACAGAATGGAGAGATTATCAGAATGAGCCAGGAGAGGCTTTTGCCCAGAATCCTCATCTTTCATGTGTTGGGTAGCCATGGCTTACACGGTCGGACTCGGTGCAGGAGGGTGACAGACTTTTGCTGGAACAGATGATCTTTTGATACAGATAACAATAAGTGTGACCCCCATCTGAATCAAATGATGAGTGGGTGGATGTAGCCTCATGATATGTTGACAAAGATCTTAAAATAGAGATATCTGTTGTGCTAAAATAATTGGTTGTTTGGCATAACAAAGTCTGTATCATAGAACATGCATGCATAACACGTTGAGCTTTGTCTACGTTGAATTACATAACCCTTTTGTAAGTAAATATTAAAGAAGTGTAAATATGCAGAACCTTTTAGACTTTTTTTTTAAAAAGAATCGTGTCCTGCACATAAAGATTACATTAAAAATGCGCTTCACGGTGTGCCTTGACCATGCTGCCCCGCCTCTGTGTACATTTGCTAGCCTTTACGGTTGCGTTTCCGAGCGGCGTGTCCCTTTAAATCCTGAATTCGTGTGGCGATGAGCGCTGATCGCCTTGTCAAGGGGCGGAACATGCGCCGTGGATGTGGGGGAAGGGGGGCGTCGAGTAGCTCGGCAGACCTCCATGCCCAGCAGAAGGGATGCGAGGGATCAACAAAGGCTGCCCAGGAAAGATGGAGGGCTAACCTGCATGCTCAACAAGCGGAGAAGCCGTACTGGCACGGCGGCGTTTTGATACGGGGGTGGAGGAGGGGGGAAAAAAGTACCACCTTCTGTGTAAATCTTACTTAATTTCGGAGGGGGATCGATCATGGGGAATGAGGCGAGCCTCGAGGGCGGGGAAGGGGGGATCTCCGGACTACCAGAAGGGATCGCTCCCGATGGCAAAGGGGGATACATCCAGGTCCCCGCAGGAATGGAGGCGGACCTCAGCAAGCTGAGTGAGGAGGAGAGGAAGCAGATCGCCGCCGTGATGTCGAGGGCGCAGTCGAAGCCGCTCGCAAACCCCAAGGATGCTCCGTCGCCAAGGCACGGGTCGCTCGGTTGTTTCTCGTGCAGTTTGCATCCTCCATCTCGCTCCCTCTATCCCTTAAGGGTCGTGATTAGTAACGTCGTGATTAGTGTGTTGCAGAATGGCAGTAGTGCAAGACGAGGCGCCTGGGCTCACACCCTCATCCCGTTTTATACGTTTTGTGATGCTGATTAAATGCATCGCTGGGTGCAGCGAAGGGGACACGCTGAGATCCCGGGGACTGTCAGCGATGATTGCTAATGGCTTCTCTCCTCCTGAAAAATTAGAGCTGGCATTCACGGTGATTATGGTAGTAAAATAGCGTCCACCTTCTCCTCTCAAATCTCTGAAATTATTTATCTCAGTGGATTTGTAACGAATTAACGGCGGTAGATCGGTGCCTCGTTTATAATGTGTTCATGCAGTTTATATAAAAAACAGTATCTGCTTTGATACCAAGCATTTTTTTCTTAATATTTTATCGTAAATGTTCCTACCTCAGCGGCATGTTGAAGAAATCGGCCTGAATTCTGGGGAAATACCAATGTCAAATTATTTGTTTAAATATAGATTGTATATAGGACAGCATTTTATCAAAATCCGACATTCCCCTTTCTGTGATATTATTGCAGGCCGTGCCTTTTTAAACGTCTACCATTTTACTGTTCTGTTGATCATTGACGGCACATGGATGATATCAGGTGGAGCGAAGTCAAGCAAAGTAATAAAATATTTAGGCCAGCACCTTAGTGATGAAGTTATAAATCAGGTGCATTTAACGTAAAAGTGTATTCAACGTAAAATCTAACTTTCTTTAATTAATCTTGCTTAATCCAAGCGTTTCTTCATTTAATTCAAAATTACTATATTGTAGATGCGGCCGTAGTGGAGTTGGGGTGCGGGTAGGATAACTTAAAGTAGAATAAAATGCATATAAGTATTTTAAATATAGCTGTTATCAGGAGTGCTCGTCTACATGGAGAAAATGCATTCCATTGATCTGCACCACTTCCAGACTCTGGGTCTCTGTCCAAGGTGCTGAAATGGATTTTAAACAGGCAGGTGGGGTGGGATGTTAATGGAAGAACAATATCAGATGTTTCTGCAAGCTGAAATGGGCTTATCCTTGCAGCACAAGTCTGATTTTTTTCTGTTGATCCCTGAATGTAAATTGAATTGCATTAAATAATTTTTTACCATCCATTTTGCTATGGAGGAGAGTGCTAAGTGCGTTGACTGCATGGGCTTAAACTGATAACTTCTGTTTATTGTTAAAATAAATGTGAGTTTGAATTTAATGGGAAAACAACCAAGAACATTTACAGGTTGATAGTAGCAAGAGAATATTGATTGGGTATTTACGAGGCAGGTATTTCAGTAAACTATCCGTACAGTATTTCAGGTATGTGGTTGGCCAGGCCTGTCATCTGTTGTCGATGAAGTTGAGTCATCTTACTATAAAGGTCCAACACCCACACATTCTTCTCCAAATAACCAATCCAAAAAATCATGCAGAAATTAAACCTTTGAGTCTAGTCTGTAGTGTGTGTGGGAAAAAGATTAAAAACGACACTGTTTAATGGGTAGTGTAAGCATGTTGACACTTTATAGTAGGTGTGATATTTTTTAAGATTCTGTGTAATGAATTTATTATGTAATGATAGGTTGTGAATTATTGTGAGAGATAAAATGTTTCAATGTCCTTCTTTAAGGAAATCGGATATAGATGCAAACCATCAGGCTCAGCAGGCAGCCAAGCCTCCCGCCCAAGCACCCACTGGGATCAGCAAGAGCCGGACCGTCGATGCCTTCCAGACGAGGCCCACGGCCCGCCAGGTCCCTCCAGGGAGGAGCCCGTCTTCTCTCAGTCTTCTAGAGTCCCGCTCCAGGCAGGAGGCGCAAGAAGAGCCTCGCTCCACCATGTTCTCCTCAGGTTTCCTGAGCGGGGCCAACCCCCTGAGTGCAGTATCCTCCGCTGTGAACAAGTTCAGCCTTTTCGGGGATGACGAGAGCAGCGAGGCCAAGAAGCAGAAGGACGCCAAGCAGAAGCAGGCAGCCAAGCCTGCCGACCAGGCACCCCAACCGGCTGCAGACTCAAAGCATCAGGGGTCACCGAAAAAGGGCCAACAGCAGGGACCAAAGCCTGGTGGCCCCTCGACAGGGCCCGCCAAGGCTGGGGCTTCAGCCTCGGAACCTCCTTCTGACAAGGTCTGTAAGCTGTGCAAGACTACGCAGCTGAACCTGAACACCAAGGAAGCTCCCAACTATAAGACCTGCACCCAGTGTAAGAGCGTGGTCTGCAGCCTGTGTGGTTTTAGCCCTCCAGACTCGAAGGTAAGAGGCTCCCTCGTAACTCCTGCCTGGTGGTATGTCGGTCTGTGTTGTGGCAGTAGAGCTCTGGCGTGTTTTTCTTGAGATGAAGGCAATTAGGGATGTGCTAAATTGAAGAGCAAATTCGTAAAACTCGCTCAGTCCACAGGATACATTGTCTGTGGACTTTTGGAACTATAACGAAAGTTCTTCTTTGGATTGCAAGAGGACCAGGTGAGTTTTGCTTTCCAGTACTGTTTTCTTGTGTCAGAAACAACAAAAACTGACCCGAGTGCTTGCTGTTAGCGCAGACCACCACAGACCACCACAGACCACCACAGACCTGTAGTTCCTCACTGCTTCCTGTTGGGTTAACGTGGTCCGCATCCATTGAAATGTGGAAATCCCACCCATCATGGATCTGCAAGCCTCAGCCCTCCCACACTCGCGCTTCCCGTTGCCATGCCGACGTACTCCATCAACATCTTCTACACATACAATATCATGCCGATAGTATTGCTCTTCCATGACCTGCTGTATTCTGTAAATTCCAAAATACACCTACAGGATTAGTAATGAGTTTCAATGCTGTTTATCTCTTGCCATTTTATTCTTGATTTCCCAGATCTGAGTGTATAATTGATGTTAGTTGGAGGTGGGGAAGGTAGATATTGGATTCTTTGGTCACCAGGTAAGGAGCAAATTCATCTGCCCTGTGGGGTAAAATGTAATATCTCAGAGTTTCTGCATAGTTGTGTGCTGATGGAGCGTTATCTGGACTGCTGGTCGTGGGTGTTTTTTTCTGACACTGGTTTAACTGGAGACTGAAATTTTTTTGCTGATAACGCTACAGCATCTTTTCATATTTTTATTCGGTTTTTGTTTCTCTCCCTGGTGGGCAAGAGCCAGGATCATGTGGGATTGGAGAGATTGTGATTATGCACGGGCTGCGGACTGAAGCTACGCTATCTTGGAGAATTTGCTTCGGCTCTCTGGGCGTCTTTTGTGAAGTTTATACACACTTGATTAATTATTAAGATGGGAAATGGCGTGGGAGTTCTTCGCTGAGCTGCCACATTCCATGAAAGAAAGCCGTGTCTTTCAAAATCTACCGATTAACAAATACTACATTCTGGTCCCTTAGTTAAGGTGCTGTCAGAGCCATCCAGCTGCGTACCTGTGTTGACTATATATATTTTGTGACTTATGTAATGTATTATGATCTGTTAGTGTTTCAAATTATCTTAATGTGGTCTGTGATAATGACAGCACTTTTAAAGCGTGATTCAAAATATTAAACCACAGAAATTCATAATATCATCAGTTAATTACTTTTCCATAAATGCATTTCTGGAAACATAATTGGCCGCCACTGCACATTATGATGGAATGGGGCTCTGAGGCTGCGTTCGTGGTGTATCTGGCATTCAGGATAGAGATGACTACAGCTACTACACACGCAGCAACTCTGACACGAACGCATGCTGGGGTCCACCTGCGCTCGCTCTCCCTCCAGGGCACGGCGTAGCCTTGGTAACCATAGCCATCTGCTGCACGCTATATTGATAATCTCTGTGGCGATGGAGTATGAAATGCCAGCAAACCATTTGTGTTGACGGCCATAAAATTTGGACCGGGTTGGGGAAATGGTGGGGGGGGGGGGCAGTGAATCAACAGATGAGCTATGACCCCTCCCTCCCTGCTATCCAAAGGCCTGCTCCTTTACCAAGCCCTTGTCCCCCCCCCACCCCCCCAAAAAAAGAGTCTGCTTTACTGGTTAAATGAAGTGTGATAGCTGCGTATCCCATAACTCTCTGCCTGCTTTGCAGTGGATGCAGACATAATGAGATCATAAATTCCTAATAAGTACAGTGAAAGCTTTCTGAAAGATAAACACAAAAGCAATTATAAAGATGTAAGGCTACGAGTCGCATTGTATGTAAATGATCTTTTAATATGTGAGCATAAAAAAAATGACATTATTTAGATAAGTTTCCCTTGTTTAGCTGTTAGGAATGAATGTTGGATATTAGCAGAAAATAGTAAGGAAGGATGACATCACTCTTTTTTAACACCGGGAACGTCTTGCAGGTGGAGGAATGGCTCTGTCTGAACTGCCAGATGCAGCGAGCCCTCGGAGGGGCGGCCCCCTCTGGACCACCAATGGCGAAGGCTCAGCCTTCCAAGCAGCCGCCTTCGTCCCCCCAGAAGAATCAATCCCCTGCTTCTGCGCAGCTAGCCAAGTCCGAGCCCACCAGGACCACAGAGTCCAAGAAGCCCTCACCACTGGTGAAGCAGCAGTCGACTATGGAGGCGACCCCTCCGTCTGCAGCCAAGACCTCTGGACCGACGCCGGAGCAGGCCAAGCCCACCTCAAAGCAGGAGGCCCAGAAGCCTGCAGAACAGCCGGGCCCGGCGGGAGGCAAGCCGCCCACCACGAGTACTGATGCTCGCCCACTTCAGCCTGCCGGTCCGGCGCAAGACTCATCCAAGCAGCCAGCCCAACATCAAGAGCAGCCGCCGGCTGCCGATCCGAAAGTGGGCCAACCAGCGCAGGACACCGGCAAACCAAAACAAGAGTCTGGCTTCTTTGGCTTGAGCCTAGGTGGCTTGTCTGAGGCCGCAAAGCCCAAAGCAACAAGTCCGCAGCCGACCGAATCTGTCTCGGGGAAGATGTTTGGCTTCAGCTCATCCATCTTCAGTTCGGCATCGAACCTCATGTCGTCTGCCGTTCAGGAAGAGTCCGCGGCCCAGAAGCCGGCAGAACCACCAGGGCCAGGGGCGACAGCTGCCCCTAAAGAGGCTGTCCCAGTCCAGCCTTCTGCCAAGGCTACCCCAGCAACAGAGGCCAAGTCGGAGTCCACACAGAAACAGGAGCAGGCTCAAGTAGCCGAAGGCCTTCAACCTGTTCAGGAAAAGAAGCCTGCTGACACAATCAAGGCAGGCCAACCTGTCCCAGGGCTTTCAAAAGAAGCCCCAAAAGCTTCTGCAGCTGTCTGCCCGCTCTGCAAAACAGCGCTCAATGTGGGATCCGAGGGCCCCCCCAACTACAACACCTGCACCGAGTGCAAGAACACCGTCTGCAACCTCTGTGGATTTAATCCCATGCCTCATCTTGCTGAGGTAAGACACAAAGATGAGTTCATTACTGCTAATGAAATGCTTCCCCCGCGTTTGTGCACCAGGCTTGTGTATAATCTGGTTGGGCTGTGTAAATTGCAGTTTGAAAAGCTCAGTGAGCCTTGCCAGATTTTGAGATGACTTGCTTGGGGTTCTTGTGGTCTCCTGGTTAGGTTCTCTCATCGTCTAACGTGTGGAGCCCATGTTTGACCTGGAAACATTTGTTGAGGTGTCATAAACTGAGTTATTGCTGCATTTGCGTCCTGGGTGTGATATAATGGGGTTTTTTGTGTTATTATGCTTCACCAGATATTCTCCTGGTTCCTGCGGTTATGCCGGGATAATTCACATTTTACTAGATAGATTTACAATTTTCACCTCTTGAGGGTCACTGGGTTGGCTGGCTTACATTCTGCCTGGGCTGTCATCTGTTAAATTGAAGTTGGGGTTTTTTTGGGTGTAATACCAATCTTCCAGAGGTACATTTATCTTGCTAATTGATTGCTCTAAGACTCAGTGAATGCTGGGTATGGCTAGCCTGTGGGCTTCGAACCTTTCCATTAATGAACTACTTAAACATTGGCTACCAGAGTTGAAAGGCTCAGGAGATGATTACAGACATATTTCACTGATACAATGAATAACAGCCCAAACGCAGATAGGTATCCAACCATTCATTCAGTACAGGCCCACGGAGATTGAACAATTTTACAGTGAATATATGTTAATATAAAAAATGTCTGTGTTTGGATGAAATCAGATGTCTGTATAGGGTGTGATTTTTCAAAAAATCCAGAAACTTGATAATTCCCTGATCTTGTTGGGAAAACACTGACCTCTTGATCTAAGTGGCAGCATGACAGACAGCCCTACAATATGATTTCAATGATCCAGTAGCCACACATGTCAGTTTCATTTATGATAGATTCAGGTTTGTGAAAAGGAGAGAGGTGAGAGTAGCCACAGAATATATGTTTATTTCTGGATTTCTCTGGACTCCTGAGTGAATATGAGTGTCGTGGGCAGCCAAGTCTCGTAGGCAGCCGAAATTTCGGATACAGCTGCCGTTTGCCCGTGGTGCTGGCGATTTTCCGTCTGTAATGAATACCTTTTGGCGTACGCTCATCACGGCACCGTTGTGCACTTGTGTTACACTCGTGATTATGCATAATTAGTAATAACAGTAATGAGGATTGAGTGGCAAAGCATGTACTAGGCAGTGACGTTGTTTATATAATTAAGGGCAGGAAATGACAGTATCTGACCTTATTTGTAATCCACTACAGCTTGGGTTAGTCTATCTGAACCACCCGCGTTCCTCTGCCTGCCGTGGGCTGGCAACAGGATTTGTGCAATGTCTCTGGTTCCTCAACTACCTTCCAGCAACATCTACAGACCCATCTCTTCATGGAACACCTAAATTGATCTCACCCTACCCCTAGTCCTCTTTTATTATTTGTCTTTGTGGGCTGTTCCTTTGAAGTAGTGGATCTTAGCAATTCTGGATGCCTTGTTGATGTCTCACTTAGTCTTTGTCCCTGCTAGACTCTCTTGGGGATTTTTATTTGAACAACCCTGCTCATATTTGGTTCTGCAGTCCCTTATTTAGCTCTGATTCCTGTAAGTGTCTTGTGCTTGTTACCCGTCGCTTACTGGAAGCTCAGCCTTGCGGCACATGTGCCTAAGTTTGTTACTTGACAGATTTATGCTTGTTGAGGATTAATTTCCTTGCTCTTTAGTTTTTGTTTACTTGCTCAATAATTTGGGGTTGGCGGTCCGAATATCTGCACCTGTGTGTGTGTGTGTGTGTGTGTGTGTGTGTGTGTGTGTGTGTGTCTGTCTGTCTGTCTGTATGTATGGGTCAGATACACATCACATATTGGGGACCAAATATCTCCAGTTTAATAAAAACCTGTTATTTCCCCATAAGGGGAAATTAAATTTTATAAAAATCTGTGACTGCAATCAAAGAACTAAAAATGCCAGAAGTCTTGTATTTTGTTTATAGTTATGTATGGTTATGACTGGGTAGGGGTTAAGGTCGTCATTGTTGGGATTAGAGATTTGCCCATAGAAATTAATAGACGGTCCCCACAAAGATATGATGACAGGTCCGTGTGTGTGCATGCATGCGATGCGTATGTGTGTGTGTGGAATTTGCACGTTCTCTCTGTGTTGAATTGGCTTCCTCTCACAGTCGAACCACGTCATTATTCGAATCAGAGTCTCTATCACTGTCATTATATATATTGTTTGTGCCCTGTGATGGCCTGTGATGGCCTGGCTTACTGTGCAAGGTACACCATGTACAATTCTGTACCCTATGCTTCCTGGGACTAGACCCAGCACCCCCCCCCCCCAATGACCCTGTCCAGGATAACTATTTGAAAGATGTATGTATATCTGCTCATGCTTTGTAATGTTACCCCTTCTCCCACTCTGCAATGGCCTTTTCCTAGAGCACATCACCACGTGCAAGTACCTCAGCTTCACGTCGAGAGTCCTTCACCTGATCCCTCATGGCACTCAGCCATCGTGGAGAAAAGGGACCCCAGTGGTGTGACCTACTCGGCAGTGTCTAAGCTGCTTTCGGGTTGTGTGGGATCTCCGGTGTCCATAGATCTGGCCGGGGTCCCTGCTCACACACATCGCTTTGGCTGGTTCCCTATCTCCCCAATACCAATCTAATTTAATGTACAATAGCAAGAAAAATAGCCATTTGTCAGTGTGGGTGGTGTGTAGCTTGGGGAGTTAGGCTGCTGTGTTTGGTATTAGAAGGTCATTGGTTCAACTCCCAGGGTGATGTCGCCATTGAGCAAGGCCCTTTACCCCCAATTTTCCCCAGAGCCTGGCTGACTGACCCTGCTTTTTCAAAAATATATGTCTACATGGATTAAATACAAATATTGCCTCCTGAAATTGTGCACTCCTATAACATACGCAGAAAATGAAAAATGGCATATAATCAAATTTATAACATTTTTACGTTCTGTGCAGGCGTAAACAAAAGGAATTGGTAACTGGTAATTAATGTCAACAGGTGTTCAAGCAGCACAATTAGTACTATTACAGATGCTGTCCGTAGGTGGTGTCTGCTTTAACCAGAAGAGAGAAACTAAGATTAACACCAGCGCCCCAAAAGCTGATCGCTTCCATCACGTCCCACTGATTCATGCTGCAGCCGAAAATAGAGCAGAGACCAAACTGCTTTGTCCTGCCTGCGTTTGTCCTGCCTGCATTTGTCCTGCTTGCGTTTGTCCTGCCTGCGTTTGTCCTGCCTGCGTTTGTCCTGCCTGCGTTTAGCCTGTTCTTTTCTCCTTCTGCTACAGGCTGTGATTTCATTGCACCCCGTTGTGTCAAATCATTTCATATCTGCTAGAACCTTTTTTTTATTTCTCTGGCACTTCATGGCCTGCCGACGGTTAATTTGCCTAGAGCCTTGCAGAGAGCGTCCTCCCCAGTGTTTTGACTAAATGGCAGCACAAATGTCCACACAGTGCCACGAGTCTGCAGGACTCCCCCACGATGCCTTTGATGCAGGAAAGAGGGAAAGCCGATAGATTTTTCCTCAAAATGAAATTAACCAGCATGATAATTCCTAGAAGTGGCTCTTTTGGTGTACGTCAATGGACTGCAGTCTCACTAATAGGTTTCCTGGCTGGACTAAGCTAGCTAGAAGCTTCTCCTCCGTGTTTTTCTGTTTATACCGCGGATCGGTAATTATCTGTGTTGTGAACATACGAAAACCTGCTTGTTTTCTTGTTTGTTGGTTGTGGAGAGTTTGCAGAGTCTGAATTCTCATATTTTATTTATTGGAACCACAATGTTAAGCCGCTAGAAGCTCTGGCCCTCGTTACGCGGCTCCCGTCGCATTAAAATGAAGCCTCCTCCACTACTCTGTGTTCCCTGCATTGTTCGGCGGTTCCAGGAAGCAGGCCAGTGGCGCCATGGCGATGGTGGAATGTCCCTGCTGTCTCCGAGCGCGTGCAGGCGTTTACTGGGTAACATCCATGGCGTGCTGATTGTAGCACAGCAGAGCGAATGTTAGCAAAGCTCTTCTGTAATGGGGACCTGATTAGATAGATAGATAGATAGATAGATAGATAGATAGATAGATAGATAGATATTGCACGCTTAGCGGAGCACAGCACACATTTACAAAGTAAAAAAACATTTAATCAATAATAAACCATAACAATACATAACGAATGACAATAAGCAGAAACATTGCATTCCCATCTAGCTCTCCGTTTAGTTACAAGCTTCCAAATTATGTCTTTTTCTTGTAAACATTTGTTCTCACTCGGGATGCTTTAAATGGCAGTTAGGTACCTAACGCAGCATTAACGTGCCTGCATGAAGCATGATTATTTCATTACCTATGAGTTACAGGTTGCAATGGGCTTGCATTAACAGCATTCTGCCACACTGGTGCTGGGACACTGAAGCTTCTAGAAGAACAAAAGGGAAGATATAGCAGACGGCCTGTGATTCCTGCATCTGAGCCACCGTCAGTAACGGTTAAAAAAATGATATTTTACTCCTCCACCACTTTGAACTGGACACCGTATATTTGTTCTTGAGAGGGCTGTGTTTCAAGGATGGTGTTCGGTTACTGAAAACATACGGTCAACAGAAACCAAAGCGGCGAGCAATAAATGACTCTCATCACTGTCACAGGTCTGAAAAGACTCCGTGGTCACCTCCCTGTTGCCAGTCGAAGGCTCCCAGTAGTTAACAGTCCCGAGAAAAGGTGGAGGAACCTCTGAACAACACACATCCTCCATCATTCTGCTTCACAGCCCCTCCAGTGCTCTTGAGTAATGCTCCTGTTTACATGAAGTATTAGGAGGGCTTAGGGAAACCTAAAGCCAATAATGGCTTTAGTGATCCCAAGGGAACAGAGGCTCAGCAGTGATTGGCAGGTTCTGTGATTGGCGTCTGGGTGAGCCAATGAATCCCATCTGACTCGACAGAGCCTGGTAAAGCTAAGGAAACATTTTCTATGACCCACTTAATTTTAGAAAGCTGTTGCTGTTTTCGTTGACTGTGTGGCTTTTTGACAAATATATATGGTGTGTGTAAATTTGGTAATTTTGCAAGTATAATTGAAGTGTGATGTGAAAGATCTGAAATGGAGAATATATTTATGTGCCATTTGCTAAATAAGTCTTGATACATGGGGAGGATTTGAAGGGGTGGGTGTTCGGCAGACAGACCGACTCTTTACCATTTCGGTAAACATGCCATTTGGTCTCCCAGGGACCATGAATAAACAAGTTCCGGCTTTGAGGAAACGCTTTGCATTCTCAAGATACGGCCACGACTGGTCTTTGTGTCTAAACAAATGGTGGTTTCTTTTCCTGGTTCCAAGAGGATCTTGCTCAACAAGTCAAAACACGGTTTCTTGGAACGGACTGGTACCGGTGCACCGATGTTAACACCCCAGCTGGCTGGGTGCTTGCTCAGTGCTTCCGAACCTCATGGGACCACGTGAGCGAGGGGGCGGCGAGGCGGATTAGGGCTGTCGCACCGGATAAGCTGCTTCTCCCCAGCCGTATTCCTCCTGCCGCTGAGCCGCTGCCAGCTCGGTCTTTGACACCTCCCCCGTTTCCGTACGGCTCGGAATGTCACCACCTGTGCTGGGGGCGCCTCTGAGACCAAATGGCGCTAAGCCCCGGGTTTCCGATCGGCCCCCGTGTGACAATCTGCGGATAATTACAACAGAGCCCAGGTCCGCCTGGACAGGACCAGAACTCGTTCTTGCTCCTCACACCTCAGTGCTGGTGGCTGGACATGCTGGCGGCAGCTTGAAACAAGGAGATGGGAGGTTTTTGGAAGGAGTCCGGGGCAGTTGATGGAAGGAGGTGACTCCAACAGCTTCTGCTGCCAAGTGATAAGGCCACCAGACAGGAACAAGGAGCCTGGAGAGAGGGTGTTACTGTCACTCCCTTGGCTATTCCTCCTACGCTGGTTGTTGTTACTTGCAGGATGTTCTCAGGACCATTTAGTATTGCCTCCTGTAGTAGTAATGAGAGATGTCCTAGTCCTGGGAATTTATTCTCAGATACACTAATGAAGTTCCGCTGAGTTCCGGTGTGTGTCAGCACTACGGCGTTCCAGTTCTCTGGCCCTGCTCCTGTGATGGCTTCCCTGCCTCAGAAGAAGAGAGGTTTTGGCATCCTCCAGTGTCCGTGATGGGAATGCCATCAGGGGGAACAGGTCGGGGAAGCGTATAGAGAACCATAGGGTGATGCAAAGCGCCCGATCAACTCTGACGATCAACTCTGGTGTGATTAGCTAGCTGTTCCAAAGGCTGTTTGGTCCCTTACGTTTAGGAATATGGCATCCGCTGGTCTTGTTTCCTTGCATATTGTAAATTGTAAACGTATTGTATTTAACAATGATAAATAATTATGCTAAATTCTGACTTGATAAGACGTATTTACCACATGTGTGGTAATCTAACGGATAACAGGAAGTGGCTCTTTTATTTGGAGGATAATGATCCATCTGGAATTGATGGTAATTGCTTAACTGCTGTTATTTTTGTGCTTGTATCTGTGGTTAGGAGACCCATCAGCTACACAGAGGTATGTCACAAATAGTGAGGACTGGTTATCTTTCTTAAAAAGCAGCCACTGAAAGTGTTTGTTAGTCACACACAAGAAATCGGCAGAAAGCCACGGCCGTGTAAACACGCTGCGGTAATGGAGGCCCGCCTGGGACAGACCATGCTCCAGGCCGACCAGAATCCTCTGCCACCCTCTATCTGTCACCCTCCCTGGCTCCAGCTGTCCCTTTCATGTTGGGTCGCCAGCAGCTCATGCTAATTACATAATAGATGAGGTGAGCTCCGTCGCCAAGCCGCCTCCATCGCCGACAGCAACACGCAGATCTGTGTGCCTGTCCAGTGGGTCTGGTGCGTTCGCCTCATTGTTTTTCTCTCTCCTACTCCTACCGCCATCTCATGAAAATGAGTCTCTCCAAGGGTGCATGTTTCGCCTGCGCATTCGAGCCGCTTAACCTGACGCTAAGCGTGGGGACAGGTATACATTTTGTAAGTCCTGCCGGTGCTGGTCCATGAAGATGCATCTGTGGCGCTTAGCGACCGGCGAGCTAATGTCAGCTCTATGTCTGTCCGCGTTGTAGGCTTATGATACGGAAAAGTGGATCAATTGTTTTCTGCGCCCTGATATACACATGGAGGCAGGGCGGCACCAGAGATCCTGCAGCGATAAAATCCTGCTCGTCAGCCAAGACCAGAAAGAGTTGAGTGTTCCAGCTGGTGTGCTGTTGCGTCGTCTAACCCCTGGGGGTCGAAGCATATATAAACACAGGCTCGGGAGGCTGTCCGCTACAGCAAAAATGGCACAATTTTTAATCACGCACGTAGAGAAGGATCTCCAGGGCACGTTTGTGCACCGGTGGTGCGAGAACAAGCCTATTGGGAACAAGCCTCATATGCTGTGTGTGGAGACTGAAGACCTCAGACCTGAGGCAGCTGAAGTGTGCATGGATTTAGCTGTAAGAGAGTGTAGGAGAGCACCGTTAGACTCTGAATGCAGCAGGAACGTCATGGAAAAAAGATTTACAATCTCTATGATGCATCAGTGCTTATCTTTTGGGTACCAAGCCTAAGATGCTGTACTGCAAGTCAAACTAAGAAGCCCTGTGGGCTCATTGGAGGAGGTGGATTATGTGACCTTGTGAGAATGCTGTGGATGCCAACCTGTGCCAATGTAGAACATGATCGGCATACCGTAGAAGGTGGTCAGACAGACAAATGCCACCCAGCATGTTTATCACAGAATGGAATTTTACATTTAAAAAAAATATTCAGTATATAACATTTCAAGATGTTTATAACCCTATTGTCAAATTTGTTTGAAGTGTCATTTTAAATATTTGCTATGATCCGACTACAAATAAAGATTTAAGTTCTGATATAAAAACCCAAAAGAAAAATCACAAAATTACCAGTTCCCTGGTCTTGATCTGATTTCTGCGTTTATGACAGCAAAGGGACCAGATATTCATGAGGAAGCACATGCCTCTCTTCTGCACCCTTCAGCAGCAGGTACTATGCGTGATTTGTCCCCCATTTATTTTAAATAAATCTTTGTCCAGCAGTTATCCGGGGAATTCCACGTCCCCCTTTCATCTGCGGGGGGGGGGGGGGTCGTCAGTTGTTTTATGGGTTATACTTCCTGTTCTGCTTCCCCAGCCTGGAATATGTCATCTAAATAATTTATCCGGGTCTGCCCAACGTTTTTCCTAACTAAACATCACCTGCACTTCTGCAGACTGGTAACGATTGCATTACCATGCCGAAAATAATACAGATTGTCTCCGCTAATATGTAGACGATGTGGTGAGCGTATTGCTGCTCAGCATCTGAATACAAAGTAGCAAGGTGTGTTTAAGGTTTGCGACAGATATGGGGTAGGACACATAATGTGCCCACCCTCTGAAGATGTTTACGAATACACGGCAAGGCATCGCGCCACTGAAAAAAGTCACTGCCGTGATGTTTTCACATGCGTCTAGAAAACTCACGCCAACCCAAGGCATATGTAAGTACCTCTACAGGGCATGAGATGGAATGGAAGGGGTCCATCTTAAATTAGCAAAGTATGAGCTACTTGAGTCATGAGGCTCATTCTGCTTCTCGGAGCCTTTTCAGAGGCCCAAGTGTGCTGTTTTCCGGAAACATAAGAGGTGCCGTATTTTTAGAAGCACAGGAGCATGCCGTGAGAAGCAGCAGGAGCTGGGGCCCGTCCATTAGGGCGGCTCTTAAGCCGTCAGTGAAAAACAACGATCGCCAAAAGCCTGCCCGGCGTGTTTTTGTTAGCTAAAGCACGATATCTGAGCTTTTACACACTGTTTGATTTTCCTTTTCGGGTAACAAGGCCTGGGCTCAGGTTTCCTCCTCCCCCTGTGATAGATTTTTGTCCATGGGGCAATAGTGATCCCCCCCGACATCATTACCTTATTGATGAATCTTCTTGGTGTTTAGGAGACGTAGCTCCTTCCCTTTTCTTGTTTATGGAAACCCTGTATTGTAGGAGCCTGGTGTATAATACGGATCATGTGACCGTCATTATCCTCAAAGTGCTTTTAGCGTCGATCTATGCCGTCTCCAGCGCCTCCCCTCTGTCTCCCACCGGTGACCATCATGCCAATATATCCCCTCCTTCCATTAAAGCCTCAGCATATCTTTATGGGGCGTCTTCCTTTGTTGTGTCGAAAAAAGCAGGCAAGCGCCGTCTGGGATATTTACGGCTTTTTCGAGATTGCCCTCATAACACAGCCGCAGGGGGGGATGGGGGGGCGGCACGGCACCTTGCGACTCTTTCTCTGCGGGCGAAATTAGCCGAGTATTAAAGTTATAAATTGTGTCACGGCGTTTACTGGGCGTTTCTGGGGCGCCAGTTACATGATGGCCGGGGAAGCAGCGTCAGCTGCGATGGATCTGAGAGATGGAGCTCAATGTCATGGCTTCCGCCAGCCGGTGCTGGCCTTCTCAGACGGGAGCAGGACCCATATGCTGATATATCATCCCGGGAGTAGACTGGTGGATTTGGGGGGGGGGGTTACCTAGCAATGGTTCAGCCGCTGTCTGCCGAAGCAGCTTGGGGAGTGGCCCACAAGGGCCCAAGTCTCACGTTAATCACCAGGAGCACTTTTAATTAGTATCGGGCCAGACTGGTGTAGGGTGGCGCTGGTGTCTGACAGACAGACGGGAGGCACGACTCTGGTTCATGGCATTTTGACCCGGTTTTTAATCTTTCCCAAATGTGAAGAAAATCACTTTTTCCGGAAAGGCCGAGGGACGCAAAGCCGCTGATCAGACTGAGATGTAGCCCTGCTAAAACCTACTGCAAATAATTATCTGGCTTGGAACAAAATTACTTCTTCCAGGTCTCCGTGACACACAACAGTCCCACCTGGGCCCTCTCCAGGCCCCCACTGAGCGGCGGGCAACCCGCCAACAGCGTTTCTCAGACATGTCCCAGCTGTAAATAATTCAGGTTGCAGTTAATAGTCCCTGGACTTTGACCTTGGCAATGACCCTTGCTGGCCCCTCCCTCTCTCTTTCTTTTCTCTTTCTCTCTTTTTTTGTTTCTTTATGGTTGCCTTTATAGCTCAGAGTAACAGCCCTCATGCCACATCTCTCACCCGAACCCTCTGCTTATTACCGATTAGTGAGTGGAGATTCCCCATTATGAAAAGACCTGATTTATGGTGACCCAGCTGCTGTTTGGACCGCTGAAAGCCCCCGATATTACCCAACAGCCCCCGCCGCCCCGTGTGTTTGCCAGGAAATCAATAGGGCTGGTAGCGTCATTCTGTTTAACTCGTTCCTCTCCTATAAAGCCCCTGTCATTATTTTAAATCACTTCCCATGTGATATCAAATCAGACATAATTTATGAGGTCTGGACTTGTACGTTACATATGTCGGTTTCAATGTGTTTTGTTGTGGTTATTATAGCGGAAATAACTTATATTGTGTTTGCATTTTATATGACACAATTTGTTTGGGTATTTGTTTTTTATGTTTGAGTTTCTAGGACAGAACTTTGTTGGCAGATGAATGAATGTGAGCGAATGTTAGTTTTTTTTTTTTCAATGAGACGGGAGCTGAGCTAGATGTCCAGTGCTGTTTTGCTTGGAAATTAAAATGAAGTTCATTTACAACCACTGTACCCCGAATTCTTTGTGCACGACCCTGGGGAAGCAGGGGACCATTACATCAACAAAAGAAGACACAAACACACACACATCCTTCAGACATGTATGTGTCATTCTTGTCCCAGTGTTTTGTCCAATACTCCAAGTCAGATTAGTATAGAACAAATACTCTGTACTGACGTCGAACTCCTTTTTGACACCAGTTCCAGTGTCTGTTATGCAGATAGCTCACATTGAATCGTTTTTCAAATAAGCATGAAAGAGCCCCTGAGATAGGGACACTTGATTGGCCAATCAGTGAGTCACCTAGCAGGAAGTCATTTTGTTGGTTTGTGAACATAGCACGGATCCATGTTATTGCTGCCAATTGAAGTTGTATGTGAAATTTGTAAACTTTGGGCGGGGGGGGGGGGTTTACAAAAGGTCAACATCTCTATAATCTGCATGAGAAGTAGATCGGGGACATTTTCAATATCGATTATGATAAAATCATCAGATTGCCCACCCCTAGACTTCAGCTAACCCGATGCTTCCCATAAGAAAACTGCCCACGGCGCTACAAAACTAATGTGCTGGAGCAAATTTAGGGGTGGAGCCATAGGGGCACTGGCCCCAGTTAAAAGCTGATTGGCCCCCAGAGTGCCACATCCCCTATCACTTACCCATTCAAACATATGATTGGCTAATGTTAAGGTCAGCCCTTATGCATGAATTATAGGTTCTCATATGTCCCCATCTTAACAAATATCGTAGAATCACCACTGCTAGTGTGACGTACCCCAAAGAAAATCACATGACCCTTTGTTGTGTTATTGTTTAGATTAACTACTGCACTCGTTTACTTGTTTTCCTTGGTGTTATTATCTAACACAAGTAATCTAACACAGCTAATCTTATTTGCACGGTCTGCTGTATTGTGCCTGAAATAAAAACAAACCATCTGAAAAGATTGAATTTTGCATGGTTTTTTTCTGAATGTCTTATCAACACAATGAGATGAAGATTAGCAATCTTTGCGTGTCTCCTCCTTTGGTTGTTTGCAGAACAGGCCAGAAGCCGGCCGGGGGGAGGGTGTGAACCACGTTGGGAAAATTCAGACCTGGGTGCAGCCCCCACAAGCATGGAATCCAGCATGCCATCTTTGCTTTTGCCGTCCTCCTTCAGCCGTAACTTACGGATGCCAGGGACCGGCTGCCAGTTCCGCTGTTTTTGGCACCCAGTCCAACTGCTCTCCCTGTGGACGGGTTTGACCGGGCAGGGGGGACGCCACACGGACAGCCCAGGGGGGCAAAGGGCAGGGGGCAATTAGGCCAGGAGTGCGGCTGGCATACCGAACTGAGCTTTGATCATCCTCAGCGTTACTTGTGTTCAAGCATCAGCTCAGAAATGCTTTGGAGGCGACTGGCCTAACCTGGGGCCTCGGAGTTCAATATTATCCACAGGAAGAAGGCTTTCAAAATACAGCACAGCTATAGAAAGCACCTCATTGTGTTTTAGAAAGTAAATCATCTGCAGCTGTCTTTTTCGTTGATTAGCTGTACAGTATATCTAAAAAAGCAATGTTAATAGAGGTCATCAAGCCGACAAGTTGTGACATTTTGTGATTAACCTTTAATCAGCTGAGGTTGTATGGTTTGAAGCCTGGGTTGGAGGTCACATATTTCTGAATGGCTGTAAGGTGCAAAGCATCAATAAGAATGATAGCCAATCAGAGTGGCCGCAGGGGTCATATGATTGGCTCAGCCTCTGTGGTGTCGTTCGCTGATTCCAACTCGGAGAATGGCACGTTATTGCGTTTCGACCAAGCAAAAGGGATATCTTGAGGAGCTAGAGTGTCAGAATTGATCATGATTCATCGACTTATAGTCCCTTCAATATCATTCCCAGAGGGTCCCCATAGGAAATATACAAATACAGAAAAATAAAGTAATTTTATAAAATGAATATATTATCACTTTTATTATTTTTTGTTTCTTATATTGATTATGCATGTACATATACATTTTAGAATATTACATTTTTCTTATTTTATTTCATATGTTTAACGCTTAATTATTTTGATCCTAAATCTTCCAAAAGTCTGACCATCATTACACCATCATGTGAATGAACTGAGCAACCTGGCCAATGAATTTAAGGAACTGAGCAAATTGAACAAAATGACTGAATGTATCAGTGCAGCGACCCCAATGATCATGTGCACTTGAGGGACTGGTTCCAAATGAAAGAACGACACAAATACTGAGTTGTAGTCTCTGTCAGGTTCTTCTAACCTGGGGTTGCCAAAAGCACTGAAATCTACAGAATGGTGTCATGTGACTAGAAATGTGTGAAAGAAATTTCATGGGATTGACAGGGGAACCAGTTAGGGGACATTGTCGATACTTCTCACCTCCTGTCAGGTAGGAGGTGTAGCAGGTAGGAGTTAGATATGGGAAAGTAAATTCAGGCAAAAATCCTTAAGGTATAAAAAAACATAAACACCATACAAATGTCAAGAATTGCAGGTAGAGTTCAACCTTAAAACAGACAGTATCCTGTCAAAGTCTCTGGATTATTATAATGAGAGACGATTTTGCTGAAAATGGAGCTTCGTGAAGCAGATAGTCCCTTGGAAAAAGAGACAGATGGGGTGATATTTTTTTATTATTTCATGGAAGAATTTCCCTTTCGATAATAAGACCTTCCTGTCATTATTAGCCGAACAACCAGCAAAAAATGTGTCACAAGGAGTAATTATTAAAAAGCAAAGCAGAATTATACCGCATTTCATCATAGTCCCAGGGGTACAAGAAATTGCTTTTAAAAAGAATGTATTTCATTTGATACATTTCAGTCATGCCCAACAATAGTCTAACGTCATAGGTTTTCTGTCTGTGTGCTTAGAGTAAGCCCCAGAATCAAATACTGGTGACACAGCTGTATATCATATATCCATTGCTGGACGACTGTAATAGTGGTCACAGCACTAAATCTTCCCATGCCCCAGATTCTTAGCCAATCAGCGCATGGGAAGTACATCGAGGTTTGTGTAGGGACCCAAGGATCAGAATCAGAGCATGCTTTAGGGGTGACTAATAGTCACTCATGCACCAATCCCTACACCCTGCACACGGCACTGCTGTGGTCACTGACGGCCCAATACCGAACAGCTTACCCAAGACTTCCTCCGAGCCTGACCCAGAGGCTCCAGCGGGTGGATGACAGCTGGGTTTTAGAATTAACACTTGGAGAAACAAGGTTTCCTCAGCCCTGGTGGGTGGGATTGTTGTGTACTGTCAATCACAGGTTTAACCGGTTTCTCATTGGCCAGTTTACTGCTTCCGGTTAAACTTTCTGCTGACTGACCTCTCGCGGTAATCACATCGGTGCTGATTGCACACCCAGGAACGCGGCAAGGGAAAGTGTGATCATGGGGAGTTAGCTTCCAGAGCTTTAGGGGAAATTAGGGTACAAATGGGCTTCAATCTGCTTCAGAGTTCACAAGGTGGCCCCAGAAACAAAAGTCCAAGTGTCCTCAGGCACATTCACCTTTGCTCAGTTTTTCACTGACAGTGCATTTTATGCAAAAGTTGGCTTTATCATACATTGAGCTTATATTTTCTTATATTATTATGTTTTTCAGAATTAATGACATGCACTGTGGCAAAATAGGGTAAGAAACATCATCATTCTGTCATGAAGGTCAGGAGGTGTTAGACTGACACCTTCTCATCTCTCCTTGTTCTTCTGTAACAGAATTCCTTCACTGGCCGGCTGTATTTTCACTCGCACATTCCCAATTTCATCCAACCATACAAAAAACTGCTCCAGATATTCCTAGTGGAGAAACATACAAGTAGACCTTCTACATCCTGATAGCCACGTGCAGGTATACAGTGGTGTTTAGCGGAGGAGATACACGGCCCACTTCCCCTGTCGTTACAGGATGTTCTTTTATCATAAAAGTTGATATTGTGTGCAGATGTGATAAGTAAGTCTATATTTAGGCAACAGTCTGAAGATTAGAGATCTGGTATCTTCCAGAACATTGATGCAGGGCCTGCTAATCTGTTATAAACTGAGTTTGTTTATCTGCTGTCATCCCAGTGGACAGCCTGGCCGAGTCTGAGCTTGCAGAACTCCACAGAACCGGCCCCAGGCATCTGTTAGGCAGAACAGGCTTGTTGACTCTTCTGAAGATATGGTGACAGATTCACAGATGTGATCTAGAGAAAATGTTACTTGCTCTGAAGTTCCCTCTTTATAGTGTCTTAGATAATTTACATAAAATATATATTTTACAATTATGTATTTTGTGTTATTTTATACTGTATTGTATTGTTTGGCAAATCTGATTTGCTGCTTCGGGCATTGCATTCAGATGCACATAAAGCCTATTGTATTTCGCCATTGATCTGTGACCCACTTTAGAAGCGGCTAATCTTAAATTATTAAAGCTTGAGAAAAAAATTATCATGGGAATATGATTCTGTAATAAAATCAATAACCTGTTCTCGTGCTGTGCCAGGTAATGAGCAGAAGCAGGTATGAAGTAAGAATAGTATTATTTATTCTGCAATTTTTACACAACTATTTATAAAAATGCTTTGATTTTACTGTTTAAAATAAGAATAAATACCTTGTACTGCAAGACAATTGAAGAATTTAATAAGAATTTACACTTATGTCTGATATTTCATGATTAGTAAAACATTCTAAATTCTGATAACCATGTGCTAGTAGTGGACAGTTTCATTCATTGAATAATTTTAAGACATATTTAAGTAGTGTTACATAAATATTTCATTGGTAAAAAATGTTTAATAAATGTGTAATATATTTAATTTAATTTTTCGATATTTAACAATTAACTAATTAATAAATGATCAATGCTTATTGTGAAGTAACAGTCCAGGGTGCAGGTTGGGTGATTGTTTATGTTCCCATGGCAACCCAGTGTCTAAAAGTAACCCAATAACACAATCAATGAAGGCAGCTTCTGTTCTTATCGTAATTGTTTTAATTGCTGACGTTGAGTTATCAGGGGGGGGGGGGGTATTAGTGTCAGTTAGCTGTTTTTCCTTTACCCAGTCTTAAAGAAGTGGCAGGCCTCTACACTAATTTATTAAGCTGAACAAAGCATGACTTTCATAATTAAAAACTACAAAAAAAACAATAACCAACAAATAAATACCAATATAATTTTTGCATAGATATATATGAAAGAGGTTTCTGTGTATTCGATAATTCATCGGTCAGTGTCTGTAGGCTTCATCAAGTCCGCCATTTCTATGTTTAATTGTTGGCACAAGCATATGCCTTTTTTTAGACATTTGAAATGCACAGACTGCAGAATCGGACTGTAAGGGAGCGTGCCCAGTTTGCTCGTTCTGTTTAGCTGCATGTCCTGGAAACATGTTCCTGTATGAGTGTACGTCATGCCGTTTTACTGTGCTGGCTAATGCATAGCAGTGCTATTCCATGAAATATTTACTATATAGTTATAAATCAGTTAAATCCTGATTTATGTGTCAGGATAGGTTAAATCTATATGTAATATATTTTTGGAACTGAAAGCCAGTTTTAAATATACATATGTTTTTATTTAGTTATGTTTGTTAGGTAAATTTTTACCTAAAACCTACTGGGAAAAATAATCTAACCTTGAAAATGCATTTTATATACATTGTATTTAACGAACAACAAATCGTACCAGTATTCCTGATGTGGAATGAGTTGATCAGTGGCAGAAATCAAATCAATATGGAGGAGAATGTGGTCCACTTCACGTGTAAGTATCACGCTCCAGCTGCCTTTCACTCATATTTCAAGGTTGCGGTAATATTTTCTGATAAGAAACCCTCACTGGATTCAGAACTATAATTATTGGGGCTGGTTAACCTTCATATGTCTTCAGTTGTCCAGTATAATATAATCATTCAAAAGGAAATTATTTTTAATTAAATAAGGTGATACCTATGGGATTTTTATGAGACCATCAGAATGTTAGCTGACAATAAGTTTGCCTTACACTAATGTGTCTTGACAGATTTCCATCACAATTTCTGTTCATTTATTTTTGATTTTTTTTGTTCTTATTGAGACAACTTATCTCCTGCAAATATAGCAGTTTTCCTCTGATCTTGGAAGCTAAACAGAGATGGACCTGGTAAGTACGTGAGTAGGAGGGAGGTCCAGGTATAGCCTAATTGTTTGATCAAAAAGTAACTTACATATCATCCAGTAGGTCCATTCCATTGCGCTTGCAGTTTTTTATGAAGCATTTCATAAAGAGTTTTTTCACAAATGACCATAATTGATCTTTGTTGCATTTCCAGTGATTTTTTTTGTGTCATGGGAGTTTTTCAAAAGAACAATCGGTCAAGAAGTAAATTATTGTGTAAGCCGAGTTTAATCACTGAGCTCAATGAGAAAAATGGCAAAGAAAATTATCCATAATTGGCACCCGCCGTTTGTTGAGAGTTGCCGATTTGTCCCGCCTGCAGGCGCTCGGGGCTGATTGAAGGTGTAATCACCTTCCTGTGTGGCGTTTGGCTTCAGCTCATGGTTGTCCTTCTGTAAAAAAAGGTAGCTAAACCAACAATGTATCATTATAATCTCTGTCAGTCACAGCTGTAACAGTTGGTCCTCGATTCAAACCAAATATGAACCTTAATTCCTTGACATTTGATGTGTTCATGGGGATTTACAGTTCGTAAACTTCTCCCCGTCTCACACATGGCTTTCCAAACACAAGCGGCTAATGGAAATTGTACTTATGACATTTTTCTGTTGATGGCACTGAGTGGTCTGGATAGCAGTGGCGACGGTACATGCGAAAGGACAGTGGACACCGGATCAACGAGAGACGCATGTGGACACGGTCGCACTGCCATAAGGGCCAGGAAACTGGGGGAGCCACAGATTCAGTTTACAGATAAGAGCAAACCTGATAGCCGCAGTGGGAGGTGCTTCGTTGTCTCCCCTTTGTCAAGGTGCATCCAACGGGCCGTGTGGCAGAAATGGTTACCTCAATGGTTGCCAAGGTGTATTTATGGTGGAATCAATCACTGATGATGTGCCATTGAGTGATGTGCCATTGAGTGATATGCCATTGACATGACCCACTTGTTGTGAAACCGGAGCCAAGCTCCTATGGGATAAGTAAGGCATACCCGAAAATGATAATGTAGCAAATAATTAATATTTACATCTCCAAGGTATAAATGATTAATTAACTTGCAAAATTATGCTATCTAAAATTAGCATGTGACACTTCTTACTTCTTGCACACTCTCAGTAGGAGGAGCCGAATCCTGATCTGGAGATGCTTCTGAAACCCAGCTTAGCCGCATGAGCCGCTCTCATATAGGACCGCTCTCATAGGGTGGTCACCGGTCAGAGAGGACATTGAGGAAGGTGTGATGATAGCAGAGAGGAAGGACCTGTGAGCCAGTTGCCCATCCAACAGCAGATCAGGTTTATAAAGCAATAATTGAATTTTGCAGCTAGCTGCTCAGGGAAGGACACCATGGTAATATAGTTTACTTTTCCTCACAGGTCTTCACACCAAGTGCAAACAGCTAAGGTATCTACTAAGAGACCAGCAAAGGAACATAGCTGGCTGTGTGTTCACTGTGGGGGGTTAAAGTCACTTAGAACTTCTTGGTAATGGGGGACAGAGATTTCCATCGTCAAGCTGACTGGTTGCATTTGAAGGATGTTACACCCTTTTTCCTGCCTTAAACATCAGTGCATAAAGAGTGGCTGAATGCAATTAGCTAGTCAGAGAGACAGCGAGCTGGAGGGGTCTGACGGGGGAGGGGGGGCTCTGGACCTAATGCTCTGCCGGAGGCCGTTTGGAGGTCAGAGATAACTGCTTAATGTTTCACAAACATACCAGACTGATCTGCCTGAGGGGCTGATGGGTAACCAAAACAATGTTGGCAGATATTACTCTGAATAAATGGTGCCTTTTACATCGTAAGTAGAGATTCAAGGGAATCGAAAGGTGTCTTTTTTTTTTCTTTGAGGTTTTCTATGTTAATTTTGTCCTCCTGTCAGAGTGCTTGGTGGTTTGTGTGAGAGGCTGTCGTCTTTAGTTGTGCGTAAAGCTAATATTTCCATGTGACCCACCGTCCTGGATTTTTTCACCTCTGAGCTTTTTCCGTGAAATGTCGCCACAGCAGTCCTCCCATCTGTGACCTTCCACGTGGAGCTCTGAAGGAAAACGGGGGCAACCTCCCCACCCCTGAAGGCTGGCAGGCGGGCTACGTATCGTGAGGTTCGGTTACCCTTCCTGTTTATGCTGGATGGAAACGACACAAACGGCTGCTCCAGCATCGTGCCTGCGAGTATGTGGGAGTGATTGTGCAGATGGAGGCAGGCGGTGGTGCTGAGGGTGTTGATGGGGGGGTAAGGAGGAGCATGTGGATGCTGGATGTAGAGGCGCTCCTCCCCCCTCAGCTGGCAGAGGGGGCTTGCAAGTTCACAGGGCAAGCACATGCCGAACGGGATTAAAATCCATGAAATCTGTCCTGAAGCCCAGCACGCACTGCAGACTGTGTGACCCTAGTGATATGATGAAGTGGATTCATATATAGAGCAGCTGGTTCCTTGCAGAGATGTGTTTGTTCAAGACTGGCCCAGAAAGTAGGTGGAGCCAAAATTAGCATACTTATGGGATAAACAGTTAAAGAAAACAATAATTATGTTGCCATATGACGTGGTTTGTTAGCTGACTCCATAGGTCACCTCTCAGCTCTGCTTAATTTCACATAAATCAAGTTTCATTCCATCCTGATGAATGTATTTTAAGCCTGTTTTTAGATCATTTTTATTAATTAATCATTTTGAAGGATTCTTTTTGAGGTCTGTGCTCCTTGAACTATACGAAGCTATAGTTCAATAAGCACGTCTAATGTCTATTCCAGGTTGAAAAGGGGTAAAGGGAAAGACTTACAATTCAGTTAGGCTTTAAGAATATGTAATTATTCATTATTGCTTCTAATTACTCAATGTTATGATTCTTTGGGATTTGCACACTGTCCCTTTTTAATCAAATGAAGAGGGAAAAAAAGAAGTTATGGAGAACGTAAATATGAAAATTAATGAATGAACACATATATTTGAATTTTTATTGCTCCTAATGAAGTTGATGTGGCTTTTCGTTCCATTCTACTACAAAGTAACAAGCAGTTATGTCAATATTTACTTCATTGGGAGCATCTTTCCTTTTTTGCAGGGAGAGTGGCTTTGCTTGAATTGCCAGACGCAAAGAGCAATTGCTGGACAGATTGGAGACGTGGACGGGAAGCAGCCGTCAATGGCAACGCCTGCTAAAGCACAAAGCCAACAGCCTGCTGGTCCCAAAGGCCAGGCGTCCCCAGCAAAGCAGCCGACTCCACCTCCAAACACCACGGTCAATGCTCAGTCCACACCACCCAAGCCTGCCCCGGAACAGCCCAAGGCTTCACCTTCTCTGACCTCTCTCTCCGCGGCCCTAACGAGCGTGTCCACAATCAACCTGCCACTATTCCAGAAGCTTAAAGACACAACCCAGGCAGAAACAGCAAAGGCAGCTGAAGCTACAAACAAAGAGGGGAAAATCACAGCTGTAGAGCCCAAGAAGGTACTACCAGACCTATTTGCACATGAATTGCAACAACCAAAACTTGACAGGAAGTGTCTTTCCACCTGTTCTTGTAGACCTGCATGCTGATGTGGTTGATGTGGTTAGTTACCAAAGAAAGGTATTGCTACTACTAAAGTTTGATAGATAAATCACCTGTAACACAGGAACCTTTGCAAAACTGGGTAGTTTATGAACTTATTGTTTACATTATGTAGAGAAAAAAGTTTATGTAATGCATAATTTACTATATGTTTGTTTCTTTTCATAATTCTCAATAAGGCATGAAATAGAATTTGTACTTAAGAGAAGATCTTTACACTGACAGAGGATAACATTTAGTTTTCTGTTTCACAGGAGAAAGGAGATATAACTACCAATAAGGAACTGTTGAAACAACCTGTCCAACAAGAAGCTCTTAAGCAAGAGGCAAGTCCAACAAGCCCCTCAGACTTGGCTAAGTTGGAGAGTACAGTGCTTCCAATATTAGAGTCTAACACAAGTACCACTGATAAACATAGACGGAAATTATTGCCAGTCTCACCTGAATTAATCAGTTCTGCAGAAGGAGATATCCCACAGGATGTTTCTCCCACAAAGGAAACATCTAATGATCGAAGAAAGGTACTTGAACTGAAAAGCACTACTCTAGATGGGAAACGGCGACACGACTCAGTGGAGGATAGCAGTGGAAGTGAACCCTCACCCCTCCCACAGGGGGGAAGAAACATCGGTGCAGGGTCTTTTGGCAGTGAGGACTATAGGCTATACAGCCCAGGCATGGGGGATGATGAGGACTACATTCGCAGGCAGATTATGGAGATGAGCGCCGATGAAGATGCCTCTGATGAAGATAATTATGTGCGGAAGCAGATCAGAGAGCAGGATCAACAGTGGGAGCATGATGAGCAAAAGGGTAAAGTGAAAAGTGCATCAGGAAAGCCTAAGCGTTTGCTGAAAAAGAGTGGTACTGCCCCAGAGGAAGAAAGCAAAGATCAAGGACAAAAGGACATTTCTGATCAAAAAACAATGGAAACCAAGAGTCAAATGGAGGATGAACTCTCAATTGTCGGAGGCCTTCGACGTTTTAAGACTATTGAACTTAACAATACCACGGCAACACCATATAAAGAAGGTGCCCCTATGCAACATAGTACAGAAGAAGATGTGGAGAGTCTCACTGATTCTCCCGAGGACAGATCAAGAGGTGAGGGTTCGTCAAGTCTGCATGCATCCAGCTTCACACCAGGAACATCACCAACTTCAGTGTCCTCACTAGATGAAGACAGTGACAGCAGTCCGAGTCATAAGAAAACGAGTGGAGAGGGCAAACACCGGAAGGCCAGGCACCGGCAGCATGGACAAATGCTCCCGACTATTGAGGACTCATCAGAAGAGGAGGAGATGAGAGAGGAAGAAGAGCTCCTCAAAGAACAGGAGATGCAGAGAGATGTGGATCATCAACAGCAGGCAAAGAAGAGCTCCAGCAAAAAATCTAAGAAGGACAAAGAGGAATTAAGGGCACAGAGGAGACGCGAGCACCCAAAAACACCTCCAAGTAATCTCTCTCCTATTGAGGATGCTTCCCCAACTGAGGAGCTACGGCAGGCAGCAGAGATGGAGGAGCTCCATAAGTCATCTTGCTCAGAGTATTCTCCAAGCATTGAGTCAGAACCTGAAGGATTCCAGATCAATCCAGAGAAGATTGTCGCTGTTCAGAAAGTGTACCAGCTACCAACTTCAGTGTCACTTTATTCTCCCACTGATGAGCAACATGATATGACTAAACAAATCACAAAAAAGGCATTAAAAAGTGCAGATGAAGCATATGAGGAATTGATGCTGAAGGCAAAAACCTTTCAGCGCAAAGACATGGAAACACCAACCGAAAAAGAGACACTTTATGGAGGCATGCTGATTGAAGATTACATTTATGAGTCATTAGTTGAAGAAACTTGTGACGAAACAGTGGCTAAGAACTATTCCACAAAGCAGGAAGAACCCAGAGTGACATCCATGCAAAAACCTTTGATGAAACTACGATCACCAGATGAAGTGTATGAGGACATGATGCAGAAAAAGAAAAGCTTGATGCCTAAAGAAGTACCTCAACAAAAAGTCCCAGTGAAACAGTTTCCTCCCACTGCCAAGATTCACTATGTGGCTGATTCCACAGGTGAACCAGTTCCATCTACAAAGGATGGAAAGCCATTATTAGATGCTGAAGCTGCATATGAAGAAATGATGAAGAGGCAAAAAGTTAATTTGACACCAGGAACAAGTCCAACACAGTCAGTTCCAGGGTTGCGAGCTTCACCAGAAGTTGTGATTTCTTCTGGAAATGGTACTGAGGACACTCAGGGACAGTCTTTAACCTCTGTTAAACAGGTTGATCCTCTAGCATCCTCTGTTTCATCAGATGGCATTCTCCATAGGGCACTCTATCCCATACCTGACCTAAAAATAACTCAGTGTTCTTCTGGGGAGGAAGATGTGGAAGAAGAGTTCGGTGTTGGAGTACAGGAAGTTGATTCCTCAACATACGCTCCACAAGCCGTTCAACGTGTTAAAAAAGACAAACAAGCATCTGTCACAGGAGCACCAGGTACATCCAAAGGGGCTACAGGTGAAGTACAGCCAACTATTGCTGATGTTCGAATGCCAAAAGTAGGTCCTCCTCCAATTTCAGTTCCAATGGCAACTTCAGCTCCACCTCCTGCATCAGTTGCATCTCAAGTGCCAGGGATACCTCCAGTTCAAGGTCCGAATTTAGGCCCTACACCAACTCCACGTTCAGCTCCTACTAAATCTCCCATCCCCACTCCCAGTACAGTCTCAGGTTCTGTGCCAACTCCAGTAATACAAGCCAGTCCACCCCGAGCTCCTCCTCCACCACCACCATTACCACCATTTCCTCAGTCTGTTAGAGTGGGGCAGGTTCCCACAACAACTCAGTTGGATAATAATGTTTCTTATGCCTCTCCTCCAGATTCCACTCCTTTGGATTTCACATCGCAGTCTGCAGCTGTAAACCTACAGTGTACAGTGGTTGACCTCACTGTGTCAAAGTTTTCTCCTGATGTCACTTTTGTACCAGAACCTATTTCAAGGACTACTGTTGCAGCGTCCAGCTTAGATAATATTTCTTCAATGGCCCGAATGTCAGAAGAGGCAAGCCCCATAGCCAGGACAAGTGGTTACCCCTCTTCTATTCCCTATTCATTTTCCAGCTCTACACCTCCTACTGCTGTTAGTTTTTCACCCTTACCCACCGTGCCTCAGTATACATCCATCGTACCTAGTGTAATATCAACAGCTGCTACTACCACTATTTTAGTGGCTGCACCGCCAACATTTGCTCCTCCTGTGCCCCCCAAACCTATTGCATTGATCAAAGGGTCATCCCAGGAGAGGGTAGATATGTTTGCCTCTGGACTACCACCCCCCCCTCTACCTCCACCCCCTCCTTTACCTCCTATCACCATGCCTAAGCCAAGTGTCTACCCAAAAAAGAAGCTTTACTTTGGCACTCCATCGGCAGTGTCGGCTGTGACAGCATTGCCAGATTTGACGGGTGTGACAATGGCATATTCAACTGCAGCACTTGCAAATTCCAATGCAGCACTAAGGAGCTCTGTGGCTCCAGTCTGTAGGCCACATGTTCCTCCACCTGTACCACCGAAACCATCATCCTTACCAGCTGGTTTAATGTTCAGTCACAAGCCAGGGGAAGTCATTAAACCTCCTGTTGCTCCAAAACCTCTGGTTACTCAGCCGGCATTGAGTAATCAAAGCATAGCAATGATGCTACCACGACCTGTAGCTCCTCCAAGCACCACCGATATGACACTGAATCTAAGCGCCCCAGCAGAGTGCAAGTTAGCCGCAGCATCACCAAAATCTCCTTTGTCTCCCAGATATTCAAATTCTTTACATGAAACTTATGTAGTCATTACATTGCCATCAGAACCTAGCACTCCCATTGAGGGAATTTCAACCCAAGCTCCCATTAGTGCCAGGTTACCTTCCCCCACACATCATCACACATCATATGCAACGCCTTCTGTTGTTCCATTGGCTTTAACTCAGCACACAAAATCACTTGAGTATCCAGAAGTGTTTGGACCAGAAAAGCTACTTTCAAGTATGAGTAATGCCTTTTCTTCAGCTTCAGCATCTCCACAGCCTACTGTAACTTTGCCTAACCTTTTAGCTCAACTTGTGACCACAGAGCTACAAAAAACAGCAGTGTCTGTTGTTCACGGACAGTTACCTACAAAACCTTCTTCACCAGCACCAAGAGCAGCCAGTGCAACAGCTACTACTTCCCCTGAAACAACAAAGAAGTCAGTAACAGAAAAAGAAAATGGAAAGACATTCTACTCTGGGGATGCTGTTGATCTTCGAACCTTAAAGATCAATGAAAAGGCTAACCAAGGTGTGGATCTAACTGCACCAGAATTAAAACAACCATGCACTGACAACAGTGGACGACAGATGAGTACTGTGCATTCTACAGTCATGAATCTAAGTCCAGAGGCCCTGCCGTCTTTAACTCGGTCAGTTATAACTAACAGTATAACTATTGTTACCTGTACTACTACAATAACTCTCGATGACAATGCTCCCGACAAGCCTCTAGACTTAGCACAGTCGACAACATTTGCACCTCTGCAGCTGACAACATCCAAGTCATTTGAGCCTGTTGCCCAAATAATATATCGACCCATTGACTCAATACCAAAAACCACTTCCACTGCAGAATTTCCTATTAATCTGTCTTTCGGATCTACTACCAGCAAAGAAACTTCAAAGTCCCCTGTGCAAGTTACCCCACCAAGCATAGCTAATGGCACTCCTGCTTTGCTTGCACGTATAGAGAGAGCGCCAGATGGTGCTGTGGACTTGACCACATCAAAACCAGTTCAAACTATGGTAACTGTCAGTGGGTCTTCGAAAGTGGTCACTGCAGTCCTTGAAGACGATGGCAAGCCCGTGGACCTTACAGCAGGACGGCGAGCTGTTTGTTGTGATGTTGTGTACAAGCTGCCCTTTACTGGAAGTTGCACAGCACAACAGGTAGCAACAACATTGCCTGAAGACCGATTTGGCTACAGAGATGACCATTACCAGTACGACCGTTCTGGACCTTATGGCAGAAGTTTTGGTGGTATGAAACCATCTATGTCTGATACTAATTTAGCTGAAGCTGGAATGTTTTTCTATAAAAGCAAAAATAGTTATGATTATAATGGAACTACAGAAGGTGCCATAGACCTGACTTCAGGAAAAACATCTTCAGGTCAGTATAATTTGATTCCAGCAAAGTCTTTATTGAAATATTCATATAAGTGGTCAGTACTTCTTCCTTGTTGATGGAAGAAGTACAGACCACTCTTCAGCTCTTCATTTTTTTCTCTTCAGTTTTTTTCTTTATTTTTTGGCTGAATTTCCAGCAGTATTGTGTGTTTGCCATATTATTTAATATTCCCCTTTCCCCCCTTTTGTTTTATATGCAGATGCATGCATGTGCCTGCGTGTTGTTCCAGAATGTTTTGGCTTCGCATGGGGATAATCTAGCCGTTCTGGAGGTCTTTGCATGCTTTTCATTTTTGTGTTATATTCACCTGGTTGAGCATGACTTCACTTAACAGTTGTACCAAATGACATTTGGACTGAGATGCATCTTTGTGGAACTATGATTACAGATGTCATAATGGACTACTCAAACAAGGGAAAGAGCAGATATTCCAGCATGACCATGCCTCAATTTTCTCAAGCCACAGTAACTCCTCCTGTCGGAACTCATTTTGGTGTCAGTAGTGTCTTGAGGTCTTCAAATGGAGTTGTGTACTCATCAGTAGCGGCCCCTGTCCCTTCGACCTATGCTATTACCACCCAACCAGGGTCAATTTTTAGCACAACCTACAAGGATCTATCAGGAATGCATCCCAGTGACACTATGCCATCTCTGTCAACATTACAAAATCAGCCCCTTCCACGGTCATACAGTTTCTTATCAACCACAGTGACAGAACAAGAAGAACCTATATGCTTAGAAACTGGTGTCTCAAAGCAGGGACTTCCGACTACCTTCTCTGAAGGTACTCCTTCAGTAACAACAGTCCATGATTCATACACAGATGGATCACTGGAGGCCATTGCAGCATCTTTGGAAGCACTGACCTCTCCAGGCATTTCAGCTGCAGATGATAGCCAGCAACAGCAGTATCAGATGGAGCGTGAATTCCTTGAAATGGAAAAAATAAAGCAGTTGCGTCTAGCTGAAGAGATCGAGTGGGAGCGGCAGGAAATCCACAGGTTCCGCGAGCAGGAGCAGCTGTTAGTCCAAAAGGAACTGGAGGAGCTGCAAACGATGAAGCACCAGATCCTTTTCCAGCAGGAAGAGGAACGTCAGGCTCACCTGATGATGCAACAGGAGACATTTGCACAGCAACAGTTACAGCTGGAGCAAATCCATCAACTGCAGCAGCAGCTCCAGCAGCAGCTTGAAGAGCAGAAAATTAGACAGATGTACCCATATGGCTATGATGCCTCTGAGGGCACCTCCCCTCCGACCAGTTCAGAGCAAATTCCTTTGGATACACAGTATACACAGGGAGAAAATGGTCAATACTGGCCAGTGCAGGATGACAGCACAACATCGACTACGGTCACAGGCCTTGAATTGCAACAAAACGCAACATGGTACACTGTGCCCTCTGAGGGTATTGCCCAGTTCATCCCAAATGTAACAGCTTCTGAAATGTCACTTAAAGAGTCAGAGGGGCCAGAAAATCTCCAGATTGCCAACAAAATTCCCATGGCTCCATGGCAGTATGATGAGCATAGCGTAGACTTATCCAGTCGGAAGATAGTAGACAGTGGCGTGCAGACAGATGATGAGGATGGGGTGGACAGAGCTTACACAGGAAGGAAGAAGAAGAACAAGAAGAGTGTGGACAGTAGCGTACAGACAGATGATGAAGATCAGGATGAATGGGACATCCCTACCCGGAACAGACGCAAGTCACGCTCTAGCAAATATTCTGATGGTGAAAAAGGCAAGCAGGCCTCCAAAGTTTCCAGCATTGCAATCCAGACTGTGGCTGAGATTTCAGTCCAGACTGATTCTTCTGGAACAATCAAGAAGCCATCCGTCAAGGCTCAGATGGATACTAAGATTGAAATCATCTCTGCACCAGAGAAAACATATACAGGGGGTAGTATGAGCTGCCAGACAGGGATGGATGGCGATAAGATGTCTCCACCAAAAGACAAAAGGCGTCCAACCCCCTTGGAAATTGACTACAATACTCACCTAAAAGCAGACTCTTCTTTGCAAGTGGTGCCATCACCTCCAAAGTCCCCCAAGGTGCTCTATTCTCCCATCTCACCCCTGTCACCAAGCAAAAACTTAGAATTCGGGCAATATGATAAGTCTGGAGATGCAAGCCCACAGAAAGTGGTGGTCCCTGAGTCATCCAAGACTCCTCCAAGTCCGAGAACTTTGAAGGTCATGCAGCGTTCCATGTCGGAACCCAAGTCACAGAGTCCAACAGCAGAGGACCGAGCAGCTTCCAACTTCCAGTATTCAGAAGGATACAGTGTGAGTACTTTTATACAAAATGTTGTGTCTTGAAAAAAACAGTTACATAAAAATGCTAGAATGGCACACTTTAGTATCGCTGCTTTTTAAATAAAATAAAGCTTGTTGCATTAAAAAACAAATAAACAAGAACTCTGCATAAGAATATTTCACAGTATCAGATAACAATTACAGATGGGTACTCACCTCATTTTAGTTTTGCTGGTTTGAATTTAGAGTTTCCCACCTGTGATGTGTCTAATTTTAATATCTCGCCTTCCTCCCTCATGGTTTAGCAGACGGAACAGGAGCGAAGACGTTCCTGCGAAGGCAGAAATTCACAGCGCAGTCACACAGCCGCTAGATCTCATTTACAATTCCTGCCTGCAGTCTTCAGACAGAACAAGTTGAAAGTGACTGAGTTTTGGGGGAAATGAGTATTTAATCTCGGCACGATAGTCAATGGGACGGATTCGTATTGATTAGTATTTGTGTGGGAGGCCGTCCACACCTCCAGAGTTTAGCTTCCCAGGTGGTTAATTTTCCCCCTCCAGATACCAGCCCCAACAGCTGCTAGGGTCTCTTTTTAGATGTTTCCCACAATTCAAAGAATGCGCTTCTGAATTATTAATGACATGCTTGTGTGTGACGAATAGATTTAAGACTAAAGCTTAACTGACAAACTGTAACTGACCATTCTGATCTACGATATACAGTATACCCAAACAAAGCAGTCATTTTCACTTGTACAGAAATAGAGAAACCCTGTACTCATATAAAATTTGGCATGGAGATGTTTTGAAAGCATTATAACAGTCATTGTTTGAAGTATTATTTTTGGATTAGTTGTAACAAACACAGAATGCAGAGGTTATTTTAATGTTTATTTCTTGATCGGTAAAAGGTTCCTTTGAATAAAGTACTTCAACTCTCAAACAGTCATCATTCTGTGTACAGGCTGTCAGTTATGGTTCTTCACAACACTTATAATACAGTGCTTTTACGTGATTTACTTTAAATTTTCAGCTTGAAGTCTTTGTGAACTTAATGTACGCTTAATAAAATATTATGCTAGAATAATGTGAAGTAAAATTTTGTGACCTAATTTCCATATATTTCCTGTTTCCAGGGCAAATCGTCTCAGAGCAGCACCCCATCAGGCACTCAGAAGAAGGTGAAACGTACGCTGCCCAACCCACCATCTGAAGAGGAGGCCACCGCGGGCCAAACCGGTTATAGCACAGGCTCAGCCCGGCGCCGACTCTGCCGGAATACTACCATGGCACGAGCCAAGATCCTCCAAGACATCGACCGAGAGCTTGATCTCGTCGAGCGAGAGTCCTCCAAGCTCCGGAAGAAGCAGGCGGAGCTTGACGAGGAGGAGAAGGAGATTGACGCCAAGTTGCGGTACCTGGAGATGGGGATCAACCGTAGGAAAGATGCCCTTCTCAAAGAGAGGGAGAAGAGGGAGAGGGCATACCTGCAAGGGGTAGCTGAGGAGCGAGACTACATGTCTGACAGTGAGGTCAGCAACATCAGAGAGGGCAGGGGAAATGGGCACGGCTTAGAGAGGCCAAGAACTGCCCCGCAGTCAGAATTCAATCAGTTCATCCCACCACAGACCCAGCCTGATGCCCAGTATGCCCAGCAAACAGATCCTTACAATCAGTACCAGTATGCTGCCCAAACACAAGCTCCCACTCAGTACCCCCAGCAGACACTCTATCAGCAACAGTCCCTCTACCATCAGCAGGTCTCTCCTTACCAGACTCAGTCCATCTACTCCTCTGTACCCACACTTTCCTATCCCCAGGCATCTCACCAGCAGTCTCAGCAACAGAACTACCAGCATGCCTCTCAGATGCTCCTGATGCAGCAGAAGCCCAGGCAGACGACTCTCTCCGAACTGGAACCAAAGATCACCACCACTTACGAGGTCATCCGCAACCAGCCCATCATGATCGTGCCCTCCTCCACAGACAGCACATACGCCGCCCACCTTGGAAGCAAGTATAGCAGTCTTGACCTAAGGATAGGGCTGGAAGAGAGAGGCAGCATGGCAAGCAGCCCCATGTCCAGCATATCTGCTGACTCCTTCTATGCAGACATTGATCACCACGCCCCCAGGAATTATGTCCTTATTGATGACATCACGGACCTCACCAAGAGCTCCACCGGACTCTCATCAAATTATGGCATTTCTGACAAGGACCTTACTAAGGCAGACCGGCTCCTCCGTGCCGCTGAGGTGCGACGCTCTGCTGAGATGACCGACTTCCTAGGGCCCCTACAGGTGTCCTCCAGGCTGCACTCCTATGGAAAGGCTGAAGAGGAAACCATGGAGGAACCGTATGAGCTGAAGCTCCTGAAGCAGCAGATAAAACAAGAGTTCCGTCGGGGCACTGAGGGTCTGGATCCCCTTACGGGTCTTCCTCACTACTATCCAACTGACAGTAGTTACAGACATTTTCCCAAAACAGAAAAGTATAGCATCAGCAGGCTGACATTAGAGAAGCAGGCTGCAAAACAGCTTCCTGCATCAGTGCTCTATCAGAAACAAGCTAAACATAAGAAACCACTCATGGATCCTAAGATTGGCAAGTTTTCCGGTATTCAAGAAAGCAGGGATCTTGAACCAGATTACAGTAGCTACTTGGCATCAAGTGCCTCCTCGGTAAGCAGCCTCACCTCAAGGGCTAGACTCATTCAAGATGACATTACATTCGGGTTGCGAAAAAACATCTCTGAGCAGCAGAAATATCTTGGTTCCACACTCGGGGCAAATCTTGCGCAGTCTCTGAATTTAGGGCAGACATTAAACCTTAGCCCCAGCATGAGATCTTCACTACAGGATGACACTGCGTACCCAAGCGGTAGCAGGTCAAGACCCTCCTCTAGACCATCGTCTGTCTATGGACTTGACCTTTCCCTCAAAAGAGATCTGTCCAGCTCATCCTTAAGACTGAAGACGGAGAGCGAGCCATTGGATGTTTCATACACATCCTCTGCAGTCAGGAACAAGCCCACCAGTCTACCTATAAGCCAAAGCAGAGGACGAATTCCCATTGTGGCACAGAACTCCGAAGAGGAGAGTCCCCTAAGTCCGGTCGGTCAACCAATGGGCATGGCCCGGGCTTCCGCTGGGCCCCTCCCACCCATATCTGCTGACTCAAGGGATCAGTTTGGTTCGAGCCATTCTCTCCCTGAAGTACAGCAGCATATGAGAGAGGAGTCTCGAACCCGGGGCTATGACCGGGACATAGCCTTCATAATGGACGACTTACAAGGTGCTATGTCCGATAGCGAAGGTAAATTGGGTCTCAGAGTGCTGTCGCACTGCAGTTCTGTGGATTTGCATTTTGTGCATGTTCCCGACCATGTCCGCGTCTGCGTGTGTAAGCTTTGACTTCCTCAATGCTCGCTTTGATTGGCATCTGCTTTTATTTGTGTATTATTACTGTAAACATTGTCTTCAGATTTACTGTCGTGTGCCTTTGATGCATGCCACAGTGTCTTTGGTTTCCCTTAGTGCTAAACAATATTTGTCATTTTATGTCTGAAGCAAATCGATACAAAGCACTCTCATTTTTCTTTTCCATGTCGCCTTGACCTGCACGCTTAACACTTGCTCTTTTCCTCTGCCAACTCACCTCTTTGATATCTCATAACCTGTATATTTACATAGCTGGTTAACTATACCTATAGGTAGCTAGTTGAATGTACAGAAACAATTAAGTGCCTCCAGACCTCAAGAAAACATAATAGACAAAAAAGACATTTATGGAAGACTCTGGGCTGAAGCCGTTACTGTTATGATTTTGGATTTTCAATATTTTTGTAATCTGTGTATTTTTAATGAGTATTTGGTAAGCTACAATAACATGTATAATTTTTTTTGCCAGTGAAACTGATTTATGTGTCCAACTAACTGTTTTTTTGCCAGTGTCTGAGCTAATCAATCTTTTGTCATTAAGCGATATCCCATTTTTATATTTAGTACTGCTGACATGAGATTAGTCGTCTTCTGACATTTTCATGTCATGACGTACTTCTCTGGCTTGCATATTAGCATCCCTGTATTTCTGAAAGTGTCAGCTAATAGATTTGACTTTTATCCTGTGAAGACACATCCGTCTTTAAATAGATTTGTATTTTTTTTACATGATCGTTCTATGTTTTGTGTCATAAGAACTCATAAAAAAGGGGGACGTCAAAATATTTGTCTTCTCTATCACCCTCTCCATTGATGGTGCATATACACATGGTTCCAATCTGTCCTTCATCCTTCCCCCGTTCTGTTTCCTGCAAATGCATGTCGGTGTTCATAATCAGTCTATGTCACAATAAAGCGACGTTGACCTGCATGTCTTTGTATGTATGGAATGCTTCTGTTTCATCTGAATGCATGGTCTTTTTTGATGACTCCTAGAACTGGATGCAAGTTTGGATTTTAAAGTAGTGCTGCTGCATGGTTACTGTATAAGTGACTTATCCACAGTAGGGTTTTGGCTAAACAGAGATAAGTTGTCTATTTTTTATTACCTTCCACCGGTATGTTCTACATATATAAATAAATAGGCCCATAGTAGACTGTTATCGTTATTCTATGCTGTTAAAGTACCAAGTATACAACATTTTCCAAATTACATAGTTATTAATACTAATTATACTTACTGAATATGTAAAAGTATTTGCAGCCCTACTTTAAATATGCAAATATGTAAATCCTATATGAAATCCAATTGAAATACTGAGTGTGGTTTTGCTGATGGTAACTGAGGCACTGTTCTAAATTCTCACTACTGGTGTGTTGAAATCCTCTCCTCCAATGTCTAGTTTTGTTCATAATGGCTACTGTTTTGTGTCTGTAAAATGTGAGAGCAGCGCATTGCATGGGAGCGCAGGCAAATAATGCATTACAAGCACGCAGTTTACCTGCACAGTGCGGAAATTAAATACACACTAGTAGCTTTTAGCAAATACCCAGCAATCTTACGATTTGCACTGCGGCTGCGTTTAGCTGTAACTTGGCAGCAGCAATACCTTCACTCACATACTCAATATTTATTAGCGCATAGTAATCGGTCGGCAGTATGTCTAAATGTGTTATGAAGCAACGTTGTTGTGCTTATTCATTTTGTTCCTTTTCGATTGACTCTTCTTTCTTTTGTCGTTATACATGTAACGCTGATGTTCCCTTTCATGTTTCTGAAGCCCAGAAGATCTTCCACTTTAACTTGCAATATGGCATCAGATAATCTTAGCCGATGCATGCCAGATAATCACGTGTGTGTCAGCGTCCACTGCTCGAGCCCTGCAAAGAAAAGGACGAGAAACTTTTAGGCTGGTAACGTAGATTAAAAACAAATGTCATACAAGGTATATAAAAGTGCTAATTTGCCTTGGTTGCAGCACTAAGTGACTCCCTGGTGACTTTGAACAGAGATGATCCAAGACTCTCTCATGAGAATATCAAAAACGGTAGAGTATTAGTTGAATTATACACCACTGGACCATTACCTCTCACCAAATAATCATCTGTGATAAAGTTAATATTTCACTAAGTGTTGATTTGCATTTCCATAATATACAGTATCAGCGCTACTGAAAATCTCCCAAAGATAATGTTTATACACTGTAAAGAGCTCCTGTAAATGGGGTTTTGACATTGAGAAAAAATGCTTAATTGCCCTCACTTGCTGTTTCTTTAATTCCCTCCCCCAATGTGCCTTTTACTGATCTTAATTACCTGGTAAAGCCTTTATATGGGGCTGTGAGAGACCAATAACATACTCATTCATTTAAAATGGGTCCCTGTGTTTCACGCAATAATGCATCAGTTTGGTCACAGATCACAGCCGTCCAGCCTTGGTATTAAAACACTACAGGAATCTTTTTGTGGTAGAAAATTTGCTATTTAGTTTGACATAACTTTGCATCACAGCGGGAATCGCTAGCTGGGATGTAGAAGGTGAGAGTTTCGATAAAATTTACAAACCCATAAGGCATAACTGTCCCCTGTATGTCTTATGGTTTGAACCAGCACCTTTGACTCATCAATATCCATATTCATACGCACCCCGGAAATCACCAGTTTCCCGGCATTTTTACATACCTGGTGCAGTCATGCATACGTCTGTCCCTGCAGCAGGACGTGTGTGAATGCGCGACATACTCGTCTTCAAGGTCTCCCCGGTGGTTCCCATCGCAGTCCACCCAAAACCATCGGATCACACCATGACTGATACATACCCCCATACTGATTATGGAGGCTGGTGACATTGTGTGTCCTTCAGCTGCCTTTCCTTTTCGCTTCTGAAGAAAAGCAAAGCAGACAGATCATTACAGTAGACCGATAATTAAGAGGGAAGATGCATAATTAAAGCAACTAATTCCCTTTGAAAAATGTTTTCTAACAGCCTTTCAACTGTTACATATTTAAACTTGTTGCCTTTTTATATATCTCAGAGGTAAGAAAATTCGTAGAACAGGGGCAAGACGTGTTTAATTCATTCGATTTTCCCATCAAATATTAAAGTAATGCTACCGCTAATTCTTTACAGTTTGTTACTGGAACAAGCTGTTTGATTTCATGTCTCTGTCCGCTGATTTGGCTTTTACTGTTAAGCACAAATCGCAACAAACCAAACCTCCTGAGATCGAGGGGAGAAAATTGCTTTAAAATTATTCTGGAAGGTCATCATCACAAATAAAATAGGTCTAGATATTTTTTAAGATAATAAAACCTAAATACATGTTGTAGTGAGAAGCAATATACTATCAGTAAATGGCAGCACAATGTGCCACTTTAAGAGTTTATTTTTGCTTGGGTTATTTATAGCTGATATTTTGGGGAACAAAATGTTAGCATGTCATTAAGATGGTGCAATACTTTAGCCAGCACAAGTGACAGATCATAACCCAGCTGTGGAGAGCCTCTCTTCCTCCACTCATGAGTTGTCACAAACCTTTTTTCTGTGTGTGCCTCATGTGTGTTTTTGTCCCACGTCCTGTGCATGATTTGTCGAAACGAGCAGTAAATATCCCAGCGTGGGTGGGAGACCAGAAAGGGCGGGGGGAGACCTGTGCATGCATAATCACTCAACACAGCGGACCATGGATTTCCTGGGCCAGGTCGGGAGCAGTGATGTCTCTGACTTGCTTCCCAAAAGCTTACCACCTGCGGAGGGAGGAGACTGACTGGTTCGACAAGCCCCGGGAGGTGCGGCAGGAAGACGGGCACGTTGCGGAGCGGAGACAGGGGCCACACAGAAACCAGCAAGGAGACGTAAGGGGAGGGGGACGTTATCATGCTGGCTTATAGCACCTGTCCTCTGTACCGTCGCATTCAAATGCAACAGAAAACAAGAACTGTTCTTGCATTTTATTTTTTAGTTTTTAATTATTAAAATTAATGGCACCACTTGAACATTTTATTGCTGTTAGGCACAAGTAATTAGTTTTCACGACAGATATTATGTCCCTGGGACATAATATCTGTGTATATCACAGGTATATTGTATATGATTTTTAACAGATTTGTGTGAGATTCTGCTGACAATAGTCACGGTTTAGTCGCAGGGAATGGCTGACGTGTCTGCTTTCCCACAGGTAAAAGCGGTGCAGTACCCGTTCCCACACGCCAGAGTCAAACTGCAGAGGGACTCCAAAGATCACAGTGTATCAGGTACACTTAGGCCTACTTAACATGCCTTTTTTTGTCTACTTAATTATTTTAAAGTAGCTTCGTAATACGCAGAATAAACTTCTCATGGGTATAAATAGAGGGTCGGAAAAAATTAGGTGGAAAAAATATGCGATTTCTTTAAAACATTCAGTAAATGCTTCGCACTGGTGGCATACCGCATGTACGTTATTTATGCAGCAGTAGAGCACCTTGGTTCTCGGCCGGGACACGAAGCCGCCAGAGCCACGTGTTTACCTCAGATTTCACGCTGCTTCCTCCGTGTTACTGTGACTATTCTGGCTGTTATCCACAGTGCAGTCATTAAGTCCTTAAGAGGCAAATATCCATGTCCGATTACCATATAAAATTGTAAATCACGCCCTTCATTTCTCATTTCATCAAATTTTGCTTTGAAACATTTAAACATTTTATTTACCCTTTATCTAAGCATAGCTTTAAGTCAATTTGACAGTTGTACTTTGGATAAAAACCTTTTTTTATGACATGTCTTTCTATTTGACTTTTTGTCATAGGAAATGGACTGGGAATTAGAGTAGTGGGGGGCAAAGAGATTCCTGGGAACAGCGGGGAGATTGGAGCATACATCGCTAAAGTTTTGCCAGGGGGAGCCGCGGAACAAACTGGAAGGATTGTGGAAGGTGAGTGTCCCGGATCCTTGGTGCTGTCTCTGATTGGCTGACGGCACATCAATGATTGATGTAAGGTTCACTGTTCGAGCTGTTTAAGGGTCTTAAATGGAGAGAGTGCAGCGTGCGCCGCAGTCAGAGCACACCCCATTTTTTCTGCTGATTCCCCCGCAGTCTGAATTAAAGCCACGACTCCACATGGGTAATGCATTTCCCATGCAGCCTTTTTATCTCAGCTGCTTAGAGTTAA
>JABFEA020000001.1:5939142-5957002 GCA_019775915.2 Cyphomyrus plagiostoma | reverse complement strand
ACACATACATGTACAATGCGTGCCTCAGAATCAGAATTGCACTTCCAAGACTCGTATTTACGACTTTTCTTTTGCCCCCAAATATTTATTGATTCACACTCAGTACAAACTGTCTGTCGTGCCCTTTGTATCTGCAAGTGACATTTTTCACAGCAGACAGTGAAGATGAGACCACGTGTGCTATTATTTTTTATTATTTACAGTGTAAAGAAAAGGATACAGTGTTGCCATGGTTTCCACCCATCCATCCATTTTCTAAAACCGCTTGTTCTATTCAGGGTTGTGGGGGGTCCAGAGCCTATTCCAGAGGCTATGGGCGCAAGACAGGGAGTAACCCGGGATGGGGCTACCGTCGTTGCATGTTTCAAAAATCTCATTTTTCCATTTATGTAGATATATGGGCTTGCATGGCAGCTCAGTGGGATGTCCTACTGCCTCACAGCTGAGGGCTTGATTGAGGGCTGGATTCATGCCTCCGCTCTGTGTATGTGGAGTCTGCTATTGTGTAATTTGAATCCTCTGTCACCTGGGATGGGCCCCAGGACCCCCACCACCTGAACAAACGCACAAAAAACAGGCGTGTTATTTTTTTCAAAATTGCATTGCTTCTACCGGTCAGAACGTTTAAATTATTCAGGGAACAGTGGCTGTTCAACTGTAAAAGGGAAGGACAGGAATGGCACGTCAGTTTTTAAAAAGTTATGAGTAGAGCATGTGCATAACAGCATCTGCACACCTGCCACCCTGACATCACAGCAGCGTCAGAATGGAGCACATTCCTGCTGAGGTGCAGGACATTGAATCTCTGCGAGTCATCTGTCCACCATGAACGCCTGTGCCTTCTTGAATGGACAGGAAATTCTGATTAAACACTCCAGGTTAGGTTACATAGTGCAGAGCTTGTCCCAGCCAACAGAGGGCACAAGGCATGGATACACCCTGCACAGGATGCCACCCCCTTTCGCCTAACTGTGTGTCTTCAGACTGTGGCAAAAACCGCTGTGGGGTACAGGGAGAACATGCAAACTCTACACAAACCAACACACTGCAAAGGTGGGATTTGAACCCCCAGTCCTGGAAGTCAGAAGTAACAACATTATGAGTTACCCTGCTACAAAATTATAATAAAAAAACAAACAATGCAGAATAAAGCACAGGGCCGAGAGGCTAACTTAATATTTCATGCTTACATCTGCAGTGCATTAGTGGGTCAGCCAGAGCACTGAAGGAGTTTTAGCATTTCACACCCAGCATCTCTGTTTGGTTTGTTCACCTACAAGTTCAGACTGCTGCTGTTATCATAATTCATGCTGCAGATGCGGTGTATTTGATGTGAAAAAAAACATGATTCTGTGCACAAAGTACTTAGCCGCTAAACATTGTTGATCTTTTGAAATACTTGCATAAGTAACCTAATCCTTTACTTTCGCAAAATGAAAGAAAATTCTAATAGTTGTAAATTCACCTTAATTTTTTTTAGTTTTATTATGGCTTAAAATTCACATAATTTAGGGAAATGTCTTTTTAAACATTTAAACGGAGACGCACTTTTCCAATAAGGTTTGGTGCTATTCACACCTCCATAACGTCTTTATTTTTACTGGAGAAATTTCCCGGCGAGCCCAAGCCAGCATAACGGCAGGAAATCACAAACCCAGCCACTTTCTGGAAAACAAAATGGCCGTCATGGCGGCCATCCAGCCCCCAAGGCTCCTGGCAGGAAGGAGCGTCTCTGTCGATGTACAGATCCTGCAGGGCCGCTGAGGCTTAAATAATGAGATTGGAGGAGTCGGCCTCGTCTGATTCGCTGCCACTAACGAGGCCTCGGTACAGATCTTACACCGGAGGGCGTAGCCTTCCGCAGAGCCGTTCAGCAGGATCCGCTTCTGCCATGACCTGAGGAACGTTTGTTTACATGTCCATTACAGCAATCACTGATGTGAAATGCAAAGAAATTCTGCAGTATTGAGCAGTCGTGATAGGCCCTCTGCCCTCAGCTGGGGTGACAGACCTGATAGGCCCTCTGCCCTCAGCCAGGCAACAGTCTTGATAGGCCCTGTGCTCTCATCCGAGCAACAGTCCTGATAGGCCCTCTGCCCTCAGTCGGGCAACAGTCCTGATAGGCCCTGTGCTGGGTGGCAGACCTTATAGGCCCTCTGCTGGGTGACAGACCTGATAGGTCCTCTGCCATCACCTAGGTGACAGTCCTGATAGACCCTCTGCCTTCATCTGAGCAACAGTCCTGATTGGCCCTCTGCTGGGTGGTGAACCTGATAGGTCCTCTGCCCTCAGCCGGGCAACAGTCCTGATAGGCCCTCTGCTCTCAGCCGGTCGACAGTCCTGATAGGCCCTCTGCCCTTAGCTGGGTGACTGTCGTGATAGGCCCTGTGCTGGGTGGCAGACCTTATAGGCCCTCTGCTGGGTGACAGACCTGATAGGTCCTCTGCCGGGTGGAAGACCTGATAGGCTCTCTACCATCACCTAGATGACAGTCATGATAGACCCTCTGCCCTCATCTGAGCAACAGTCCTGATAGGCCCTCTGCTGGGTGGCAGACCTTATAGGTCCTCTGCTGGGTGATGGACCTGATAGGTCCTCTGCCCTCAGCCGGGCGACAGTCATGATAGCCCTTCTGCCAGGTGACAAACCTTATAGGCCCTCTGCCCTCAGCTGGGCGACAGTCCTGATAGGCCCTCTGCCCTCAGCCAGGCGACAGTCCTGATAGGCCTTCTGCCGGGTGACAGACCTGATAGGCCCTCTTCCCTCAGCTGGGCGACAGTCCTGATAGGGCCTCTGCCCTCAGCTAGGTCTGTTCAGTACTCTGGTGTTAACCTCCTATACTCTACATCTATCATGTTCCAGGAAATTTATTTAAAATTACAACTCAGTTGTCTACCTTCTTGAGAACATTGTATATAAATGACAGCACCCCAATTAGTCCATAACCACCAAAGAGTGAGGGATGTGTAATTCATTTCATGTCTCCTTGCCATGAAAATCTTCCTAATTTTCCTAAATTGGACTTCGAGTTGTACCCATCAGACCTTATGTTACTCTTGACAGAAAAGCCCTTCAGAATCTCCCAGTGCATTAATACCAAGGCTGATGCACACTGGCATGTCTTACAGAGTCTGGCAGATTAATATATGCATTCTTTCCTCATTTAAGCTAAGTACTGTCTTCTACTCTGATATACTCAGTGCTGGGATCACTTAGGGTATTCTCTGTTTAGTAAAGAGGTTTTGTTTCCCATTTGCTAAAGATGGAACGATATACACGATAATACATTGCTTTGCTTGTTATAAAAATTTTGGCTGAAGATTTTCAAATGAAATGCATTTCTACTATGTAGCTTAGGTCTCTCGCTGTTGAGACGTGGTGGCCATCTTTGTTCGACTCAGCCTGAAATTCCTTTTGAGTCTCTCTTCTCCTCCGGCTTTCCCTCATCGCCCTGTTCCTGATTACCTCTGCCGCTCTGTGCCGTGTTGAACTTCGAACCCATCAAAAGGCTGCACCTCTATCTAAAGGGCCCCGGTGGCTTCTCGTGAGTGATTAAAGCAGAGCGTGAGATAAAGATCACAGGAAACAGGCACTGACGCACGCTTGGCACTTCCCACTCTGCATACGTGTCAGATACACTGCGCTTCTGCATTTTCTGGGCATTTTTTCAAGCCTAGTTTTAGTTAAAATACATAAGAGCATAAAAACATTACAGCTTTTAGAAGCTAATGTTCCAGTTAAACGTAATTTCTAGTACTTTAATTAACCGTCACTTAAAAAAAAAAAGTCTCTTTAATTCTGCTCTCAGCCCTTATTCACACGGCTGAAATGACTGAGCAGATTTCTGGTGAAAAGGCAGAATGTCAGCTTGAATGTGTTCATTAATGTGGGCGATAAACAGAGCAGAAGCTTGAATGATTCAGTGATCAGTTCATTTTAAAAGGTATTGTGCACCCCAAACAACAAGAAAAGACCAGTGAGGAAAAAGGAAGTAAAATCATATAAAATGTGTTGCCTCGGGTCCGAAATGAGGCTGTAGTTTTGTCAGTGTGTGCTAATCGGGGAAGGAGCTGATCCCACATGACTGCCGTGTGTTAATCTCCTGATGCTGTTTACTGCAGCTCACAATCTGCGTCATGCAGAAGCGACCAACCGGAGACGCACTTTCAGCTGTGTAAGTGCTCAGGCCAAAGCAGGTGCCTCCTGTTTGCCATGAGAGTTTCCTTCCTGTCTTTTTTTTCCCAGCATGCCTTCAACGAGTGCAGTGATTATTGATTGTTATTGACTGAGGGGGGAGGGAGTGATGCTTGTTTGAATGAGTCACACAAATGAATAAGTAGTCCAGGGGCCTCCTTGCGTCTCCTGAGAGGTGAAGCGGATAATCCTGTCAACGGATGAATGACCTGAAGGCCACACTGCCCTACAATCTCATAGCTCAAGGCCTGGCGATTAACAAACTGAACTTTTGATGACAGAGACTGCGGTTACTATTTATTTATACAGGGGGTTCAAGCCCCCCTTAGGGAAAGAAATCACTCGCCTGTCAGAACCAAAATAGGAAAAAATGATAAATTCCTGCGCAAGTGAATTATATTATACTTGACTATAATTTTTCTAGCCACCTTTGCCTGACATGAGCTGCAGTGCAAAGAATTTGCAGTGATATTGCTTTCTGTAAAGGTGAGTGGAGATTTTTTTTTTACCGAGAAGTGCTTAAAAAAACATTTAAGGGAAGGGAGATTGCACTCTGTGTGAAGGGACAGGCCATTTCCATGAGAAAACAGCAAACCCAGCTGGCTGTATGGTCAGATCTGTGGTGCAGCAGAGTGGCTGGCCGAATAATGGTGTGCCCCCTGCTGACCACCACCGAGATCTCATAGGCAGTCACATGGTCCAACTTCAGCCAATCCTTAGGCAGCCGGTGGCAATACCCCCTCCATTTTTACTTGTGTGCTTTTGTCAGGCTCCATTTCTGGGCAAGGCTACGTGCTCCCCAGACTATCCTGTTTAAACCCCCCTCCCGGTACCCCTTGGTTTGTCCCAGCGGTAACAGCCAATCCGCTGACAGCTCCCAGCCGTTTACCCTTTTAGATCAGACAGTCCCCATCTGCTTTGTGCTCTGATATCCCACAGCAGCCTCTCGACGGAGAGAAGCGACGGGGGGGTGGGGGGTCTCAGACTGCTCCCAGGGGGCTCTCCTCCCCCTCTCTCCCCTGGCATGTAGGCTGGAGAGCTTGTCGGGCACTCAGGTACGCCGAGTGGGTGTAATGAGCCTGCCGCTCTGGCGCCTCAGCCTGGATCCGGTGGGTGGGCACATACCCGCCAACCGTCCTGCCTCGCTGTGGTAACGGCAAGGTAAAGCGGCTGATCAGTGTGGTTAATGTGGCACTGCTTTTACACCAGGCATGCTACAGCTATAAAGTTCCAGCCCACTCTAGCACTCTACAAAATCATTTTGCTAAGAAAAAAAAAAAACACCACAGGTTTCTTATTTTAGTTGTTTTCCTCAACATGAACCAATAAATACTCTTTGTAGACCCCTCCCCTCCGCCTTCTTACCCCTGGCTAGGATGAGAAGCTGGCAGATGGATGACTTCAAATAAGAAATGGAGAAAATAAAACACGGAAATGAAAGGAAGGGAACTTGGCACTGGGCAGGTGAATTGGGCTTCTTTTTTGGTGATGTAAGGGTGACACTGGGGTGCCGTGTGGCACCCGGTAAGAATGGCCAACGGAACCATGTCATGCAGGAACGGGAGGAAGGGCCCGGAGCTTTATTTGGGTCCAAGAGCAGGGATGAGTTTAACAGTAACGGGAGGAGGAAAATACACAGCGGATTTGATATCAAACGAGTGGTGAAGCGTGAAAAAATGATGGATGCCGGGTCCTGGTCAGGGATCGCTCTTACAGGGATTAGGGAGAAGGCGCACAGATGTGTCCATCTACAACCCAGGTGACATACACTGCACTGAATGGAACTGAAGCATGTGACCTCATGGAAGGGCCTAGAAGCTTCTTGGCATGGAGTGAATTATCAGCAGGAGTGGGTTTTAGATGCTGGGTTGAAGGGGTGGTTCTCTGTCCGTCTCCAGGAATGCAGGTGCTGGAGTGGAATGCCATCCTTCTGAATGGAAAGACCTACGAGGAAGTCCACGGCCTGGTGGGGCAGCAGTGTGCAGAGGCGGAGATATGTGTGCGACTGTGAGTTCAAGTCCCTCCTCTCCTTCATTTAACACTGAACGATGTTAAGTGTAGTGGTTGGCATTTAAACGATCACTCTCCTTTGGTTGTGTAATATTATTTATTAATAAAAATTTAAATATAATGATCTAAAAAATAAGGTCTAGATCCTGGGGAAAGTACGTTTTATGCTGCAGAGCAGGAGTGTGATTTAAGTAGGCAGGCGTGAGCAGTGCTCCATCTCCATACGACCGTCAGGCAGCTGGCACGGAAAATCACCTGGGGCCCGGCCCACATCTTTTCCAGGGACCTGAACATGCTGTCTGATCCAGAACATCCCCAGCGGCTGGAGCTCCCAGACCAGATGAAAGCCGGTAGGTGGGAGGAGGCTGATCCAGATGTTCGGTAACAAAGGACAGACGATATGACTGATCGACAATCCCCTGGGCACACCCCAGTGGTCTCTGGCAGAGGCCTGTGCATGCAGGGAGTGCTAAACGCTGAATCTGGTTTGTGGAATGTTACTTCTGCATGCTTGTATATAACCTTGCAGCTCCTGATGAAAGCTGACCTATTTACCTTCTGACAAACAACTCTAAGTAGGCTCAGTAAGAAAGGCTTAAATCTCTAAAAAAAAGTGGTAGATCTCAGCCTTCAAATTTAGAAAGGGTTTGCTGCGGAACAAAGCAGATCTATTCTTCAGTTTTAAAAAATTCAGCGTGTCATAGTTTGAGAAGTACATAAGTTTATCAACTGATGTGTTTGGGAGACAGATGGGGTTCCTTGCCGTAGACCCCAAAACAGGTCCTTAAGGTTTTAGCTGATGTGTGTTTAGAAGACAGATAGGAGTCCTTAGAGAGACAGGAAATGTTCATGGATATAGATCCTAAAGGTTTTATGCTTACGCGTGTGTAGGAGACAGACAGAGGTCCCCGGGGGTGGACCCTAAACAGCTGGCTGCAGAGCTCCAGAAGGTCTCGCAGCAACAGGCGCCTTCAGCATCCATGTCGGCCTCAGAGAAAGGACTCTACGGCCACTCAGGCACCGCGTCGGCCGCCTCCAGCTCGGTCCCCAGCCCGGGCCAGCCAGGGTCCCCCTCTGTCAGCAAAAAGCGCCACAGCAGCGGCAAAGTAAGGGTCCTGGCCTTCAGCTCTGCCTGCCGAAAAGATACAAACCTTTTACCTTAAAGAGGCAGTTAACTCCGACAAGCAGGAGCACTGTCTTCTGTGCAGTGATACTGTTGGCTTGTGGAGTTCAGTAAAAGAAAATAGTTCATACATTAAATTGGTTACTACAAAGTCTAAGGATTATCTTGAGTAACCGGGTCATGATTTCTGGTAAGAGACATTGCTGTTACATTTTGTCAAATGTATTTTTGGCACTCTAATCACCACAGAAAGAATGTGAGAGAAGACCAATATTTTTATTCCCGATATCTCCAAAACTAGGCAGCTTCCAACAGAGCAACCTAGATGAACAGATAGCACTAAAACCCACCTAAAACAAATATTTTTTCGGTTTTCGGGTGAACTACCCCTTTAACATTAACATGCAGTTTGGTTATAAACAAACCAGGTGTGTGACCAGTGGGGAAGATCTGGCAGATAGCTTTGCTAGATCAGTCCCGATCTAGCTTTGTAAAAGAATCCCATCACCTACAAGTGTTTAAGTCCTCATATTTATAGGGCGCAAAGTGTCAAGCGCTCATTTTCGTGTACTTAATACATCTGTGCCACAAAAAGCATTAATGATGAAATCTAGTAACATTGCATTCAGTCCACAAAAGCAAAACACCTCACTTTTTTCGTGCATAGAAATCAAAAGGACACTTTGCATTTCCTTGACAGAAGAAAGTCTTTTTGTGGACAAAATGCATTTAGTGAATACATGACCTGCAGACAGTATCCTGCCATCTCATTTCCACACCAAGCTATATTAAAGCCTGCCGTATACTTTAAAAGACATCTGGACAAAATGAAATTGAACATTCCGGGGCAAATAATCTGTTGCATACTTAAAATGACGTTGACACCATGTTTGTTCACGCCACAACCCTAGAGTGCGCAGAATGCTTTTGAATTTGATGCAGCAATCCCACATACAGAGCACAAATAAACATATTGTGGTGAGTGTGTGATAGGAGTTGACAGGTCTTTTAAAATGGAAATAAGAGCCACCTTTAGCAGCCACTATTGGCTTAATACTAGTAGCGGTACAGAGAGGGCAGCCAACAATTTAAATAACAACCACGGTTACATGTTAACGAAACACACGCATTCCACGGAAAACTTTACACAGTTATGACATTTACTAATAATAAGACATCTACGAATACATATTAATTCATGCTATTTAACGTGTGCGAAGTATGCTGGTAAACTGCGTTATTAGTCCTGTTAACCAACCCTGTCATACAACATTTATGTCATGCATTCATGGATAGCGGGCGGGATAAGAACAAACGAAAAAGTTCGCCCGGAGGCTGTTGCACAGGAGGTACCCTGGAATAGCATCATAGCGGCGATTATAGCTCATATATGGTGTCGCTAAAACGACATGGATTGCATCGATTTTTCCTGAAGTATACAGCCAGTCTAACTGGATATAACAGTGACCTCATTGTCTACGTGTGAAGGAAATGTACCAATTATTAAACACTGAGCATTGCCACAAAGGCAATTGCCCTGCCAATAAGCTTTACTGGAAATATTCCTCACTTCTTTGCAGACCCGTAAAGCGGGGTTATGTTCCTGCTTTTGTAGAATGAAACGTTATTTACAGTGTCGGACATGAGAAATACAGCACGCTTTTCACCTGTCCAGCAAATCGCGTGATATGATCTAACACACATGTTTTTACTAACCATAAATGTGAATATTTATTGAATAATATTCCAAACTGCTGGCGTCACTCGCAGGCCTTTACCTTCGCATCGGAGAGGACTCAGTGGCCAGGAAACGCAAATGCCTTAAGCAGGGAAGAGTATGACAGATGACTTTGTCAAATTAGGAGGAGTAGAGAAAGTGGGAGGTGGGGAGAGGGGGAATGCTGTGGTGAATTATTCACAGATCCCTGCTCCGCCATTACCGTTTCCTCCGCGTGCTGCCTCACGCGGTCTTGTCATGTCGCTGATAGTTCTGTCAGCGTTTTCAGGCTACCCAGTCAGATCAGCCGCCATCTATTTTAGGCTTTATCATTTCTGTATTTGTTGTCTGTCTGTCTCCACATAGCGAAAGGTGTACAATGTCCTCAGTAGCAGCACAAGGTGCATATTTCATTAAGCACGTTTAAAAATAGCGTCTTTCTCTCGACTCCTATGGCGGAGTCCCTTAGTCCTGAAATACACCGCAGTGTGTGGTGCATGTTATTGTTAAATGCACGCACACCCACTGACATCCCACCCGTCTCCAAGCCGCCTCTTCTGACGCGATCTACCGCCAACCTCGAGTGTGTGCCGGAGCGCTGGCCAGTCTGGGCCCGGAATTATATGCATGTTTGGCTAAGATCGATGTGCTGTAGCTCCTGCAAATAGTAGAGATGAATTATGCGCATTCGCCGTTTTCTGGATTTTACCTATTTTTAACGCCCCAAGAAGAAAGACAAAGAAGAAAGATTACGTGCGGATGCGATGAAGGAAAGGGAGTTTTATTTAGGTACAGGAGGTAATATAAATGAGGAGGAATAATAAATAAAAATGAACAAGGCTTGTGGGAGCGTCCACGCCAAGGTGCAAAATCTGGTGTGAGTCCGGACACACAGGGAGAGGCAGCTAGAGAAGTAAAACTATAGTACAAAATTTATTAGTGATGTGTAACGTGAAGACACGTGACCCCACCCCTTTCTGGAAGATCACGCTTCATTCGGGAAGACCACGCCCCTCTCAGGAAGACCATACAAGAGTTTATAGACGCGAACAGCTCAGTCACACACTTAGTCTGTTTATTATTGATGTCCGTGTCTGTCTTGAACGTTCAGTATTTCATGCAATGCCCTGTAAGAACACTGCAATATTTCATCCTGAACACTGAAATCTAAGATTGGAAGATTTAAAAAAATAATGATGATGATGATAAAAAATTAAAGCATTTGCAAAAATCCTTGTAATGCTTTTGCAACATCCCATCTGAATTTACAGTGCTCTAATCTGGTTTGCCACCCTAAAGTACGCCATGTGGTTATGAGGTGTTTGATAAAATAAAGTCTGAAGTGCCCTAAATACAGTGTGTTTCAATTCCTGCAGCACCAGAGCTGCATTTTCACACACCCTAAATGTTTTTCAGCCCACGGAAGCCGCAAAGATCGCTTCTCATCCCATCACAGGTGAAATACAGGTACAAATCCCCTACTTCTTCACGTAGACTCTTGATACAAAGTTCTACAGCAGTAGTGTGTAACATGGCAGGGTTCTCCAAATCTGGTACTGGAGCCAGTCTGCTACACAGTTTACAGATTTCCCTGCTCAAACACACCTACTAAGCATGGTAATTAGGTAATTAAGGTGTGTTTGAGCAGGGAAACCTGCTAACTGTCTTGCGGACTGCCCCCCGTACCAGAATTAGGGAACCCTGTAATGTGGCAATAAAACGGTGCCCTGTACACATTTGTACCTAAATGAATTCCAGATACATTTTTTTCATATAATTTGCTGTAGTGGAAATATTCAAACAGCATTACTGTGAGTGCAGCGTGCTGACTCACTAGACTCGGACCTCGAAGTTATTTTGTACGCGACACATCTCCAAGCTGAATAAATAAAAGGTCTTGAATCCGATCTTTTCGTATAGTTTATATTTTTACCGTATACTTAAAACTAACAAAACAAAAGACGAATTCCTACTCTATAAAAATACAGTATCCGATGTGAAGGTCAAAAAACTGTAATGCGGGGCGCAGAGCTTCTGCCGTCTTCTGCGTCCTTTTCATAACAAAACTCAGTAGCCAATCAAATTGCATCACGTGACAACTACGTTTAAGGTTCCTAACTCTACATTATAACAAAATACTCAAAATTCAACCATTACTAAAGTATCAAACTCAAATATGTCAAATGTGCATATGTATTTACAACACAAAAAATGGCTCTAACAATTACTTTGTTGAGATATAAATTTACATGGACACATCCATAATCCTTTTGTATACATCTTAAATTATGAAAATAGCATTTCTAAGAAGATGTGCTGTATAACTTGCTTTGCTTTTTATCTCCTAATGTAATGTCTTCCAGCTCCAAATAAATTATGACAAGCAGCTTGGTAATTTAATCATCCACGTCCTACAAGCCAGAAATCTGGCACCCAGGGACAATAACGGCTACTCCGACCCCTTCGTCAAAGTCTATCTGCTGCCAGGAAGAGGGTAAGCAGTTACTCGATCGTGTGTCACACAGGTGGCTACATGACTTTCAATGCAGTTGCATATTTCCCCTTTAGGGTTTTCAGTATTGGTCTTCATGAAGACGGTTTAGTGCAATTAAAGTACCACAAATGCTGCAAAAATGCCGTTTTCCTTTCCTATAATTGAACTCCCTACTAGGAGAACTTAAGAAGATACAAATATAGATGCAATTCAGCAGGTGGAACTTGTCCTTGGATTTGCAGCTAAATGTTAGATATAGATTTGTAAATTACTTGGTGGCTGTTTTAAAAGACCTAATTTCAGGCGTGAAATTTGCTTCGATCTTAATTTCAGTATGACTGTGGTATTTGAGTAAGTGCTCTTTTAAATAATTACAATGGGCGGTTTTTGGGAACATCTTACGCATTTAACCCCGCATCTGGGAGTGTTTTCAGAAGCGCTCAGATCTTATCTAAAGAGACTGAGGCGGCGTGTCTTTGAATTGATTTTTATGATTTATTTGAAGTTATTTAGCATTTGCACTCCTGACATTTTGTGGTGGACACAGGCAGAGATGCCGTTGGGGGCCTTACACTTTCCACAGGCTCTTCAATATGTAATATTATGTAATGTAAGGGGAGCCCAAAATACAATTTATAGCTTTGACACTAGAAACAGGTCTTTTAGAGATTATATTACACTATTTCATATTTAGTTATTGTTTAAAGTAATGAATTGTCCCCAGTTTGTGCATATGGTCAAGTTATGTGTCCAGTACCTTAATTCGTATGTATGTTGTAAAAGCATGTTAGTCAGCCTGTCTGTTTAAATCCCACTATTTTCTTAAGCTTGCTTATTTGTTTATTTTCCTTTTATATAAAATTTTGTTTCCCCTAAACACATTATGAAGGATATCACCACAGGTGACTCTGTAAAAATGACTACATAAACTGACGTCTGAATATAATCTGAAATGTTTGTTCCTTGGTGTTAGTTGTAAATATTTCCTGATGCAATATTTATTTTTAAATGTTTGCAAACCTGCCTTGAATGCCAGCATTTTAACAGAGAAATATAGCACAAACCATATCCGGACGAGCGGCTGTGGATGATGAATAGATGCATTTGCTAATATATTTTAATATTATTCTGTTGTTTGAAGGTTTTGACATGATTTGAATAAAACCAAAGACAAATGCTATATGGAATTCAGGCTAGTCCATGATTAAATTAAAATGGTTTTATTACATTTAAATTGTTACTACTTTAAAAAAATCTGCATGACCTTTATTCTGGTTGACAACATGACAAACTTCCAGGGGACGATATTATGATTGTTTATCGATGCATAAATTGTAATTATTGCAGATGCTGTTTTTATTTCTTTGTGACTTGTGCACCTGAGTTGTATTTATTGTCTTTATTTGTGTTTTACACGCCTTCTTTCTTTCTGACTGATGTTTTGTCGAATCTGTAATTGTTTCAAACCCCACCTCCCAACCCCCACACCCCTGGACCTACAGCCAGGTCATGGTTGTTCAGAATGCCAGGTAGTGTGGCACTTCTCTTTGCTTTACTTGTCCCCACTTGGTGTTGTTCATCCTCGTACATGTAGCTGGGCCACGTCTCCAATCCCAGCCCCCACAAATTTCGAATGATTGTCTAATAATGCAAAAAAAGAGAAAAATTTGTGCCCCATTGAACCTCTTTTAAACATCCAAATTGAGACATGAATTGGCTACAAAAATACACATAAAAATGACCTTGTAGTATTAGACAATGCCATCGCCTTCATCGACTGTCCAGCTGAAATCCATCCAGTATATTGACATACTTCTGAATCTCCCATTTCTCTGGTCCCTGTTGTCAGCTCATGTGGTTTAATTTCCACATTTGCTCTCATTCTACATGCATTGCATTCATCATTCACACAGTATCATAAATGCACTCTTGTTTAATATATACAATTAACACAGGCATAAACCTGTCTGTGAAATGATTACTGAGAAATTTGTGCATCATCGATCACATCGCTTACAGTGCAACATTGATATTCTTACCCTCTGTCGCCTGTCTTCAGGTATGCTGCTACTCCGTGAATTTTGGGTCAAACACTCGCCAGTCTGTTTGCACTTGGTGTCTGTGAGCTCCGACAGCCTTGTACTGAGTTCCTGCGTCCTCACCAATGGTAACAATGTGTTTTGCCACAGTGCTGAGAACAAGCGACGGACCAAGCATGCTCAGAAGAGCCTGAATCCAGAGTGGAACCAGACTGTCATTTACAAGAACATCCACTTGGAACAGGTATGGCGTTGCCTTGATGTTCATATAGTCCCTCTCCTTGAGTCAAGGTGTACTGGTGTCCAGCTGTCTTGGGGGGGGGGGCGTTTCAAACAAACTTTGGAGGGGGGGGATGGTAGTTCAAAGCCATATTTTTACTACGTAGCTACTTACCTTCACTGCCTCATATACCATTTTTCAAGCAAGGGAAGAGGGTGGTGATGATCAAATTTGCAGAGGAGATGTTTGTGGAGTAGGGAAGAGGGGGGGTATTGAGAATAATTTTTCTCACGAGTTATTGACCATGTGGTCTAAAGTACATTGTGTTTCACTCTGGATTCATAGGTGGAGTAGTGGCTCTGAGGTTGGGGGTCTGTGCCAGCAATCGAAAGGTTGCTGGTTCGAATCCTGTGAATGCAAGGAATGATCCTACTCGGTTGGGCCCTTGAGCAAGGCCCTTAACCTGCTATTGTTTCTTCCTGGATATGATGTTTACCTACACCCAGCCCTGCTAGGAGGTCCTCCAACTTACAGGGAAAATTTGAGTATTTGTAGCATGATTGGCATTTCATCCAACATTAAAAAAACTGATGCTGTTCCGTTTGGACTAACGTGGTGCTGAGGTATCACTTGCTGCATGGCTGCACTTGGGTCTCATGATCCCTGAGGTGGTTCATCATGTGGTGGCTGTGGCAACGTACTGTAATCAGTGCGCACTCCTTACCACTCTCTGGATGCAGACTAGAGACCACCATTTCAGTACTTAGACTTTAGAGCAGGGGTGCCCAACTCCAGTCCTGGAGGGCCGGAGCCCTGTGTAGTTTAGTTCTTTCCCTGTTCCACCATAAATGATTCTGCTAAAGAGCTGTGTGGTATTTAGCACAAGGAGTTGAATCAGGTGTGTTAAATGAGGGGAAACCCAAAGATGTTTATGGCTCTGGCCCTCCAGGACTGGAGTTGGGCACCCCTGCTTTAGACTAAACAATTAATGAATAAAAGCCAGAAGACCATCGACATAGTTTGATAGGAGAAGCAAACTACTGGGGGTCCAAGGTCAATTGCCTGCCCACCCCCTCAGGCATTGAAACAGACAGGCTTTCATCATTGATAAAGTTTGCTGTGTCTCAAGTCAAAGGTCACTGGGAGGAAATGGAAGCCCCCTATTTTGGGGAGATTTGGAAATTAACAGAAGGGCTGTGATCTGGAACAGCATTTGTGGCTCTTGGTGGAGCCCTGTGATCTGTCATTAATGTACCACCCCGACTGTCACTCATCCTGGTAGCTAAGTTTTTAATTACACTGATGTTCTTCAAAGGGGTCTTGGGCTGTGGAGTTCTGTAGATTCAGCATGATAGAAGGGGGGCTCAGATCTGCACTACCTCATTTTGCTTCCTTTCAGAGCTAGAAGTTGCATTTAATTTGTACTATATTGTGTTAATTTAAACTCCAGCAAAATTAGTTGCAGTCTTGCAAGATGTTACTTGATTCTTCCCATGTTGTTGCACGAGGATTAGTACAATCAGCTGTGATGTACAAATTAAATCCGAGGCCTGGGGGAGGTGGTTTGTTCTGAGAATCTACTGAGAGGAATGTGAGATATCCAAGGTTGTCTTGAGGATAGAGGTTGAATGCAACATCTCCGGTGTGTCTCTACCTACTCTCTGTCTACCCTTTCTGATTGGTTCATCTTGTTCCATCAGAGGTTTCATTTTGAGACATTTTAAACCTACTCACTTTAGGATTCAAAGCAGTGCTAGCATTCACTTTCTCATAACCCTTGATATGTCTTTAAACCCAGCTGAAGAAGAAGACCCTGGAGGTGACTGTCTGGGATTATGACAAATCCTCCTCCAATGACTTCCTTGGAGAGGTAAGCTGACAGCTGGAGATGCTGGCGTGTAGGTCCGACCATGCTAGATGCTAACTCCAGCAAGGGCCACGCCCCCTGTCAATGTCCACACCCCTGGTGATGACCATGCTCCCTGTCAATGTCCACACCCCTGGTGATGGCCAAACCCCCTGCCAATGCCCATTCTTATTGTCAATGTCCACACCCCTGGTGATGACCATGCCCCCTGTCAGTGTCCACACCCCTGGTGATGACCATGCCCCCTGTCAATGTCCATATCCCTGGTGATGACCATGCCCCCTGTCAATGTCCACACCACTGGTGATGACCATGCCCCCTGTCAATGTCCATATCCCTGGTGATGGCTATGCCCCCTGTCAATGTCCATATCCCTGGTGATGGCCACGCCCCCTGTCAGTGTCAACACCCCTGGTGATGACCACGCCCCCTGTCAGTGTCAACACCCCTGGTGATGGCCACACCTCCTGTCAGTGTCAACACCCCTGGTGATGGCCACGCTCCCTGTCAGTGTCAACACCCCTGGTGATGACCACACCCCCTGTCAGTGTCAACACCGCTGATGATGGCCACACCTCCTGTCAGTGTCTATACCCATGGTGATGGCTATGCCCCCTGTCAATTTCCACACCCCTGGTGATGGCTACGCCCCCTGTCAATTTCCATACCCCTGGTGATGGCTACACCCAATGTCAATAGCTTCACCCCTCGGTGAAGGCCACTACTCTAAGGTAATGGCTCTCTGGATCCCCAGGTGTTGATCGACCTGTCGAACACGGGGCAGCTGGACAACACGCCCCGCTGGTTTCCCCTGAAGGAGCAGAGCGAGAACATCGACCACGGCAGGCCACACTCAGGACCGGCAGGGGCCCAGCAGTCCCCTAAACCGTCGGTCATCAAAAGCAGAAGCCATGGCATCTTCCCCGATCCGTCCAAGGGTAGGGGAGTCTTTACATCACACCGCCCCCACCCTGCCCCCCCACCCCACCAGCCCTCCCCACCACATCCCCCGTTCTGTAGGGACGCTGCTCTGTTTTCAATTGTATCGTACGTTGTAGCTTTGGCACCATGCAGTTTTCATACCTGTCAGTTCCATGAATACGCTGAACATGGAGCGGACCATGTGTCCTTGAGCCCTGGATGCCACCAGCCCTGCTGTACAGGGCTGAAGGGGCGAGATGGTGGACTGGGGTCTTTCAGGCCCGGCTACCACCAGCAGCAGTTCAGCTGTGTTGTCTACTGTGATGTCTGTTGTGCCCCCTGAAAACTGACTTGGCTGTAGTTTTAAAGTCGGCCTGTGGGTGGCGCCATTTTCCCCACCTGGGCCAGTTCACAGGGGGCTCAACCTTGTAGCACATTTTGCAGCAACAAAACTAGTCTGACTTATATAGGCGCTACTGTCATTTAACTGTCCAATAAAAAAAAAAAAAAGTAGCATCAAGTAAAGATGAGTAACATTAAACACATTGTTAGTTTGCTAAGGGATTTTCAAGATGTACTGAAGGCTTTCCCTGAAGTCTGCTCTCCCTTATCTGTTCCTGTACAGTGCCACGCCCAAACGGCGGGCGCCTTACGCCCGTCTTGTTTGCAGTGTCAGCCTTACGTTTGCCAGCGATGCAGAAGCGAATGACCGTCCATGTTGTTTTAGACATGCAGGTGCCCACTATTGAGAAATCTCACAGTAGTCCTGGCAGTTCCAAGTCCTCCTCCGAGGGACACTTGCGCTCTCATGGACCGTCACGCAGTCAGAGCAAAAGCAATGTCACTCAGACCCAGCTGGAGGACGCGGGCGTTGCTATATCGGCCGCCGAAGCTGCCGCCCATCAGCTCCGACTCCAACCAAGTAAACGACGCAAATAACTTGCTCCGCATGGCAGCTTACCTCTCATCCGTTGCTACCTCTGTCCTTTCGCTCTCGTCTGTTTCCCTCCCCAACCCCCCCCACTCCCTCCGTCCTTCTTCTTGACTGCTGTAAACACGGTCCACCTGCCATGCAGTTTTACGTTCCTGTATGTCCCTCCTTGTGTAACTGCAGAGTTCACCTCTTGGCGATTTTGACAGCGACTGCCCCCCCCCCCCCCCCCCCAAAAAAAGGGGGTGAGCCCGTGGGGGGGTTTGTGGGGGGGGCGCCCCCCCGCGGGGCGGGGGGGGGGTGGGTGGGGGGGGGGTGGAAGGGGGGGGGGGGGGTGTGTGGGG
>JABFEA020000001.1:5900719-5920019 GCA_019775915.2 Cyphomyrus plagiostoma | reverse complement strand
CCCCTCCCCCCCCCCCCCCCCCCGCCCCCGCCCCCCCGCGGCGCGCCCCCGCCCCCGCCCCGCCCCCCCCCCCCCCCCCCCAGTGCGGCGCAATCAGAAAGCCGTGTTCGCCCCTGGAGTGCATCGGTGACTTAGCACTTGGCATCGGGTGAGGAGACGTGTTCTTCTGCTTGGGTGCAGTGATGGAGGACACATCATGCGACTGGCAGAGGGGTTTGACCCCGGGTCATTCTGTCCTGGGACTGGGAAGACCCCTGCCCACGTTCCACCTCTTCCTTCCGGTGCTCCTTGGTGACCCGGTGCTCATTTAAACCTCCCCTTTCGACTGGTGACCGCCTGCTCGCCCGCCATGCAGGTTAATGTGTAAAACTGTAATCTGCTTTACGTAAACCGCTTCGGATAATCTGAGACGCGGCTATACAGGCGCAGCCAGCCTGTTCCTTTTTAAAAGCCAGTGTGAAATGTGACACCATATAGCAGATCTAAAGTTCTCAGGCTGCATAAAATAGATGTAGGACTGATCTAATCTGAACCGCCTGCCGCTCAGTAGCCTGTGAAGAAATACGTTCAAGCAAGCCGTTCTTGGAATCATAATTCAGAACCTGAAGTTAATATAAAAGCTGGAAAGGTTAAGTGAAGTTTAAGACGTTCCCTAAAATAAAAGGCTTCTTGGGTTCAAAATGTCATATGACAGTAGACCAGATGACGATGTTATGTTTTGGGATTCAGTTTTCAAAATTTGTATTTGAAAGCAATTTGCCAGTGTGTTGACTATCGCAATACTGTTTTTTTTTTTCATTCGTTATAGTCTTTGTGATCATCTTCCAGATTTAAAAATATCAAACTGTCGTCTGCCTATAAAAAAAGAATAGAGTATTAAAGAGCTGTGAGCGGCTGCTGCATGTCAGTCCGAGATAAATGGTTTATGGTCTATTCATCAATATTTACATTGGAAGAGTTTTTTATGTTTCTGGGCTGACATTGTGGGCTTAGAAGCCCAGTAGGGGGCGACTGCTCTACATTCTACGGGGAAGGTTTGACTAAAGAGAGAGGATGGTTCATTTTTTATGATTCCAGCCTGATCTCACATGCAGGGACAGATGCATGTGATACCCCCAGAAGGATGGCATTAGGATGGAGATGATAAATTATGCCATTGGCAGTACCTGTGTAGTGGCAGTTTTTGTCTCGTCTTTAACAGGCTCTGGTTGTAGCTCAAACCACATGCCATCTGTTCCAGACAGAAAAAGAAAACAACAGTTTTTTCTTACTTTTTATATTTTGCAATTTTGTAATAAGAAAAACTAGATGTACTTGGTACTTAATTTGACCGGAGGGGACAGTCTATTATGTAACGAGATGAATCAGACTTTCTATCTGTTCATTTCACAAATAGTGTGCCTCTGCTTAATGCATTCAAGGGGTTTATATCAAAGCTGTTTTGGAACAATTTCCATTGCTTTTCCTATATTTCTGTGCCTCTGCAAACAAGATCTGGCATATTCGTGATTCGCCCAAGCGGTGATTGATTTAGCATTGACTTTGTGAGAGATGACTCCTCTGAAGTTCCATGTATCTCTGTAATGTCCTTTTCTTCTGAGAACCTGTCACAATATCTGGGACTTGGACTGTCATGTAGTCAGTACACTCTTTACTCTGTTTTCAGCTCTTCACAGGAAGGGAGGCCTGTCATTGTACTGGTTATGGTTCAAGCCAGTTGAGTTTGTGCAGGTTCCTGTATGAGATTTATTGCTGTTCTTCCACACATGTGCGTCACAGAGAGCCACAGGAGCAGGTAGGGTCTTGCTCCAGGGTCTGACGGTGAAGCCACTCTGCTGACACTAGGATTTCAACTGCTGACCTTCTGATCCCAGTAGCCTATCCCACTGAGCCACACGCCACCACCACCCCAAAGTGAATCAGTCACACAATACAGCTGAATACCCTCACCACTAGGTGGCACATTTCTACTGCTAGACCCATACTTTTAGAAGTGATACTTGTACTTGATTAAAAGTGTGGGGAGGAAAATCTCTCTCATGGGTTTCCCCCCACAGTCCAAAAATGTGGTTACATGAACTGGTGGCTCTAAATTACACACGGTGTGTGACTGCCTGTGTAAGGGAGTGCCCTGTGGTTGGGTGGCATCCCTCACTGGGTGCCCTCCTGCCTTATGCCCTGTGATTCCTGGGATACAATCCAAGCTTCCCATGATCTCGGATAGGTTACGTGTTTATGATGGGTGATGAAATACTATGATTCTTATTTTCCAACAGCACTGTCTCTGAGGCATTGCATAATAAAATGGTTTATGATTTAAGATAATTATTAAGTTTTCTTTGAGATTAATTCACTCTTAATTAATTCAGATTTCAATTTTTATCCTTTTTTTTAAAAAAAAAGAACTTTCTGTATGGCATGATGGTGCGGTGGTTAGCACTGTTGCCTTATGCCTCTGGGGCCTGAGTTTGAGTCTCCGCCTGGGTTACACATATGTGGAGTTTGCATGTTCTCCCTGTGCCATCATGGGGTTTTCTCTGAGTACTCCAGTTTCCCCCCACAGTCCAAAAACATGCAGAAGTTGATTGAAGTTTATAAATTGTGCATGTGTGAATGTGCCCTGTGATGGGCTGGCCCCCCATCCAGGATTCCTCCCAGCATCGTGCCCATTGCTTCTGGGATAAGCTCTGGTCCCCCCTGTGACCCAGTAGGATAAGATGGATGGAATTTCTTTATGTTAACATAATGCTCATTATGTGAGGGATGGCTTTTTGTTTATGAATTTTTAATCAAAAACGTGGGCTAGAATATAAATGGATCTGGAAGTATCATTTATTTATTTAATCTTAATTATGTAGAGAGACGTACTCTGCTAGCATGCGGGTCACGGGGAGTACAGAGAGCGTAAGATTCTCATCACGGAGATGCTTGTATAGTTGACGCTCCCACGTTGTCCTTGTATCTGCTTACTCTCCGTTGCTAAGGCTGGCTCACTACTAATGCTCGTGCGCTTAAGAGAATGTACACTATCATTTATTACAGCGTCGATCTTACAAGCTTGCATTTTTATCGTCCTGTAGTGACAGCGACCAGACATGCTTAACAGGACCTCCGCTTCTTTCTGCTCTACATCACCAGCAGTTCAGACACGTGAGCAACCCCCCACCCCCACACACGCACACACACACACACATACCTGTGTTACAAGTAGCCTACGTTTGTGAGTGGTGTTAGGGTGAGTTGATCGGGCCAGTTATCCACACACTGTAAGGCTAATAGTATAAGCATGGTATAATTTGTGGGCCATGTCATTAGTGTAGCGCATGCTTAGCAGGACTTGCGTTGAATCGTGTTTCCATCTGAACGTGATCTTCTTTGATGTGGAGCACCTGCTGCTGCCACATTTTGTCTCTTCAGTCATCAAAAAACACTTGGATAAACCGATTCAATACAATGTATCATCACGGAAGAGATGTGCTCTCCATTAAGTCTGTGCAGATGTGGCCGTTCCTCAGCCCAGAGAACCCTGTGGGAAACAGTTACAGGCCACGAGGGGGTTGGGGGCAAGGGTGGGGGGGAGTTACTGATGTCTGCCTGCTCCCACCTTGTTACGCTTTTTCCCCTGTTCATTTTGACGGAAAGCGGTTCTCACGTTTCTCGAAAGACCAGGAAAGGATACCTTTCAGGGTTACGTCATGCTTTTAACAATACAGTGACACTGACCTGTCACAATCCCAGGTAACCTGTGTCAAACTAATAAACTCACCTTTAAAGGACTTTCCTTATAAATGGCAGTCTTGGGAGAACTTATATGATTGCAGTTTCATAAATGAGTGTGCGGCCGTTTTTGTCTTCAGTCATAAAGGTGTGGTTGCCTTTGCAAGATCATTTTGAAAGGTTTTTTGGTTAGCCATACGTATCTGTGTAATTAGTGGTTTTTAAAATGAATAATTTACACTCTGTATGATTTACGTGGTTGTATATATGCTGTCATGTGCTTGCATTGCTTTTAGGGGAAAAGGTGTGCCCAGCAGATGAGAAATTGCGCTTGAATATGGCCCACTTCCTTGTTCATCTGCCCCCACCCCCCAGTCAGTTTGTGTCACTCATATTTTGTTCAGTTTAATTTTTTCATCCAGACCGAACACTTGGTATAAATGATTATCTTTGCGTCACACTTTATTTTGCAGTTCCGAATTGCCAAATGGACATCGCTATTTCACTTTCAATACATCTTTTAAAAATAACGTGTTGTCATGGAAACATTGTTGCTAAAAAGCAAATGACCAAAGACTTTTTGCATGGTTTTTAGCCAGAGAGAACTGAGTGGATAAAAAAAACCTAAAAAGCATTTTTTTTCCAAAAAATCATCTTTTAAGGAATCTGTAAATTTATATTAATTTGTACATAAACACCAATTTAAAGGCTTTTCCTGGCCTTGAAATGTTTGATCTTTGTAAGTGTAATGTTTTACATATAAAGTAATTCACACGGCCTAGCCTAAAGTTAAAATCAGGCAAAGGCCCCCCTGAGGCACGCCGAACACGAAAGCCAAGAACTGCCAGCTTTGTTACCCTAAAAAGTATTATTCTGTTCGCAAAAGCCTGCAGGTTTTTATACAGAACTGAATCAAAAATGTAATAATAAAATACAAATCGCTTTGTGGTCAGGAAATGTGTTTTCCATTTATGTGTTTATGAGGTTAATTTTTAGTAACGTGATGCAAATTTGTATTTTCCGTCTGTTTTGCATATTAAAGCCCCTGATAGTTTCTTTGTATTCCCATTTACATTAAATCTTTCTGCTGTAGTGATCCTCTTATACCCTTAGCCTTTGTCCTTTGGTAAGTTTATCTTATTAATGCGTTTTCAGGTCATAAACGTCCCCATTCTTTTCCACCATTAGACGGACGGCGGACTGAAATCGTACTGTCCAGGCAAACTGAAAGCCGGGTATATTTAACCTTGGTTGTGACCTCTCAGTCACCCCAGTCACAGTAAAAGTGTGATCTTTGCCTCTTTTAATTCATGCTTCCTGCGAGCGTCTCGCTCCACCTGCATGGCGGCGGCGGCCGCATCAGCATCCGCGGGTCTCAGAGGTGCGCGCGCTGTTGTGAGGAGGTAGTGTGCCGTCGCTAGGCAACAACTAGAAAATCCCCCATCCCAGACCAGCTCCACCTGCCTCCGCCTCGTTCTTTATTTAATTAAATCGTTGGCCGTGAAAGTGCATTCAGCACGCCTTATACGACAGGCACGGATTCTCGGTGCATTTGGCAAAAACTGAAATAAATTGGGAAAATGAATGGAAATAAGTGTCGTAGTCACGGCTTACTGGGCCGTCTAAGGTGTCCTCCTTACGGCTTCCTTTTTACAGTATGGTTATAAATGCTGTCGCCAGGGCCTTGGGCTGAATGTATTATGGGCAACTCCATTCGGTATCTGCTTAATGCATATTACATTAAAGCTGTTCTTGTATATGCTAAATTAGGCCGGCAGAATGCCTAATTGCATGAATTGAAAAGTCAATGAAAATTAATTAAAAATGAGTTAATAGGCGCACACTAAAACAGTGGTGTATTCTCTCTCTCACTCATATATATATATATATATATATATATCTATATATATATATATATATATATAATTCTCTAGTTATTACCAAATTAAGTAGGATATCTGCATTATATATAGGCCTAGGCTGATTTTAAATTGCACGTTGATTAAGTGAATAGAATTTACCGGAATTCATCGCGTTGTCATGATGATGCAAAGTCTGAAACGTCGTCCTTTGTATCATCTTACTTTCTCAACGTTTTCAATAATCTAAAGAGGGCTGTTGGAAATTTAGATTAGGGGTATCATGAAAGGATTAATACTTCGTCATTGATTTAGTGGAGCACAATGCAGGCTCCTTTGATGTTCCAGTGCCTGTAGCTTTGGGGAGAGACTGCGGTAAATTGCGATTAAAGGAGTGAGTTAGTAACCCCATAAAATCCCGGAGCCTTCGCTTCCAATGCAAACCGGTGGATTTTTCGAATTTTTTCGAAATTTTCTGATATTTTACAGACTTGCGTGGATTGCTGTTCGACAGATACAGAAACAGGCGCTCCGGGGCCGCTCGCAGAGCTGGCCGCGCCCACGAAGGCGTAATTCCCGGCGTGATTGTTCATTGCGTGCGTTAATTTGCTTAAGTGCATGCTTCATGGGTCCGTGTTTCCGGGTCGATCGATCCTCACAGGTTAAGGATTCAGCGTGCACAGTTGTCCCATACTATAATCTGTTTTAGTTCAGATTTAGATTGGAAATACCAAACGTCATTTTTTTCCAGAGGTAATAAAACAACTATACTATTGTGGATGAACCATATTTGTCCCACTTAACTCGGAGCTCTACCCTAAACGGATTATCTAAGAAAATAATTTGGCTACACATTCCAACAAGTCGGTCGTTTCTGTGTGCGTGTGCGCGCGCGCGCGCGCGCGTGCGTATAATTACATTACATAGGCCTAATTACCATATCTGCTTCCAGGTTAGATCTGTGCAGAATGTCTTATTAGTAAATCAGTAATGTTAGAGGTTCAGATATATTTACATAATACTTGTGAAATTAGTTGAACCACAGTTGTGTTTGCATCCACATGCATTTGACTTTCGATAGTACCAAATTACATGTAAGTTTTTAATTAAAAACAGTACAAAATACGAGTAACACAAATACAAGACTTCTCTCACACGGCAATAAACCTATTGAAATGGCGTCCCCACCTGCTAACCCCGCCCGACCATGACCGAGCGCCATCTAGGCGGGTGTTGCGCGAACAGACCGATTTTTCTTTAATTTTCCACTTTGTCCAGATGGTGTGTCCCCGGGGTGCTGTTCTCGATTTCAATAATCAAAGCATTTTGTGATTGACGTAAAAGCAGTCGGCATGAGGTCAGCACCATACCGTGTGACGTTTTCATTTTTTTTAATTGAAGTTGTTAGTTATGCAGCGTTAATACAGCGAATAAATAGCCTACATTGGATTACGAATACATATGATCTGCGTGATCCTCTAAGTACCCTATGTTACGTTCATCAGCTTTCTTCGTTACCTATCGCCACTTAATATTCTACATTTGCAGATGCCTGCAATATAATGTAACTGTAAACCTGGTATCTTTAGGTTTGTAAGTCCTCCTATTTTTATTGCCATTATTCATTGTACTAGTTTAGTGGTTTAAATGCAAGACTTTATTTACATTGCAAGACTTTTTGGCAGTGCAATTTCCAGTATAGTCATTCACAATCGCTAAAATGTGTCCACAGATGTCAGTAGCATCTCTGACTGGTCTGGGTAGAATTATGCACCTATTATGTACAGAGTTCTCAAGAGATACCTAAAGCTAAACGCACCTTTCTGTTCATCCAGAGGCTGTGAAATTCAAAAAGTGTTTGGGACTCTGTCTAACGGGCCTTGAGTCCTGAGATCCCAGCAAAGGGATATGATTATTCAGCACGTCAGACACTGAAATCTGGTATTTGTCAAGCAAAGAGTGCACACAGAATTTGTATTGAAATAGTATTTCTGGTGTGTGTCACCAGTGGCTGAAAAGGTGAGCTCTCTTTGCCCAGTTCACCTCCCAGTGGATCTAAGAGGCAATACATTATTCTTATTACCTATTTCTAATAAAACATATTTTTGTTTAATTAGGAGTCTGCTGGCAATGTTTTAGATATAATCTGTTAATTATTCCTAGGTAGGAGTGTTATTCCTACGTTTTTTTTATTATTATTTATTTATTTTTTGTCTGTGGCCGTGGATGAAAGGCTGGTGTAAACATTAATTAATCATTTTTTGGATATAACATTTTTTCTATGAAAATATTATATGGACCTACTTGTGTAAAACATAACAATCTTACATAGTATTAACTGAAATATCAATAATGATCTGTGGCATGATATCTTAAATGTGTAGTTAATTTCTGTTTTACAAGCATTTCAAAGTGTGAGATACCTCAGTCGACCCCGTTTTTTATTTGCGTGTTGGTGTTTGATGTTGCCTTGCGAGGATTCAGTTGAGTATAGTGGATGTCACACTTTCTCATTTTGACTCAGCGTTAAAATATTACTCTGCGAGAATGGACCACCATTTTTAATAGCATCCTACTACTGTGATACTAATCGCGAGGACTTCATAATGTTCTCCAGTGAGGCAACCATGCAAAAAATGAGCCTGACACCTGTGACTTAAAATTAATTTCATTCAGAGTAACTCACTGCATTCATTATAGTTTGACGACAAATTGTCTCCTCCCACTCACACCCTCCCCAGCCGTATAAATATAAAAGCGAGAGCCGCATATCTTACCCTAAATTAGGGGTTTTCTTACAGCACGTAAATGTCATTTAAAGATTATTCGAACGATCCATTAACGTTCAGTGGCCGTCGGAAGGGAGGGGTGTTCACTTGTTTTTCTCACCTCCAAGTTTGCCGACGTGTTTGTAGAGGAGGCTGAGGTGCTGTTTCAGATAAGGTGGCGCTCGTACGGACTTGCGGAGCCGCTCTCTCTTCCTTGTATGGAAGGCAGTGCTTGAACATCATCAGCCGAAGGGGGGTGGAGGTACCCATGCAAACTGATCTGCCGCTGTCTCAGATGGGCTTCCCGTTGCAGAGGTTGGAGAGATAAGGAGATCAGCCGCCAAATCTGGACGCCGGGTCCCTCGCATGGAAATCGGAAAAGCGGCGGTAAAGACGAAAAGCAAACGATAAAAGCCAGCTGATATTTGATTCAAAGTAGCCTCGATGGCGGCGGATCAGACGAGCTAGCGGGGGCAGCGAAGTGTGGTTACGGGAGGTGGACGCGTTTTTCCTGCCGGGATCGGGGCGTACTGCGCTCTGCGTGGGATCTGACCGACAGCCATGGATACTTGTAGGATTTCAGTGGCCGCGCTGCTGCTCCTTGTGGCTCTCAGTCGCCTTTCCTCAGCACAGTTTCCTACACCAGCTATGTAAGTAAGGAGCATCCCGGGTGGGGTGGGGTGGGTTGGTGTTGGAGAGATCCCAGTCCGAGTATCCCAGATGTTTGTTAAAGGCTTTGCCACACGTCCGTGGCTGGGGATGAACTGGGAGCGTGTCGGTCTCCGTCAGGGCGTATTAACGCAGCCTGGGATGATGGGGATGCGGAACTCGATCGGGATAAAATATCGTTTTAATGACGGCACCATTGTTTCGCTTATTGTGAACACGGTGTGTGTAAACGCCGGTTTAACTGTCAGAACGCCATATGAACGCATTAGTTAACTACTTTAATCCGGAGCGTGTTCGTTTGGAGGTAACTTTCGCTTGTAATGCTTTGTTCATATATCAGATACCAGACTTGAGGCTTTTTTCAGTAACATCCAGCGTGATGTGTCTAACGTGTTCGGTAGCTTATTTTACTTCCGTTATGTGATTATTGGGTATAGCTATAGCGAATGAAATAAGACACTCAGTGCTTATGAATAAAGTTACCTTACATCATCAGATATAAACTTGGGTGTCTTTACGGTCACACAGTGTCTTCAACTTGTTGCAAGCGTGTATCGCCCTTCTTAAATATAGCCGTGTGATTCGGTATCTGACAGTGCAATCCCAGATATGTCGCATAGCAATGAAAATAGGACAAAAGTGAAAAATAAAAAGATGAATGACACTGAAACTGCAATTTAATATATAGTAACACAATGTGTTGTTACAGTTTTTCATATTTTTATTATAAAATTGTCTGCTTAAGTAAGCTGATAATCACAGTACATGTCATCGATTGAAACAGATAATCATCTTTAATTGTGTCAGCAGATAATTAATTGTCTGCACTGTCACCGTAACTATAGGAAAATACATTTTTGTGATTTTTGCCTTTTTGGATGAAAGTACATCATTCTTTCCTTAATCCACCCATTTTTTAAATGAGGAAACATTGGTGCTATAATGTATCTGTAATCAGCTGTTTTATCACAAATTTATTTGGATTCAGTTTGGATTTTGATTTTGGGCAGGTTTGAGTGTCTAGATTGTTGGGTGTTATCCATGCCTGTCTGAGGGTTATGATCACTGTGAGTAATTTGTATGTCTGTGGAGATCGGGCATGGGGGGGAGTTGGCGATTGATTATTTTTGCTGGACCAAACTAGGCCACTTTTTGTTTGGGAAATCTGATGTATGACCAATCAGTGCATTGGTGAGAGCCCCCTCAGGTAGAGCAGGTGTTTACTATGCAGGGGAGGAGAGGAAAGTTTTGGATGCATTTTGTGGCTCTTAGATATTGTGTTTCTTAAAACGGTGAGATAAAAAGCCAAAGGGTCGTGATTGGTGATCTGCCTCAGAAATCAGCAGTCAGAAGATGCCTGTCCAGCATGCCGGAAAGCACTGGACATCTTCACACTGAAAGGACTGCGTGTTCCCTGCGCTTGGCGTCATTAGCGCCCCAGCCATAACGTTGTTCGTGACATGGATACGGTGCTGTAATCTCCTGGGTGATGCCAAGAAGGGTGACAAAAGGAGGGGTCCACCTGGGCACAGCATCTCGCTTTGCACGCTGCGCCCCCTTCTCTCATCTTGCTGCATTGCAGCCTTTGTAATCCATCTCTCCATTACAGTTTATCATTTCAGGGATCTGACACAAGCCATGCCCTTTGTGGTGTCACTTCTGCCCTCTTGCTGAGGTCCCGCCTCATGAGGCCGGTCACCTGTGTGGCCACTGCTGCCCCGCCCATCTACATTGGGTCAAAGGCTAGGCCTCACACTGGCTGTCCCACGTCCTGCAATTCTGGTCAGCATCCCAGTCACCATGGACACCGCTCAGCGGTCCTCAGGCGTCGTTCATCGCAGGCTGGCTCAGGGCCTTGGGTCCGTGGGTGTCGGTGGAAGGGAGCCAGCCATGATGGGCTCGGGCCAGCTGGCTTGGAAAGGACCTCCAGTGTAGAGCAGAGTAGGAGCTCATCCTGGGGTCAAGAAGCCTGCATATTTAAATTTTTTGTCGGGTGCTGATGTTAGGTCTCGGAAAAATCACCTCTGGCTTCTGTTTCAGCATATTTCTGTGGGTGTTTCAGCAGGTTTCCATCCGTCCATCCATCTATTAAACGGTTATCCAGGTCAGGTTGTGGGGGGCACTCACAGCCTGGGGTAACAATCTTGACAGCATGCCAGTCAGGAGATATTTGCTTAGTTAACTGTGAAAGGAATAAGCAAGAAAATAATGGTGTGGTTGTCTCTGGGGAAAAAAAACATGTAAGTACATTAACAAGTTGATATGGGGAGATGGAGTGCCAGCCTCCTGTGTTGGTGTGCTGTATATGAATGAGTGATATCAAGTGATGGAGACATGAGCTGGTACTTGCATGTGCATCCATCAATCTATTAGTCCATTTCCTTTAATTGCCAAAAAAGTACCTCTATACAAATTGACTTAGATTGGACAGAAACAGTAAGGCATCCTGAATGGCTGCCGGTCCATCACAGCACACACTCACACGCCATGAGCACAGAACCAGCTAACCACATGTTTCTGGGCCGAGGAGGTCATGCACACTCCTCACTCTGAGGCAGCGATGGGAATCGAACCCATAGCCCTCGACTTTTGAGGATGTTCTGCTGTGTGTTTTTTGATGAATGAGAACAGCCTAATGTCCAGTCGGGTCGTTGTTGTGACCACCTGGATCAGTCGCATTTATCCAGGCTGATGGCCGCCTTTACCGGTCACATTTCTCTTTTGCGATGCAGGAATGATTGCGCCTGAAGGGGGAAAGGTAAACCTGGCAGGTCCCTGGTAGGCGTTAATAAAATGCTCCTACCCATTTATAAAACTGTCAAAACTTGGTGGGTATTTTAGGACTCTCTGTACTAAGAATGTCTCTGCTGGGTGAGTCACTAAGGAAGGCTGAGAAGCATCTCTGAAGATAGGTTTACTACAGACAACCAGAGAGTAACACACCTTGTACACGGCAGGAAAAGGGATGAGGGTCAGACCGTAACTTTGCATGTTTCAGTTATGCAGCATACAACCAGATTCACATCATGTAATCTCCATATATATTTTGTCATGTTTCAGAAGGCAGCATGACCCTTATTATCGATGGTTTCCATGAAGAGGACAGTGAGGAAAGCATGTTAATGCATCTCATTCATGCGTTTTATCTGTATTAATCGCAATAACTGATGTATGTCTTGAGGAGAGGCAGATTTTCAGAGAATCGCTAAACAGGCCTTCCAACAGAAGTCGGGGTAGTCTTCATTATTAATATACCCCCCAGCTCTTTAGGAAAAAAAAACACTTGGTTTTGCTGACAGATGCTGAAATGCAAGGTGTACCAGGTGCATCTAGTGCCGACTGTGTTTTCTATCCCAGCATATCAACCCCACCCTCAAAGGGCATATCTGGGTTGGGGCCAAACTGCTGCAAATCGTATGTGTGATACCGGTCCAGTTTGGAGCAAATGTTCATCCTGACTCTGGGTAGCATTAGGTCCAATTTGTTGCGATCGAGATAAGGGCGAACGAGCACAGAGCAGTGAAGCAGAGTCCGGGAGCCGTAAATCCAAGGCAAAGGGATTTATTGAGGGCAGACGGACAGACAGGGTACAGACTTCCACAAACGTCAATGACAGATCTGGGGAAACAGGCTTCATTGCGGACTAAATACAGGACATGACCACAGAATAAACGCAGTACAGCTGATGGGATTGAACACGGGGTTAATGAGGAGGGCGTGACACATAGGAGGACTGGACGCGCAGGTCATGACAGAATTTGCCTGGGATCTAGTGCTTCACCCATACTGGCTTGATAAATGCATTGTGGGAAAGCATAGTTCTGCTTGGATTCTATTGCAATATTGTCACCCCAGTTTCCCAGGTTATAGGTGGGGTTGCCACCTCAGTCCTGTAAAATCCTGGAGACCCAGTCATTGACGAAAAATATTACACAAAGTAACACCTTTTCAAAGGTTTAAGTCTGTTTGATTGAGACATTGATAGGAATATTCTGTGTCCCGGAATGAAATTTGTTTTTTTCCACTCCTAGGAGGTCCCAGAAAAATCTGGAGGAGTGACAGTCTGAGCTACTGGCCATATTTGGTTTGCTGCAGTCATTCCTAGGGTGTGGTCTGAGGAACGAGGTTTACAAAATGTGTACCTCATGTCTTGGAATGCTTTAGCATCTGTGAAGTAATGTGCAGAACTTTTGCTCTTTTGTCTAGGGTTTGCCTTTTTTTGAATCCGAATCTTGGGATAAGACAACCTGGGATCTGCCGTTATCTGGCTCTCCGGTTGGTCCCTGGCCTCCCTGCAGACGCTCCAGTTTCAGTGAATGAAATATAGATCCCATCGATCCGTCTGGGGGGCTCAGCCTCACTTCGCCTTGCTGTCCTGCCTGCAAATGTCGGAATTTTGAAAAAGCGTGATCGACCACAGCTGCATGGAATAATGATGCAGACGCTCAACGGTGATCAATGAAGCCTGGGTGCTGATTAGTCGATAATGCTGTCAATCTAAGCAGCGGCTGCATCTTATTCATTTATCACTTTATATGGCTGTCTGATTTGCTGCTGGATATTTAAAGGATTGCCCACCCCCAATGTGTCCTGTGTCCTCGCCAAATATACAACGGCGGTTGCAGAAATGTTTCTCTCGGGGCCCCGTCAATCTCAGTACCAATGCAAAGATGAATTTCATCTCAAAAGTCGAGCAAGAGGCTGCGGGTTTTGCTGCCACATGCGAGCATCGCCATGACGACAATGCATGACGCATTCAATGAGCCAGTGATTGCCAAACAATCGTTTAGGCTGCGCTCCACCTTCTTCCTTGGCATCCCTGGAGAATCCCCAGCAGCGGGCTGACTACTTGCTTTGCCGGTGCTGACATAGTACTGCCATTAGAGGACTTCACAGTGCCTCACGCCTGGAGCACAGGTGAAATCTGTCACCACTAACACCATTAAAACCCAGGGCTTGGGTTTGACTCGTAAGGTTTATTGTGATGAAGTGCTGAGCTCAGAATTCTTTTTGAATTTGCACATCACATTCGGTCCTGGTGAACCATAGTTAGGGTTTTGTTGTCTATCTTTTGGGTCTTGGAAGCAGATCCACGGTTATTAAACGTTTGAGGCCTGTCACATAGTAAAAGGCAGTCTCTTTATTTTCCTGTTGGGAAAATACTATTTGAAATACTATTCATGCAGCAAAATGCCAGTTAGTCTCATGGTGCTAAACCCTTGATTTGTTGAGCCTGTCTTGGCTGTCTCACCTGTGGATGATGCCTTTTTATTATAAAAAATCTTCTCGCAGTCGGGTTACGCTGAGCAACATAGAGAGACTGCGGTCATGAAAGGGTGGTTTTGGGTGGAGGGCACTCTGATTTTTGTCAGTTTGCCGGTTTTTTGTCGGGTGGGGGAGGTGCTCACCTTGACATCAGATTGAATTAAGCTCACCTTTCATCATGGTCCAGGGAGAAAGATTTGTGGAGACAGCCAGAATCCATGAGGGGGATCCTATGTGTAAATAATGTCCTTTCTTATAAGTCAAGCCAGTATCCTTGAAACAAAACTTTTGACAACATTATTTACTGTGTTTTGCAGGGTTTACAGTAGCATGACGCTGTTTTCATTAAAGACGAAGTTAAATCTCTTGGGGCTTTCAGCTGCCCCTGACACAAATCAGTTTCTATTAAAAACTTTTGTCTCGTTACCTGAAGTGATTAGTCGCTAATAAGATTTAATCGTCAGGCATCTGACGCCACAGGGGCTGTGAAATTAGGACTCCGTTCTAAATATGACATCTTCCATGTGATATCCAGGTTACGCCGAATGCCTTTCTCCTTGTTTAAGGAGCGAGCAGACGTTGGCGCTACATTGATCTCACTACCCTGGTAAATGTATCGCTGTGACGTCACAATTTTTCGGAAACACATGCATACTTCATGCTCTCAGACCTTGGTGTCTTACTAGTGTTTCAGCCAAGGGGCGGAGCATTTATGCTTGCCTGTTATAGTGACAGTCACTGTGGACCTTAATTCAGATGTCTCGCCTAATAGTTGGTGGAGTTAATTGGATGTGGCACCAAGAGATGTTAATACTGTGGGAGATGTTAGCTTTGTCAGGTGAAATAAATGCCGTATGAGCAACTGCGTAACCTCAGAAATAGACAGACAAGAGCAGGAGACGTCCATATTGTGTAGCCCAAATTCGTTTTTTATTTATGTAATCTGACTTAGTTCTTGTAGCCTTTATTGTTCCTGATTACCGTAAATTTATGTTACTGTGATTTAGCTGACACTTTATTTTCCAAAGCAATGTACCACTGAAGATTAAATATCAGGGTCAACCAGCATCCTTTGAGCGAATGGGGTTAAGGGCCTTGCTCAAGGGCCCAATGGTGAAACTGCTATGCTGGCCACAAGATTTGAACCAGCGATCTTCCACAGGCACAGAGTAGCACTCCAATGACTGCCACAGTGGGTCTTCGGGTTGAGCCGGTCATGAGTTGATCTTTCCAGAATGGACACAGCTTAAAGAAAGGAATAATGTTTTGAATGCTACACCACTGTCCGTAAATAACCCTCTGAGCTCCAGTTTCTTCTCTATAATTAATACAATGTTGCCACATGATGGTTTGGTGCATACCCGATAATTCTTATGGGTAGTTTATTTTATGTAGTTGATTTATACCCAAATAATCAACACTAGGCCAAACAGCGTACATTATTGTGAATGTTACGAATGATGGTGTTCATTCCTTTAGCCTAAAAACCGAAGCTTTAATCTCACAAAGGACGTTGTGTCGATCCCTGGTGTGTCCTACCCTACTCCTTTAAAGCTATGTGTACATCACCAAACTGATAGCTGTTCAAGGAGACGTAAGACCTCCCAGCCTGGCTTGCAGTCGCGTGGATATTTATATTGGCAAAACCTAATTACTCTCGCGACCGTCCCGTAGGAACCCTGCCTGTGTTTTTTGCGTTAGTGTAACGCTTTCCAGCTGCCCTCCGCTGACTCTTCTGCCATGCATCTTGACACTCACCTGGTATCCCATGGTAACATAATTAAAATGAGTCAACGGTGGCGCCACCCTGAATCTGTCTTCGGTCGGGTCGGCTTACAGGGTGCTCGGCGTGTGGCAGTGGCAGAGGCGTGATGTTCGGAGACGCAGGCGGTGCAGCGGGAGCGGAGCGGCGAGTCACTCTGCACCCGTGGATGCTGGCTCCGGTGCCTGCTGGATGATGCACTCTATCTCGAGTGTGACGTTGTTTCCATTGGTAGAATCACATCCAAAACAGCATACCACATATACCTCATGGCTGTTTGTTTTGTTTTACAAAACAGTCCCTTACGATGACTGACCACAACATATTGTATGTTTCCCAAGCTGCATTATTCCAAATGTCGGGGCCTCACACCTCTAGGGTTGTAGTTTCGATTCTTTGTGTATAGAGTTCAGAGGTGAAAAGTTCAGATCTAGAAAGTACAAATCCAGACCAAGATTTTATTCCAAGCAACCAGCTTAGTATTACGAGTCACTGTCACAGAGGACTCAACTGACTGGTTGGAAAAAAATCTTGGTCTGGATTTGTACTTTTTGGACCTGAACTTTCCACCTGGCACATTTGCACAATTTCTTCATGAACTATGGTATCAGGGAGCATGCGGCTTGTCGGGTTAGTATCTCTAAATCATCTAGAGTTTGTGTGCGTGAGAATGAGTGCCCAGCCATGATCTGGCATCCTGTCAATGGTGTCTCCTATTTTTTTGTCCTTGGACAGAATCTGACTCTTGAAGTGATTCAGCTACCTGGACATTGGCATTATCACTTTAGTGCTTTAGTTGAGGCACTTGGCAGTAATTAATCGGGCCAGGATGAAAACGAATTCTGCAGTTTAATGGAACTATTTGTATTTTCTTGATGCCGCTTGGAATAACGATGTTCCGGAGCCAATGCACCTGGCATTCGGAAAAGATGTGCCCTTCGCCGCTAATGAGCGATTAAGCTCAGTCGTTGCCTCTCTATTAATGTCTTATCGATTTTCTCCATCCACACTGGTGCCTCTTCTTGGGCCGTGGGCCCGGCCGGGTGAAGTAATTATTTGAGTATCTTGCTTCTGGGCACGGATGCACTGGGTGAGAGGCTGACCTCAAAGCTGGAACAGATCGGCTTGATTTCCCCAAGGCTTTTTTGTCCCTGTAGTGAGAATCGAAGCAGACTCCGATTTTTTTGGTGCTTTCTTGTGTTCTGCTCAGTAACATTAATATCTGTGTTTGGAGAGACGTTAGATTGTTGCAAGCCTCTGCAATTTAGGGACTCCCATTGAAGACTCACTCTCTCGCTCTTGGTGGTGACCTTTCACCTCATACATGCATATTACTCCCCACCAGGTGTCACGCTACAGTCCATCTAAATCCCCCACCCAGCACTCAAAGCTGTTTGTCCATAAGCATTATAGATTCCTTCATACTGGTACATCATGACAGAATAAGGGTTCTTGTTTCTTAAAAATCTTAAAAATCTATTAAACCCCTGACACAGCACCATTTTAGTTGTGTTTCTTGATAGTTATGGAAATGTTTCTGTTTGCATCCTGTCCAGTGTCTCCCCAGTGCCACGCAACACTATGGAGACATAGTTGGCTGCCTAGGGTGCCATCTTGTGAGGGGGGCGCCGACTTAATGAGTCAGTTTTAGTTTGTGTAGGGTGGTGCCGGTGGTGAAGCTTGCTGCTTCTCCTCAGCTTCAGGCCCCCTTCTGCCTTGCCCTGGAGAGCCAGACAGAAGATGGATGGATGTATATTTCTCTGCCCCTGTGTAAGAGTTGACCCACAAGGACCATTTTACACCATTGTAAATGTTCTGCCAAACTTGTAATCTTGTGTTGTTCTTTAAGGGATTATAGTTATTTAAGGCTGTGGCTCGAGGGCGGTATGCTGCGCTTACTGGAACGACAGGGCTGTTAACGAGATTAAGCTATTAAGCAACGTACGGACTCCACGGTCATGCGTCTCGCTAAGTCATCGTCCAGCTAGTGAGCTTCAGTGTGAAGCCGTCTAACCTGCTTCCACCTCACATGTGGTTGTGGGGATGGTGTGTGATCAGAAGGCTGTGGGTTTGAAGCCTGTGACTGGCAGACTGATGCCATTTGGGCCCTTGAGCAAGGCCGTATACCCCAGTGCTGCATGCTGTCTGACCCGGTGCTGGGACCTCGCTCTCAACCAGTCTGTGTGTCTCACAGAGAGCAAGATGGGATAGAGCTGGTGCTACATGAGACTTTTTTCTGTGTGTTTCTCTTTAATTTCCATTGGAGGAGGGGTGCTGGAAATGACCCAAGGGGGCAGAATGGGCCGGAAATTAGATGTTATCTGCTTTTCCGTTCCACATTCCCACTAGCTTTTTATTTGTTTGTTTGTGTTGCTTTTGAAAATCGTAAATGTGCTCAGGCAGGCGCTCCGGAACAGATTGGGTCACACCACAGCCGCTTGGGTTCGAGTGGGAACATGGCGCCCTCAGTCGCGGGTGGATACAGTATCGAAACATCCGCTCAACACGCTCCTCACCGGTCCTGATACACCAACAAAGGCCGACTACACGCCACGTGACCGTGTCATATGGAAAAGCTGGCTCGTGGTCAGGAGGCTGTGAAGGTTTAATTAGGAGGAGCGTAAGGGGGGAAAGCACAACCCCCACCCGTTTTTTCCCCTGCAGACCTAATTATTCTGTCTTGCAGAGTCTGGGTACTATACGCCCTCCCGGCCGGGGATCTGCACGTCGGACCAGCAGACCGCAGGCTCAGATCAGATGAGAGTCCCAGCACTCAGCTGGGTGTGTAATCAGGAAGCCAGACTGCTGCAGAAACTATCTGTACTCAGAAGAAACGGCTGAAAAATGGGTGCAATGTGACTGTAATGTAAAATCCTGTGTTTATATGCAGGTGTATAGCTTTCATGGATTTATGGATCATACACGTAGAGAGCTGCTGGGAAGCTGCACATACGTTCAGTGGGGCTCTGTCACGCATGCACCACCGTGCGGGGGCGGGGGGCGGTGGAGCGTATGCTGCATAAAGCACCCCCCCCCCCCCTCCTCCAGCACTACCTACTCCCTGGCCATGCAATATTAATACAGGTCCTTCTGTACAAAGGCACTTCCCAGCTGTGGTTGGGGTGTGGCTATGATGTTGTTTTCGTTTACCATCCTGTAGTCAGTACGGGGGGGGGGGGGGGGGGTGTTAAAACATTCCGGATTGATTATACCCACCTGCTTAAAATAAAGGGTAACCCCCCAAACAGCAGCCCCCAACC
>JABFEA020000001.1:5829736-5850571 GCA_019775915.2 Cyphomyrus plagiostoma | reverse complement strand
CGGTGCGGGCAGATCAGGACCAGGCGGGACAAGCAGGAACAGGCGGGGCCGCGGGACAAGCAGGAACAGGCGGGGCCCTAACCCCCCCTCAAAGGTGCGCACTCCGGGCGTGCCCCAGGAGAGGCACGGCAAGGCGTCCTTAGGCAGAGCAGCTTCGGGCGGAGGCGGGTCCGGAGCAGGCACCTCGGGTGCGGCTGTCGCAGCAGGCGGAGGCAAGTCCGGAGCAGGCGCCTCGGGCATTGCGACTTCCGCAGGGACGGCTGTGGGCATGGTGGCAGCAGCGTGCGAAGGTGGATCCGGAGCTAGTGCCTCAGGTGAGGCTGTCGCAGACGCCGCCACTTCCGGACCCACCGGGGGCGTCGTCAGGACAGGTAATAAAAGCACAGGCAGGTCAGGTCCTGCCCCTTTAAGGGCCTTGGGGATCCTCTGGATTGCGTCCCTTACTGGGCTGATCCATTTCCCGGCGATGTGCTCCGGCCGGAAATGGTACGGCTCTAATGGAGGCGTCTTGCACTCGGCGGGGTTCCCCAGGCTGGCCGCGCTGGAGTCTCCCCAGACCCTCAGGGAGCTCCCTCGCCCACCGCCATCTTCCCAGGCGGGGACGAGCGAGCAGGCGCCCAGAAAGACGCCCGCTCCGGTGGCACACGCCCCCGTCGCTCGCGGAGCCGCTGAAGCAAGCGAGGGAGGATCTTACGTGCCCGGGTTAAAGGATATTGCTGTCCTGGCGGGCAATCCTCTGTCAGGAGGTCCGCACCCTGCGTGGCCAGCTGCAGGGCCACGGGATCCTCCTGGACCTCGGGCAGGGATTGCAGGCACACAAATTCCTGCAGCAGCTCGAGCCGATGACGCTTGTGCTGCTGCTGCGTGCTTTCGTGGAGACTTAGCATTCAGTTGTGACTGTCGGCAGGTGAGCAAACAACGGAGGATACTTCAGCCAGGAATACAGGCAAACGGGGTGTTATTGCTGGCACAGGACAAACGGCAGACGAACAGCAAGACAACGTCAATGCTAAGTCTGCCAGAAGCTACTCTGCTGCAGACTTAAATACACAGAACAGGCGTGTGGAAATACAAGACAGGTGAGAACCATTAGGGAAAACGAGCGGTAACGAGGTGGGCGTGGCACACATGAGGATCATTCGGAGAGGGTCATGACAGGTACAGAGAGACTTTGTATTGTTAACCACTGCTGCCTCTGTTAGTGTTACTGGATCTCTATTGTTTTATTATTATTACTTTGTTCCTGATATTGGACCATTTTCCTCCAGGGTCACATGGAGTCTGTCCCAGGAAGCAGAGGCCATGAGGCTGGGGGCACCCTGGGTGGGATGACAGCCAATCACAGGGCACACACACAGCTATGGGGGTGTGAGACTGAGTCAAGCTCTGTTTCTGTATCTACATGTTTAACATTATCTGGGTACAGGTAGAGTACCGTTAGGGTCGGTCTTTGACTGTTTGCCGAATGTAACATTACAAACACATGTAGGACTCAGGTTGAATGTTCTGGGAGAACATGTGCATCTCCGTGGTGGGTCTCGGCCTTCGTGTGAGGTCCACACCCAGGCCAGCAGTGCAGCCAGCACCTCGCCAAGGGGGAGTTGAGACGTCAGCGCTGTGAATCGATATCCAGCTCACAGACGGGGCACGCAGGTGTGTGATCGATGGACATCGGGGCATCCTTCTCTCTCCCATCGCACCACCCCCGTCGATCGCTGGGAGGAGCGGCCATTAGCGATTTCATGGTACGACGCACCGAAGCACAACCCCAAAACAACTGGATGGCGTCCCGCTAGATGAATAGTCCTGGCCCGGATTTAAGGGATGTGTGATAAACCGACGCCTCCTCCGTCTCCTTTAGCACAGAATGGAGCGAATCCACAATCTGGAGCGTGGTCCGGCATATCCAGGCAGGAGCGGAGCCGGGCACATCCGTTAGGACCCCAGGCTCTCCCGTTAGAGCTAACGACCGTGGCCCGGGATTCATCTGCCGAAAATAACGATTGATTATTCGCTAGGCCATTGATATGTAAACGTGGTCTGGCCCCTCGGGAAATTAAATAACGCCGCAATCAGTGATAGATGGGGGAGCTGCTGGTGTTCTGGGTTCCTAAAGGAACCAGCGTCTTGTGGAAGCTGTGTCGCTGTCGCACCACTTTAGCATATTTATTTCCCCATATACATCCTGGCGTGGAAAATGGCTTAAACGTGAATGTGAATTTTGGAGATATTTGCTACCGGCGCCATATCTTGGATCTCCTAGTAAGGGGTCCCAACACACTGTCAGAGATAAAGGGGCGGGCGTTTGTGATGGACAGCTGGGGTAGCGCCAAGTCACAGGGTGTGTCGGAAATTGCATCCTCACACAATAGGTACTGAAACCTGCTTCTCCACTGTTAATGTATTGATTACTGTGTGTATGCATAACAGTATGCATGCACTCAGACATACTGCGGTTGCCATCTCGCATATTAGTTAACCCAGATATGTAGCTTGACCCCCACTCAAAAGTAAAAATATGTTTAAAAATTGTTTTTGATTCTAATTTGTACAGAAATGGCATTTCTCTCTGTCACCTTGACAAAGATTTCTGAGCAAGTGACATTCTTCACTGCTCCAGTGCCCTTGTGGGATAGCGTACCATACATCGATTGCACACTTCAGAATTTCATGGAATGTAATATGTCATCCAGGTACTGTTTTACATACTGACTAATCCATACTGAGCATTCAGACACACTACTCACATTGCATGCTGTATTTCGCCTACTACATAGCAAACAAGTATGCAATTTAGGGCACACTTGTAATTTGCTGTCACTCTTCCAGGAAGTGAACCACTCAGAATCCCTTTTTCCTGAACCTATTTCTGTTGAGTCAAACCCGTTACCAATATTTCAGTGGTGTCACGCAGTATGTTGGCACTCAGTCAGGGATCTGTAATTATGCTAATCTGTCTGCTCTGTTTGTTCAGCCCCATAAATTATTCAGAAATTAAACTCATAAAGGCAAGTCTTAAGTGTTAATGAGTGGTTATTGAGCCAATGCTACAATCCATTTCCCAGAGTTGCCAAAATGTCTGAAAACATCTTATGGATGTATCAGCCTTGAGATACGTGGACTAAGAAAACATACCAGAAATGGTATTGTGATGTCTGGTCATTTGAATGGTTTGTAATTTATAAGTAAGAAGGAAAGCGGTTCTATCACCTGTCCTTCGCTAACAGCTACTGTTTTCTTACGGAAAAATACAATCTTCATTCACAGCAAACATATTTCAGAAACCTTCTTCGACAGTGAGTAAATTAGTGAGTAGATTTTCTAAGCCAGCTCGGCATAGGAGAAGACCTAAAAAATATTGAGTATCTTAAAATGTTTATTACTGATTTGGAGCTTAATCTGTGTCAAAGTTGTGTATGCAGTCATACCCATCAGATGTGTATAATGCCAACAGTGTAATCTGATCTCACCCCGAAAAGTAGGTCTGCACAGTAACGAATGCAGTCGTAAACTGTCCAGCCTGAATGCTGAGTCTGTCAAATGAATCCCGTTAACGTCAGTATGACGGATAGGTGGCCGATCCCATCCATGCTGCCCCCATCTGGTATGGACCCAAAGTTCCTGTTTACACAGTACTGAATGAGGGTTTATGGAATATGGATGGATGGATGGATGTCCTTTAATGGTCGGCACACAGTTAAACGAAGAAGGTCGGACAGTGTTGCTTACGTATTGGAGTGGAGGATTGATGCTAAGGCTAAGCCCAGAAACACATGGTGGCCACTGGCCCCCGAGAATGTGTAACCAACGGTGACTGGGCAGTTTTCCGCAGTGACGTCACAGTGCCCATGTCCCGATAGCTGGATGGGGAGTCCTGCCAGGCGACCATCTGGGCTCCTCGATTTCAGGCCACCGGTGCCTCACAACAAAGTTCCAGAATGTTACCAAGGGAGGTCAAAACCGGTCAGAGACTCCGCCGGCGATTCCAAATCCAATGCCTTGAGGCGGCTCACACATGCTTCAGGTGGTATGGAAAATGTGTGTGCTAAAAAAGTCGGGGTGTGTCAGAGCTGGTCTGTGTGCCTATGCTCCTTGTTGATGGGCAAGGATTGGTTGACTGGTTTTTGGTCTAATCTCCACCAGTTGGAAAGTTTCTAGGCTATATCACACATGTGCAACATAAAAGGTGGAATCCAAACAGGTGCATTGTAAAGAGTGGCGTGATAAATCCTCGTAGCTAGTTTAAAACTCTATGCCTGATTCTGTCTGTGCATTTCAGAGGAAGGATCTGATAGTTAGAATAACAGAATCTATGGGTAATGTTGCAGGCAGGAATTTTTATAAAATGTTTTTTCATTCATTTTTTCCAGTTTTTAAAGGATTAAATGCGCAATCAATTAAGGTTTTCTTGCATTAATCCATGTATGTGCAATAGGAGGTACTGCACTGGTGTTTTTAAGAGAAGGACATTTATTAACACAGATACAGGATTCCTTTACCAATCCAGCTGGCAAACTGAGTGTGACACACATCAACACTCTGCCTGGAAGACGATATTGTCTTTAATTTATCCAGCTCTGGGGCTGTTAATTATGCGTGTGTTCTAGAATCTTCCTGGGGGATCCGGGAAGTAGATCAGGCCAGAGGGAGCCATCTACCCAGGGTGCGGACGCCATTGTCGCTTTTCAACCCCAAGGAGTTCTTCATGACCTGAAAAGCTAATGTGTTTCCACTGGAGTAAAACAAAGCTTACCCGTTTTACTTACAGCTTCTAGGGGTGTGCAGTTTATTAATATCGATTATTGGTTATTGGTCAGTTCAGTGTGTGGCTCAGTGGGTTAGGAACCGGTGTCCATGATAGGATGGGCGCCAAGTTGAATCCCCTGACTGATGCAGCCGCTGGGGCATTGCAGCTGGTGCTGGCTGACCCCGCACTGTGACCCTCAAGCTTGTTCTCACCCATGGAATAGTAAAGGGTCACTATTGTATATGACTGTGTTTCCCAGCCCAGTCCATGGGGACCTGCAGAGGATTCAGGTTTTTGGGTGGGAGCAAAAACGTGGACCTACCGTGGGTTCCCCGAGGACCGGACTGGGAAACGCTGCTATGTGATACTCGGAAAAGGTCAGTCTGTACACTGTTCTCTGTGTGGGTCAAATTCATAAGAAGTGTTTCTCTTCTTCGTTTGCCTCGCCAGCCACAATCATGCTGAATGAATTGAACTGGACAGAAGCCCTGGAGGATGTGTTTAAGAAGAACTGGGAGGAAGACCCCACCTTACAGTGGCAGGCTTTCGGCAGTGCCACCGGGCTCACCCGCTATTACCCAGGTGAGAGGCTCATCAATAATACAGTGATGATTTGCATAATGGGTTTGACCAGGCTTTAGGCCAATAGTCTATTTTGTAGTACATTGTATGCATTTCTGTAGTGGGTGTGGCCACCATGGCGGGTGGCCAATGAAAATTCCCTTTAAATAGGTGGTGAAAGGTTAGTCTGAAGCCTGATTATTTTCCGGCATGTTCTGTTTTTTTTTTCTTTCTTTTTTTGCAGATGTCGTCGCAAATGTGTCTCTGTAATAAAACATGACCTTTTTCCAATTGCGCTTATTATACATTGTGACAAACGTCCCAGTTTGAATGCTTCTAATTGGCCACAGAGCAATCAGTCTGGAAGGAGAGTGGGGGCCTCGTGCTATAAAATGTCAAAAGACAGAAGAGAGGGCATCTTTGTAGAGCAAGTATTTTGGGATTTAGTTTCGAATTATAAATATTATCATGTTTTCACCTGAACTATGAAAATAAGAAGGGCGAGGTGTTTGGCTCAGGGGGCTGTCGCTGTAATTGAAAGGTCGCCGGCTCAGATCCTGTGGTCTCGCTGTTGGGCCCTTAACCCCAGTCACTCCAGGGACTGGTTGACACTGCTTTTCCTATTGTACATTGTTTTGGATGCATATTTATATAAAAATAGAAGTACCCCCCCCGCCACAGGTAAGCGTGTGATCTGTCTGTGCCTCTATTTTTGGACATTAGTATCTGCATTAGTGTTACTGTTAGCTACCTGACAGGCCCTGGTGAAATGTACAAGCACTTTCAAGTCATGGCGACAGCGCGCTCCTGTGACAGAACGTTGGGCAATCGGATAGAGACGCTTCCCCCCTACCCCCGCCACCCCAGTGAGAAACACTGCTTCACACAGGGCTGGCGTACTGCTGACCGCTGTGCCAACATGGCTATTGATTATGTAGCAACAGCGATAACGGTTGACCTTTTCGGATGCCGGAGGCGAGTGGAATGGGGGATATCACCCCCCTGCCACTCTGTATGTCACCTGACAGCCAAAGGACACTTCGGAGCCACGGGTCTCACGGCCTGCTGGGAGGGCACAACAGGAACCAATTGCCTTTCCCTTGGTGATTCCACAAACCCGCTAAGAACCAGGACTGATTATCCAACAAGCCATGAGCTGTAACTTAACAGGGAGAGATTCCTCATCGGTTATACACAATTAGACCCCTGCATGTGGATTACCTTAATGAAATTCCGTAATAAAATTATGGAAGCAGCTTTGTACAGTTAAAATGATCCTGGTTAAACCTGTTACAACATCCCTGTTATCCCTCTGTCATAAATAGTAGCGCAATTGACAATAATGAGCCCCAATAATCGTTACCGCGGAAGCGTAACAACATGTATGCTTCAACGCAGCCTCTCCGTGGACAGACTCCAGGAAGAAGATCGACCTGTACGACGTCCGCCGACGACCATGGTAAGACCGCGGTGCAAGTGGGTCATGCTTGGAAATGCTTTGCCGAATTGTACTGGGCATTTCAGGTTTCTATACCATCAGACGATTTCAGATCTTGCTCGTAAATGCTTTCAGCATATGTTAAATATAACTGTAATCTATAATTGTATGTTGGGTAGCACTGTTGCCTCACATGTCCAGCATTGGGGGTTCATACCCCTGTCCTGTGTGTGTAACGTGTGCTTTTGCTCTATCGAAACATGGTCTGAAGACCTGCAGTTAGGGTATATTGTGTCTCTAAATAGCCAGTAGTGTTTGGGAGTGCATTTTCGGTATGGACTGCATCCCATCCAGGGTGTAGATGTATGTGAGATGTAAGTCGATTAATGATGAAGTATCTTTTTTACAGGTACATCCAGGGGGCTGCATCTCCAAAGGACATGGTGATTCTCGTGGACGCGTGAGTGGCTCTGTTTCCTGCCAAAAAAAAAAAAAATACAGGAGAATACGACCAATTTTCACACCAAATAAAAAGTGGGTTCTCGTTTAATGTGATTTCAAAATAACGCCTCAAGTATATTTTCCAGTGGTCACATGAATTGCATTGTTACACTTTTAAAATTTGTATTGTGTTTCACTGAGGTGAAGAATTCCATTTAAAATTTGAAATACCCACATTTCCCAGAACACAGCTCAGGCGTAAATTGAATACCCACCGTATTTCATCATGAGTTTGCTCAAGATCAGCAGGGCAAACACACAACGCATCAAAATCATAATTTTCTGAAGAATGCCTAAAAATAATTAACAATGTGATTATATCAGGTCATTGCTATTACAAGAACAGCAAAGGCTGCCCAAGGCGGGCCCCAGTTGGAGAGTCGGTTCCCTGTGTTCAGGAAGTGTTCAGGTGGGGGGCAGGGATCTCCTTTGCATCACTGTTCCCCCTGTAGGTGTGGAAGAGAAGCTTTCTGGGTGGATGGACAGGCGGGCGAGTTTTGCTGCCTTCTAAATAGGGGCGTGTGTTGCTTAAATTGGAATTAAAATAATAAGCAGAATGCCACTAACTTCTTCAGTACTAAATAAACAATGCAGGGCTTTGCAAAAAGCATTGTTTTTTGCATGACATCTTATAACCCTGTACTGTCTGTTTACGTGCATGCAGACATATGCACTTTACACACGAGAATAACCATCTCATGTGTGTCACAGCTAATTAGATTAGCAGCTAGGAACATTGCATTTGTCTGGAAATGGTGAATATGAGTGACTGTATTGTCTTGGTTGGCCTTGTGAAAGGAGAGGACTGTTCTCTGAATGTGTGACAATTTCAAGAGCCCCTTGTCTCTCCTTCCCTGCCAGTCAGATCAGCTGCGACGCCACCTTCCGTCCATGGCTTGCGGTTAGCCGCTGGCTAGTGGGCGAATCTGTGCTCAGACTTCATGAGCTTTGGGGGCCGTGCTGGGCCTGGAGGCGTGAAAGTGAAAGTGCCTCGCTGTCCTGATTTCCTCATGATGATCAGCACTGGATTTTAAGAACTTCCTGCTGTAATTGCCCTGACAGAGTCTGAACGCTAAAAGGCAGACTTACCAAGTGACGTCGATCCTGTTCTGAATAGCAGCTTGTTCGAGGCATGTATGTGTAGGGGGGGCAGGGTCGGGCTCTTGGCCGGGGACATTCGCAGGCCTTGCCCCAAATGAGTCGCTGTGGCCCCCAAAACAACTCAGCCCAGTCTGTCCCAAGGGCCTGACTTCAGATCCTCCGCTTACCCAATATCTGTCCCCCCTGATCGACAACTTGAATAGCTCTCAACCAGTATACAGTAACGCAAATCGCAATGTGTTCCATGGTTTTTCTCAACATCCTTCACAGGAGCGGAAGCGTCTCCGGTCTGACCCTGAAACTGATCCGGACCTCAGTCAATGAGATGCTGGAGACCCTGTCGGATGACGATTACGTCAACGTGCTCTATGTGAGTGTGCAGGAGGGTGGGGTAACCAAGCGATTCTTCAGATGCAGTTAATCCTCTTTCATGACATATCTATTTTGCTTTGTCGGTATTGCGTATGAATTTCTAGAGACATTACCTGTACATGTCATTCTTATTTAGTTAGAGAGGTTCTTCTCAAATGACCCTTTGTGGTAATTTCAGGGTTAATGGTTCTGGACTCCGAATGTCTTTCTCAGCGTTCATACTGCTAGAGTCGAGCCTTCATTTTGGCAACAAAAGGTCCTTTCATCTTCAGCGATGTTCCCATACAGTAAAACCTTGGTCTGCAAATACAGCTGACAATGTGCCAGATGGATTGTATTCAGCCATATACAGCAGCTGAAAAGATGTCAGCCTCATACCTCAGTAATGAACATGAGCTTTGAACAACATTTAGAGTAAAATATATATATTTTTTTTAAAGGCAGCAACCGTGACCCTACGGTCAGGTGTAACAATTGGTTCTACTCAAAACGATGTTTTCAGCTTATTATTTGCATGCACGATGTCAGATCTCTCATCCTCATTATATCTTATTTTTCTCATATTTTCAAGTCAATTCACAGCAGCGTGCCATTTATCTCAAGAAAAAAATGCCCGTACAAGTCTGTATGAGGCAGAAACAGATAGCAAACACTGGGCATCTCACTCACCCTCTCAGAAAGGCAGGAAGCGCTTTAGGTGGTCAGGGCTTAAACTCAGAGCCGTGAGCCTGAATGCTGGAGGTCTCATTTCTGCAGTCAGAGGAGACAGTGAAGAAATAATGAAATATGGATCCAACTTTACTTCTCCACTCCAACACGGGAGTTTAATGAAATCACCAGCGGCCCGGCTTGTGAGCTGAATTGAAATTCCTCCAGTAGACCAGACAAGTGGGGGGGCAGTTAGGTGGGACCAAGGAAATCACCATCCATCATACTATATGGCTGGAGGTTTCTCTGAGAGACCTTCAGCTTGCTTTCAGTTGCTTCCATTAAACGGAAAGTCGAATCCCAATTGATACCAACCATTTTCTGTCAGCCGTTAATTTTTGACGTGGCTTTTCCAATTTATTAGGACTCGAAATTGAAACTTGTATTACAGGACAAGTGTTACAGGGAAGATGTATCCCTGCTGCCACAGGGAATTCGTGCTGCTGTACTTTCAGACATTTACCTTCATCATTTTTTTCCCTAGAATAAAAAAAGTCAATAACTTGGCCTAATCCAATATGAACCCACTCCTTAAACTCTAGCGGTTCATAGGTACTTGGTATTGTTGCCATACCATAAATGAAGAATATTAAATTATAGCTGTAAGTTGAGGGAGGATGTGGACACCCCAATATGCAAATTCTTTATAATATAAAACATTCCTCTGTCTCTCTGTCCTGTCAGCTGACATCTCACCACATCTCCTATGCTGGTGTCCAAGCACCTCTTTGCTCTTGTCTTACCTCACTTTTGGTTTGTAAATTTCATACCCAAATAAAATCCTCATTTCTCCCTTCCTGTGGCATGTGGGCCTATGTCCTCCTGATTGCTTTCACAACAATAAATACATTTAAGTCATATAAGAAGTCTTCTTGTTATTTTTAGCTCCAGGAAGACATTTTATTTAGAGTAATTCATTTTCTGACAGACTTAGCTGATCATGTTTTCATCACTCTGCTTTGACCAGGCAGGGACTATTTTCCCTTTTGGCAGTTTACTTTTTCCTGAATGCGGTTTACTTGTTTACTCGTCTGATCTGGCTGGTTACTCCACAGATGGTGCCGCTGATGTTGCCCTGTGATTTAGGGGACCCTCTCCCTGTTGTCGAAAGCCCACTCTGAATCATTCATCAGCAGAATTACCCATAAGGCCCTGCTCATTAATACACATCACAAGATTGCACCATGAAGTTCTGAAGTAGCTCAGGTGTATTATGGGAGGCGATGGAACTTCTGGTTGTAATGATCAAAAAACCTGCTTTAGTGGCTCTTGAGGTTTGTGACTCAGTGGGTTAGGATGCTGTAGCCATAATTAGATTGTTGCTGGCTCAAACCCTATGCTCAGTGGAGTGATGTCATACTTCGATCCCAGTAGCTCCAGAGACTGGCTGAGAATGCTTTCGAATTGTGCTGTGGTAAAATTTTTAAAACTATTTTGCCAATACGCAGCATTGCAGAAGCTGAACCCCTGTCTCCTTGCCTGACGTCCTGTGCAGTGGCTGGCTCCTGTTTGACTGAGCGCAGTTTGCTGTGAGTAGGACTTTACCATGCTGCAACTCAGCTTCCTGTAACACCAGAAGGAGGCTTGCGGATGCGGGTGCAGGTGGGGAGGAATCCTCTCTTTGTTGGTTAGGATATTCAGGGTAAGACCTGGTTTACACATTTGGGACTTTCTCACGCTCTCGCTCCTCATCTCCCTGCCTTTGTGGCTTTTCTCTTCCAGCAAACGAGGCGGGCAGTGTTTAGTGAACAGCGCTGTTATCTCCGGGTGGAGCAAGTGGCACATTTCGAAAAGCCCCGGTGCAGAGACTGTAATCCTGATGGATTTTGTAGGCAAATAAACACTTTGCTGAAGGACACAGTAACGGTAGTGATTATTTGCAGAAATTATTTACAAATAGTATTTTATGAAGCCGTACTAAACCTGGCAGGTCCATAACAGAATTGCAGTAAGAAAAAATGGACTCATTGTCATCAATAGTCAAAGTCTACTCCTGGAAGGCCAACCATTCGGGCATCCTTCCAGAAAGTTCTGTCTTCCGAAAGCTTCCCAATGGCATGCTGATTGTCGTGATGATTGCATTCATTCACCATATTTCTGCTTGTTCCTGCTTTTCCAAGCATCATGGTTTTCCCCGTCATGAGGGAATTTTTCAGAAAATGCCCACATTGAGGCTGGTTCGAAGTTCCAAGAATTCATTAGATCAGGAATTCATTTGTTTGCTTTCCTCATAGTTATACACACTAGAGCACAAAGGCATTGTGGGGAGGGGAACAGATCCATCACTTGGGGAGTTGCCAATGAGGAACGTGCTTATGTAAGGTCGCCAAGTATTCAAGGGAATCCATGTTGTTTTAGCAAAAATGACGTCTTCGGCACACCACCTGTGAAGGTCCCCTAAGGCAAATGTTTTCATTTATTCTGACCTCACCCCCTGTCCCTGACTGGCTGACACAAATGTCAAGCCGCAGGGTTGGTCACCAGGACTTATTATGCATTTTCTGGTATGCTTTTACACCACAAATGGGGAAATTAATATGTGTATTCGTTCATTTAGGTTGTAAATAGTAAATGTCGCAATCACATAATGGTTATGTTAGTCAGTTAGTGGAATGTGTATGTTTCGTTGACATGTAACCATGAGCGTCCTGTAGATTGTTGGCTTCCCCGTCTGTGCCGCTGCTCGTATTAAATCAATAGTGGCTGTTAATAAAGAGAAGAACTTCCATTTTCAAAGAGCTGTCAGCTACTTTATTAAAATGACTCTCACACTCACCACAATATGTTTATTTGGGCTCTGTATGTGGGTCTGCTGCATAGAAAACATTCTGCGCACTGTAGGGTTGTGGCGTGAAACAGATCAGACGAGGTGGCAGCCTTGTTTTAAGTATGCAACAGATCCTCGTTGCCAATGTGTTTGACTTTGTTTTGTCTGGATATTGTCTGAAGTGTGCAGCCACAGTTATGGTACTTTGTCAGGGTCACGCAGTGGCCTTATGGGCTAGGGGGCAAATGGAAATATCAAAACAAGTAGCTGAACTCATGGACGAAGGGAAGAAACTTTCTGAACAGAATGGGGGGAAGGGCAACTTCACACGCAGAGGAGATTATGAGTCTGGGGACTGGAGATGACTTATTTGGAGATATTGAGGGACATCAAAACAGAGGTGACTGATTTATCCACTTCATTGACAACAAGGGGTAGGTAGAACTAATCGATACAAACAAGCTGTCTGACACGTCTAATGGAACTTGTCCGCTGCCACAAAGAAGCAGAACTGCAACGAGTTTTCCATTATAAATTATGTGATCTGTACCCACTCTGACACGGCCAAAAGCATGACTAAACCAAGCCGGTTGCATCACCACCATTCAGTCAAAATACACAGAGATACCAGTGATCGACATGGATTATCTATCCATCATCTGTAACCTCTTATCCTATGCAGAGACATGGACAGTCCAGAGCCTCTCCTTCTAACATCAACCTGTTTTTTGACTGGGGCGGGGGGGAACCAGAACACTCATAGAAATCCCCGGAATGACCATGCAGATTCCACACGCATGGAACCATGGCAGAGACTCAAAGCCAGGTCCCAGAGATGTAAGGCAACAGTGCTGACCACTGTGCCACCCCTGCATGAATTAGCTGAAAGAATAAAGGGCATATGCTATATATTATTCATTATTACCAATACCACACATTGTGATGTAATGGTACTGTCAGGGTCAGCCCCTGTTGTCCCACTCTGTGTCCCTTCCCCGTTTGGACAGCAGGTGTTGCTGGTCATCCCATTACCTGTTTGACCTCATGGCTCAGTGCGATGAGCATGTGGTTGCTTGTTATCCTTGACCCGTATTTGAATCCTGCCTCCTGTTTTTGTATTTTGCTCTCTAGTGTTTCATTTGAGTTTTTCTAGTTCTGGTGATTTTGTATTTGGTTTTTGGTTTTGTTACTTGTGCCCCTGTTTGTGTCTTTACCTGTCTGTCATTCCCCGTTGTTAATTTCTGTTTCCTTGGTTAGTTCTTAGTTTCCCTGTTTTAGTTCCTTTGAGTTTATTAGTTTCATCTGTGCCCCGTTTTCCTGGTCTCACCTGTCCTGTGCAAGTCTCATTACCCCTTATTATTTTAGTCCCTGCTTCTGTTCGGTTCCCCAGTGGTTCATTGTTGTTTGATGATTGGGAAGGTTCTGTTGTTTTTGCTTGATTATTATTCCCCGTGTTAGATGTTACCTGCCCTGTTTTTGTAGTTAGTCTTTGTTTACTTCTGATTCTGTGGTCCTTTGTGTTGTGTGCGCGGGTCGCGGACGAAGGCGAAGGAGGGAGAGCCAGGCAGGCAGACGGGGGAAACGAGGATTTATTCCACGACATCGACATAAACAACGTTAATGCCGCGTCTGCCGGAAAAGACGCAGACGCAGACCTAAATACATTAGACAAGCACAAGACTGGCGTGCGGCAACGCCACACAGGTGAAAACAATGGGTAATCACAGGAGGTAACGAAGTGGGCGTGGCACACACAGGAGGATCGAACGGAGCGGGACATAACACTGTTTTTTTTCTTGTGTTTTTAATTCAGTTAATAACACCCTGTTTAGTGTTTTTTGAGCCCCAAGTGGGTCGTCCACCACTTTTGCTTGCACCATGCCACATTCTTGTGCCCGAACTGCCCCGATCCCTGACGGATACATTCCCAATAACTAGGAACTTGCAAATTTCCAACCTCCTAATTACAAAACTGCCGTTGAACGGCTGAAAATTTGCACAAGCAAATGCTAATTCTGTTAGCATTTGATGCTAACATAAGAGAGTGATTCTCACAGGTTTGCTAGAGGAAATTAGCACACAGTAAATTATGATATACACAGTGTGGACGGTAAAGAAGCGTCAGTTTTACGTCACTGTCGCTATTCAAACCTTTACTAAGGTGACCCCTCCGTGTCAGAATATCAAAGCGAGCTGGAACCGTAATGTGAGTAGTGTCACTTCATGATACAGGACGGGTACAGCCTGGTTCCTGTTTGCCTATCGACAAGCGGTGTAACTTATGTCAGGGGATGGTGCCAGGAATTAAGTGTCGCTAGTTCAAATCCTGACGAAGTGATTTCACTGTTGGGCCTTTTGAGCAAGTCCATTAAACCCAGTTGCTCCAGGGACAGTCTAACACTACTTTCTCAACTGTACATCATATTGGATAAAGGAGTCTGCTAAACAAATGTCTAAGTTGCCCAAAAGGTTTGGTCCTCTTAATGCCTGTCCAGCTTTGCGTGTTAATGTTTGAGAATTCAGAGGCATGTTTGGAACAGCACCATAATGAATGACTGAGGTGGCGCACAGAGCTGCCAGACAGTGGTGAGGGTATGTGCTTCAGCAAGGCGTGTCGTTTACTAAGTCACCCCCTTGGCCTGTTTCTGTCTGAGTGAGCTGTGTAGGAGAGAGGTGCTAATGAGATTAGCAACCCCCCCCCCTCCCAACACACATAAAACTGATCTGGCTCTGTGTCACTGATCATGGGAACCTGGCAGCTGTAATAGGATCACAAGAGTTAATCCCACCGATGGCCACATCAGGCTTGAGAAACAAACCACGGTAACCCACCCCCCGAGAAAGAGAGTGATTAGTGGCGACACTGCTGTGTCTTATCCGGAATGGTGACACGAATTCGGATGGAGAAGGCTGTTGAGACAGGAAGCAAAGAGAGCAATTAATGCCAAAGGAAATAGAAAGTCTGCTCCGGATTTTATCCTTTTCCTTGTGTAGGGGTTTTTTTTTTTCGTAGTTTGCTGACGTTGGGTGAGCAAGTGTTTTTGCATCCATGATCATGGCCTATGATGTATACGTTTGTTTTGACCAGAATTTGTATACCGAATGGATCTGTTTCACCACATACACACACCGCAGGCCCCGGTTCTCTGTGTCGCATCCCGAAATAATTCTCCCAAACTGCACTTCCGTGTCGTTCCTCCTGCTTTTCCACCTCTGAGTAGCAGCAGGAAACTAAGCCCTGAGGGAGTTTAATAAATGAAGTAGCGAGGCACCGATAAGGAAATTTCCCGCCGATTGTTTCGACAACTGACACCAATACCAAATACTTAGTGACTTAGTTTTAAGGGACACTCCACCCAAATAAATTTTAAAATAAATAAATTACATTCCAAAAATATGAATCAGTATTTATTTTTTGATAGGAACCACTAACTGACTCCAACTCTGGCATACAACAACAGTCATAGAGCACTATATTTTATGACTGTGTACCATCCATCCATCCATCCATTTTCTGTAACCGCATATCCAGGGTCACCGGTGGTCCAGAGCCTATCCTGGAGGCTACAGGCGCAAATAACTGAACACATCTTATATAACACTTATAATAGAGAAGCTATTCATCAAGTGTGATAAACTCCTTAATATTCAGAGTAGAACCTTTTGATTTTGCACTGCCTGCACCGAATATTGTTTTGATATCAAACGCTTACATTACTGATGGACTAACATTACTGACAGGCTAACGTTACTAATGGGCTAACGTTACTGACAGGCTAACGTTACTGACAGGCTAACGTTACTGACGGGCTAACGTTACTGACGGGCTAGCGTTACTGACGGGCTAACGTTACTAATGGGCTAACTTTACTGATGAGCTAACGTTACTGACGGGCTAACGTTACTGTCGGGCTAGCGTTACTGACAGCCTAATGTTACTGACAGGCTAACGTTGTTTGGCCATACTGCAGCCTTCTTTATTGGAATGGATTTGTTTTTCAGAAATTCTTCAAATTCTTTACTGTCTTGCCTTAAGGTGAGTAATCAAATTTATTGTGTTGCATTAGTAATTGAAATTGATATTTTAGTAGAGCAATGTTTGAAAAATGCATTTCTAACATTGTTTTCACTAACAAAGTAATTCCACAAAGCAGACATTTTTGTAACTGTTTAGTATTCCGGTGTGCTGCGCAATATGGTTCAGCATTTTAAAGAGAATTATTGGCAATAAATATTGGCTTATTTTTAATAGTTGACCAATACAGTCGGTGCATCTCTAAAATGAAGAATTCATTTTAATGAGGTAATTTAGAAACCTGTTAAATCTGTATAGATACAATAGCATGTTCTGAAGAATAAATCAGTCCTCATGATTGCCTCATCTTTCCTACCATTGTGCTGTGTTCTGATGCCCTGATGCACCCATTATTATTAAGCACAGCATTGGGTGAAGCGTTATTCGCTTAGTGAGGATTCCCTACCACCTTCCTGGGTTGGGGGGTTTCTCTTGCATTCCAATGTGTTTCTATACCCATCTGTCCATTGAAACTGTTTGGTCATGCTGGCATTCCTCGAGCCTTTTTGCAGCGTCACGCTCAGCGCCAAATCCGAGCTTGTGCTCAGAATGGAGGCCCGCTAGCACGAAGCTATCAGCCCAGCCCTTCAGATCGCTAGCAGACTGGCTGACCTGAGACTGCTTCTCTCATTCTCAACTTCTCCTTACCATTTAGAAAATCAGCTTCTCCCCGCTTCCAGCGAGGACCTCTGTAGTGGTCAGGGAGGAGGTTTGCCATAGATCACTGCCTGGTCTAAATGGTGCTATCATGGTCCTCCAGGTTCTTCACCTGTGCTGTCCAGCAGTAGCCCCCAGACCAGGACATGAGAGCAAATCAAAGCCTAGTTACCTTGTGTCCATCTGTCTGTCGGTGGGTGGGTGGAGTGTTATGGATCCTTTTATGCGCAGAATGCAGCACAGATGCTGTAACTGATAGGCTGCAAAAAGATACCCCTACTGACACGTCACGGACTGAAAATATAAAAGAATGAGATGTAAGGCTGCTTCATAAGTGGTTTTGGTTAAAAGCAACAGCAGTTATAAACATCAGCAGAGCCTCTATTTGAGATCAGGCACAGAAGGAAGTTTAGCCTGAGCCTCAAAATAGATCCAGCTTTACTTGGTAAATTTATAACACAACAGGAATCTAAGGATTGCTCTAGTTTAGACTTAATATAAAATATAAAAGTTAATAAAGTTAATAAAAATGCACATACCAGCATGTGTGGTCTAGCTATCTAGTGGTGCCATCCATTAATCAAATTAAATCAGTGAACCTGCATTTCTCTGCACATACAATCAATACAGGTGACATTTATGTGAGCTTTGTGTATATTTTTTTGTTTGTTGTTACTGGCGAACAAAATAGATTCTCTTTTTCCATTGTTTATCAGGTCTTTTATAATGACTGTGTATGATTTACAGATTTGGTCTGAGGAAGTTTGGAGACCATCTGTGTCTTTTTTAAAATCTCTCTTGGTTTATAGTTACGAATCTGGGTCTTGCCCAGCTAAGCAAGTCCAGGCTGGCTACTTTTTTATTGATAGTGAATGGGATGCCTCTTTAAGGCAGAACTGCACCTTCACATTCAGTCCTGTTTATTCTTTGCCCCTCGCATTCATTAAGCTCACAGCCACCTTCCATCCTGTATCTTTCGTGTGTTTTCACCAAACTGCTGCCAGTAATCGGCCACCATCACCTTCTCTCTTCCAGTTCAACACAGGGGTCAAGAATTCGGCTTGCTTTGACCACCTGGTGCAGGCAAACAGCCGCAACAAAAAGGTCTTCAAAGATGCCGTCCAGGCCATCTCAGCTAAGGGCATTACCAACTACAAAAGGGGTTTGAAGTTTGCCTTCGAGCAGCTTAACAATGTAAGTTTGACATGACCTGCATGTTTGCTTAATGAGGCAATTCTCAGAGGTGGAAATTTCAGTTCCAGAAAGTAAAAATCCAGACCAAGATTTTGTTTCAACCAGCCAGTGGAGTATAGTCACAGTCATAGAGTACTGAACTGGTTGGTTGCAATAATATCTTGGTCTGGAGCTTTACTTTCTGGACCTGAATTTTCTACCTCTGGCAATTCTGCACCCTGCTTACAGCCTTCTGTCAGCAACCCATCCTATCTGTCCTCACCGCAAATCCTTTTCTGATTTTTCTTTGCATCGACCTGGCGGAGGCCTAAAACATAGGCAAAAGGAAACCTGCCATTCATTTGTCATGCCTGTATTATGAACTCAAAATGACTCATTAGCACAGTGCTGGACTCTGAGGTTAATGCGGGGAAATGCTGTATTTATAGTGCAATTGACAGTATGGCATGCTTGTTAAATATCGCCATCTGCTGGTCATAAAGAAGTCTGCATTGCTTGCTCAGCTATAATTACCATTGCATCAGTGATTTACAATAAAAATGCCTGTTTCTTTTCACTTCAATGGAGAGAGCAAAATATTTCTGCAGATTTTTACAATGATTAAAAATGTCTTTTCATGTGTCCTCAGATGAATGTAAGTCGCGCCAACTGCAACAAGATTATAATGCTGTTCACCGACGCAGGGGAGGATAGAGCTCAAGAGATTTTTGAGGAGTACAATTTCGACAAGAAGGTGAGCAGAATGTTTCCCGTGCCCTGTCCACCACCAGCAGAGGTGCGGTCATGTCATCAGCAGGTTTATATTTCTGTAAAAATGATTAATATGAGTCATTATCAGACGTGATGCACCCAGGTTCATAACTTGCGGGAAATGACACACTTCTAATGGCGTTTATAAACTCATTCGTGTTCAGTTTTAAGTTTCGGGTTTTTTAAGAGTTCTGCGGTCTGAGTGCACTTTTCACCTGTCCTATTTGAATATTCAATACACGTCCGTCTGTGAGCGCATCTTCATGCCGTTTTCTTTTCAAGACCTGATGTTGCACCTGGTTCCGATCCACATGTCTCTGAAGCATTACCCATAATCCCCTTCTCCTCTGGCGTGTGGTACCTGGGAGCCAGTGTGGGCCGCGTTTGATGTGCAGGCACACAGACGTGGCGTTTGAAGCCTTGGCCACGCCCCCTCGTTAGCGCCTCTAGCAGCCGGTCTCACCCCCGGAATCCCTCCCACATCCCAGCCAATTAACTGGGCCCTACATATGGGCACGGCCGGCCGTCTCGTCCCATCTCTCCCCGTCCTTGCAGTACAGACCCATTAGTGCCGTAACATCTGGACTCCCCCAGTTCTTATCCGGGGCCCTCCAGTCCCACGGACAGATGTGCCACCGTCCCCTTCAAATCTGGGTTGTCACCCCTGGTGCCAGTTGGGTGTTGAGGGCATGGAACATCTGCCAAGGAGGTACGGCGTCAAAGGCTGGCAGCGTGATAGGCCCGGGTTAGCGCCGCTTCAGGTGCAGATCACTCACGGCTCGCTCTCGACATTAATTTCAGGGCAAGATTGCACTTCTTTCCGATAGATATTCACTCACCTTAACGCAATTGCCATTGCTTGTAAAAGGTCACATTTTATAAGTAAAGTGATGAGTAGGAGAGTAAATTTTTGAGCACGTCAGCTATGGAGCAGAATGGTTGTGACCTGCTGTCGGTTTTCTAGGTGCGGGTATTCACCTTCTCCGTCGGTCAGCACAATTACGACAAAGGGCCGATCCAGTGGATGGCCTGCGCCAACAAAGGTGGGTGACCCCCACTCTAGGGATGAGCGAGTACAGCATTATCTGTACCTGTATATGTATCTGTTAACCATATGAATTATCTGTATCTGTACTTGGACTGGGCGGGGCCTAACCCGAAAGTGGGCGGGATTTAACATGGAAGTGGGTCGGGTTGTCTTGAAATGGGCGGGGTTTTAACCAGTATGTTATTTTGATATGGGTTGATCAGAAATTATTATATTTATTGCTGATTAGAAAACTATTCACATGACAGCATCAGCATTGAGCTTCAGATGAGTGGTTTTGATCACGATAACAAACGAACTATATACAGAACAAGTTTTGCAACAATGAATACAACACATGCGGTTGCAATTATGAAGTAAAATCATGTAATGAACAAGAGTTTTCATCTCAACATAACTTTCTTTTTCTAACTTTAAATTTTTTTTTTGATCAGTGTGATTTCTTTTTTTTGTTTTTTTTTTTATTTTTATAAATTTATTTTTATTTCCACACCAGGTATGTGTGAGTGTGTGTGAGTGTTTGTGTGTGTAGCTTAATTTGTAATATTATTTATACCACAACTACCTTTATTTTTTTTATAAAATACAGCAAGAAAGTGTCACTCAGTGCGTGAAGTCAAAAAGCTGGTTAGAGCCAGCAGACGGTTAAAAAAAAAATCTCCGATGACCGGCAGAGAGTGTGTGTGTAGCTAATTAATTTGTAATATAGTTTTATACCACAACTTCCTTTTTAAATTTTTTTATGATATACAGCAAGAAAGTGTCAGACACTCAGTGCGTGAAGTAAAAAAAACTGGTTAGAGTCAGCTGTCGGTTTAAAAAAGAAAAAAAAATCTCCAACAGGCAGAGACGCGAGTCGCATTCTACCAAGCACCACGTCTGAACAAACCCCACGTTTACCAAAACTCTACTGGTT
>JABFEA020000001.1:5809889-5823694 GCA_019775915.2 Cyphomyrus plagiostoma | reverse complement strand
TACCCATCTATTTTTTGGTTGGTTGTGTTTGGTTTGTTTGTTTTTGTGTTGGGGTGTTTGTGTGGGGGGGGGGGGGGGGGGGGCGGTGCATTTGCACCATTTGCATACCTTCTGTGTCACGCTCTCTCCACATCTTGTTCTGAAAAGTAATCCGGATCAGACACAAGCACCAAAAGAGTAAAAATGTGAAACATATGTTCCTCTGGACACATGGCCAAGGGTAACAATGGGGGGTCGCCATGAAGCAAGGGGGCAGGTGGAGGACGTTAGAGCCACAGTGTTCGCAGTGTTGATTACAGGGAGATCAGAAGGACACGATTCATTTCACCAATTGTCTGCTCACTCAGTTAGGGTACATGATGCATGTCTCGTTACTCATAGTCCATGATGCGTGTCCTGTTAACTCAGGGTACGTGCTGCGTGTCCCATTACCCAGGGTCCCTGATGCGTGTCCTGTTACTTAGGCTCCAAGCCAAATGTCCCGTTACTTGGCTAGGGCACAGTGTCCAATTACCAGGTTAGGATATGTGCTGAGTGTCCCATTACTCAGTTAGGGAATGTAATGAATGTCCCATTACCTAATTAGGATACGTACCAAGTTGTCAAGTCAAGTCAAGTGAACTTTATTGTCATGCCAACCCTACACAGGTATACAGTGGTATAAGGCTTCATTTCCCCAGGACCACGAGTGCAGATAAGTGCGCGAGTGCAAACATGGGAGTTGGACATGGACCACACATGTGCAGAGTGTCCCATTACTCAGTTAAAGTATGTCCCGAGTGTCCCATTGCCTGATTAGCATATGTGCCAACCGTCCTGTTTCTCGGTAAAACTTTGAGTGTCCCGCTACTCAATTGGGGACATTCTGAGTGTCCCGTTACATCACAAGGGCACAGGCTGAGCGTCCCCTTACCCGGTCAGGACAAATGCCGAATATTCTTTTACTTGGTCAGGACATGTGCTGAATGTCCATTGCCCAGTTAGGATATGTGCTGAGTGCCTCATCATTTGGCAAGGGTACGTGCCGAGTGTCCTGTTACTCTGCTGTAGGATGGACCAGGTGTCCCATTACGTGGCTAGGGTATGTGCCAAGGGGTACATTCACATTGTCCTGTTACTTGGTTAAGATACATTTCGAGTGTCCTGTTACTCAGTTGGGGTATATGCCAAGTGTTCTATATCTCAGTTAGGATACTCAGCTGTATATCGTTTTGCTTGATTAGGATACATTTTGCTTAGTATTGGTGTTGTGTCCAGGGGTCTGGGGAGGTCATGTGATCAGAGTTGTTTATGTTTGTTTGTTCCCCTTGTCTGTTGTTGGTTTTACATTGCCCTCATTGATCAGTGTTACAGGGCACGTACTGTATGTTTTGTTGGCCAATAGAGCCGCACCCTGAGTTGGCTGTAGGTAATTGGGAGAATATTGCCAAACAAGTACACATAAGCCAAATGCATATCCCTGAGTATGCACTATAACGTGCTTTCCAGAATGTGCAAATTAATGTTACATATACCATGTTTCACATGTCGAAATTCAAAACCGTAACATAATCGATGAAATAATACAAGACAGATCTACAATGTAAAATATTCCAAGACAAGGTTTGATTTATTCTGTGGTCTGTTAAAGTTCTGTTTTACTTCTCTGTTTTCTGAATAAAAATCAATCTTTGTTTTGTGGTTAGAAAGGTGAATGTATCACAATTCTGCTTTTTTTAACTTCTGAGAGGCTATTGAATGTGAGAATGAAGTGAATGTTGTCACAGACAGAAAGAAAAGGGGGTGTCGTTACGCCTGTCCCTGCTTTAAGGGAGTTAAATCAGTTGGTGTCAGCCGGGTTTTACGACTGCTCAAAGCGGGACTAGAACTAGTCACACACAAAGACGTTTTCTTTGTAATCTTTTTAATTACGTTTTTGACCAACTTGTTTTGTTAGTATAGAATCCATTATCATCCAAATATAACAGAATCATCCAAGAGGCCCCCCATGGTAAACATCCTCGGTAAATGGCCACCATGAGGCCAGGGGCCAGTATCACAAAGACAGATTTCATAACTTTTTATATTTAGGGTTAACTGGGCTACATGTTAGTGATAGAAGATAAAGTTCATTTAAAGGAGGATAACTTAAATCTGACAAGTTATCCAACTAAGCAAGAAATCCAGCATTGTGATACAGGGCCCAAGATGACAGAAGTCAATCTTCCCGAAACAAACAGCATTCATAGACACATACATAGCCTCCCCCAGCCTGGGACAGGGGGTAGAGTGATGTAAATAGTTAATCATAAAAAAATTATCTTTATGCTGTTACGCTCCCACGGATGATTGGTGGTTAGAGTGCTGCTCATATTTGTGGGAAATCCTGCACAAAGAAAGCTCATTTTCACTTAATATGGCTTCCAGAACAAGTCCCACAAGTGCTACCAGAACCATTCAGCCGTCCTTTTTCCTGGGCCCGGTGTCTCCTTTTCACCTTCTTCATTTAGCGTGAAATGAGAACAGCAGTCTCTGCTCTCTGTTGGATGTTCCTCAACCTCCATGCAGCCTCTATGCAGCTCTGCATGTTCTGACTTTGATGTTTGGGGGCAAAGGCGTGCCATTCTCCTGCGGCTGACTGAGCATGCTCACCGTGTGCCGTACTGATCTGTCTTTTTAAACCCTGGGGGATGATCAGTCAGATTCCTGTAACCCTGATAGATCCTTTGGCACAGTGTTTTCTCCAGTGAAAAGCCGCTTTCACTACTTCGCCGCCAGTTATTACCTGAAGTGTCATTCCCCTTTAGCAAGTTTACTGTGTTACTTAATAATATTAGCTATTAGTTTCAGTCAATGCTGTTTTCTAGCTTGTAGCGTATTAGCTACTAGTCTGGTTATTGAAAGGTCAGCATTCATGTACACTGTTAAAATTATCCCTTATTGTGGTCCTGTAAATATGTGTAAATGTTGAACAGGAAAGGCATGTATAAAGTGAAAATGTGCTGTGATCCTATCATTCTGTGTACATTTGTCAAATACATTGGTAGGAGATGGTTTAAGCTTTTAGACAGGCGGGGATGGATTTCCGGAGCCAAAGCAGGACCAGCAGGGATTATTCTTTGTAATGAGGGCTCATCGGGAGATCTGCACAAATCCCTCCATCCTGTGCATGCAAGGTGAAGCGGGAATCGCCAGCGGATGTCAGTAACTGCAGTGCCATGTTGACTCTAGTGCCTGGTTTTGCCTGCCCTTCCAACAGCTACCTGCCTGTCCCCAGACACCCTGGTGCTTCTTGGAAATGAGGGAGCTCACATTGCTCATCGAAGCTGATGACCCTCTGGGCTTGACCATATTAGCACTGGTGTGTTGTATTAGCATAGCGCTGTGAAGTGCCTATGAGGCATTCAGGGCTGAATGCTAGCAGTCTTACTTATTTATGTATGTTTAAAATTCCTATTTATTTATAAAGGCTAAATATGTGGCAGATGCCTACTGTGAAACATGATGTTTATAACACGGAGTGAGATTGAGAGTTTGTCATGATTAATAATTGCAGACATGGTTTGAAGGCCTGCTGTCTTTAACTTCTTCCCTGTCTCTTTTGTCATGAGTAATATTTGCAGACATGGTTTGAAGGCTTGCTGTCTTTAACTTCTTCCCTGTCTCTTGTCATGTCCGGGTTCTGGGGCCAGATCCTACTTTCTGAACCTCACATGTCTTCTCGAGCTCTGTCACTCTGTCATGTTTTGCATGCTGCACTGGGCTGACCCTTCTTTGACTTGTCCATTTCTCATAAGAGCCTGGTTTTGTTCCTTCCTCATTCCCACCATGTCCCCCACCTGTTTCCCATCAGTGCAGGAAATTCAGCTGTCACTCTTCTTGTTTTTACGTTTACCCTCTAAGGTTTTTTTTAGGACGAGGGTTTGCTCTGGGTCTTGAGAAAATGGACCCTTCTATGTCTCATCAGATTAGCATTCGCCAATACCTTTGCTCGCCTTATTTGCAAGTTCCGTGATGAGGGGTCAGGATAGAACGTCAGTATTCGCTAAACACAAGGATGAAATCCATACCATCAGCTTCAGCTAGCTTTTTCATCCATATTAGACAGTATGGAAGAACAACTTAGGTTATATTTCATTAAAACTTATGGGAAATTGCATTGTTCAAGGAATTTATATACAACAATTATTGAACATGTCAGATGATTCTTTTGTCTAAGAGATTCTAGACTATATCCTTAATTTTCTTTTGTAGTTAAAATATTGTTCTATAGAGAGCTACACCAGGCTGTATCCAACTGTTTTTGAATTTAAAGTTCAGATTTTATTTAACTTGAAATCAACTGGAAATAATACACACCATACTGAAGTGCATTTCAGGATCCCCCTTTATTTTCAGTTCTGGTTATAAGTTCAAAGCCGTTTGAATTACACGTATAGCTCTGCATTTCAGTAAATATGCCCCAAAGGTCTGTTCTCTGAAGTTTCTATGTCGTTTCATGTTTATAGATTACACACGGTTCGTCCTAAATATAAAACTTTATCCCATGTCTTGAACCTTTACACGACTAATGAGTCCAACGTCTGTTCCCACCTCAGAGTCCGAAATTCCAGGAGCCGGTTACGTTGGATTTTCTTGATGCTGAATTTGAGAATGACATCAAAGTGGAGGTATGTAGAAGCGGTTTTGCTGACCATGTCACTGGGTTTCTGGCCTGGTTTTGGCTCCACGTGATGGCCCACTGCATTGGGTGGACACCATTATCCCAGTGGCTAATTGCCTAGGCTTCATGTCATGCATGTGATGATAGAATATGGATGCTTGGTAAGCCTTTTCTGCCTCCATTTTAAAAATAGCTTTGAAGCAGACACAGGCAAGAGCTGAACAGAACAAAATAGTGAGAGTTACTGGGAGCCACCATTGAGGGATCTCCTGAGCCTAGAAACAAAGAGTGGAATTCTACCCATGCTGCAGTCAGAGAGCATCCAGCTGTGATGCAGAGTTTTCCTGACCTGGGTGGGGCTCCTCATATTGCAAAGGAGCTTGATGAACTGGTTTCGGCTGTCTTCATGGTTCCCTGTAATGTTACACATGACCTCTGCCTACCTGTTGTGCTTGATATTGTTAGATCTTACATTGTACAGTTGCCTGGATTGGACAGAACAGTCCACCTTCTGTGCTCAGTCAAACCGGCTGCTCTGTTTTTATTATTAGGATGTCACAGGTTGAAACTATTACCTATTCTGTCTCCTGTCTTTTATATTTTGTTGTTGATCCACTTGATGGAATATCAGTTTTCTACCCTTTTTAGATCAGAAGGATGATGATTGATGGAGAAACAGGAGAAAATACCGTAGATACTTTAGTGAAGTCTCAAGATGAGGTAAGCCCTATATAGCTGGGATGAGGTGTTGATTTCGGCCCACTCTTTCAGAGGGAGTGAATCATACTTTGTGTTTTTAAACAGCGTCTTGGCACTTGTTCACACCACATTCACTGTAATCTACCAGCAGGTACAATCTATGAACTGTATAGAGAACAGAGGCTAAGCTGTAATAAATATCCTAATATACCTTAACAGCTTTAATATGCATTAATGAAAAGCATTATATGAATAATATACATTAATGAAAAGCATTATATGAATATGATGCTTGTTATTGTTATATAATGTCTGTTATGAATATATGTTAAAGCTGGTGATGCATGTTAGGATGCTAAGGTATACCTACGTGCTGCTTTTGAATGTTCCATGAATGTGTTATGAATATATTATGTATAAGTTATATATAGTTAATGTAAAGCAGTACTGGTTATTTTTTGGGCTTAATTTTTCCAGATCAGGATTTGAGTTAAATGTCTTGGGTGGTAACTGCATGCCTTAGGTTTTTGCATTGACATATTATTGGTGTGTATCCCTTGACAGAGGTACATTGACAGAGGAACCAGGATCTACACGTGGGCTCCGGTGAATGGCACTGACTACAGGTAACCACAGGACATTCTGCTTTGAAATTCTTGCCTGGGCACAAACCATTAGTGGCACAGCATTCATCCTGGTTGGGAACATGTGGCCCTTGTTGTCCCAACTGTGTTGACTCCTCCGCACTTGGACTGACACAGCAAAACCACCGGATTATTTCATATACAGTGACATAGTTCTTAGTATCGACAGAGTGGATACCTTGCATTCTCTTCTAATTGATGTGTTTTATTCCCATCTTTTTACCACGTGTTATGGAGTATGTCCACCAATTTGAATGACTGGGAAGATGCTTGTAATCCTCGGCGCCTATAGTTTTTTGTTCCGGGTTAAACCTCCAGATTTGTGACTGGTGACTCTCTTGCTCTCTTTTTGGGGGTGCTGTTGAGACACCAAACCACCAAACACTTGGCCAGTTGAGTTCGTCACAGACAGATGGAGTGTTGTTGTCAAATACTCAACATATTCAACTGAGAGACAGACAGATTTTAAAAAAATGTAACCTGCTGCAAGGGAGAGGGTATTTTTAAAACATTATTAAAAACATCATGTCTCTGAAGTTCCTTCATGATATCTCATGGATCAGAGCACTTATCTATAAGGATATCAGAGGGCTTTTTTTACATGATGCATCAATGAGTTCAAAATGACAAGCAAATCTAAACAAACTGAATAAGCTTCATCCTTCTGAGTCTTTGCTCTTCTGAATGCACTCCAGGATTGCCCAGGGTGATTTAAAGACCAGTATATTCAGTAAGTCCTCAGTTAGTAGTTGCAGGCTTTGGCTTCTTTTAATTCACCACCGTAATTTGTCAGTCAACTTGTACATCCCTTGGAATTGAACCCAAATACAGCATTACCTTGCACTTTTGCAATACGCAATTAGGTGAACAGTATCCCAACAATGAAATGTATTGCCATGAGGAGTTGAGGAAGATGTCCAAAAATCCAATGTTCAGAATTCAACAAAGGGTAAGACGGCACATTTTCCAGCATGGTTGAAAGGATCCATCATGGAGCCATTGATCTCAGCCGTGATCGGATGCAGGCTGACCCAGAGGGCTTTTCCCCAGGGGGCAACCTTCCTGAAGCTGTAACCGGAGCAGCATGTGGTGGAACCCCAGATGTTCCAAGCCAGTCCACTGGACCTCCTGACGATGCATGCACATCTGCGTCAGCACTAGTCCGCAGCACTGCCATGAAGAAGGTGGCTCAGAATGCCAGCAGGAGCTGTCTAAGAGACGGAGCTCGGCAGGGTCCCGGCTGCGTGATGAACTGGAGACCTGGTGATCAGAAAGCGGCCAGCATGTGGCGGTGATGGGGTCGTCACGTTATGACTTGACGTCACGTGAAACGCTGCTGTGGGTGGCTGCCAGCTGCGCGGGTAGGAGGTCCATGGGCATACCGGAAGGACCAATCACGAGGGAAGTCAGTGGCAGGCTGAGTGACGCCAAAGTACAGTGATGTTTCTGTGATGAATTAGCTTTTCTCATGTGAACTTGCACTTCTGAACGGTTCAGCTTTCACTCCATCCTCCACCTGCATGAAGCTTTTGACTCCTTTAGCCTGAGGTTGGCAGTGTCTAAATCACAAATATCTTTTGGATAACTCTGTCGAGAATGTGGGGCCTGTCATCAGCGGTACGGCAGTGGAGGTGATAGTTGTCAGGAATTTTTGAGGGTGTAATAGAGACATCAGGAAGCATTTGGAGCTACTTTCAATGTTGGTTGTGACCCTCAAGAAGAATCCACTGGCTGTGTTGAATGTCATGTCTTATGTTTGACAAAGGTTTTGATATTGCCTAGCTAATAAACAAGGATCTGGTGTTGCTGTTTGACTTGTATAAATAACCCTTATGCACCATAAATAACATTATTTTTACAAATCTGGTCACATTGGTATCATTCCTATTCCAATTCAGCTGGGACAACACATCCAGAAGAAGGTGTGGGGGGTAATTTGGTGACCCTCAGAGGGACCATGAAGCATGTACATAGATTTTGGGCTCAATGTAACCTTGATTAGTGTTTAAGGATGGTGGAGGAAAAGAATAGAATGACGGATGTGTGCAAGGACTGAACTGAAGCCACAAGTTAGGCTACAGATGTACAGCGTACAGCTTCAGTGGTTTATAGAAAAAAAATACGGCAGTGAGAACTTAGTGGCTTCACCTAAGCATGACCACACACACAGCGTTCCATGCCAGGGCCTGTTTTGTTCTGTCGAGCTGACAGGGAGGTGTGGGTGGCAAAAACAATTTTCATAACCTCTGGGAGAGCAGACTTCCAAGAACAGGGCTGGAGGCATCTGAAGTGACAAACTTGGGGCTATGAGGTGATGCGAGCCAAGACCGGGGACAAAGCAAGCTCGTACGTCACTAGAAGGGCAGTGTCAGAGTTGGCTGGCGTCCAAAGCAGCAGCATCTCCCTATTCAAGAGCCAGTGCAATTAGACAGGGGTGGTAGAACAGTGGGGTAGGAAACACAAACAGTGAGGTATCGCACCATGTGGGCCAGTGCCAGAACTGTTCTGGAGTGTGTCATTGTTGGAGTAGAGAGGGACAAGGCCATCAGCTGAGAACTGAAACACCCATATGTGAGCCTGTGGATGACCGTACCATCGAGACACAGGTCCTTCAATAGTTTTATTAGGTTCAACCTTTGTTAGAAGTTGTTTCAGTACTGCTTATAAATATACCTGGGTTTTCACCAGAAGCTCAGCCTAGTTACACTTGCCCCTAGTTGACTCCTTTATAGCCTGTATATTTGCAATGTGCCATTCACCTGCATTGTACATTTGCTTTGGACAAAAGTGTCTGTTAAATGTATTAAATGTTAAAGCCAGATAGAAAACCACCTGCAAAATGCTCGAGAACAGAAGGTATCACCTTTTGAAACCAGCTGGGGGCAGCAGTGCACCCAAATTGTACCCTGATGTAATGGAATATGCCAGTGCTGTGTACAAGATAGCTGTGAGGTCCTGTGTTTTAAGGTGGACAGGCACCTGCAGAGAACTGGAGTTATTGGACACGTATTGTGCATATTATACAGCTATAGCTGTAGACTAAACACTGGACAGTAGCAAAATGAAGGAAGGCTTCACCTTCAGGCTATGGTCCCTCCTTGTGAGAGTCAGGGTTAGTACATGAAAAAATGGATTGTGGTAGAGAAATTCAGCGGAGACACAACTGCCCCTGGATTCAAAGGGAGTGAACTTAGCCTAGAAAAACAATTGGGTAGATGTGTTCTGTGCTGATGCTGAGGCCAGGCAGAACCTTAATTATCTTTATAGAGCACTGGCAAATCTGGCCCGAGGCAGAAGGGTTTTGTGCTCTGAAAATACATGCATTGGGGCTGCATTTTCCACTGCACCAAAACATTTGAGAATCATATTGTTGCATGAGGGGCTCGCACGGTGGACTTTGAAATGCAATACGTATGACAGCGGAGGGGAAGGCGATCCGGTTCTAATAATGAACCGCTCTCGTGCTTTGCTGACATCCATGTGTACCACTTGCCAATTCTCAAATGAGTCTGTCCTGCATGTTATCAAATTTGTGCATGGGTAGCTGACCTCAGAGGTCAACAGTGTGCCAGTATGGCTACCCAAGGGGGCAGCTGACAGGAAACAAGCTGAGCAAGGGGCAAGAACGGAGAGGAGGGAAAATGCTGGTTGTTTTCCTTGTTAAAAAAGACAATGTAACAAAGGTCCTGACTAATGGGAACTCAGGCTGAAACCTTGCCGCTTTATTCTGTCTAACATATAGCTAGCTGCTATAAAACTGCCAAACCCCCTATAAAGCGGTGTCTCTGTAACACAACACCATTATAATTACTCATCCATCGGACATTGACTGATGAAAAGCATATGTATTTTCAGGCACTGCTGATGGTTGTACATAACTGAATCTTCATTTATAGTTCGTTAATCATCATAATCAGATCAGTCATTGAAAAAAATTTTGGTTACTTTGAGGTAGCTAAGACAAAGAAATGAGTCGTAAATGAAAACATGTTGGTGCACAGCGCCAATATTTGCTTAAGAGCTGGCGGTCCGAACTGGTGCTCACTGCACTTTGAAGGCCTCCATCAGCACTTTGTCAGCAGGAATGCTATGAAGATTCATGGGTACTTTCTGTTTTTTTATTATTATTTTTTTAGCTTGGCGGTGGTGATGCCTGAGTACAGCAAGTACTACATTCAAGCAAGAATGGGGGATACAATTATGCAAGCACAATGTGAGTACAACAGAGGTTTTGAAGCATAATTCTTTGTGCAGTGTTTGTAGTTATATTTAACAGCAAAAGTTTTTACAATACATGTCCTTAGTTATTTATCTTGGGTTTTTCTTAGTATTTGTTGCAGAAAATGAAGTGTAATGACCACTGCGTATTTGTCATTTATTCAATGATGCTTTGTGTCTATGTGATCATCCCTCGCAAAGCTCAAGCATATTAAACTCACACCTTTCCCCTGCCTTGTGGAAATATGGTATTGCTCAAATTCTCCCCAGACGATGCAAGTGCTTGGGGAGTAAAATCTATCCTTGATCTTGCAGGTATTTTATCATTAGGAATATAAGCCAAGCATGTCTGGAAATCTTTCACAAAGAGCTGAGCACATTCTGACCTCAAAATTCTGTGCCGCGTTCCTGTACAAACCGAGCCCCAGTGGCCCAGCCGGCCTGCCTTCCGAGCCTGGCAGCTTTCCAGTACCTGGGCTGAAAGAACGGGGCCTGGTGAATCGGGTCCAGCCACCCCCAGTCTGCCTTTGCTTCAGATTTCTCCAATGGGCTCCTGCTGCAGATATTTCTGATGGATGAAACATGGTCCCTGGTGTAACCCCGGTTGTCCTGGCTCGGTTTCTGGGCCTGTAAATCTGTTTCCACCTCTCTGTTTCTCCAGCCTGATAGCATGATGTCCCTGAAGCATTGGACTTCTCCCCTAGCTTCTTCAAATGCAATTATTTATTCCCTGTTTGTACCAATTTGAGCCCTCAGATCTTCATTTTACTCTATAACTGACACAAAAAGTAATAAGCGTGTCTAAGCAGACAAATAACTAGATGGTTATTAACACTTAACTGTGGTCCTGGGTGTAATGCTTTCATCGCATTTTAGAAGTTGTTAAGATGATGTAGATTAGTTGGTGAATGGTTTTAGTCTATTGTTTACCAGGGAGAAATTGCTTGTATTTGCACCTAAATGCAGTAGCTGGTGGTTGTAAGATTGGGGCAGGTGGTCATGGTGAAAACTTCTGGGGACTACCTGAGATCCTCAGTCCATACGATGATTTTGCAAATACCTCTATCCAATTGAACCTGATGGTGATCAGACCTCAGTGGACAAGCAACTGTAATGTTTCAAGACCGTAATGTTGACATCGGGTCAATTCGCCCCCTCATCCCCCTTGGAGTCCTGCTTCATTTGACACACTTTGTAACCTGAAATAAATTTATTATTTATCATCTGAGAAGACAAGCCACAAACATGTTTTGTTGTCCTAATGTTTACTGTTCTCTTTAAAGATTTTAGCTCTTTGCATTTTGCCCCCTTACTCTCACTCTATAGCTTTTTTTTTAATTCTGCCTCTCTTTCTATCTCCTTTCTCCTGCTTTCCCTGGGGTTATTATAAATATTCCACAATCTATTCCTCTCCTCCTCTGATGTCTCCCTACACCCCCACTCAGTTACTTTCTATTTAAGCCAAATCTTTTATTCATATAACCAAACTACTTGTTTCCTGTGTTTCTTGCTGGAAGCAAACAGAGTAAATTTGGGTGTTGGTAAAATATTGACTTAGAGCTTTCCGTGAATGGACACCATTTTTTTTCCCTTCAACATTAGTGCACAGGATCAGAGCCTCGTCTGGAATGAGGGCACCAATGCTTGTGGTATCTGCTCTGGACGTTTAAGACTCGGGCTCTGGCATTTCCGGACTTTCTGATAGAGCGCTGGTCTGTGCAAACTGCTTTTGTCTTTAGGACCTTTATGGCCCCCATGAGAGTGGTTCGTCCGTAAGGAGGTACCACAAGAATGACAAAAGGGATTACCTGTGGTGATTTTTTGGTTTTTTTTTTTGGAATTCTCTGGATCTCTCTGAGGTCTTCAGGTATGTTCAGTCACACGAGATAACGAAACTGAAACTGAGTGTACCACGTGAGTTAGGTCAGGTAGGTGCAACTCAGGTGGGTTGGGAGAAGATGTGAGGAAATCTTCACCTGGGAATGGTGGGGTAACAAGGCCTATAAATTCTCAACTTCTAGTGATGTAAGTCTACTTTGGAAGTAAAAATAGATTACCTACCACAAACAGGTTGGATATGTTTGTCATTTATAAAAACATAAACTCAAGCATTATAAATAACTGAAATCTGATAGACAACCTTAATGTGAAAGCCAGTTACCCTTATTAAGATAGATGGTTTAGTCACTTGATGTCTGAGCTGTTCGTTTGTGTCTGATATTTTAAGTATTCGTTGCATGTCCCTGAAACATATGTATCAGTTGCTTTCCACCAAAAAGTCATATGTAACACAGAACAAATGTGTTTCCTGTGTTCACAACCCTCTGTTCAGTGCTGTTTCCATGACAACCTAGATTAAAGCTAGCAAATTTGCTGAGATGGTTTATTGCCTTGTTTGCTTAAGTAACACTTTTAAGATCTGTAATGTGACTGAACTGTTTTAACTGGCTTGTAGTCTACTGTTATTTAAGAAGTATTGAGTTCCAGTATAAAAATATGAAAATATCAAAGCAGATATTTGCTTTTTTGCATGGGAAGCTGGTTTTGGTTCATCTATATTGGGGTCCTTTGATGTTTAAATTGTTTAAACTGTTTATTTCTTTTATGCCAAGTAGAATCTCACATCACCCGAACTCACACAGCGTCTGACACACCTGCTCTCAAACGCTGAAATGCCTCTCCCAGCATTAATGAGTGTAGCACCCTCCTATTCACTCCTCCTGTCTGCTCCAGTCTGACTAACTCCTCCACCCCCCCGGTCTCATCATCATCTGCTATCATACAGTCAAGGGGTCCCATTGTACTCGACAGTGTCTGTTGTGCTAATTTTGATGCAGACAGCGAATGCATGCTTTACCTGAGGTCACATTTACCACAGCGCGCAGAGGGTCTGCTGACGCCTGGGGAATGGTGGAGCAATGACTGTGGACTCTAGGCAGAGGAATGTGTGCTTCCCAGGATGAATGATGGATAAAGGGAAAATGGGAGGAACGCAGTGTGTGCTGGACACTGATATTTAATGCTTGGTATCCAGAGTGTCTGAAGCACATTAAACTGCACAGCAGACTGTCTGTGTGACACTATTCCCTCTTGACCACATAACTGCCTCTTAAGCAGCCCAGAAATGCTATGCCCACTTTCTGTATACTCCAGCTATTGTTATATATATCCTGTGCTGTCGTATATTCTGTATACTCTGAAATTTGATCGAATAGCAATATTTTTATTCAAGAGACTGGATAAAATATTGTTGACTGAATCCCCTGTTGCTTTTACCCTAATTTCTCTGTCTCCCTCTTGGGTAATCTCTCTTTCTGCTGGATTTTCACGACAGGGCAAAAGGGCAAGTATTACCTAGTTGGTAATTTTTTTCCACCCTCCCATGCTTGCTCTGTGCCTTCTTCTCCTCGCATGCTTGAGCTCTCCACCCTCTCGGCTCTTCTGGCCCACCCCCTCATTGTGCCCCCAAACCCCCTCCCCTAAGTCATGCTCACTACACACTCCCAGTTCGCTGAAGATCCAGTGCTTTACATTAACTGTGCTGGCTGCATCTTGCCACCCCCCCGGTGCTGTGTTTAACACTTTGATGCCCCACCTCCCAG
>JABFEA020000001.1:5785920-5809847 GCA_019775915.2 Cyphomyrus plagiostoma | reverse complement strand
TGTGGGTGGAGGGGGGGGGGGGTGAATGAATGCCCTAGAGCTGGAAGCCGTGCTGACGATGAGCAGGCCCCGATGCAGTCCCCGTACGCCGGTGCTGACGATTAGACCTACACTAACTGGTTCAGCATGGTGCTCTCAGAGTACTGCATTCTTTATTAACAAGTGGTCTGCAGATGTTAATTGGCATCAGGGAACTCGTCAGATAATGCTCTACAGTTTATAGCATGAAAAACCCACACACACAAAATATATATATATATAATATAACATGAAAATGAGTAATTTAAATACAACTAGCTGTTAAGTGAAAATGAGTTTTGGCTCAAATAGCAGTCTCGACAGAATATTAATATTAATTAAAAAGCAATGGATGGTAATGATTTAATATTACATATTTTAAGTGAACTACTACAAAGACTTAATTAGCAAAACCACAATTTTAAGGAAATAAACATTTTAAATTGACTGCTGCTTTAGTAAATACATTTTTTTTTCTTTCATTTTTTTGATTCACCATTGCCTCTGTATAAAATCAGCAGCATGAAGGCACTGCGTCACCTCAGATACACCAACTGTAGAGGATTGTCTTGTTTGTGTTCCTGTAAGGCTCCATCATGGTTTTACTAACATCGCTTTGCACTGTCTGTCTGCGGTCGGAGCTTGTGGGTCTTGTCCACATGGCGCGAATACCTCCAGTAGAAAGGGAAAAAAAAGGCTCTGCTTAACTACGGCTCTCCACTTCATGCAGTTTCTGACACCATGCAGCAGGAGAACTTTGAAGAATTCGGCTACACATTCATAGCTCCGAGGTGAGAGCTCTATTTTCGATTTGGATACCTTGGCGGCATCCCTGGGAATGTGTCACCCGATCCTCCGATACTCATGTTAAACAGCAAAAACGTGTAGAAAGAATATGGGATCACACTGGCAGCCAAAAGCCCATATGTGTTTGTGCATCGAATCACGGGGGGACTCCAGCTAAATCCCTCTGATGCATTGCTTGGTTATGCTCACTCCTTGGTTTGACGGAGCACGTTAAAATCAAGGAGTGGCAATTTTTTAAATTTTTCATGACTATATTAGAGAAGGTTTTTGACTGTGTCGTTCACATTGACGACATAAGATGCTCAAGGATGTTTTATATAGAAAGAAGGTCATGAATTATAATCATAAGACCATAGTCATACGTGAGATAAGGAGGTCTCCCTTCCTGCAGAGAGTACTGCAAGGACCTGAAGTTGTCAGAAAACAACACCCAGTTTCTTTTGGACTTCAACGAGTACATAGACAGGAAGACGCCCAACAATCCGACATGTACGTACGTACACACGCATGTATGCTTGAGTGAGATGAATGCTCGGAGAGCTGTGGTGGACCAAAGCAGGTGTGGTATTTGGTGACCCCACATTATGTAAGTCTGTGTGTCTACCTGAACAAAATAAAATTCATTTACACTTTTAATAACTATCTGAATGTGAGAGCAGATATTCATATCTCACCTCAGAGACAATGAATTACAGACTGTCTGAATCAATGACAAAGTCAGTAATACCCTGCTATAGTACCCTAACATAAATTGCTCTAGTAAAAACAAATACCAAGCTGTGTAAATTTAAATATGTAGCTGCTTTGCATAGATGTTAATCTTGAACAATAGTTATTAGGAGATATTATTTGTAGCAGATATTCTGAACATCACAGCTACCTCAGTTCCTAGTGTCATTAAAATCACAACTGTCACTCTCCTAATATTGTGAATATGAATGCGTTAATTTAATCTGGGCAATTTATAACCCACTTTAAGGTTACATTTAGCCATTGTTTGTTTTTATATGAATTGTTTTGCTATTTCCCTGGAGAGGCCTGAATGTGTGCTGTTGAAAGCTTTCTTCTCTGAAAGTAATGTTTAATTTATTGAGACACTTAGGTTTTTTTTCCCCATATATCCTTTTGAAGAATCTGTTTGAAGATCAAGCAGACCATGAAATTGATTTAGAAAAAGTAAAATGTGTGATGTATTAAGTCCAATTGTACACAAAGACCTCAAAGCTATATTCTGATAGACTGCGGTAGTAAAGAGCAAAATAATATAGATGTAAGATTTGTACAGTATTTTTTTTTCTTAAGATGTAATAGTTAGGTGAGCACCATTAGCTTTTAACCTGAAATGTGTTGACGAGAAATGAGCTGCAAGAACTCAGTTCTGTGCTTTTGCCATTCGTATGTTACTCCCTAATTAGTAAAAGGTTTCAGTGGAGAGTTTGTGCTTTGTGTAATAAAGAGGTCACTTGTCTGTTATATTTACTTGCTTGACTGACAGTTTTACTTGTGCCGATTTTTTGTCGATTTACACAGCAGGGTATTTTACAGGTCCAATTTAGGGTAAGTGCCTTTTTCAAGGTTACGACATTAGAGTCCTGGCTGGGATTTGACCCGGTAACCTTCAGATAATGGGCCTGTGTTCTTTACCTATCATGCTACCTGCTGCTTGCTCTGGCCATGTCTCTTAATTACTTATGGAAATCCAAGCTGGGTCTGTCTGTTTCCCCTTCAGGCAAGACCGCCCTGATCAACAGGCTGCTCCTGGATGCTGGGTTAACAAGTGAGCTGGTGAAGGTCTGGAAGATGCAGCCAGTGTGAGCCGCAGTACTTCACTTCTACTGATGAGTTCAAATCTAAATTAAAAAGCCACTGTTTTTTTCTCTTGCTGTCAACTCAATTTGAGCTTCTAAGGTTTTTGTCAAATCTACTTTTAAGCTACTTTGAACTTATTTTAGTTACCCCCTTACTTTTTATTTTGGGTTGATTATTGTTTTATATTTCCTTTGAATTTAAATTTAATTTTCATGTTATTTTACATATTTTACCAAGTTATTCATGTTATTTATTTATATATTTTACTCTGTGTGTAGTATCTGTTAGTTAATTGTTTCTAAACTGGAAAGGTGTAAGCATGGCATGCCCTTTTCGAGTTAAATAGTTCTTAATTGTTAATGTGTTGTGGTGTAATCAGTAATGAAGATCTCATCTCCCCGTGCAGAGATGGTGTCCTTGCCAGATTTGTTGCCACCGATGCAGGAATCACGCGGGTTTACCCAAAGAGGTACTCCTTGCTTGCTCTCACCTTGTTCACATTCAGAGGTCCCGTGGCATGAAAAGCCTTGAACTGATGGTGTCCGTTTACCTCTCATTCTGGTTTCCATCTTTCCATATGGGTCAAAAGACTCCATTACCCACTCTAAGGCCTTTTGTGTGTCATTCTTTATTAGGTCATGTTGGCAAGGCAGAAAATGATGGCGATAAATTTGCCCCATTCAGATTCATTGCTTTGATTCTTCCTGTCCTTCCTCTTCCTGTTTCTCTTGTATCTGCGCCTCCTGTTCTTTGCTGAACCTTTCACTTTGTAAATGAAACCCTTTGCATTGACCCTAAGAGTTAATCTGCTTCCTCAAGATCATTCTGCAGTGTTTTGATGCTCCTGTTATTCTCAGTATTGTATGGCTAATTGGTGGTTGTAGCCGTAAAAGCTTCCATTGTCATTCTGTCATGCTTCAGCCTTGCTCTGAAGCAGACCTTGCCATTCTTTAGCCTCAGTGTTGTAGAGCTGTTAGAGTATTTACAGGACCGACAGCCAAAGATGTGGTATGTCTAAAGTTCGACTGCTGTCTTTTTAGAAACTCTGTTTTCCCAGAATTTGGTTGTTATTTGCATCACATGACTTTAGTTTTGGGAGTAATTTAACCTTTCGTATCTGTACCCTGATGCCGGACACTGCTTTTCTCTCTCTCTCCTTTGCACACAGCTCTGGGGATATCTGGACAGAGAACACAGAGATGTATGAGTCGAGCTTCTACAAGCGGAGTCTGGATAATGACGGTTTCATCTTCACAGCACCGTATTTCAACAGTACGTTATGTGGCAGGACTTGCAGGTGTCCTCTGTATTTCCCGTGTGTTATTAATTTGTAATTGGTCCATAGGAGTGTGCACACTTCCATACCGCTGGGCCCTCAGGGCTGACTGTGTCCTGAGGCTGTGTTGCTGCCAGACACATACACAGAGTGAGGTGCGGGACGCCAGCTGTGTCCAGGGTTCTACTGGGGGAACAGCTGCGTTTTCACTCAGAACCCCCCAAACCCCCCTGCCCCACGCCAACACCACAGAGCACCCCATCCCCAGCCACCACACCTTATTCCTGAGCTGGAGCTCAACAGTTTGGGTTGCGGTGGGAGAGATTAGACTTATATCATTCCAAATCCCCCCCCCCCCTCCAAGTCCCAAATTTCTTTTTGAGCCTTTGGAGGTGGACATGCCCAGCACCACCGAGAGAGACAGATTTTAACATGCTCTTCTGTCTCCAGGAAGCGTGGACGTCTTTGAATCGGGCATCCTGGTCAGCAAAGCTGTGGAGGTGAACATAGGGGGAATCAAGATGAAACCAGCCGGTGAGAAGCCCCCGCGAAGTCGTCCTGGGCCTGTCATCCAAGTGGTGTAACCGCGGAAAGCCTCCCCGGGTTACAGCCAGCCATTTGTAAATGCGCGACCGCCCGGCCGTAATGTGTTTGACAGATCCAACCGTGCGGTCTGTTTTTACACAGTGTGAGCCAGAGGTGTGTAAAGCTGTCAGTCACACGCCGATACGGGCTGTGTTATCAGGCCTAGTCGGGGGCCCCTTTCAGCCGCCAAATCCACTCTCATTCTTTTTATGTTTTTTTTTCCCCGGCCACAGTTGTTGGCGTGAAGCTCAACGTCACGGCCTGGATGATGATCTTCATGAATGCTACAATGAAGATTAACGTAAGGAGGGATTGTGCTTTGTTACCTATATACCCTTCAGATGCACGCCTTAAGCGAGAGGAATGACTCTGTCAAATAACAACAACATGTGAGTGTTTTTCTTCCCTTTAGTGCAAAGATGAGATCTGCGGTTGTGTGAAGAATGATAAGGTACATAAAACTTCCACGTGGAAAGAGGAAAATGGAATTAATCTCTTTCACAGCTCCCTCCCCCCCTTCACAGAGTGAATTCTCTTTACAGCATGTTGATTGTGTCATTTTGGATGATGGGGGCTTCTTGATGATGTCCAATCAGGATGAGTATATCTCTCAGGTGAGCCTGAGTCATATTCTGATAACATGCACTTCATCCATCATGTGTAGGTCTCCGTCACTCCCCTTCCCCAATCTGTTAAATAAATAACAATTGAAAGAAAACAAAGCTTATCACGGATGGATGGATGGAAAATAAATCAGCAGCTTATTATTTTTGCAGGATTATTTTCATGAGGGCCAGAGTTCATTTTTATGAAGGAGAGCCAGTTATGAATCATATTTTTTAAATATTTCACAGTATATTCACAGTGAAGAACCATACCCCAAACAGTACACTAATCACTGAAGTATTGTCATATTATGGGATGGAAAAAATGGAAATGGTGATGGGAGGATTAAGGATTTCTTAAATGGCTGTTGACCACCATCTGTGTTACCCAGGCAACAGTTTTGTGGATTTATTTTCTGTATGCTCCATATATTTCAAGAGGCACTGGTCTTATTAACGAAAAGATTGAACACAACGTAACAAATGTTTGATGATGAAAAACGTCACATTCAATCCATCAAGATGGAGTGTCTTTCTTGCTGAAGGCCTCTGCTAGATTGCAAAGCGGGACCAGAAACAGATGTCACATCCAGTATGATACACAGATTGTCTTCTGAGTCAGATTCATGTGTCAGTGATGTTTTTTTTTTTTGATGCTGTATCTGGATACCTCACAATAATCAAGAACTGAGAATCCGGTGCAAAACCGACCTGCTAATTTTCCCTTCCACCGCAGATCGGACGCTTCTTCGGCGAGATCGATCCCATCCTCATGATCAACCTGGTGAACAACTCTTTGTATACCTTCAACAAGACCTACGACTACCAGTCGGTCTGCATCCCAGGCCGGATTGGCAAGAGGGGAGCAGGCCGACGTGTCTTCGTGGTGAGTGTCCACTGCATGGCTACTTGCCCTTAGTTTTGTTTGGATAATCTCTAGCAGCGTAATTATGTTTAAATTATGTCACAAGATCACTTTTATTATGTCGCATTCCCTGCACTTTTTAATGCAATAAATGTGTCAGATCCTCCCTTCATTTAGTTTCCAGGAGCAGATCTGGAAAATAATCAAAGTAATAAAAAAATCAGCATAAAATGCTTTGTTTGGAATGGATCCCATTTTGAGAGGGGAGGGGGGGAGGAACCTAAATTTCCCCGCATGGTCATCTTACATTTGTTAATCCTGTTCAGCCCACCATAGCGGAAATACTGAACTTGGGCTGGTGGGCCAGTACGACTGCTTGGTAAGTACCACTCCGTTTGCAACCGACTAGTGGCCAAACCTTGAAACTCAATGCAAAACCAGAAGAAGGATATAGTCCTACATTATAAATAACCAGTCTCTTTTTAGCATGTAATCTTTCTCTTTCACCTCTAGGTCACTGTTGCAGCAGTTCCTCGTCGGTCTGGCATTTCCAGAAACTCTGGTTGCGGGTGAGTTTGGAAGCGATTTATCAGGACACTTTAAAATAACTTAAATCTTTCTTCGGGGTGTTTGAACCACTCTTTGTCTGTCGACAGACATGTGCGACGAATTGAGCAATATATCCAGAAACTTAAAAAAAGGCTATCAATCTCCTGTGTTATTTTTTGACACATCCTGGAGTTTCACTTATGACGTGATTTAATTTTTTTTTTTTACCTTGAGAAATTTTTATAGATTGTCTTGGATTTCAAAGAATGGGCATGATGTTATTTTGACAGGCTTTTAAAAATAGAATTAGTTTTATATGCCATATAAAATATATATTCAGAGTGGAACATAAAATATCCCCAGAAACGGGAACCACTGATGTCGAGTTTGTATGGCTACAGAACCAACAAATAAAGTATCTATTCGATCTCATGTTGAGCAGGCCTGTTTCATATTTTTGTATTTAATGGTCAGCAAACACGTATGATATCTGTGTTGCGGACCACAAAGGACCGTATGGAATAGCGTTTACTGCCCCGCTTAGGCTTGGAAGATGTGTTTATTGTGACCGGTGTCGATATTCAACAGCAGAACTCTCAGTAAAATCTACTGGCTAATGGTAAGACCATTATGGGTAAAGTTCTGACAGCCTGTGTGTGTATTATGTTTATATTACATTGTGGGGACCAAATGTTCTGCACAATGTAATAAAAATCTGTTATTCCTACAAAGATCCATGAATGCAATCGAAAAAATGAAAATGCCAAAAGTCTTGTATTTTGTTTGGTTACTTATGGTTAAGGTTAGGGCTGAGTAGGGGTTAAGGTCGTCATGTTGAGATTAGAGACTTTTCCCCATAGAAATGAATTGGGGCGTCCCCACAAAGATATAATTAAAAACTTGCATGTGTATGTCTACCCACCTACCCAAGCCGACATAGATGATGAGGAGCCCGTCACCTTGGAGAGCTGCATCATGGAGCAGACTCAGTACTACTTTGAGAAGGATGATAAGACCTTGCCTGGAGTACTTGACTGCGGAAACTGTTCCAGGTAGAGGTGCCCCCGTCATGGACAGCCTAGATCTGGGGGGTGACCCTGCCAGTGGGAAATAGCAGCATCTTTGGCTTAATTGTGAATTCCAAGTCCAGAAGTATGGACTGCCACTGAGATAAGCACCTTCCCCTACTCCCACTGGGTGAATTATTTAGCGGAAAAGTGATCACGATATTTGTGTGTACAGATGATCTGAGAGAATGATCTCTTCTCCCTAACTTGCCATTTGGTTCCTAAGCTTCCTGGATGTGGCTCTGCTTCTTTGCTCTCAAGGTCAGCGCACCTTGAGATGATACTTTGATGAGAGGGTGCACGGGAAGTGGACCTAGGTGGCCCATCAAACCATAAATATATTATTTGGAGGGCTTTTTTCGCAAACCCCCTGACTGGGGGAAGCTGTCTGGGGGGCTGGAAATATAACATTCCACGTGGAGCACCAGCAATGCTGCGTTCTCTCCTGCACATTAATGGTGTCGGGCGCATAAAATTTAACAGCCACCATAAAGAAGCGTCAAGTTCCAGAGCAGTCAACCACTGTGCTGATCTTTAAGTCATGTAACTTCATCTGAACCCCATACCTGTATAAACATGGCACCCCCTTGACTGTTCATTACGGCAGGTCTGCAGTGAGACTGTGAAATCTTTAAATATGCAAACACTTCAGCTTCTGTACTAGACCAGTATGATGGACCTGCTCAGATTAAATCGTCTGTTTGCAGATTTTCTTTGATATTTCTTTGTGAACCAAGCTTTGTTTTGAATTTATATTTAAAAGGATTCTTTTAGTTGCTTCATTAGCAAAAGAAGAGATTTTGGAAAATGCTTATGTCTTTGCTGTAATTCATCTGCAAAAAAAATTCTCTATTTCAGGATGTACTATGCTGAAAAGCTGGAGAACACAAACTTAGTATTCATCATCACCGATGCCAAGGGAACCTGCTTGTCATGTGACCCGAGACCTCTGATACAATCAGAGCAGCTGTGTATCCTTCCAGCACAGCATATCAAAGCACTAAAACCACATGTTATCGATTCCTCAACCTAACAGTCACTTCTATGGTCCAGGTATTTTTTTTTTAGTAGGGGGTTAGGGGTGCTGAAGACCAATCCCAGCTGCACTGGGCACAAGGCAGGGGACACACACAGAGAATGGGATGCCAGCCCATTATGGGGACATACACACACTATGGCAATTGCAATTTAGAGATGGTGATTCACCTATCTGCAGAAAATGCAAAGTCCATAAACCGAATGAGAGTGGGATTTTAACTGGCAACCTGGTTTATTAGCAGAAACTCCGCTCCTAATCACAATTTGGGGGTAACTAAAGATGGCCTATGTTTCCTGAACACTTGGTTTAGCCAAAGGCCCAAACCCTTGCGAACTTGCCAAGAATCCTAGATACAGAAAAGGACCGGACGTCTGTTTCGATAATGACATCAACGTAAGTTGCCCTCCTCAAACGCAGAGAGAAAATCAGTCTGCGGATTTAATTGGTCATGTGACCGGGCGTTCCATGCCAGCCATATATCAGCTGCAGATCAGCTTCGAGCGTTGATTGTTTATGAATGCACCGTTATTTTATCAAGCATTTCTTCCATTCTTTTCTGTAATTAAATAAATATCCAGCTTTCACACAATATGACACCCCTTCCTCTTTCTTAACCGTAAACCAGTGAAGCAGATTCAAATTAAGGGTCTTTTGTGTGAAATCTCGACTTTCTTGCTTACTGTGTTTCCTGAGCCTCCTTTTGGCCACATCACCCTTTGTGCCCCCTCGCTTCACTCTCAACTCTGCAGCCTGAAATACTGTCTCTCATTCGCTCACTCTCTTTCTCTCTCTCTCTTTGCCGGTGGTGGGGTAGTGGTGGCTGTTGCATGACATGCTCATTCCCCTCTCTGAGCCCTTTTCCTCCTCCACTGTACTCTCTTGCCGCTTTCGCATTTGCTGCCACTCGCATCCCCACATTGCTGATAGGATGAACCCATGTGCCCCGCCAGCCACGACTCCGCCAACTCGGCCTCTGCACCGCTCTGCATTTCGCTGCCTGTGTTCTTGTGGTGTCAAGGGTCAGTGTCACCTCCGTCTGCTCTGTTTCAGGGTCTCATAGTTCTACCAGCATCTCAAGTCATAAGCCATAGTTCTGCGGATACTGTCTTTTTCATTGTCATTAGTAATACTACTAATGATAATTTTAGTAATAATTGGAACAACGTTAAAAGAGATATATATGCAAATTTAAGGCAATGAATCATCATGATATTAAACATGAATTTCTATTCAATTTTTTAATTTTGTTTATGAATGGTATTTTAAATCCTGTTTGCCTTATTGCCTGGTGTCTTTTCATAGTCTCTGTCTGTTGACTGGCTGTGCATTGCATGTATATATGGCATTTTAATTCCCAGTGTAGCTGACATGCTAGCTTAGCATTCGGTGAACTGAAAGGCATGGAGAAGCATGCTAGCTAGGCCCCTTCCTCTGGCTCCAGCAGCTAACGTTAACTGGATTTTTTATTTACCACTCAAAACACTGGGGGCTCCCTGTCTGACTTGGCTGGCAGGTCACCTCTGGACCATCCATCTGACTTCTTCCGTGGCTGGCTCTGGTAACAGGGAAGCTTGTAATCTACACCTGGAGTGTTTGGTTTGCAGAGTAGAGACTAATAGAGCATATGGTAGGAAGACTAAATACACAGTAAAAGCGTGATTCCTGATGATGGCTTTTTGCATGCTGGTAACAGGAGGACGACTCCGACTGCGGGAGTGGCTCCAGGCTAACCCCGTCACTTTGGCTTGTGATGGGACTCCAGCTGGTCCTGCTCTGGATCCTGACTGGATCGAGACACTACCCATCATGACCCCGGAGCCTCAGGCTGAGGTCCGCAGAGTTGTGTGCATTTCAAACCCTGCCAAAACATTTCTTTCTGAGGTTCCGCGTCAATGTGGGTTAGAAAGGAGAACATAAAAAAAAGGTGACACCCAGGAATTCAGTGACTCTCTGTGCTCCCAGCCTTTCTACACCCTAGGTTGGCTATTGGGGTCTGGGTGCTTCGAGGCCGAGAGTCCCCACAAGGAGTGGACCGCCTTATCCCATAGGGGGAGGATGAGAAGTGAAGCTGCCTCATTCACATCTTAGAGTTTTTGTTGTGTTTCTTTTTTTCTTTTTTTAAAAAAAGATACTATAAAACTGCCAGACATTTCCAGTAGAAATATGTTATCTCCATAGACATTGTACCGTGATATGGTTTCTAAATCTTTTTCATTTTGTTTTTTTTGTGTGTTGAGCTTAGAATGGCTTAACTCAATATTTGGTAATTTAGGACTGACTGACTGTAAACCTGGAAAAAATGAGATCAGGTGCTGGTGAGACATTCAGAAAAGAGTCACACTGACCTTGATCAAAAAGTGATAATTACTCTCGTCAAAAACAAGATCATCATGTAATTATGAATCAGTTGTCATTCATAAGATGTGAGCTGCAGTCCATGGCCAGCTATCCTTTGTAACTGTGACCACGGTCACTTTGGCGGTAACAAGCTGTGTGTTTTTATGCTTCTGGTTCCCGTCCTGAGCTGTAGCTGTGGACCATACCTCTGGAGATCAAGGCCTTTTCAGAGCACCAAACCTGATCTCCGATTCATGTTGATACAATCACAGTGAAAAAGATCACAATTTCTTTGGTGTGCAATCAATATAAATATTCAAAGGCAGCCAAACATATTACTTATATTTAATTGTTCAGTTGATAACAACTATTTGAGTTGTTGATGAAAAATATTTTTTTGTATATTTTTTTTCTTGTATGAAAGGGATTTCTGCATGCAAATGTTTGCCTGTTTTGTTTTTTTATTGTAATTGTGAGTGCAATAAAATGGTATACTGTATAGAAACCTGAGTTAAAGGGAATTGTTTTCTGCATAATTATTTTATGCAGCTACTTGCTAATGTTATTTTAAAAATGTATTATTTGAGTTTTCTTGTAAGGCACTATGCCATTTGAGCAAGGCATGCCTTACGTAATTAAAAGCTGTGAAACCTATCATGCAGAAACAGATGTTACAAAAGTTATGAATATCAGCCCCAGACATTCAAAATTAATTCTGTTGTTCATCTTAATGTTACTTCTAGAAATAAGATTTCTCACCTTCTTGACATCTTTTCTCAGATTTTTCCAATATTTTTAAGGCTCTCCACACCTTGTTGTAAGAAATATATTGGCCCATGTGGAGTTAGTCTCAACCAATGTTCTGAGTGTGGAATCACTCATGTTGATTTGTCCTTCACCATATAATGACTGATTTATCCAGTGTAATTACCATTTTTGTTTTTGCTCAAGTAAGATCTGTGTCCCTGCATACAAATCTCAGACCTTTCCAGAATTACAATTAGGACCAGATTTATGTATCCTAGGGTTGGTGCCTCTTTGAGCCACTTGATTAGGTGGATTTTTTTTTCCAGATTGTAAAGGCCTGCCTCACAACACTGTCAGACTTTGATGCCGTTGAGGTTAAAGGCACCTCCACACAGTCATTACTACCTGCCTTTTCCTCCATTATTTTTTTGAGAAAAAAATAACGCTCTGTAGAGACCAGGTGAATATTAGGTGGTTGCTTATGTCTGTCATGCTGGTATTTACATTTTAAGGATTAAAACCGCTAGTCTTCATATTTGTTTGAATGGTTTAACTTGGGAAATTAATGACAAGGACTGGCCAGGCAAGTCACAGTGACTGACTCAAGCGACCACTGGGGTCGGCAGCTTTCAACAAGTCTGGAAGTATTTAAGTTCATGCATAAGTTCTGGTGAATGTGGAAGAATAGACACAAAAAAACCACACAGATAGCCCCCCAGGCAACTGCAAAAACATTCATTCTCTTTTATGAAACCACATAATTGCAGAGTGAATTTGTGAGCCCTTGCCGCCCATACAGTGCACATCTACCTTTTAATCCACCTCCATAAGAATTGCAGAAAAGAAAACAAGGAGAGTACTCACTTCATCCACTCATCCCCTGCACGGGGTTACAGTGGCCTTGCTGTGGCTCATAGTCCTCCCCAACTCTGAAAATCATTTACACGACTGGAGCCAAAACAGCCCTCACAATAACATCTGGACATTTAATATCATTTAGAAAAGGCTGTTGTGGATTGCTTGTTCTGTTTTTTTCCCATTTTGTTTCACAATTTAAACACATAAACACACTGTAAAAAAGATGGCTACTTCTGTGCTTCTCTAGAAATGAGGGTGATTATACGTGCCACAAAATAATCCCACAACATCACCAGACATATGGCAGGCCTTATGGTGGGATGTCCTGTGACATGAGGGCAATTTCTGACCACGCTGTAATATAACTGCATGATGTGACTGACAACAAGCCCTGTACATGTACTCCTGCGTCGGTGTTTCGATTAACGTAAGTATAACACACTGAATATCGTTATGAAGCCTGTGTGCTTTCCTCTCTCTATATGCATCAGCTCTACTGCCAATCTCCTGAAATGGACAGCATTCCTGTTTCTTTAGCTGTGTGAAGTGGGGCCAAGTTACGTTGCCTCGAAAATAAGATGACAAAGATTAAGAAAAGAAAATTTGGAGAAGTGGGTGGGAGGTCTAGAATAACACTAAATCAAGTCACTAAGTCTAAAGCCACTAAAGACCTACCATGCAGAATTATTATTGTTGTTGCTATTATTATTATTATTATTATTATTATTATTATTATTAACTACTGTCAGTACTAAAATTAGATGCTGTCCATTCAGGATCAAATGTAGTGATGCAAGTGAAAATGTTCTCAATGCTGTTGATGCTCTTTGTGTGGAATGTCAGGGTTGTGCTTTTTCCCCCAGACTGTTCGGTATATGTTTTGACCGATTCCCCCGGCAACTGGCTGGACACCTCATCCTCCCCTAACTGTGCTTTAATACATAACACTTTTGTGGAACTTGACTAGCCTGAATCAATTTTGTATAAATTTGTACAATAAAACCATTAAACAAACAAGAAAATAATGTTTATAATCTTAGAGGTGTGTCAGTTCTTGTGCAAACGGCATATTCAGAATAAAGGTTTTATCAGTAATATCAGTAATTGCATAGCCTGTTATTGTTGTATACTGTCTCACAAAAGCCTGTGTTTTGGTTGAAAAACAGAAATTTGCACTTGTGGTCATCCTTGCTGGTCTCCAGACAAGTGCATTTTAATCTGATCTCCCAGACAAAAAAAACTTCTGGCAAATGTAAAATATAAAACATTCTCTGCAGTAACTCACTCTGGTCAGATGGGAAGAGAACAGGCCACCATTCAGCCTCACATAGGTGGGGAGCAAAAGAGCTAAGCATTCATCCGGGCACTACATTTCACTGGCTTGTGTTCATGTCGATAGAAGGATCTGGAAGCACTCGCTACCACTTCACAGGGGAATGCTTCATGTGGCCTGTTAACATGCACCTAAAGGATTTCCATTTTTTTCCATGGAATGTTTCAAACACTTTTGCTCTTTTGGCAAATGGACCATTTTTAATTTAGTATTGGCTCATAATATTAGAATAACAGCTTTCTCAAACTAGAAAATGGCCTTTGCAGACGAACGGTAACCTGTTAATATGAAATTGCAACTTTCTCAGACCTCTGCAGGAAATTCACTGTTAGTGAGGCAGCCAGTTAAACTCTGTAGTACTTTCATTGAAAAGGCAAAGCTATGTTTAACATACACTATAAATGATATGATAAAATGATGGTGGCCAAGTCCCAGGTGGGTTTCATTCAGTTCTGAAACATGCTACATGCAGTAGCTTATAACTGCAATACTAAACCATTCAAAACTCAAAAAAAAAACCTTAATATTTCCTTGGGCAATCTATACACACATTCCTTAGATCACAGGTGTCAGCATCCTAGGCTTCTACAGAACTTAGTTTACCTCTCCCTTAAAAATTGCTGTTACTTACGCAGACATATAGTATTTTTACCAGATGTGAATTGGCTATAAACAGGGTGGGTTCTTTGGCAGAAAAACAGATCCTGAGTGACCAAGGACCTTGGCGGAGATCATCTAAGTGCATTTCTAGCAGAGGAATGCCCACACAAGAAGCTGGCAAATCACTAGGTCCTTAGGGCTAATAGAAGTATGAAGGAGTTATTTCCTGTTTTCACCGAGTGTTCTTGCCCAACTTCTGCTTACCCTAGGGAATTTATTGAGTGCCTGAAAAAGGCACTCCTTGATTTTTAAACAAAGCTTTTATGGTTTGCTCATAATGAGTGGCTTCTTCTGTCATCAGCACTACATCTTCCTGATAGGTTCTTAAGAGTTATTCTGGAGGACAGGGAGCAGGTTGCCCATTTGTTTGACGTGAGAAAGTCCAGATGTTTCACTTCCCAGTCCCAGTTTGAAAAGCCACACAAGGATGGTCGTATTTCTACCTTGGTTACTTTCTAGATGTTATCTGTCCTTTCAGCTGGCATGGTGCTTGAGGAGGGTTTGGTGTACTTGGCTGTGTCAGAGATCGTGACCTAGGGTCATAGTAAAATGATATGCTTTTCAGCAGGAAGTCGCTTGTATTGCATCACTGACTTTCAGCCACATACTGACATCAGTCAAATCAACAAGGCCGCAGAGATTTGCAGGTTTCACACAGGGATTTGCAGGTTGTTTTTGTTGGGTTCCTCTTGGGACCTATGATGAGATTATTTAAGATGATAAAAATGAAGTCGATTTGATCTGGTACACTTTCACCTCATTTGACTGCTGACAGTTCAAAATAAAAATTAACAGAAAAAGAGAAAGAAAAGATTGATTTATAAAAGGTGAATGTCAGCATACCTCAGATCTACCTTTTTTTTTTTGAGACTATGAAGTCGTGATCTTGTAAAGCAGCTTCTCCTGAGAAACTAACTAAAGACCTCATCTTTTTCTCATTAGATGGAGCCAAGATATTCCATGGCAGATGGTCTATGTTAGATGTATTTCTCAAGCACAAGATTCAATATTTATGGAATATTCCAGGACTTCGCTTAATAATGTTAGGATCGATGTGTCCTCTTCCTCCAATGAACCTTGTGCCTTGAGTCAATTTCTGTCCCCAAAACGGTGGTGTGATCCTGTACCACAATGTCCATAGTGAAAAACACAAGTCTAAAAATACCAAGTAGTACTTTTTTATCATTTAGTGCACCTAAAACATCTGTACACTCAGAGCAGTCAAAAGACCACCAAGAAAAGTTCCAAATTTTGGAATGAAATCAAAAAGACCTATGTTCTTATTTCACATGTTTGACTCAATATGGGGTCGGGTTTTAACATTCTTGCACCAGTGACTGGCCAGGAGAGTGATTGCAAACCTCACCTAACCACATGAACATGACCGCATAATCACTTTGTGCCATCTGCTCCACTTGATTGCAAGCTTCTCCATGAGACAGCAAATGTCCAGTCACAAAGGGTATTCTTTTTCCAAACAACATGAGTGGCAAGACCCCACGTGCTTAATGCTTAAGCTATGCTTAATTCACATGTTAGGGCCAAAAAATAAATTCAAGGTCCATTCTTCATCTATAGCTCAATGATCAAGTTTCATTTTACACCCCCACCATACAGCAAACAGGAAGTTCTAAAAACATCTGTCATGATGGCAAGCCCGAATGGAGACTTCTGACTGTTATCAGTATCACTAGCATTTATAAAGACCAATAATAGTAGGTGTATGAGGAATTTGGGGTAACTGGGGGAAGATCACATATTATGGAACATTCAACCAAATTTAGGAAAGAAAAATAATGCCGTTTTTTGGAATATACATCCAGGAATAGTGGAATAATATTTCTCAAACATTTATTAAGTAAATACTTCCTTGCAATGAAGATGTTTCCTATGACTTTGCAAGTATAAAATGCTTGGCTGTTGAAGTTCCATTGTTATTGCAAATGTCAATGTATTTCTATGGTGTTCCCCTTTGCCTTGATACTTCAACACGCACAGAGCATAATGTTCTGGGATTTGAGCTTCCTATAATAATAAATAAGCCCTTATTCCAGCATTTGGATTTCTTGTAAACAGTTGTATTGTGTCTGGAAGCAATGCAAACACAGCAGAGTGAGAGTCCATGGGAGCCATTGTCACCTGGCATGAGTTAAAAGGACGCAGATCCAAGGGGGAGGTCAAGGTGATGGGGGAGGGAGGTTTTGAGGAATGGGCACTTGCAGCTCTCATCGAGGTAGAGGCTATGTCCCCCCGAGGCGACATGACCTGGAGATACAGATACTGCTGCGTTACTCAGGCCCCCCCTCATCTCACTGACCGTTAGGGTAATTACAACCATGTGGGATTATCCCAGAAGCTACATTCACATTCACTCCCTGAATAAATAACAGTTACATAAAGGCCAGCTCATCCATGATGCTGAGGTGAAGTCTCTTGACTCGTATCCTGCGTATGCAGCGTTTTGAGATACGCGTGGTCACCATTAATGCAGCCCTGTCTCAGTTTCCATACCAGTTTTCCTTCAAAGCATCTATGGCGGCAATAATTCAAAACAATCCAGTTCACAGCTGTCCAGCCAAAAGGCGTGAGCCTACTTAATGCTGTATGTGCTCTGCTGGGACAATAAGGCGATGACATTTCTCCAATTAAGAGGGAAATAGGATTAAATCTTATATCTAATCGCATCTTTCTAATTTTACTTTGGGCAAAACAAAAATCTGGCTTTAGTTCTTCTGCAGACCAACAGAGGACAATCAAGGCCTCTTACTAGACATGCTTGTCAAGGATGAAATTCTGGGTCTGTGTAGGTAATATAGAATGACTGTAATAGAGAATGGTTTTTCTCTTTTTTTCTTTTATATTTTCCCAGACTTTATGTGAAATAAATTTTCTGAATTTTGTTCTAGATTACTTGTGAATTGATTGAAATGTGACACAAATAAGACATTTTAGGAGCCAACACACCATTTTAAATAGGGGAATCAGTCACTTGTTTTCATTGAAAATGAATGTATCAATGTTTCAGTCTGGCTTCGGTGGATGTCTAATTCAGTATGAACTATAATGATTAAAGAAAAGCCATATGTAAATGGGGCAGAGGAAATGGTACTGCATAGTTCAAAACGTATGTGGACTAAAAAGCATTTATCTTGAACTTTAGATTAAGGAGTCCCTCACAAAATTGGTACATGGATTGAATGTGGAGTGGAAACCATAGATTTCTGTATTATAAATTAGAAATGTTCTGTTGCACAAATAGCCTTCACTGAAAATGATTGGAAAGCAACACATGTTCCTTGTCTGTGACATGTAACTGGGTAAAATGTTAAAATATCAGAGATAATTAGTAATTCAGTGGAGAAGAATTGGGGAATAAAGCAGTTTTGCTAAAACTGTTGTCCTGATTATGATGTCCACACTTTTCCTTGAGAAACTGCTGGCTAATATATTTCCACAGCATCTCGACACATATTTGTTTTGCTTGACCCCCTTGCTTCCCCTTTCTTCTCTCGACAGTCCCCTAAACTTTGGTCATGCTCGGCCTGCCCTCTGTGAGGGGGCTGAGGTCACCCTGACGTTCAGGTAATTTGCTGCTGGTGAAACCCTATACTGGCTCAGGGACCTGTAGGACAAATCTCTTCAAAGCTTCAGGAAATCAGTGACCATCCCCGGGGCTTCCATATCCTCAGATCAGAGTTAATAACACTGCACCAAAACAAAATAAATTACACCGTTTCCTTGAGATGACTTTAAACTTTAACACTAGGTAGAAGGCTGCAATTTATTTGTTGCATTCTGTCACATATGGTATGAATTAACTGGCAGTGAGTGTGTTGAGCAGTACTGTGGCTTCAACACTAACAGTATTGTTATGTGGTTTTATTGTCCACAGAGTTTAGGCTTGAAAGGCCTCAAATTGGTTTCTGGGTATTTGACTCAATTGTGCTTTTTCTGGAAGGAAGGGGGCCATACATTACCAGAGCCATTCTTTAGGAGGTCCTGTCAACAGCAGCATTGGCTATTGTGATCCCATGCTGTGTCGGCAGACTTTACATGAAATGCCTTGAAAGGCCGTTCTCATTAATTTTGACTTACCAGCGTTCCAGTCTTCATGGACGCCGTTTGGTCAGTTTGGAGCTGCATGTATAATGATGATATATTGTGGCTTAACCTTCATGCAGATGAGTGCACGTATGGGTGAAACGCTAACTATGTACAATGTCGCCCAGACTGTCAAAACTGACAGGGTGCCACTGAATATACAAATCACTGCCTGCATACCACCCCAGCACTAAACAACATGTAGATTTAGGTGAGATTATGTCCCATTAATGGGGCAGATTGGTTGTGCTTGCTACATGACTACTGCAAGTTCAATTTCCAACAAAAAAAAAAAAATTACCAGCAAACCTTCAGATTCCAAATGTTTCAGCAGAGTTTGCCTGCTAACAACTTAAACACTGGACAAGCTGAATATAGAAACATGCTGTCCAAATATCACCACCGAAATATCACCACCCATCTCAGGCAATTCATGAAAATATCTGAATGAAAGTTACCACCACATCTCCTGGCTATAGGATAGCTCTACTGTGTTTTACAAATATTCAATCTAACACATTTTATTAAATTGTTGCTGCTGAAAACTATAGTCATGAATTATGACCCAGGGGCAGACATGGCACTCCCTGGGTTTGAATCCCATCTTCAGCTGTGTGTGTGTGTGTGTGTGTGTGTGTGAAGTTTGCATGTCTCCCATTTTGTTCTGTCACTTCTCCTCCCAGAGTTCAAAAACATGTGGTTTGATTTGGTGACTTTAAATTGGCAACAGTTTTTGACTGAGATTTATATATGTGTACTTTTTTGGACTGGTATACTCTCTCTCATGCCCTGCGCTTCTGGGATAAGTTCTTGATTCACTGTGGCCATGGATTGGATATGTGCTTATGGAAGCACAACAATACACACAAAATATACCTAAGATTCAGAAATTGTTCTTAGAGAATTAAATGTCCATAATGGCTGTAACTAGTTTTCAAAGTCCCACATTAATTATAGATTGTCACAAATCCAGATAAAAAATGCACAATTAAGTAGAGATTCATCTCTAGCTAATAAAAAACTAGCACACAAAACCAGCAAGCTTCTTAGCAGATGACTCCATGCTCAGATACCTTAAAATCCCCTTCACAGCACAGATATCTTCTAGTACTGAAGATGCATCTGCATTCTCAATGGATTTATGCACAAAGAGCTCCCTTCAGCCCATTTTGTGAAATACCTACACATGACATCTTAATGCATCGGTGGGTTTTTTGTTTTTTTCCCTGTGTATGTTTCTTCAGCATTAGCATATTCTTCTCTCTCATCTCCTTCCAGTGGGTGACAATGAGCAATCCCCCCTGTCCAGACCTGAAGTAAATCTCAGCAGAGAGAAAACATCTTTCGGTTATTCCTGCATCATCAAATCCCAGGGCAAAGGGGAGGGAGGCTTCAGTGATTTCTCTGGCCAGTATGAGCTGGACAACGGAAGGTAATGAGGGATGCCACCTGGTGGCAAAACCTGCTCTCCAAGTGAGCCTTGAGGTAGCACTAGACTAGCATACACAGGCTCTTCTTGGTTCTAGCTAGAAGCAAAAGACATCCATAACAGTGTGCAGTCCTTAATCATGTAATTACAGTTGTATGCACATTTGGATGGATTGAAAGAGTAGTGCCATGTTCACTTTGTCAATCAGTGACATAAAGGATTGTCCATATCACAGAAAATGCACAGACTGATCTAATTTGATTTATAATTGACTCGAGAGACAATTTTGGGCAAATGGGCTCCTTATAAGTGTGGGTCTTATGGACTTCTATGTGTTTCTAGAAAGCAATTTATTGTGTTCCCATGCGAGTCTGATGTTGGCAAGCAAAATCCCATTTAGACTTGTCATGGCAATTCTTAATGACACATCCTGCAATGGAAATAAGAGACTGTCATTATGGTATATAACTTTTAATTTTTTTCATGGTCTACTGTGAATCCATTATTCAAAGCGGATTATCTGATTTGCCAAATACAATTTGCATAACAAGAGTAAATGAGCAAAATAACCAACAGGCAAAGGGCACCTCCAAAAACATCTTTCATACCCCAGTGGGAGAATAGTATGAGCAAATGTTAATGGAATTCTACACTGAATATACAGTCTATTAAAATTAAAGGTGCACTGATCCCACTTTTTCAATGCTGAAATGGATTTTCGACTAAACGCTACTTGCAATTCTCCAAACTTTGCTTATAGAAAGACTGCTTATAGAAATCGCCAAGCTACTAGTCGTTGTTTCAAGCGTAAAATCCTTCTAGACTGCAGACATGTTTGTCAGTTTCCTTTGCAAGCATGCAAGTCACATATTGTCACCTGAATGCCAAGAAAACACATCTAACATGGGAAAAAAACTGACGTACGATTGATTGTACAAATTAATTTAACAAGAAATAGGAGTCTATTTCTTTTTACAGACAGCTGGAAAAATAAATACGTAATCACTGGAACTGGATCGGTCACATATGGCCAATACCCAATCCGTCTAATTAGGTATGGATTGATGTCGAAAACAATCCCGAAAAATAAACGCTGAAGCAATTCCCTGTGCACTTTATATGGCCATTAATTTATGTTTAGGTAGTACCTAAATAATAAATTAAATAAGCCCAGTAAAAAAAATCATTAGTTTATCATCCTTTCAATCAGAAACAAGTGATGAGGGAGGGTGAATTTTTTTTATTATTACTATTATTTTTATTTCTTAGAAAAAAGATATTAAACTTCAGAAGCGCGTGTTCGGTACTGATCGGGAGGGAAGGTAAAAGAAAGTAAGCTGGGGTGGAAGAATACAAATGCGCGGCAATTGGTCTCTATCGTCTGCCTGTGAAATTTGTGAATGCCAGCAGTGGAATTTACGCAGGAAAATTCACTTTTAAATAATTTTTATAAATCGACGCGGGCTAAATTCGCCACGTGGGCGGGTATGATAAACTAATGATTTTTTTTACTGGGCCTTATTATAACAAAGTAAATTCAGGCCAGAGATGGGGGCTCCAGTTTTTGACTCCAACTCAAGTCTCAGCAGCAGCACATCTTTAAAAGAGAAGATACTGTGAATAAAAAAGGTAAAAAGACGCCAGTTGTCACGTCCCGCTCCGAACGATCCTCGTGTGTGCCATGCCCACCTCATTACCCCGTGTTTTTACCTGATTGTTCTAACCTGTTGCCGGTTTCTGCCAGCGTGTCCTGTGTATTTAGTCCTTGTCTGAGTCAGTGTACCCCAGATCCTGCATTGACGTTACCGTTTGTTGGTCCTCCGTATGTCCTATTCTCTAATAAATCTCCGATTATCCTGACTTCCCAGCTCCTTTCCGCTACTTATCCGCTCGTCGGACCGCGAAGCGACACCAGTGGTGTGACTGTCTTTTTACAGGTGGGTGTCACAATACGCCTCATTAATATTTTAGGTTTTACTAATCTGCAAATTGGGGCCATAAGTTAGCATCCATATAATACCAAAAAGCCAATGTCTGGACAAACTTTTACGCCTGTTATCTAAAGCCCTGTACTAATATCGTATTTGTTGGCACTGATTTGTGACTTGACACAACTCAGAAACACTGCCAACTTATTTGTCACACTACATTGGTAGTTAACGGTATAGTTTATTTAATCTTTTTTAGATTAGCGCAATATTAAGTGCAAATATTTCAATAAATTTCGATATAATACTGTCCTAGCTTCAGTGGAGTAGCATCATGTTTTTTTTAGGCCTCCAAGCATGGAGCACTACTGTATTTGCTAGTTCTTCTATTGAAACAAAATTACATGGGGAGCAGAGACTAAGGTGCAGAAACACAAAATTTGGTGGATTCCCCCCACCTACTCACACAAGCAAAATCATACCCATCCGCCTAATGTTAGTGGTATAGCACAATGGTTTGTCCTGTATTTTCATCATTTTTTTTTGTCTGCCCGATCTCATCTCTTGAGGCAGACCACAAAAGACCAACAGGTGTAAAAGGGGACATGAAAGCATTGTTTAGAGAGGGATCCTCTCTCTAAAAATCCTTATAAATTTAACATCGTGGGTGAAACCTGGATTAAAAATTAGTAATCCAAATTACATTTTTCAAACATATGAAGTGTCATCTTGTCCTAGTGTAGGATATGCCATTATGAGGTTGGCTGGCTTGGAATTCATACATTAGGTCACATTAGCTGCTTTCACACCAAAGTTCCAACACCTGGTTCCACCTCACGAGTCCCAGGGCTGCCTCGTGCTGAAACTTTTGTAGCTTCTGGCCACTTTCACGTGTCTCTTTCGCACCACACAACAGTACCTGGGACCTTTATGCTAAATAAGTACCAAAGATGCAAAGTTCACGCATAATTCCATACGAAACTACACTGCCATGCCAACACAATAACAGATAAATAAGTAATTTATTAGGTATTGGGGGGATCAATTGTAATTAAATTTTCTTATTAAATTTGTCCAGCAGTTTGATCTTTCATTTTCCACAGAATAAGCAGTGCTGGCAAGTTTTACTGCCAGCACCAGGAATTTTAGACAAAAGTATATTGTTTCACGATAAAATTTTCCTTTGTAAAATTGTAGAGATGCAAGCAAAAATGTTTTAATTGATGCATTAAAAGTAACTTGAGCACAAAAAAACCCATAAGCTCTTTTTCTGCACTTCCATGTAACTTCCAAGTTAGTGCCAGTGTTTCTGGTTAACCAATCAGCAAGCTGTTGCTGTATGTTCCTCCCCAGTAGTTCATGTTCGAACGAAAAGTACCTAGTCTTGGAGTAGTCACTAAAAATCTGTTCCAGAACTGCCTCAAAGAAACTACAATCGGGCTACAATTGAACATCTCATGTAATTTATTCAATAATGTACTGAAAGTCAAAAACATTTACCAAAAGTCAAATTATTATAACACAGACAATCGTATGCCAGGGATCATCTGTATTTGCACCCTACTTAACTCAAAAGTATATCACGCCCCAATTAACTCTAACTTATCACTAGTTATAGCTAAGCAACATGTGGCCAGCTGAAAGTGCCAAGGTTTGCTACTGAAGAGAAAGGAATTGCTTGAGTTCTCTCTGAGTTTATTGTTGTATATAAAAAACATCTTGTGGAGACAGTTCCAACAAATTATGTTCACCTGAAAAAAGACAACCTTATCACACGTTGGTAGAGAATAAGGGAGAAAATAATTTTGGCAAATGATTGTGTTGCGTTGCGGGTGTACGTGCGTGCGTGCGCGCAGGGTGGACAAATGGAGGTCCAGGCCGGACGCACAGGAAGACTGGGTTTTAATGGCACAC
>JABFEA020000001.1:5773296-5785820 GCA_019775915.2 Cyphomyrus plagiostoma | reverse complement strand
TAATCACAGAAGGTAACGAGGGGGGCGTGGCACACATGGGGCTGGAACAGGAACGGACGTCGCGGGGTGTAACAGATTGGTGCTTAGGACGCCCCCCGTGACAAATAACTGTTAAAAGATAAAATGTATAAGAATCACTGCAGATCGCCATTTCTCGAGCCTTGATTGTACTTTGTGGATACAATGAAGACTGACTTTGGAAATCCACACAAGCGACTCCTGACTGGCAGGGAAGAAAAAACCGCAACAATTTCACCGCTATGAAAATGTATCTATCCCGTATTGTTTTCACCAGATACTTTAACAGGTTTTTCATGTCAGATATTTTTGTGAGACTCACTTCCCATGACAAAGTTTATCTGAGGGCGTTTTCACACCTATACAGCAGTACCTCGGTTCTCAAACTCACTAGAACTCGAATTTCTTGAAAGTCAAACAAACCAGCTTGACCTTGAGCTCGATCTGAATATCAGAAGTCGAACTGTGAACAATGAACTGTGAAATGATAAATTGTACGTGTAGGAAATGACAATGCAATTCTTACTTGAATGCCTTCTTCACAGACTGGACGATTAACCAAATCAAGCAGCGCACCATTACAGTAACTAACAATAAATAAACCTCTAACTTACGTGTACTATTACAGCATTTATGTCATTTATTTAAATGTTATTTTGCCAGGTAAATTAACTGAAAATCAGTTCTCATTGCTTTACGTGATATTCAGGAGAAATAGCAGATTATGCATTGGAACTGCCTGGGATACAAACGTCATGCATTGTAACTAAACTCTTCAGCCAATAAGGTCTCGGAGGCGGTACCAGTTTGTGCAGCCGGGTGAGAGGTCATATTGCATCTAACCGTAATGCATTGCGTTAGGATCAGAATGCGTTGCTTTAAGACAGCACTGTAAGCAAGTCCAACGCACCCAATGACCGGATTGGGGAAACAAACTGAAATGCGGACTTAATGCAGAGGACTAATGACAACAACCAGAAACAGTTGATTACATGGGGATCCCACATGAGGTTAACGAGGGGGCGGGGCAGGACAGAGGTAATGTTGGGATAAGATCTTTATCGTTCTGGAAGCCATTAAGAAAAAAATGCTCTTCTTGTTTTATCTTATTCATTTTGTGTTTAAATGCTAAAAAAAAAACATTTAGCTGTAATTTTGGGGGGCCGGGAACCAATTAATTGGTTTTCCATTATGTCTTATGGGAAAAATTCGATCAGAACTCAAACTTTTTAGGATTCTATCCGGAGTCCGGAACGGATTAAGGTCGAGAACTGAGGTATCACTGTAGTTCTGTTTCTCTGTTTCCAATCGGTTGATGAGTTTGTAAACTTTTAGCCTTTCCCCTGTCGATTTACAAGAGAAACACAGAAAAATCCAAGCGAAGCAACAATTCATCACTACAAACCACGTGAGAACGTTCATTCTGCTTATTGGTGAGATGTGTCTGAGGCGGGAGAAAGAAAGTAAATCTAGGAAGAAATTCTTGTGTTCTGGGCTATGCATTTGAACATTTCTCAACTTCAATTTTTTCACTTTCACACGGGACCGTTGAATAGACCGCTCAAGTCCTCTCTCCTTCAGCCGTTCACTGAATATTTTGAAAACTTTACAGTATTTATGAGTTGTATTTAGAAACTGACAGATGTAGTTATCTGCTCAGATTTCAAGAAGGCAACTTAACTCGCTGCTAGACCAAGACCTATCTAGGTTCATTTCCCCATCTTCGCATAGCTGCTGCTACATGATTGCGTGCTCTGCCGCATCCCAGAATGCAAAGCACACCTGGCTACGGAAGCCCTTTAGCTCAAATTCGCGGAGTGGAGCTGGAAATTGGGTCGGATTGAGCTTGGGTTACGTTCAGAACGTAAACGAATCGCACCAGTGTTCGCTTGGGACCGGACCGAGACTACCTCCTCTGAAGGTGCGGTTGTTTTGGTCCGCAACAGAGTGTGTGTTCACACCTGCACAAACGAATCGCACTAAGGAGGAAATCGAAACAGTCTGTTATAACCGGACTAAAGACTTCCGGTTACTTACATATTTACGTTGAGTGAAGCGTTGGAGACGGGGAAATTGTGAAGAATTAATTTAGCAAAAAGCGGAGTCACTGAAAAATATAGAAAATAATAGTATATATTAATTAATATGATTATTGTTTATCTCCATAGACAGGGAGGGAACATGCTATCACGGAAAAAAACGTACAACAATTTTCTGTTGTCTGCTCTTTTCAATAGCTACATATTTCACCCCTCTTCTGCACATCCATAACACTGGACTGCCCTGATATACCAGCAAGCTAACAGATAGGTAACACCCCACAGGCTTATTTTGCCCATGCATTATCTATCGGCGATTAAACCAAAAAAAAACAAGAAATTATTATAAGTATTAAATACACCTGTCCTCTTCTTCCTTTCATGGTGTTAAGCCCCGACAGGTTTTACTTCTTCGATTAGTTTTACTCTTAATGCCAAGGCAAAGTGAAATTGGCGGGCAAAATTGGCGAGCGCTCAGAAGTTGGCAATCCACATTGCGCACATGCACCGGCACTACAGAAGGCGCGAGTACTTCTAGGGGCGAGAGCCAGCCATTTCTTTGTCTGTAACAAGGCCGATAAACGCAAGCAGAGTCCTTCATTGGAGATAGTTGCTGAAACGGGCGGATTTTAATGTTCTGGAATTTTACGCCCGGGTAATTCATTACACACGGGCGGGTAGCAGGTCAATCAGAACAGTATTGTAGCCTGCAAAAATAACATATAAGCGAAAATATCTATGTGTTAAACTATCATGTACAAATTGTCATTATCACAGCGTGTTCAGTATATCGGGGGTACCTTATACCGCCTCGTCAAACATTAACATACACGTCTGAATCCTTGCTGTAGCGTGTCGTCGTGTTCTCTCTTTCACGCTCGTCACAGTATGGATAACGTAGATCTATGTGATTTGATTTTGTGTTAAACGGACTTTCAATTCAAAATACATGGCCGCCTACGTCGCGTTTACGATTTACCGGCCCTGACCATGTATACAAGTAATTACTGAAGGAATTTAATATACGTCAAATAGGTGGGCTCTTGTTATCTGTATGCACTAAAATAAAGACTCTGTATCGGATATCTGTTTTACCGCCTAGCTTTGTGAGATGAAGCTGTGGGTCTACGATATTTTATCCTTGTTTGAATTTCCGCTTCCTTCCGAATCCTCCATTATTTCTTCTAAAGTTCTTGTAGAGTTTTTTTCATCCAGATAAATCGAATGGAAGTCTAACAAAGATATTACAGGATATTACAGTGCTGGTATTAAGGAGGATGTTTTTGCGCACCCACGTAGCCCTCACTGCCCCCGGGATGTGTGGGATGGAGCACAGGTGTATTTCGGGTGGAGACTCTCTGGTTTCTTCATCATGCAGTCAGCCGTATTCAAGGAAAGCATGCAGATTGATGCGAATAACGTACAAGTACTTGGTCCTCTTCCAGCGCAGAAGAAAAGGCACGTTATAGATCTTATCTAATAGAAGTTTGGAGAAGTCTGTTTTGCTATAGTTTGTAATGAATTCACGCAAAATCTGGCTCTATGTACAGATGTCTGCCGCAAGCGTTTTAGTGGAGTCTTCAGGGACTTTGATTTTTGGACGTTTGACCAAATGATTATATCATTCTTTTTAACGAAATGAAATAGATTTCTTGTGCCGTCAGTAGACCTAGATGTAACCATATAATACTGAAAATTGCATGATAATTCAAAAATTGCAATGATATGAGTTTTCGAATTATGGTTAACCAAATATAATTCGAAATATATTTTTCTCCTGATATTGGGAGCTGGAGATATTTAATATTTAACGTAATGGGACATCGGAATTGAAATTCCCGTGGGCCTAGATATATTAATATATTTAGCCATACATTGTCCTGTACATGTTAAAAGCCTTGATTTTGATTAATTTGAAATACGGGGGGAAATAAGGGCATTTTACTAGTTGCGTTCAACAGCAGTCTGACGAATTTAATCATTGCATTCTATTTTAAATGTTAGTGCCCAGTGTCAGTTCGTCGTATTTCGAAGGTGGAACTTGATTCCTGTGTGAAACAATGTCTTTCCTGAGGAGTTTTAGGTAGAGAGTAATATGTGATCTTGGACGCTTCGGGACAAGCGGAGAACAGCTCCGTCGCTGCGAGGGAGGGGTATCGGGTTATTATCGCGTCGGGGTTGAGCAGGGGGGACGGGTCCTTGCTAGTGAGGGCTATCTTTGGTGGCGTGTGAGTGCTCCGCTTAATTATACAAGCGAGCTAATGGTGAGATCAGATCGCACAGGCGGCCGACACGCATCTAGGACCTTAGTAATAGGAGAACATCAGGGTATCTTTTCTGGGACCAATGGATGCAACAGTAATGTGGATGTACACAGCGCTCATCTGGGTGACTCTTATAGATTTTTCAGGTGGGATTTATTTTATTATTCATTTTTTTGTCTGTTTTTGAAAATGCGTACTTTTGGTTGCACTGAGGTCAAACACCACTGTGAATAATTTAGCTGCAGATCGTTGTTTTCTTTTAAAAGTTGCCCAGTTGCATAAGAACAGATGATAGTTGATTGGTTTTTATGCGCAATGCTAAATTATTGAATGCGTTTTTGGTTGCACGAATTTTTTTCCCCATAATTCCATAGTGTCTTACATGATACAGAATTCTTAATGAGCATTTTTGCAAGTTTTACATATGTATAGATTCATATTTCTTTGATTAAAAATATATTGGGTTATATTGTCGTAATTATTCATATGCCTTTTCCATAATTAGTATGCTGTGGGAATGTTAAGTATCTATTTAACTTCACAGTGTCTAGTAGCCTACCAAATGACGTCTTAAAAATCTCAGACCTGACCCCGTTGCTTCTGCATTGTTACGGTTTTGTATAGCTATAAGTTAACTGCATGCATTTCAGTAGCTCATATTTATTGTGTGAATTGAACAACCAAAGTCAAGGAAAGGACATTGGTCGTATAATTTCCACCTCCAGTATATTTTATTTAAAAAGTAGCACTCTATGATGGACGTAGTTTTTTTAAGAAAAAACGTAAACGCTAGTTTTGACTTAAGCTGCTGCTTGCAAGTAGCCTAGGCCGCCTTCTCAGTATCTTATTTAGTCAGCAGATTCACATAAGTAAATAATATCTTGTTAATGCCAAGTCAACGTTGCATCAGGCCCAGGAACCAATAACGTTTCATATTCATCCAGTATACCGGCGTGGGTAATGTGATTGCTTTTCATTTTCTGATGTTATGACATCCTCAAGTTGCAGTCTTTCTGCAACTGGCTCCTGCAGTGATCCCTGACTGTGAAAATCGTGGCACTCACTCCATGGACATTTGTTAACCTGGCAAAGGGGATTTGCGCGTCGCTAATAAAACGGCACACTTGAGTAAATCGCCTTTACCGTGTATATCTGCTTAATAAATAGACGTGTTTCATGGATGAAGATGAATTTAGTTTTATGTACTGGCAAGCGTTTTTTGTTTTTATCACAGCCGTTAATGCTTGAGAATGATTCCAGTTTTATCCTGCACGAAAGAGTTGGTTTGTCTCTGCGCTTTTTTCATTTTTATGAAATGAGAAGTTGATGGATTAATAGCAATGGTGTTGCGTCCACTTTATGTACGGCTATCATGCCAGTTTTTAGCTATAAAATAGAAGCATAGAGCTGCGTCAAGAAAGTGTTTTAGAACAAAAATCAGAGAAATTTGACTTGATGGATAAAGATCAATGGCCCAAGAACGGCAGTGAGGTTATTATTGCCAGATGCACTTAAACTTACCCCACGTATATATCGCTATTTAAAACAATTAATCCTCTGGATTCATACGCTCTGGAATTCGTGGTATTTATATCTGATTAATGCAAGTGTTTTTTTAATACTCTCCCGCCAAACATAGACATCTTTTTCTAAAGAAGTTCTCCTATTCTCGGTTTGTGTTTAAAAAGTTGCGTTAATGAAACTGAAATAAATTATTGCGAGTGGAATTTCTGTGTATATATAAACGACATGCGAATATTTATTTCGAAGGGAAACCAAGATATTAGTGTAAAAATATTAACTGGGTCGCTCAGTCTGACGTGGGGCTTTAGCAAGGCTGAAGGACATGGGGAAGGTCCCATCAGAAGCAGGGTCTGCTTCTCTCTTAGATCAGGGCAACATCAGGAAATGAGAAGGGTGACCTCTGTCAGGGATCCTTAGCCTGGAGTCCCTGTGCGGCTGGCCGACTCGCTTCAGAGGAGGGATGGATAAGTGTTCAAGACGTACTCCCTCTGGCAGGAGACCGAACTCCACATTTACACTTTACGTTTACAGTCACTAGCTTTAATTTCACTAACTTTCCAGGGCAGTGCAGTGATTCACGAATCACTAAGGAAATGATTATATCACTCTTGCCCATCACAGAGAGCAAAAGACATTCTCTTCAGGACTACCAGAAGAGAGATGGGGTTCGCTTAATAAGGCCAGACAGGACCTTCCCGACCAAAAGCCGAAGTCTCAGTGTGGTCAAATGTGCCCGCAGCTGCAGCTCGAGCAAGCGGATGCCCTTCATGTGCAGGTGAGAGGGCGCCGGCATGCTCAGGGTAGGTAAACCGCCGTGTTGGCATGCCAGGTTGTTTGACCTTTTCTGGTTTTTGAAAATCACTGTGGAGTACAAAAACCCTCCAGTCATTTCTGCTTCATAATTTTAGAGGAAATTGTGAATTTTACGACATGGCAGATGTCGACTCAGAGGAAAAGCATATTTGCAGTTAAAGAGAGCATTGAGTGTACATTTTGAAGGAGGCTGCAGAAGGCTGGAAAGCAAAGGGAATGGAGAAGATCTTTGGAAGAATACCAGGATAATTCTTGTGCCTAGCACAGGTTCTTCCATTAGGGAAGAAAATGGGGAAGACTGTGGGATCAATAAAGTACTATCTAATCTTATCTTATCTTATCTTATCTTAAGGTCCCAGCCACTAGGGGGAGCCCATAAGTGTGGATTGTGGTAGCTTTGCTTTGGCAAAGGGGGACAATTTAGTAGTATTTTTCAGGGGCCCAACTATGTTTTTGTGTGGCCCTGGTCTAGCATCTGCCTGTACAGGTGGCCAGGAATTTGCTCCCGTGAATATCTTTTCTATAGTTTGATTTAGCAATATTTCAAATCGCGTCTTTATGGGTGAAGTAATTTTATGATTTTTGTCCTATCCTTCTGTTAACGTCCATTTTGTCAAGTGGCATTTTTGCAAGTTTAAGAATGGAAAAATGAAGTTACAATTAAAGAATTCAAAGCATTGAAACCCTTCATTTAATTTATGCTTTCTAGCTCAGCTTAGATACAGTAGTTCTGTTCTATTTGTAATATTTAGCTGTGGGGTGACTAACAGCTGGTTCAATCCCACGTGTTCCACTGTCCCTGCAGAGCATTCTACTTTGACCAAAAAAACAGGAAATGCCATTGGCTTTCGTTCGACAGCTACACTCCAGGAGTCCAGACTGACCATAACCTCAACTACGACCTGTATGAGAAGAAAGGTAAACATGGTTGGTTATTCACTTTGCATTTAAGCTGAATGTGCTTTTGTTTGGAGTCTCCAGTAGCCTCAGATACAATCCTCAGTTTCCTACAGGGACACTGGAGTCACTTATTTTGAAAGTTCACTGTATTCTTTATATGAAATATACAGCTCTACATCCAGATAATGCCCAGGTTTGACAAGTGCATCATCTTCGTAGACTATGTCAAACAGTGCATCACTGGAACCGGGCTAAACTACAGAGGGACGATATCAGTAACGAAAACGAAGATCAAGTGCCAGGCTTGGGCCTCTACTATGCCTCATGACCACAAGTAAGATTATGTCTGTTTTCTTCCCAAATACTGGTTACTTCATCAAAATGCAGATATTCAAGGATAACCAAACCATCTCGCTGATTCACTGTCAAATACAGGAATTTTCACTCCTGTAGCTAGCTCTCCAGTGACAGTCTTCCAGTTTCCCATCCAAGGCCTTGTGTCATTGGCGGTGTTCCTTATTTACACTGTCATCGGAAGCTTAGCTTGTCCTAGTCAGTCTCACCCTCCCTCCCTAGAGCTTGACCTTAGTAGTGATGGCAAGCATTGGCTTGCAGTTCAGTGTATATGTGGTGCTTCACATAAAGCCAGAAGGAACCATCTTGCTTAAGCATTTTGAAGATGACCGTAAACGAGATGTATGATCTGATGCTTGCTGGGGACAAATTAAGAGAACCAAGGCCGCAGATAAGACAGTCAACTTAAGATAGATGAGTAATATTTGTTAGAAGTGAAGTTTAGAATTAATAGACGTTTATAGAGGCTGAAAAAACACCAGGCTTTAAAGACTTTACTGTAAAGATTTATAGACCAAATGAGTGGTCTGTATTTTTCTCGTGAAGCTGTTTTAATGGAGACCCAGTAAACTCTACCCTCCCCTGACTTTAATATGCCTTTCTAACAGGTAGCGTTTCACTATGTATGTTAGTCTTGGGGCATTAGGTTACTTTTGATCATCCTTTAAGCAAAGGAGCATTCTTTTTTATAATGTCTGGTCTGATCCTAGCTCCGAGCTAAGTGACATGCTGGGATGATGTCTTCTGTGAGTAATGAACATCTGCGTGTGCGAACAGAAGGTTGTGTCCTCAGCTGAACGTGCACATTTTCCAGGAGGTCATCTTCTTGGACCACTGACATTTTCAGGGCGTGTCGTGCCCCTAGTGGCTGCGAGCAGCTCGTTCAGCTCTCTCCGGCCCCATGTGAAGGCAAGACCAAAAGGCGCCAGGGTCTCTCATACATTCCATCGCGAGGCAGAGCGCGTCTTTTATATATAAAACATATTAAGCAGGACACGTGCTGTGAACTAGGCGAGCATCACTGCCATGCGCTTGATGGATTTCTCAGGCGTGTGGGAATTGGCTCCCTTGACGGGAGATTCAAAATCATTTTCGTGCTTGAGCTCAGTATGTAGGGAACATAGCACAGGGTACAGAGATACATAACCCCAATAAATGTTTATGCCAGGATGGAGAGTGCAGCCAGCTCCATCCTTCCATCGGAGCGAACAACGGCTCTTTGGAGCAAACGGCGCCTTTCAGCAAATCGCTAGCTGGTAAAATTCTCCGCACAGCATATGGTGCAGTGTTATCCACAAACTTCAGTTCTGGAAGATGCGGGTCCTTCGCTTGATGACACAGGATTCCTTTTCTCTCCTCTGCTCATGCGTGGGCTCCTACATTCGTCCTCACCCTCCATTTCTTTCATGCTTAGCTTCCTGCCAGCCAGAAATAAGAAGGAGGACCTACGGGACAACCACTGCCGTAACCCGGACAACGAAACGACAGGGCCCTGGTGCTTTACTACCAATCCCCAGATTCGACACCAGTCCTGCGCCATACCCCAGTGCTCTGAGGGTACATTTACATTTTATTTGTTTAATGGCTGCCTTTATCCATTTTTTTTTTTTTTTTTTTTTTTTTTTTTTTTAGAGAAAGCAGGGTTAGACAGTCCCTGAAGTAAGTAGGGGTTAAGGGACCCCATGGTGACATCACTCATGTGACTCTGGGATTTGAACAAGTGACCTCCTGATCACTAGCACCGCATACTAACCCACTGAGCTTGCCTGTCATTAGGGGCTAAGGAAGCATCCTTTTCAGACACCCTGTCATGTCATCAAACCCATTACGGAAGAACGCATAGAAGTGTATCTCAGAACTGGACCTCATTTTGTGTTCTGGCACAACATTTTCTAGATCTCTTTGACATCATCCTCCTAAATACCCCTGGTTCAGTTGCTTCTGTGTGTAGCCAAAGGGAGATTGGCATTCCGGCTCAGATCAAAGATACTGAGTAAAGATAGGAAGCATTAGAAACAAGTCAGTAAGACTTGTTAAGACAAGTTTTTTCATAGTCATGAACCCAGGGGGATAATAATTAGGATTTCATGATAGCGACAGGCTAATAAGCATCTGCCTTCGATATTTTCCGCTTTTTTTGATACTGCTACATGTTTCTGTCATAGTCAGTTAGAAGAATTGAAGAGTGATGTGCAGTACAGAACCTTATGGTTCCATTTGAGTATATTGCAATAGATAACAGGTTTAGTATTTGCTTTCTATTAAGCGTCTGAAGGACAGGGAGCAGACTTTCCTTTGAGCTGCCCGGTAATTGGATTGATTCCGTCATGCGTGGCTTTAAGGTGCCTGTTTTTTCGTCCCCTTTAATTCATCTCTGTTCTCCGCAGTGGAATGTGTGACATGCAATGGGGAGAGCTACAGAGGCCCCGTGGACCACACAGAGAGTGGGAAGGAGTGTCAGAGATGGAACCTCATGGAGCCACATCGACACCCATTCCACCCTAAAAGGTAAGGGGGGGGGGGCAGCAAGGGGCTCCTCATTAGCTCCTACATGTGGAACTCTGCCCCTTGTCGTCTTCAAGCATAAACAGATGGACGGAGGTGTTATTCAGGAACGTCACTTATGAAAATGGACGCCAGCCCAGACCTCTGTGCTACAGCTCTGCATTACGCCCAAGAGAAATAAAGAGGCATGTCCGAATCGTTAAGGAAGCTTGAAAGTTAAAAACTGCTGTTCCATCCCCTGAAAGCAGCAGGACGACTGTGCAAGTAATTACAACTGGCTAATTACAGCTGTAATGTGATCCTGAGTGAAAATGGGCGGCTAATTATTCAGCCTGTGGTTTGTGACCCATAATGATTTCACAAAATGAAGCCTGACAAATTAGTATTATTTGCTTCAAACCAACTTTTGTTAACAAATTCACATGATATAATGATATAAAGTTATTTTGCACTGACAGGAGATCAGTCAAGCCACCTTTCATTTATGGCTTTGAGAAACATGTAGATAACTTATTTGAAGATGTCTTTTAATAACAGTTACATTGTTATTTCTTAATAGCCAAGTTAGACCTTGTTAGTTGCAAGCAAGACCAGCATGCACCGGGGCCTCCCTGAGCCTGTGCCCTGATTTGCCAATATTCCGTAGCCATCCAATCTGGCAGCCGCCTAGTGTGCAGCATGATATCTGTACAGAAGGGTTAATGGGTGCGATCATGTCGCAGTAAGTAGTGGAGAGTGATGAGATCGCCGCCATGTGTTTACTTACTAATGACCGTCACGTCATGGACCAGCTTAATGCGTGGGGAACCTCCAGCCTACTTTGGTGTTCACGCTGATCAGGGAGTGTTCCGATCCCAAATGGAGCCTGTCTGGGGGGCATTGGGGGGAGCCGGGAAGGCTAAAGCAGATTAAATCGCTTACTCTGCACTCATCCGTTGCGTGCTCGTTGAAGCCCCTCTCTCTTCAACAGCACTGGCTGGCCTCATGCCTCATTTTCCAGAAGGTACTTTGGCTTGGGGCTCTTGATGAGCACCGTTTGCCACCCAGGTGTTGGTGGGGGGGCCTGTGGAACACTCCAGAATCATACACCCGCCACTGTTAGCCAGAGCTCTGGGAACTGCACAGAGGAACAGGAGAGGAACAGCTGTAGGTTAGCTTCCAGCACCACCCAACACTGAACGTCTGTTTAGATGGTGCATTAGCGAGCAATGCCAGTTAGCGTCTGGTGTGATTGACCATTGAGGACACTGTCACATAATATCTGTCTAATTAATCAAGATTCATGATTTAATTCACAGAGTGTCTTGCTTGACATGTGCAGTGCAAGGATGCTGGGTAGCTGTCAGGCATGATTAATAGTAATACTAAATTAACTTCAAGGCAGCTCAATATGTCTTCTCTAGAAGCTGTTGGGGTTTCATGATTCTTCTGAGAAGCCAGAAAACAAGGCTTTCCCACGTAGCACTAATGGCACTTTGCAGATGGAGTCAGAAAACACGACGTTTGATTACCCCCCTTCTGAGTGATGTTGACATACTTTTGCTGTGAGCTCCAACCAAAGGGGCGGACTGACAGTTTAACCTGATCACCATTGGCCATGAACAGCTCACTGCTTTCAGCCCTATGCAGAACTTAAAACTATTGTGTCTTCCTGAAACTTGAAGCCAAATATGTGTCATAATTAATACTGGACCATAAGTGTGTTCTGTAAGTGTGTATATGTATCCCACTATCTCACTGCGCACTGGAGCCAGGCAGTGTAATGTAATAAAGATGCAAGTCGAATTCAGAGAGGAAATAAACATCTTTTATGGCCCTATAATAAACGTTGATGGTTATAAATTAATCTACTCGAGGCTGCCATTGGTGGCAGGGGACTTGTAGCGAAGAATTGCGTAATTGGCAGAATCTAAATGCAATAACATTTCAGCAGTAGGTAATTGAAGTTTTTTTTTTTGGTAATTTATATGGGAAAGCCACTCACCCCAGTCTCAAACATGCGGGGCCCCCCCCCCCCCGCCGCGGCGGGTGGGGGGGGGGCGGGAGGGAGAGGGGGGGGTGGTGTTGGGGGGGGGGTTGGGTTGGTGTGGGGGGGGGTGGGGGGGTG
>JABFEA020000001.1:5756631-5773196 GCA_019775915.2 Cyphomyrus plagiostoma | reverse complement strand
TTACTCACTGCTGGGTTTATTAGGCCGGATGATTTAGCTGCTGAGGTGGGGTGTTGTGGTTTGAGACGAAGCAGCTTTTGCATTATACCAATCTGCCGGCTGGCTGAACTGCATCAACGTGTCCTTCCGCCACAGGTACCCTGAGAAGGGCCTGAACGACAATTACTGCCGCAACCCCGACAGCCGCCTTCGGCCCTGGTGCTATACGCTGGACCCCAAGACACCCTGGGAGTATTGCAACATTAAGCCTTGCGGTGAGTGCTTCAGGGTCTGCTTGCATCTTCCTAGCTCCTACTGAGGAACGTTGTGTGAGGAAGACCCACACACCTTCATCGTCCTCCCTACGTCCCCTCAGCGGTCGAGACAAGGAGCCTTGCATATCAGAAGACAGCCAGGTCGCTGGTATGTGGTTCAGGATTGGAGGCTGTGTCTATGATTGGAAGGTCGCCGGTTCAAGTCCCTGAGGTGGTCGAATGATTGAATGATTTCATCACTGGGCCCTTGAGCAAGAACCTTAATCCCAGTTTGTTCCCCTGATTTCTCGAAAATGTATGTCGCTTTGAATAAAAGCGTTTGCTGATTAAATGAAATGTAAATCTCAGGACCTCTTCATACAAACTGATGTTCTCCTGGAGCCCTTGGATACTCGTAACCGCGGGAAATATCCGCTGTTTTCACCACATGTTGCATTCTCTTGATTTCCTGGCAGACGCATTTTATACAGTGCACCTTACCGCCTTGCACAGCTGAACGTTTACTGCAGAAATTCACATTAAACACATTATTTCCTCATTGCCGTCCTGCTCCCAAATCCCAAAGAAAGAAGGTCATTCAGCCCCAGTTGTGCTTCAGTCAGAAATAAATGACCCCTGGAAAATCCAGCTGAGGAAACGTCAGTTATTAAGAACTTTTATATTTTTATGTTTTATATTAAGGTTATCACCACGATGCTGTACTAGATTAATTTTACAATTTTTGGCATAAATACAATTTCTTTCAGAGTGTAAAAGTTTAAACAGTCCCTGGGTCCCTTTAAATAGTAGACCTACTTCATAAACCTTTTAAATGACTAGGTCTGATTAAATATCTTGAACAAAAAATGCCACAGTATCATCCATCAGGGTCATAGAATAGGAACCGTTATAGTGATGATCAGTTTATATTAAAATGAGAATATCTCCTGTGATCAGTCATGCAAAGGCAATATTATGCACGTTGTTTCAGAAAGTCTGATGTTTGGGTTCCTTTTCATGATTTTTTTTTTTTTCTTCTTTACAAAAGTCAGCATGTGGGGTCACACACTGCTATTCTGTCCTCCTACTCGCATCCCAGCATGCACTTTTCAGCATGTCTTCATCTGTCTCTCTCCACTCACAGAGCCAGATGCGAAGGCTGATTCAGACACGACGACGACATGCTTCCGCGGTCGGGGAGAGATGTACCACGGGACGGTGGGCGTGACCCCCAGTGGGGTGAAATGTCAGCGCTGGGACTCTCAGTTTCCACACAATCACTCCTACAGCCCCCAGAATTACAAGTGCAAGTAAGCGGTTAACCAGTGGTTTGGGCAGACAGCGAATGTCTGGATGTATTTTTAGGGGCCTCTCAGCGGCTCTGATCAGAGGTGGGTGGTTCGGTGGGGCAGCACGGCTGTCTCATCCCTCAAGTGTTGTGGGCATGATAATGATTCCTGGTACCCAGCTGGGGAGTGAGGAGTCTCCATAGAAGTTTTCTCCTACAGTTCAAAAACATGCGGTTCGGTAAATTACCGTCCCTAAATCATCCATAACATGCACCCTGTGGACTGGTATCCCATCCAGGGTGTGGTCCATCTCATGCCCCAGGCTTCCTGGGATGGTCTCCAGGTTTACCACAGCCCCAGCGGTGTGTAAGCGGTTATGGATCAGCAGTAGGTGATGAGCCGTGTAAATATGCAGTCCCGGCATCGCTCTCCGAATGACATGCGGTCTCTACTTCTGGAAAAATCAGGGCCTCCACTTAATTAGGTTTGCCTTATGACATCAGCAGCACCTTTGTGTAATCGGACTCTGGGCTGAAGGGATTGCCTGAGTGGTGGACTGTGGTTTACAGTGCCTGGCAGACTGAGTGATGCTTGGCATCGGTAAACGCCGTGTAGGACTCTCGGCCAGTGAGGGCCACCATAGTATTACCCAGCGGTTAAATCTTGTTTCCCTGGCAGAGACCTGAGAGAGAACTACTGCAGGAACCCAGATGGAAATGACCTTCCCTGGTGCTTCACCACAGACCCCAAAGTGCGGAAGGCTTTCTGCACCAGCATTCCTCGGTGTGGCACTGAGACTGCTGAAACAGAAGGTAAACAAAACTGAAGGAACGTCCAGCATTTGATTATGATTATGGCATGGCTTTGTTGTTCCTACAAACTTCTGTTTCGTTCGTTTCTGCCATACATTTTTTTTTTTTTTTTTGTAAAACGAAACTGTTGTGTTCCATGTTCCAAGGGCTTTTTTCAAGTTCCTTCCCAAAATGACCCCCTAATTTACTCATAATGTGCCTCTGAGGTTTTGGGTCCCTTTGAAATAATTTCTGATTATCTGAAGCATCATTGTATGAATTCTCCATGTGGGGATTACATTTGCTTGTAATTTTCAGGCCAGAACCAGTAACTTGACAATTGTCCTTAGAGTGAAATTAAAGTAACCGCAGATAAGAGTGATGTTACACTCACTTAACGTAAGAAGGGATGTCAGAAATAAAGAATGAGAATGAAACTAAGAATCTCAGGAAAATAAAATGCCACTGTGAAGTATTTTGTCCCTGCCAACATGCCTCGATATTGCATTTTTATTTACATGCTAAAGATTTAATTTCACAGGGGTTTTTTTTTTTTGATTGTGTTTAAATATCATTAATCACTCACCTAAAATTCTTTGTCATTTCTAGATTGTTACGAGGACAATGGTCATAAATACCGGGGCCGTTTGTCTAAGACGAGGTCTGGGATCCACTGTGCTCCATGGGATGACCACAGCAGAAGGTGCAGGATCTGGTTATAGTTACCATCTTAAATGTAGTAGCCTTGATCAAAGGCTCAGAAAGATGTTTCTCTGAATGACATTTTTAGTCGGTCGTCCTGGAAACAGCTAATTTGATAAGGTTTCATGTTACTGAACATGGCTGAAGATGTTACTTTGAGTGTTGGAACAGCAACGTCCTCATTGGTATTTTTGTCAGATTTGCCGCGGAGAGATTCTTATATCTATCAAAGTCATTTGCACTGTCAAGCTATGTTGAAAATGATCTGAACTTTAATTGTTCCTGACACCACCAGGAGAATAAAGCACAAATAGTCAATTTTGTTTGCACCACTGTTGTTCACCAGAGGTTAAACCTCATAGCTGTAAATATAAATAAGGAAGTCATAGAGACCAAAGGGATGATCTTCTGACCTGCTCAGAACAAATAGAGTATATATCTGAAGAATCATGCTATGTGTATATCATGGTTGCTCTCTGCCATTTTAAGGAGAATAATGTCAGCATCAACATCATTACTGACAACAATTTGGCCTACAGTATACATTCCTAAAATTGTAGTTTACCTCCTTCGGAAGGCTTGCTCCTGTATAAAATGTATAGCTACAGTATGATGTAAATGACATGCATGTATAATATAAGAGGATATGCACTGCTGCACATCACACATGTCCGTATTCCCCAGGGAACACAAACACCTTTAGGGGTTGAAACTGCTTTTGTTTGTACGTGGTTCATTATCGAGTTAAAATAAGTTTCCCTATGGATATCTTGCTTTAATGGATGCGGTGAAACCTTCTCTGTCTGACTTTCCCTCTGGCTTATCGTAGCTGGGAGCGGAATTCGTCGGTGCTCGTTGCGGGACTGGAGATGAACTTCTGCAGGAACCCGGACAACGACAAACACGGGCCCTGGTGTTATACAAACGACTCGTCCGTACCTTGGGACTACTGCATGATTAAGCCCTGTGAGGACCTTAAAAGAATGGAAGACTACATGTCCCTCCTAAGTTTACACTCTTTGAACATTTTACTTTAGCAGAAGGCGGTGCTTAGTGGCAGCTATCCATCGCTGTGCCAGAGCCGACTGTTTTATTGGAAGCCCTAACCACATGTTTTATGTATTTTCTCATAAATACTTTACTTTTTAAAATTGTGGTCGATTCCAGAGGAAACTGTTTACTCTGGGTAAATATGACGGGGCGGGTCCTGTTTATGGAGTGTCAGTTTTTAGGGAAGATGTACAGCAAAGCCGCAGCCAATCAGATTGTAGCTGTTGGATCGTGAGACTGGTGTGCTGCTGCTTTACTCTCGATGTGCGTCGGGTACGTGTCGGTTTTGTGTCTCAGCTCTGCAAGCCGCATCCATCTGCTTCGAATCTGTCAGGCTGCAGTGTTGGGGGCTTGACAGGCTTTCCAGAAAATTCCGGAGACTCTGGGCCTTCCAGACCCTTGCGATGTGGCCCAGCCTCGCTCCCGCAGGCAGACTTCTTCTGCCCGGGCTACCTGGACTCCTGGACTCATGACAACACTGTGAATTAAAACCAAGTGTACAATTAGGCCCGAGTCTCGTCAACAAATTGATTGCGCGAGCTTTTAATTTGAAACGTGGGCCATCATCAGTGTTTTCTATTATATTTTTATTAATTCAATATTCGTTTATGATCTCAAAGCCAAAATGGATACCTGTGTAGGATTCTGTGACCATCATGCTCATACTAAAATGTTATTTTTCTCTTAAGTTCCAACTTTTAGTCATTTTTATTTCCATTACAGGTAAATTACCACCCAGCCCAGGGAAACAAAAAAGTGAGTCTTTTATACACCTATTTCCGTAAGTTCTTTGACACAGTCTTATCAACCCCTAACTCCCATTTAACTAATGCAGCTTCCTTATTGTAATTAATTTCTGTTTAGATTAAGTACTGCTCCTGGCATCAATTTTCCTTTGTCTTTGACATATTGTATTGTTTCGCTTAGTCTGTTTTGTATCCATGTATCAGTTGCTGGTTTTTAATGCACTTCTGAATTTCTTCTTCAAGGTGACGTGTCAAACGTATCCTGTTTTGTTCATATAAAGACACGGATCATAGGGGGAGATCAGGTCAAAATCAAGGAGGGCAGCTGGATGGTCAGCATTCAGAAAGGGTAATGAGCTCTGCACAATCATGACACATGATTATGACACTTTGCGTATACATTAACCTCATTGGCTCTTCATTTAAAAAAATGCTAATGGTTTTAAACTGTCCCCACCTTCCAAACCAAGCTGTTTCCTTGTGTTTCCAGAAACAGCCACTGGTGTGGTGGCTCTCTGATCCGAGAGGACTGGGTACTCACAGACCGGCAGTGCTTCTCTTCCTGGTAATTATTTTATGGCATTTACTCTCGCAAGGGCGTGCTAAAGCATAGCTTCCTGTTTGCGAAAAGCTGTGACAGGTACTTAAGCTGGCCTGACTGATGTCCATTCAAGTGGAATATCAAGCTCATCCATCTCCTGTTCCTGGAGCTTCGGCGCCATGAAGTGCGGCCATAAATTTTGGGTGGCGGTGGTTTGACTAGGGGCCAGGCACTCGATCTGCGGCTGCACTCCGCGCATCTGCCTTTCAGATTATCGAGTTTGTCTAATGTCGCAAAGCTCAGCTGCTGAAGGGAGATCAGCTGTTTTCCCGAAGGAGTGTGGGTTCTTGTAGTCGTCTTTTCCGTCCAGAGGCAACTGTAACTTTTAACGTTATTCACTTGACGTTTTCATTGATGTGGAACTTAAACTTTTAGCGCAAAATGACGGACATCGTAGCGATCTTTAATTACCGCAATTTCTGTGATTTATGATGAGCAATGGGGAGGTAGCTTTGACAGAATGTGCTGCTCCCCAGCGTTCCGGACCTGACCGAGTACAGCGTACGGATGGGATTTGTCAACCTCAATGCCTGGGACAGGAACGTGTCCAGGAAGCAGGAGCTGAAGATCTCCCATGTCATCTGTGGCCCAGAGGGGTCTAATCTGGCCATGCTCAAATTATCTCAGTGAGTAGCCTTACGCTGGAACTCTGAAAGACATTTTGGGCAAGACAGCGCTGTGGCACATCCAGGAACCCATTAGCCAGAATCCGCAGAGAATGACTGCCTATGAGCTTCTGAGGCTACGGGAAACCTCAATTCGCTCTGCCGTTTCCAGGCCCGCCTTTCAGTCCGAGTACGTCCGGAGGATAGAGTTACCAGTGGCAGGATGCACCATGAAGGAGGGAACTAACTGTACTGTTTTCGGATGGGGAGAAACTAAAGGTAAGCTTCCTCAGCCTCGAATGCAACTTGTCACCTCAGGTGGTTGATAGGATAGCCAGTAACACTTTAATTGAGGGAGCAGAAGTAACAAAGTTGCTCATGCACAAATCATAAACAAATATAGTAACTACATAAAACACATGGACTGTGATGATTGATTAATAATGAACACGGGATCGAAATGTCCACGTGTCCACCATGGCTCCAAGTTTGCATGTTGTCCTGGGGTTTCCTTTGAGTTCTCCAGTTTATCCCTACAGTCCACAAACAAGCTAAGGTGATGTGGAGTTACCAAATTGCCCATAGGTGTGAATGGTGTGTATGCAATGGGTTGGTGCTGCATCCTGGGTTGTTCCCTGCCTTGTGCCCTTAGCCTCCATAATAGGCTGCAGACCCTCCACAACCCCAAATATGACAAGCGGTTACAGAAAATGGATGAATGGATGCTTTTTTTCTCGTATGTTTTACCTTCTGTAAAGCATTTTGAATTACTCATGTGTACTAGTGGTGCTGAATAAACAAATCAGACTTTGCCTTCTCTTCAGGCACCGGGCACGAGGGGATCCTGAAAGCAGTGCAGCTGCCCATAGTCAGCAATGAGAGATGCCACTGGTACCACCGAGGGAACCTGCCGATAACGGAGACCAAAATCTGTGCCGGTGGAGTTAAAGACAAAGGAGTGTGTGAGGTGAGTCTGCCTTTCCACATCCCAAGCTAAAGGTGTCAGTCCAGCAAAACCTACATGTATGACTCAACCGTCTGGAAGACCAATGCGCTTAGTTACTTTGGAAATCTGGATGTTGTTCATTTGTTCCATTTTCCCTCAATCCCTCATCTGATGCAGGTCATCCTGAAACCTATCCCAGGATGCACCCTGGATGGGATTCAAGTCCAGCACAGGACAATTTAGGGATCCTACCCCAACTTAAGCGTGTGCTTTTAGACCAGGGCTTCTCAAACTTTTTGATCAAAGGTCCACAGCTTTTTTTTTCCAAAGCCAGAGGTCTAGAAATATTTTAAATAACAAAACAGCATTTCTTGCACTGTAATGAATGAACAATAACTTTTGATAAAGACATCATTGTATGACAGCAATGGGAACTATTTAATGCTCGCTTATTGTTTCTTGTACATCAAACCATGTTAGGCCCCTTACGCTAACTATACTGTTTCATAAGGGCCATTACTGGTTTAACTTAAAGTTCAGCCCGTGTCCAGACCACGGTACAGACTTTGAGAACCCCTGCTTTGTAGTCTAAAAGGTAAAGGCGCATGAAAACAAGGAGAACACAACAACCCTGGACACAGAAACTATCAGGGCAGGAACTGCACCCAAAACTGTAGATGAGGCCACATTGCTGCCGACTGAGCCTTTCTCCCGGTCCGTAATGGGTGTTCTTGTCTTGCAGAGAGACTACGGCGGACCTCTGGTATGTCAAGAAGGCGGGAGTAAGGTCATCCTGGGTGTCAGCATTCACGGCAGAGGCTGTGCCAGGGCTAACCGGCCCGCCATCTTCGTCAACGTGCCCTACTACACCCAGTGGATCCACAAGGTCTTCAGATACTATTCAAACCTTGAGAACAATTACTAATGGGCCACCCTGAAGTCCCTCTTTGTTTCTGACCATTAATTATATGGTCATTTATTTTTTTAATGATAATGACATCTGTGATGTTAATGACTCACTTCAAAAATCCCTAATTTGGGGGTTTTCTGTTGTCCCTTTCGGTTTCTGCAGTGATATTATTTATTTCCTTAGCAAACCTCTTCTTCCAAAATGGGTACATTTCCCCTTAAACATTATTTACCCCAAAACCTCACTTCAGATGACAGTGCCTCATGTTAGATGTCTTAGTGCGTCACGGAAGCTGCGGTATTAAGCGATGTCTGGTTATGTGTACAGTATTGTCTTCTGTCTGTAAATATTTGATAACATCCCAAGTCAGCCAGCTCTATTTCTGCCTGGTTGTGGTGAGACTCTGCTGTAGAGTGATGCTGTAGAGCAGAGCACACATTCTATCAGGCCCGGATGTATGGCTGCCATGTGATTTCACCTTCCCACTAAGCAGCTTTGTACATACTTCAGAGTTATGTGTGTTGCCATCACATCATACTGTTGTAGGTCTTATAGACCTCTATTATGCCAGCGGTGCATTTAAGTTTATTTCTTCTTTAGTGTCTGTATTATCACTAGTAGAATAGTCATTAAACACGTAAATCCTGTGATTTTTATTTTCTTTTAAATGTGTGCTATTTCTAGTCTTCTGTCTTTCCAAGGTATCCATGTACGCATAAATGAATTTTTTGTCGATATATTGTTGAAGTGGGTGTGCCCCAACTTTTTTTTTAAAAATGTCATAACATGACAACATATTAGACGATCGCAAACCTGCGTATTATTAAGTTTTGGCCAGCTGCACTTTCCTGGACGACTGACGGTGTGAACTTCATCAGTGTTCCTCCTCTCCATGTCCCTCTTCCCAGCGACTATAATAAAGTTTTGAACAATGTATGAATTTTTTAATGTACATATTTTTCTCCAGTGAAAAGATGACACTGAAGATATACAAACACCTGAAACAATGTCAGCTGAATGGACAATACACAGCAAAGGCCATAGATCAGTTTGAGGAAAATTGCAGTATGTATTACTACGGGGCACAAACAACTGCCTTAGTATTTCTATATAATTACTTAGGTTTGAACATTATTGTTTTTTTGCTTAAAACTACTGAGAAGCGTAATATTATGCAACTCTTGCATGTTGTGCCTATTTGTGAATGTATTTTTGTCTGCTAATTAACTTCATGTGGAGGTGCATGCATATTTAGAAAATAACAATTGAGCTTTTTCTCAGAAAAAAAAAAACTCCAGGTTTCCATTCTGCGGGTCAGAATGTATAATTCTAATCTATTTATGTACGTCTGTTCATCTTTCTCAGCCAACAAAACTATCGAGGGCATCACCGTGCATTTTTTGCAGAGATTTGAACTTTCACCCAAAATTTTGAATAAGTTGTGAGAGAAATTGACTCTGCTAGTTAAAGTGAAACACACTTCCATTTAATTTTAGCCATATAAGCAGTGTGTTATTCTCTCTTTAGTCCCTTTAATGTTTGCTACATCTATATCAGAAGGCCTAGGGCCCCAGTCCCTTTTTTGACTTTTAAAGCCACCATCCCTGTGTTATGATATGTGACAGACCCAGGTCATGGACTAAGCACTGGGTTCCTACTAACTATAGAACCACCCTAGAACCCATAGTGTGTATATATGTGTATGTGTGGGTATTTACACACACGTATATACACACACATATGCCTGTTATGTTCGTCAAAAGAATAACAGCTATATATATGGTTGTAATGTCTTTGATGAAAATAACATGCATATGTGCTTGTGTGTGCGTGTATCTGCACTGGGGACAGAGTTGCATAGTCACAGTGTTTGGTTTAACTATAACCACGTCCATGATTGTATCATTGTCTATAAATGTCTAGTTCAAATCTAGTATTTAATATTTTTTGTTCTGCCAGCAATGGCTTCATTCTATAACGTAATAAGAAGACTTTGTATGTGCAAAAGCTACTATCAGGAAAAACACACTTTGAACAGTTTATAATAAAAGGTCAGCTTTGAATGTGTGGCTTCATATATTTTGTAACACTTTAAATTCATGTTTAATTACAGCATTTATGTGTCACTGTGATAATATGGAGGTAAATGAACTTAAATGCCTTCTGGATTTGTTTGTGTTTTTCAAAACCAATTGCTTTGAAACTTTATAAAAGTGTTTTTTGAAAAGGTGAAATGTGGTTTTATTTTAGATAACTGAAGCCATATGTGAATCTGATCATTTTTTCTACTTTTTTCCCATTTATCTTCAGGTTCGTTTCCCAAAGTAGCTCTATTTTCTTTGGGTCTTGCCTGGCCCAGTTCTTCCAATTGCTGTACAGCACTGATTTCCCATTTTTACAAGGTTAATGTTACCCCGAGTGATTGTTTGCGTCGCTCAACTTATGGGGGGAAACAGCACCTGGAATAGGATTTTTTTCAACGTGTTCAGTTCCTTTCTTCTTATGGTGTAATATGTTAAAAGAAAGAAGAAAAAAGCAATGGTTAGTATACGAAGTCATGCAAATATTTCGGGTGCTTGGGGTATGTCTGTCATTAGTTTTGCCTCATTTGTCATTCCAGGAGGGAGTGCAAATGAAACTGAACACGATTGAGACTGCAGTCCTCTTTTAAATGACCTGAAAAATTAGCCATTGTCATGAATAACTCCGCTGACATTTCACTGCGTGTGTATATCACTGTTGCGCTCACATCTGCTTTTTATCTGGATGCCCGGGAAATATCCCCTATGAGACGCATATTGAGTTAGATTCGTGTGCTTTTGGCTGTTTGATGTTATGCAAGCAGGTCGGGTACTTCTCAAAGCTCCCGCGAACAGATAGCGAGGGAGCAGACTGCCTTTCTTTTTCCATCAGGGATTGGCAAGACTTAAATAAGGAACAGTCGACTTGTTACCTCTTAGGAAATAATCGTCCCATCTGTAAAAATAGCCAAAAGCAACAGAACAAATGGTGATCGGCTGACATGCTAATTGCTTCCACTGGACTTTAAAACAGCAGAGAAAGAGGGGGAAACATGCACAGATGATTTTGTAAAAAATAAAATAAATGTGATTGAGTTGATTTTGCCAAATGTAAATGTGATGATATAAAGAATACATTTTCATTCTCCTTTCCTCTAGTCGTTGTCATTAAACCGTGAGTGAATCGCTACCATTTTCCATCTGCAGTCATAATGTGTATAGGCCTACAATTAGTTTTAATTTGACAGAGCATGCATACAGGTGTGAAATTGCATTGGCGGTGTAGTCTTCTGCTATGGGCCAGCAAAGCCCAAGGCTTGTAGAAACCTGATCAGGCAAACAGGATTGCTGGACGCCAGAGCAGATTTATATATATATATAAAAAGAGCTGCTTGTGACCAGATGTTATTCTCATTGATTGACCAGTATTAAACGATGATGAGAAAATCGGGTTTTACATGTTCATTTGAGATTTAACCTTGGTTTTTACTTCGCCGTAGTCCGCCAAACGTGCTGCTGCCTTGTCCTTCATGTTCTGCTTCGCTTGAAGGCTTAGAGGTCACCCCCCCCCCCCCTTTAAAAATTGCCTTGGGTGAAACCTAAAAAGCTTGCAGCGAAATTTTACGAAAAACAATGTAAGTGTTTTAAATAATTATAAACTTTAAGGATGACGTAATCTAGCATCCGTGCGTAACTCCTTTGATACTTGTCTCCATAATGTCGGGGCCTCAAGGTATATCTTTGCTTGTTTATCTTGCCGTGCAGATGTGGCAGTCGCTAAAAGCACGAAGGGAATGCTGGTTGGGGTTCAAGTATTTCGACTCCAGTAAATGGACTCTACTTATAATGGTACTGCCGCTTCAATGGGAAACGACCCCTGTGACTGTTATTACGTATGCATTTGTCCTGAAGGCGATCGGCGATCCTTCATGCCGATGCTTTAAGATTCATCAATCAAGCTGACCTGCCATTCTTCACCTACTAAAATAGGAGACCGTATTTCATCCCTAAGTGTGTTTCAGTTAATACAGTGTTCAGATAGTTACAAACTGACAACTGTTTTGTACTTCAGCGAGTTGTGTTCTTTATTATCTGAATAACATAAATGGTCATTAATGTTGCACATATATAACAATGTATACGTGACAAATAAAGGAATCCTATTGAATCATCTATTGTCATATTGGAAAGACTTGTAAGCAAAAAAACTATTAGGTGTCACTTTTTGACTTTTTCAAGGTTAGTCAAAGGGGAACAACTGCTATCGGAATTTTGATGGTGACGGTGAGACGACATGAAAGCGTCAATTCTTTCATTAATTTCACGACAAAGCACATAATATACATTCACACAGAAATATTTCTATTATAGTTGTATAAACTATTTTGGAGGGGTATATAGTATATACTATGAAGTATGGTATACAAAGTAGGTGTTGTCATACCACAACCTCGCAGAAACCATAAAAATGTATGCTTTTTAATCAGTCCGTGTTATCTCCATATGCTTTAATGTGTCAAAACAATACCACCGAAGCAGATTTTTTTCTCCCATTCTAAAATATAAACTGTCTCATAATTACCTTGCTGTGCAAGGATGGGATATTTGATGTAGGACCCCTGCTAGGACCCCTGGTCGCATGTGCGCGCAAGTAGGCTACACCGGGATCGCGCAGGCAAGGCGGAAACGCGCGCTGCCAACGAAATACTCACTCATATACGGCTTATTATTCACCTTAAGTGCTTAATTTATTCCTAAAATTGTTCATTTACTAAAGTGCAAATGCTTATATGTTGTATTTTCCTCTAAAACTCATCCTACTGTCTATGGGCAAAAAAGACAACGAGAAAGAAAACGATTTTCATTGCTTTACACATATTTTCTTATTTATCTATGTATACCTATCTATGTAACAAGGCATTATCTTTATCAGTTAGTATAGAACTAGTAGTTAGTCCAGGTCACACAGTGACCTCCGCAAGCTTCTTGGTGATTGTTTCTCTCGGCGGCGTGTAAAAAGCCGGTCTTTAGGAGTCAGCAAGCTGGATCAGGTCGTGGTTTTCGCGGCAATCTCGCCTGTAGTATGATGATGGGGCACAGCCCGGCCCCTAACCCCCTTCCTGACTACAGGCTTGATTTAGTGAGTCGACACTTTGTTTGTTTAAGGTTTATGGGGTTTTTTTGTAGCAGGGCCGATGGGGTCCCGCTCTGCCCATTAGGCTGAGCTCGGCGCGTTTGCTGGTTCTCGTTTTCATTCGGCTATTGGATCCCCGCTGCTAAATTGCCGGGCTTTTCTCGTTCGTATCACTGCTTTTGCTGGACGCCTTTGTTTTCTGTGACCTACTCCCTGTTGGATCGCAACGAGAAAATAATTTGCCCTAAGTGTGTTTTGACTGCACAAGAGGGGAAAAAGGTTCAGCGAAAGTCCATAGTGGTGCATGTAAGGGACCCCACATATGTTGGTATTTAGTAATGCAACGATGAAACCGGTTGATTTCACTAAGGAGTACCGGATAGAGGGGAGCATTGCGAATTTAGGTAAATGACAGAAATCTTAAACGAACAAACCTTTCGTACAGAAGAACACGTACCTCAAGGGTTAATGCGGTTAGGCCTATTCATTTTTCCCACCCAGATCAGCAAATTACATTTAGTATCTTTTATTTATTATTTATTTACTTCCGTATTAATAGGATTATTTATTCAGAGAGAATGTCCTCGTTTTGGTCCTCTACAGTTTTCAATTTAAACGTACTCGATCCTTCACCACTTATGTATATGCTACGCTAGCAATGTAATGCTGAACAGACAGGGGGCAATGACTGAGGATGGGGGGTTACTGTCTGGCGGAGCATACCAAACCGCTAATGGAGATGCATACCCCTTTATCTACGGTCAAACTATGTCTTTCATCAAAGGCAATTGCCAATAAAAATTGTTCCTCATAAAACTTGAAATAAAACATAAGTGTATGGAGTGTATTTAATCCTCCCCTGTGGATGAACTAAAGCATGACTAGAATTTTGCTGCCCCCTTCTGGTAACACCACGAATTAGTTTTAGTATTTCACTGTCATAGTACTTTATTGTAAGTTGATAAAAACGGGTTTCATGAAATAGCTAATATCAACAGTTCTTTGTTTCAGATTTAGCGAAACTGTGTTTAACTTATGAAAAATAATGTGGAATGTCTTGATGTGCTATGAGCATATTTCCAGTTCCATCCATACATTTCCTAACAGCATAAACAGTACATTTATGGTGAACCTGGAGTTTATCCCAAAGATGCAGAGGGAAGGGGGCATGCACAGTAGCACCTCGAACTAATGCCAGTGTGAGTATACCCAATCAGCTATCATTCTATTAAACAACTTACTCTGTACACAGGAACTGTAAGCTGGATTTGTTTAATGTCAGATGTTCGAATATGATCTCAGTCTCTTCATATTTATTGCTATTTATCATCTGTTATCTTCAGATAACTAATGTCCAGGTTTATATACAAGCTAAAGCAACCCCAGATGCTGACTGATTGATAGGGTTGGCTGAGGAGTGCTTATCTTCAAGACATGGTCTTCATCAGTGAGGCAGGAGAAATGAGTCATAGTGTCCCAGGATGGAGGGCAGAGGGGTCCTTTCCTCTGCAGGGTACGGCACCGAGCTCCACTGAGGGGCCAGGGGGCCGGATCCGTAGCCAGAAGCGCATGCTCTTCTGGAGCATAGAGAGACTATAAAGGAGTGGTATGGTAAACCTTCCCAGAATGCACTTTCTGTAAGCCTCCACACCATTGGACCCCCGCAGCTGCACCCCCACAATCATTACTGCTAGCATCCATCACCTGATTGTCAGGAACCATGCCTGTCTACTATACAGATACTCCTTGTGGTACGATGGTACGTGCTATGATGTATCGACTTTACGATGGGTAAATGTTTAATTTTTCAGTACATTATTCAATAAATTATATTTGATATTCAACACCTTATTATAATATAGGCTTTGCGTTAATGATTTTGCTCAACTGCAGGGTAATGTAAGTGTTCTAAGCATGTGTAAGGTGTAAGGTAGGCTAGGCTACACTATGATGTTTGTTAGGTGTTCTGTATTAAAGTTCATTTATGCCTTACAATAGGTTTAACGTAACCTCATTGTAACCTGGGGAGAGACTGTCTTTGCAAAACATTTAATGCTGAGGTAATATTTGCAAAACAACCATCGCTCTATGCAGGATGGGGATAAATCTCATAAAATTATAGGTTCGAATTCACAAATAAAATGGAAATTATTGTGCAGCAGTTGGACAAATGCCCATTATGTACATTACAGGCAATATAATTTTGTGATATTCTATTGAACTGAATTTATAACTGCTTTTCCCTCATCACAGACAGAGCCTCAAGGAATGTTCATTGGTGAGAAGTCCTATCTCAACAAGCTCAAGTAGTGCCCCTGGTAGCCATACCGCACTGTAGGGGTCCTGAAGGAGAGGTGAGCCATTCTCCAAGCCCATTGCAGAGTGGGTGTGATACCTCACCTGGCTGGTAGGGGGTGTGAGAGACGGCTGGGTTTGAGGCCCAGTGTGGCTCCCTGGGGGCCTGGTTGTAGGAGAATGCTGCTGGGGCTTCCTGGTGTACCAGTGCCACTTGGTTCCAGTTACTCTGGACACAGAAAACACAACATGGGGAAAATACTGTTTCCTGCAGTGTTTAAAGAAATTCCCTTTGAAGGAAACACAATGGATTCATGCCAGTTACCAGTTCATGCATAATACCATTAATGCATGTCAAAGCAACGCAAAACAGTTTCAACACGGACAATGCAAAAGCATGACATATACTGTAGTTATAGCAATAATAATAATAATAATAATTATGATGATGATAATAATAAATAAATAACGTGCAACTAAAAAGCAAAAGAGTTTTTGGCATGACAGGTTGAAATTTTAAATGCTAAACGTTTAAACGTTCTTAAAACCTTTAGAATTATTGCATGATTTTTAACTCTAGATTGAGCTCACTGTGTAATTAAAGAGTTCATTACAAATTGGTATTGTATAAAAGCTTTAACCTACCTGGGGAATATGGGGACCTGCACCACCTTCTGCAGAGCCCAGCTTGTAGGTACTTGACTTCTCTCTACCCAGGGCATCTGTGGCAGAAGGGAGGCGCTGTTCAGTGCCCTGCTGACCCTGATTGCTTCCAAGTGACCTACATGCACGCATTCTGCACGTGTTCAGTACAGCCTGATAGGCTCTGCACAGGACACCAGCTTCCGTGTGTTGTGATGGTCACTTTGGTCACATGGTATTTTCCTTAAAAGGTCTATTGTGAATGGCATACATTTATTTTCAAAGGCAGAGTGTGAAATTTATGCTTAACAATCTTAACTTCTCATGTTCAAAGACAACTGGGGTGTTATAGTATGACTTAAAATGTGAAGGCATCATGAACTGCATACCTCCCAACCAGTAGGGGGCGCGATTTCGTTTTTCCTCCCGGCGCCACTTTGCTCTTCTGTTTGAAAACCAGACCTTCAGGTGAGAACATAAGAACATAAGAACTATACAAACGAGAGGAGGCCATTCGGCCCATAAAGCTCGCTTGGGGAGAACTTAACTAATAGCTCAGAGTTGTTAAAATCTTATCTAGCTCTGATTTAAAGGAACCCAA
>JABFEA020000001.1:5744847-5756531 GCA_019775915.2 Cyphomyrus plagiostoma | reverse complement strand
AATGACATAAATGCTCTAATAGTACACGTAAGTTAGTGGTTTATTTATTGTTAGTTACTGTAATGTTACGCTGCTTTGTCTGGTTAATCATCCAGTCTGTGAAGAAGGCATTCAAGTAAGAATTGCATTGGAGTATGATTCATTTCCTGGCGCGTACAATTTATTATAGGTCAGCGTTCACGGTTCGACTTCTGATATTCAGATTGAGTTCTAGATCAAACTGGTTTGTTCAACTTTTAAGAAATTTTAGTTCTAGTGATTTCGAGAACTGAGGTACCACTGTATATAATGTGTTTTAGTTGTTACAGTTATTTGAAGGATAATTTCACAGTACGCAATACAACGCCTGATTTTTAAAATATTCTCAGACGTCAGTAAAATTATTCTAGTTTCATTACTAGCCATCCTTTTTCTGTAACCGCTTGTCCTGTTTAGGCTCCTGAGGGGTCCATAGCCTATGTGTGCAATGCAGGCAGCAACCCATCACATGCACACTCACACACCTATGGGTGACTTGGTAACTCCAATGAACCTTAGGGTGTTTTTGGCCATTTGGGGAAACCCCCTTGCCAACACAGGGAGAACATGCAAACTCCACACAAAGACTTGAACCCTGGTTCAAGAGACACAAGGAAACAGTGCTAACCACTGTGCCATCCCCAAATTCATTACTTTTACATTGAATATTTTATCAAATTTTTGTAATTACATTCACCGTCTGAAGGATGGATGCAAAAGGTCACTGGTGAGGGTCATGTTGTAGAACAGTGTTGCCAAGCATGTCAGGCCACACCTCCCTTACTGAGGTCACGGATCTCTAGACTCCTCACCCTGTCTCCATAAGTGAGCATGGCAACCTTGTGGAGCAACATCATTTCAGTCAGCATTACCCCACTACTCCTTAACAGCCTGAATGAGGTCGGAGTTGAGTTACCCTGGAAATCTTTAAATTCTTTAAACAATCTTTAAATGTTATTTATTCTATCCTACTGGCTATTTTACTACAATTACTTTGTGTGTATGATGGCATTAAGAAAGCTTTCTTATTTTGTCGTGCATGTGCACAATGACAACAAAGTTGACTTTGAATTCAACTTGCATGGAAGCTTCAGCCAAACATTCTCAGCAAATCACAATTGCGTGTCTCGGTCAGCCTGGGCCACCTGGCCTCCTCTCCTTACACAAAATCCAGCTCACAGCTGAGTGGTGACTGGTTGCCATCAGTCTCCAGTCATCACCAAAATGTTCAAAACAAATGCATTGAACTCAAATTACACAACCACAAAGGTGACCGTTGACCTTTGCTTTGTCCTTGGATGTTCTAGTAGCATTGTTCCAATCATAGCCCTCCAGGTATCCCCATGTGTGCTGAAGTCCTGTAGCAGCATGACAAGTTCGTACTGGATAGTGGGTACCCTTTCATGCTCCTAATCCACCTTCTCTAAGATGGCTGGGTCTTCCAAACTGATGGGCTTTTTTCTCCCAATACTTGCAATTCCATGAAGACAACCCTCTTATCCGTTGAGAAAAACTCCGGCTGCACAGGCCTCGGTCTGTGACCTGAGCACGTCCTCACACCTACCTGAGATCCTGAAGATGGGGATCTCCAAAGTAGGAGTAATTTCACCTTAACACAGATGTTTGCTTCCAGAGCGTGAAGGTAAGGCTCACTATTCCTGTCACACACATCTATTTCCCCCATTAGCTTAGGTTCCTGATGCATAGTAAAGGTAACATTCCACAAGCCCAGATAGGGATGCAGGTTTTAAAAATCTTAAAATAAACCTGCTTCCCAGATGGCTAAAAAGGTCACAGAATCCTATGCAAAATGAGGTCTTCATATAGTATAAGGTGCTTTCACACTGAAGTTCCAGAACCTGGCCCTGGTTTCAGGTCCCTGGGCTGTTTTGATTGGGCACTTTTCTAGCTCTTAGCCTCTTTCTTGTGTAACTTTCACACTGCACAACAAGAACTAAGACCTTTATACTAAATAAGCATGGGAGATGATGAAATACAATCGGACTGACTTCCTGCATGCGGTGTGAACACGACAAAAGCTATTGGTTCTGGAAGAACGTTCTGGTTACTGAAAAAGTGCCCATTAACTGGAGTCTGCCTACCACTCATCCCCACCCTCATTACCTTTATTGTTCCTTCTGAAAGGTTCATCTCTGCTGCTAGTTTCTCCATAGTGAGCGAGTCTGGATAATGTCCCTGTCGAAACTCTGCAACATTAACAAAATGGTGGATTATAGGGATGGGCCCACATACACATTTACACTTCAAGGGAATCATTTCAACCCATAGTTTAATAATACTGCTTGATTTACCTATTGCATCAGTACAAAGCAATACACACTCCAAAAGGCATACATTATATGTTAGATTCCTCAGACATAAATCATTTGACCCCAATTATAATGACTTCTTACGATTTTTAATGCTTTTTAATCCTGCCCATGTTTTACTGAAAATTACTTAATATGCAAAGCAGTTAATCAGACATTGAGCTGCGGGTACCTTGTTCTAATACTGCACATTGTTCTTCGGTGAATACAGTACGGATCCTGTGCTGTTTCTTCCCTGTACTGCTATCTTCTGCTCCAGGACCATCATCTGGGGAAGTCCTGCACTCTGTCATCGTACCCACATCTCTACCAGACACGTTTTCTATAACGATTGGATATGAGGAAAAGGATGGCAGGAACGCGGATTGAGGGCTGTCCGTCCCAAAGGGTATGAGATCCAGGTGGATGTTTCTCAAAACTCGGTTTACAGATGACACCTACAAACAGAGCGCGAACAATGCGTGATGTTTTTATTATAGTGTGTACTAGATTTTCAATTCTTCCTACGATGGCAATGCATATGATTATAAAATATAAATATATATAATAATAATATATAAAAATAGCTTCAGCAATAAAACAAAATTAAATTTTAAGCAGAATTAGCGCGATTCTTGGTTAATTCACTTACACTGGGGACCCGGTTAGGTTCGCACACCCGTTCAGACAGGAGTTTTTCCCTGATTTCCCAGGCAAAAACCGATGGGTTCTCACACTTGTAGCGACCGATGTTGGAAATCACTTCTGGCGTGAGCAAGCGAGGTTTGCTACCCCCGATCGATTTGGGACACAAAAGTCCTGTTTGATAATATCTGCCGAGGATTTTACTGACACAGCCGTTGGACACCTGGATAAAAAATACGACAGAAGCATAAGTTTGTGTTTAGCATTCGCATTTTCCGCGAAAATGTGCCGCACGTTGGTACCTTTAAAATCCGCGATATCTGACAAGGTCTTACACCCTCGGTTGCCAGTTCCACTATTTTCTTCCTTTTATATGCAGAAAGGGGCCTGCCGTTCAGGAATACCCCCCCGAGTTGGTTTATGCAACTTTCTCCTATAAAAAGCAGCAGGAAGGCTTAACACAAATTTGATATTATGAAATTATTGTAAGAGAAAACAACTATTAGCCTACCTTTCCATAACTTTATTATTTCATTTTAAAATATTTGTTTTTAAGCTACTTTGATTTTTGAAATGTTTAACTGACTCATTAAATACCTCATTAGTAATTATAATAATTTTAAACGCAAATATATAAAACTACATCCGAAAGGACCAAACGGTTACGCATATTTCATACAGTGTTTTAAAAAGATAATGTCGTAATAATAAACCTTGTTCTATCACGTCCTTATGCTGTTCCATCATCCGCTACTGGTAACTTTTCTGTGGTAAACAAAAACGGGAGATATGTGTACAGGTTGTGTTAAATGTAGCAGGTGCGACATTTCATCGGTACATTTTGGCGCAGTGCACACAACTTCCAAGTAATGCTGAACTGTCACCTTACCTGGAAAACGTAAATAATTCTGCTGAATATCGCCAAGTCCGGAACAGTGTTTTTCAAATCCGAAGGTGTACCGACTCACTGCCCCGATACAGAGGGGATCCAGCAGGCAGAAGATTCGCGTATAGTCCTGCATGAGTGACGTGAGTCTGACCCCAGTAATTTATAGCCTTATATTGCATGCAAATCAGCATGCATGCGTGAGTGCATGATCTCACGACCACTTCAGTGTGAAGACAACCAAGTATATTGTGTTATTTTTTTCCTCCAACTGTGCTGTTGACTAGTGCAGTGTATGCCCAAATCTACGTATGCGATTTACACAGTAGATCAACCAAATGGTGATATATACACGTAGGTGTGAGTTATGATGACTATGAATGTTTTTACTCTTTTTATATGTGCTGTGTCAGCATTGCACGTTTTATAGTTCACCGCAAGAAACAAATGTGGTCTCACTAAGGAGGTAACCTCTGTCAAAGTAGTTTTTATTAAGTGTAAGAATGGGTGTATTTGCAAGAACTTTTCAAAGTCTAAAAAAGCAAAGTGAAACCTTTCGTTTTTAAGCTTCGCTGTTCAACATCAGTTTCGTGGTCTTTTTCTTGTTAAAGTGCCAGTTCGCTGTATTTCACTAGGTGTGCAGGAAATGTAGGCAATACCACGAGGAGGGTAACGTAGCATATTATCCAGCGCATGGAAGGTGTATTTTCAGCACCGAATTGTGATGGACAGCAGTTCTAGGTTAGCTAGTTTTTTAGGAAAAAATGTTGCCTCTTAAGTTATTGCATAGATGTGCAGCTGGGAACGCGATTTCATTAATGGACATTTTGCTGAAAAATGTGACGTGCACGCGGCGCCTTGAGCTTTACTCTTTAAAGGGCACGCCGCCCGTCACGTGACTCGGGCATCTTCTACATTCAAGTTAAAATCCAGCTCGATTGTATTTTAAAACAAACATTAAAACGTCTGCCATATGGTAAAGTACATTTGATAAATCATAAATCCGTCAAATACACTCGTTTATTACATTTTCTTTCAACCGTGAACAAATAGAGGCAGAGAATGAAATGTATGCGACCAATAGGCAGCATATTTATGAAATGGAGATTCGAAAAACACTCACAGATGTCTCCTGTCTGACATGCAGATAAAATATGTTGTAAACGTTTCAAAGAAAATATTTGACGAGCAAATATTAGCGAATGAAAATCTATACAAGCCTCGTGGTCGAATCTGTTTAATGACTAATTGGGCATCATTAGTAAAATCCACATAGGTCATGCCACTACAAAAATAAAGGGTTTATTTTAAAAAGCCATATGCTCCAAATTATATATTAACCACGGGTTAGTTTATGATAATATTTTCAGTACTGGAACCGCGGCATATTGAGCACAGTAAGGCAGAACACCAATATCTCCCTACCAACGGATAAAAATAGATAAATTAATTATTTTCAGTTATCAAATCCCATAGTCCGCTTCAGTCAGAGTACTTACATCACTTGAATTCTCATGTACTTGAGCTAATGTTAATAAAATAATTCTTCGGTTGGCATAGTACCGATCAAACATTGGGTGCGTAATTTTCAAATTTTGTGCTAATTACTATACGTTCTTTTTTTTCTCGGAGAAAATGGGCTTATGACCCATATATTAACAAAACCCACACACCGACATATTCATGGTATACATTATTATGTACACGTTTACTGTAGTTCTTTATTGTGGAGAAAGGAGTGTAAATGGCAGTCAGATCTCCTGCGCAAACAGGAGGTTACCAAAAGTTACCCATAGCGCACACTGTCACGTATATTGTGCAAAGTTATTTGCAAGTAACAACGATAAACTGACACAGAAGTCCACCATTGTCGGACTTCTTCGCAAGCAGGTTTTAACTTCCACAGTACGGTATTACTCTGTATAAGCGTACTAATATAAAAGTTGATATGGTTATTATTTTAATTTAGTGCCCTTGGCCCGCATTGTATGTCTTATATTAAAGCGTACGTTGTTGACCATAAAGCATCGTGTCATACATTTGAAATAACGATAACTTATTATATTAAGTGTTCTACAATATGATAATCTGTAGTGTAATATATAAATGTACTAACTGTAGTGAATATTGCTAGGTTTTTACAAAAAAAAGCCCGATGCAGTTCGCATAGTCAAATACGTAGCCTATGCGCACAAGTGGTTTTTTAAACAACGTAAACTGAAATGATAAATCTCGCATATAGGCCTACATAAGGACAAACGTAGCATAACAATGTTCCATCATTTCAAAGATTGTCTCAATTGAAGACCCTGCTGTGATATACTTTTATTAAAAATAAACTTTCTTAACTGTAGATAACGGAAATTGTCTGGATATCTCCGCTTAGAGTCTGGGAACGTCGCGCAAGGTTATAGTGGGCTGAGAGGTAGCAAAACGTTTACTAGCGTTCTTGTAGACGAATAAATTTCAGCCGACGAAAATACCACAATACTCTAGTATAAACTATGTAATAAGATAATATAGATAATAATTTAATATTATACGGCAATTTTAAATAACATTTGCAAATGGTCCATTATTTTAAACAAAGAATTGTGACTTTATAACTGCGTTAAAGCACTTCGTAATGTTCAAATCCGGGTTTTCATTCAAAATGTGTATTATAGCAACGATCTGTATACCTTACAGTTAGCAGACTCCGTGGGATTTTAATAACAAGTGGCAGGATTTTAATGTAAGTAAACTTTAACTGACGATATATTTCATTACATATAATAATATAAAGTTATTTGAATATTTTTTTTGTCTTTGAGTTTTTCGAACTAAACCCTTTGTCCATGATCGACCTTGCAGACTTACATGAGCTGCAGCTCTCCACTGATTCGGACACTCTGATTCCTATATAGCTATATATTTATTTTAATAATGCAACATATAACATATGTAAATGTCATTTTATTAGTACAATCACAACTAAAGCCCAACTCACTTTTGAACTGTTGTGTTACACTCTATAGCCTTGTGAGTTTAATTGCCATCCAGTTCTCACTCAGCCCAAAAGGACACAGTTAGATGAACTGGTGTTGCTAAATGACCCGAGAATGGGCAGACAGAGGCAGGGGCACGGCTGGAGATTTGGGGCCCCATGAAAGCATATCATAATGGGCACACAACACAGGCCAATCCAATTGTGTTCCAATTTATTGTGGCCCCTGCAATATGTCCTAAATGTCCCCCTTTACAGTGCTCCAAGATGTATAATGCATGTATAATGAAGTCATTAATAAATAGATACATTTTTCTGCTTATCCACTACAGGGTCACTACATGGGCCTGGATCCTATCCCAAAGTACAGGACCATGGGGTGGATGGAATGTGTGTCCATTACAGTGTATGCACAGACCAAAGGGACCAATTTAATAAAGTCACATTTTTAACATGCAAGGAAAACTCAGCGCCTGGAGGACAAACTCAGGATTTCGTCAGGATTCGAAGTAACAACTCTGTGTTGCCCTGTAAGGCTGTACGTATAGTGACGCGTTCACATTTCTAGCCACATCGATTTATATCGGCGGGTGAGCACCACCTGGCGGACAATAAATGTCATATCAAATTCAGTAATGCTCGAACAAAATAAAAATATAAGTATATTTATAATGACAAGCGTTCACTGTTTTGTAATTGTATTACAAATGGACACGGTAGTAATATGGAAAACTTTAAAAAGGCATATTCTCTTAAATTATAATATTATTAAAAACTTGGAATGTTACGACATATGACAACACATACTATAGCACTCTCGAAATAGTAAGCGAAAAATAAATTCATTACTAAATCCAATTACCAAATTTGTGATCAAGATCAAGACATTTAGAGCTTTGGTTGCCGAGATCCACGATGTTTCCAAAACTGAATCATGGTGAATCGATAAAGAAATTGCAGAAGTCCCCATCATTAAAACACACGTTTTCGCTTCACTCATTTACCAAAACCCCCGACATGCAACAGTATGAACAACCTCCGCCTCGCATGTCCGCTTTAAGGATTAAAATCGTGCTGACGTGTCGCGCCCCTTGTTACCCCGGAAGATATATATATATATATATATATATTTTTTTTTTACATATCTTACGTTTTCAAAGAATTGCATACAGTTGCACTGCAGACCCTCCCGGCCTTGGCCCGGAATAAGTCGCAATTTGACGTGTATGTCCTGTGCATGCTGGGGCTGCATGGCATCGTGCGCTTCCGGTCTAGTGAGTGTGTTAAGCGACGCTCAGTCCCTTTTTCCCTTTCTTGGACTCTCCAGTAACACAGTCGCTCTGACTGCCGACTCTTTTCTTCCTGATCTGTCCGGATCCCTTACGTTTTAAATCACTGAGACCATGGCCTCTTCGGCGTCTGCACAAGCACAAGCAAATCTTGGCTCTTCTGCGCCATTGCAAAGAGGAATAGTGAAAATGGTAAGCCTAAACCACAACTGTGGGGGTCTGAGGAGCTTAAAAGCAAGTATCTGGATAAGTAAGTTCTAAGCATCTGATGGAGGGCAGTTTCTCGGCTCATTCACACCACTTGTGTCTCTTAAAGATTTTTAAATGTGGGTGATTTATTTGACGTCGATATGGAACTAATACATTTGTTTGATTTCACTTGGTATTTCTGTGCAGGGACATGCGAGCGCGTGTGTTTGTCCAAGTTACCTTGCCGCGTAGCTTTTTGAATTCAGGTAGTGTGTTTAGATGGTGCAGTATTACTAATTGCTTCGAAATAAATACTTTAAATTATCATTTGACCACATCCGATGATGGTGGTGGTCGTGATGGTGATGATATCGAATTTCATAAATCTGTGAGGACTCTGATCAGAGTACCGTAATTCTCGTGATGGAAGTGTTCTTACGTTTAGTTAAGCAACATGAAGAGGAAAGCGATGAAGTTTTTAAAAATTATTTTTAGGAGAAATATAGCACGCGTATCGTTTGCAAAAAATGCAACCCCTTCTCAAAACATGTGTTTTTAGTCATATATATATATATATATATATATATATAACGTATAATACGCAACAGTCATTCAGTGAGTCGTTAAAATAAGTAATCACGGTTGTGGGATAAGGTCTGTTACAAGCGGCCGGCGCCGCGATGCGGGTCCTGCGGGTGTGTGGTAAAAGGGGGGCTGACACTGTTCACTTTATTCGGGATGAGAAACTGACACGTAGGTCTAAAGTCTGGGAGTCCGAGTGGAAAGCTCCTCCATCGCCATTAATGCGAACTATCTCTCATGAAGTTTCGCAGTCGGGTGTTACTTTTTAAAGTTACTTTTCAATTCGCATTTATTGGGTTTGTTTTTTAAAACACTGCGGAATTTTGTAACATAGTAACTCGTTCTAAATGAACACATGTGACTTTCATATCAGCGTTACTAACGTTTGCTTTACAGTTTTGATACTGCAAGCCGTTGAGTACCACTTGTATATGTATTCATTATAAGTTTCTTCCAGTCCAACTTTATTTTAAATTTACTACAAAAACGCAAATAAGTAATCTTTTTGTGTTCAATTTTTTTGCTTAAGGGTGTTCTTTTGTGTTGCGGTTTAGTTTTAAACTTGTAAAAAGTTTAATTATCTCTTAGGTGTGAATTTTAGTATGTTTGGATTTTTTTCTGTCAAGGAGGGCAACGTAAAAATGACCACTTCAGTTTTCATATTGGATTTTGAAACACATTTAGCTCTTTATCATTTTGTCTTATCGGTCAATGTTAAGGTCATAGTATGCAAATTGTAAACCCGTGAATAAAGCAAATAATGCTTTCGTTAATCATTATCTTAATATTTACGTTTATCAATTCTGTTTGTCAGCGGCACGTGGATGTGTGGAGAGCCTGTATGATTTCCAACCGCATTTTGGCTTCTGCATCTGATTTGTGGGATTTGTTTATATATTTCACTGTATGGTATGTTATGCATTAGTTTAAATATCTTCTTTATTGTAGGCAGTGTTGCTTAACAGCAGGATTAAAGCATCTTTTTCTATGCATTAATTTCCTGAGGCTGCATGTTCAGCATGTTTTGTGGTGACTTTGTCCTGGGAGGCACAGATGGTAAATGGAATACCAGTTCGTCCGAACCTAAGGTCCTCTGTAGATGATGAGGAAACTCGAACAGATGTGGACGGAACCTCAACTCCATATTGGCAAGCTGAGCTCTAGTCTGGCAGAGCTGCCTCTGGAATCACCAACTCCCTCGGTTTTGGCTCCTACCCTCCCCCCAGTGGTTCAGCCTGGTGTGTGTGTTGTCTCTCAGGTACTTTCGGGATGTGCCATCATCGTTCGAGGTCAGCCTCGTGGCGGGCCTCCGCCGGAGAGACAGATAAACCTCAGCAACATCCGGACCGGTGCCTTGGCGCGGCGCGCCGTCCAGGGCCAGCCCGACACCAAGGACGTTCCCGATGAGGTGAGGAGGCCTTTCGCCTTGGTGTGGATGGATGGTTCCTCCACTCACACTCTCCCCTGGTCACTTTTGGTGACTGAACAACCCAGCCTAATGAAGTAAATTAATTCGGCAAGGACTTCCTACTACAGAATTTCATATTTTATCTTGTCTGTTAACTTCCTCTTGTAATAGTTACTTTTTAAAGCTTGAGGAAGACCCTGGATTTGATGCCAGTGCATTGCAGGGCCATCTTTTACGTCTAACTGCTTTGTTCTTTCTTGTGTCACAAACGCCACATGCTTGGAGGAGCCAGGAGTCTCTGCACTGAATGTGTCTTGATCAATCATTCTGCCACTGAATTTGGACACAGCTGACCAGAACCGTGCCTGTGTTTTAGCCCTGGGCCTTCCAGGCTCGTGAGTTCCTCCGCAAGAAGATGATTGGCAAGGAAGTGTGCTTCAACGTGGAGATCAAGACCAACCAGGGAAGAGAGTATGGAATGGTGTACCTGGGGAAAGGTATGTACAACCACAAAAGATGGTCTTGATTTTTTTGTTGCAATGTCTTTCTGGGAAATGTGAGACCGGGTTCGATTTTTGGTGGGTGTTGTTATGGGTGGTTTTGTTCCTGAAGAATCTGATGCTGCAGATGGACTTAGGGGTTCTTTTGTGGAACTTGGAATTTATGGGTAGGAGTGGTCGTGCTGGAAACCCACCATCAAAGGTTTTGTGTCAGCGTGATATATGGCTGCACGATTTATCGATTTCAAATCGAAATCGCGATTTGAAACGACGCGATTAGCAAGGCGCAAAAATCGCGATTTAGGATATTCATTACACAGCACTTCGGACCCAGGGTTTAAAACTGCAGTGAGAATAGTTTTACAAATTCATGCTCCCTGTGTAACGGTCATTCTCACCAATCACAAGCACAGTGCTTCTCATGTGCCCGTCATGCTCACCAATCAGAAGTGGCCCAAGAAGGCGTATAGGCCCACAAACAGCAAACACGTGAGACCCAAGGAAAATGTTACATTCGCGGTGCGGAAAAATACTGAGCTATAAGTGAATTGCCTTCCTATTTCATGGTCCAAGATAGGACCTTTCTGAAACAATCATCAATAGAAACAGCGAGTTCCTTTTAAACAGCAGCTGCGATATACGTCAGCATATCATACCTTTGGTTTTTGTTAAAAGGTAATAGCATTAGTATACCGCTAACCAATCAAAACAACAATGAGACAGTAATTCTCACAGCAGCGGAGTCGATGACCTCCAAAAAAGCCGTGAAACCTACAATACAGTCGTGTTTGTCATATGTTTTTGTGCTTATTAAATTTAAGTGTTTCCAAAGATTAATCCCACTACAGTAATAAAATAAGTCTTGCTTTAAC
>JABFEA020000001.1:5721685-5740025 GCA_019775915.2 Cyphomyrus plagiostoma | reverse complement strand
CCAGCGATGAGCCTCAGTGTCACTAGGCAAACTGTGTCATATTTGCAAGGTCCTCAACTGAAGCTGAAGCTTTACGCCCCTAGAGACAGGACTGTGGCCCCGTGCTTTTATGGCACGGTGCCAGAATATTGCCGCAGAGCTCTGTAGGTGGACCTGGCAGCCATATTCCAGTCGATTTTGCCAGACATTTTCTGCACCGAGTAGCTTGTATTTTTTTTTTGGCTCTTTTCAAGCAAGGGATCCAGCGGGAGGCGTGTTTGAGTCTTTGAGGGGGTGTCAGGGGCGATGGTGCTCGTGTTTGTGGCCAGTGGGGTTTGGCGCTTTTGCTGCAGTAATGATTCTCGGCGATGTTGAATCTGCAGGCCCCCTGGTCGGCTTGGGGGGGGCATTAATGCCAGCTTTAGACACTCCTCTTTCTGGCTTTCCCTGGCTTACGGCGTCCCTGAGTGTGAATAGTCCGGTCTGATGAGCAGTAAACGGTTCTGCTTGACAGCAGCTGGGGTTTGACACCCGGGGAAGCTCTCCAATTAGGACCGCCTTGTCTTTGCACGATCCTCGACACAGCCCTCCCCACCCCGGAGGTTTGATGGGAGCGGGTGGCTGGCGTCTGGCTGTGCTTCCTTCTACAGCGGTGGTTTGGCTCCAGTGGGGAGGCTTAATCTCCTGGGTGTGTGCTGACTGTCCTGATGAAATTTCAGCGCAACTTCGCAATAAAGGGATCAAAGTGAAGTGAAGAAAGCAGAGTGTAGGGAACGAGAGAGCTTGGGAGAACAGTTCCCTGGTGGATCCTGCTGTAGGACCCTTGGATGAGATACAGAAGCTAAATTAGCCCAAGAAAAAATCCAAGATTGAAGTTGAGTCACTTGGTAACCTCAGTTTGATCTGTAGTGATTTTCTTCAGTTGGTTATGGGTATACAGAGTACTGAAGGTGTCATGTACCTTCGCAGTGGTCAGTATACATGTGCGCCTCATTAATGCACCGTCACGCCCCCTGCAGCCCAGACCAAGCCCGGCTCTGTGACCTGGAGGACCAGGCCAAGTCAGCTAAGAAGGGCATGTGGTCTGAAGGAGGAGGCTCCCACACCATCCGTGAGCTCAAGTACAGCATCGAGAACCCGCGCAACTTCGTGGACTCCATGCACCAGAAGCCTGTCAACGGTAGGACTGCTTGTAGTTCTGTTACACTACTTTCCCGTACCACTTTTAATAAGCACACACTGCATTTGTGTGGTGCTTCTTGTAATATAACTGCAACTGGGCCACATATGAAAATGTAACACACTGAACCTGGTGTCATGAACCTGTCAAAAATGCTACAGAGTCAATCCCAATGTAACCACAGTGACCTTCTATGGCGCTGGCCGTTTTAAATATCCACCTACAGCAATCATCGAACACGTTCGTGATGGGAGTGTTGTAAGGGCCCTTCTCCTGCCTGACTACTACCTGGTGACGGTGATGCTGTCTGGAATTAAGGTAAAGGCCCCCGACCACTAAACCTGTGATGCTTACCACTGCAAGAATGTGGGGGTAACTGTAAACTTGAGTCTCATTGACTCTTGGCTCTATCGAACACCGTGTCCATATCAGCACCGACTTCTGGCAACTTTCTGAAGCCTTACTGGCTCTCTGCCTTTCCCACTCTCATCCATATCTCTAGTGTCCTACCTTCAAACGAGAGGCAGATGGCACAGAGTCTCCGGAGTCTTTTGCTGCTGAGGCCAAGTTTTTCACTGAGTCTCGGCTCCTCCAGCGAGATGTGCAGATCATTCTGGAGAGCTGCCACAATCAGGTCATCCTAGGCACCATCCTGCACCCGGTAAGAGCCTCAGTCCCCAGACAGAGTGGTCGCTCCCCAAGTTGCTATAGAAAGCTGTAGCACTCTTCGCTGTGCCTGCCCACCATTGGGCAGTCCTAAGTGGTCAGGTTGCTTTGTTCATCTGCTAAACTGGCTGAAAACAAGGTGCATGAGTGTCCTTTACGTGCTCTGGTGTGTCGTTCTGTTTGTGTGGTGCATTTTCTGAGAAGCTGCCTCTTTTGTTCGTAAAGCAATTTCTCCTCCCCTGGGAAGGTGCCTTTCCTTTATGTGCCTCACAAGACGGGAGTTTTTCTGAAGCTTGATGTGATCTTTTGAAATCACATGGCTGTGCGGTTGGAGTGCTCATGGCCAAAAGGTGGCAGCTTTTAACATCTAGCAGGAGTTCAGCCCCTTTCCATGGAGGACCTTGCTTTCTGTGGGTTCTGTGAGATCTGTTTTAGACCTGGAGAACTGGGTGATCCTTACTAACGTTCAGTTTATATAGCGCCTTTCATGAGAGTTGCCCCATGGGTGTCTTGTGAAATGTTCCTTCGTCATTTACAGTGTCATTTTAAAAACTGAGAAGAAAAGGGAAAATAAGGAACCCAATATGAGCTTCCTTCATGCTGAAAGCTGAGAACCCATGATGCACCGATGTTCTCCAGCCATCCTTCTGAAGCGAGAACATTGAGGTTGAAACCCTTACAAGTTGATGGTTGGAAAGCTAGACTTCCTGAAAAGGATGCTGGGAGCTTTTTCAGATATTTGTCTTGGTGATCTAGGATGCCAGGCTGTTGTCATAGTGGTTCATGTGGGTAGGGAGGGAGTTCTGGGTCGTGACATCCATGGTGTGATTCTCGCTTGCCGTCTTGCCACAGAATGGTAACATCACAGAGCTGCTGCTGAAGGAGGGCTTCGCTCGCTGTGTGGACTGGTCCATTGCGGTCTACACACAAGGCGCTGACAAGCTGAGAGCGGCAGAGAGGTTGGTGTCCCGCACCTCGCCCCTCTGTTTACCCTGCCTTTGTTAGCAAAGGGGCCTACGTTAAATACTGAATGATCTCATGAAACGCTGTTTATCACAGTTGATTCCACAACTTTGGCAAAGATGTGAATCTCATGGGGTTGAATAACAGGCACCTGGGGGCCTATAGCAGTTAAATACGGGAAATAAGAGTCGTGCGTGGCCGTATCATGTGTGAACAAGCCTCTATGAACCCGCTTGTCTTGCAGGTCCGCCAAGGAACGCAAGGTGAGGATATGGAAAGACTACGTGGCCCCCACCGCCAACCTGGACCAGAAGGACCGCCAGTTCGTGGCCAAGGTAAGGGTCAAAGGTGAAGCATTTATCCAAGATGGGGTACGGAATTCCCAAACTTCCTGGGCAATCCATCCCAAGTGTGCTCTTTCTGCTTCTCTCTCTACCTCTCTCTCTCTGCCTCTTTCAGCCTTTTGTTTTTATACTGGTGTGTTTTTGTGACCAAGTTTTAAGCCAGTCTCTCTGCCTCACTCTCTCTTTTTACTCCCTCTCTCTCTCTCTCTCTCATACTGTCCCTCCCCATTTACTCCAGTCCTTGTGAAGATCTTACTGCTGGTGTTAATGTGGCAGCTACCAGAATTAAATCTGCTTTAACCCAGTATTTCCCTATTAATGATGTAAGTAGATAGAAGTGTAACTTTTGTTATTAACGTGCCGGCTTGTCTAACTGGATGAGTCATTGCCTCATGATGGTCGCTGGGTTGGCACCCAAAATGCTTTTTCTGCAACTTGTGTGTCTAATTTATTAAGGTTCGGTTGCTGGGTATTTTTTCTTGGCCTGTCCTCATATTGACACAGTGGCACTTTCCAGATTCTTGCTGGATCTTGCATCGTGAGGATGTTTCCTTAGTTTAACTTGCCTTCATGTTGTAGTTGGCTGACTTTGTTTCTTCCACCGTTAATTGGAAGATTTGACTTCAGAAGGACGCTCTGGCATGGACTGTGCAGTTAGAAAGGGCACAGTGTCACAGGCTGGCCGACAGAGGAACTACATGCCTTCTGAAGGAAGGGGAAGAGGATCAGGCTGTTTAAAAATGGGCGTTTGGTTCCTGACTTGGGCAGTTAACGCCTCTGATGTTCCTGTCAGCCGGTACAGTGTATTTTGTCCCTCCTGAACGAACGATGAATGACTTTGTTGGAAATGCTTGTTTTGTCAGATCAGACACAGCTACCTGAACTGGTTGAAATTTAAATGTCCTTTTAAAAACATCCCTTGGCTCTGCCTGTTAACATGTACCTAGCTGTCCACAGAGCCTGAGTCACTATTGCCATGTGCTCTCTCACCACATGGTGGCAGTGTGTATTCTACATTCAGAATAGCCACACGTTTCAGGTTGGTCTCCAGTCACTCGTCTCCTGATTTTTCTTACTTGAATCCGAAAAAGGAATCACAGTGGGGTGTTTTTAAAAAGTGCCTCACGGTTATCAATATGAATGTTGGATGGAGGAGATCGAATTTATCCCAAGTAAACAATGATTGAGTTGTTGTTCCCATCTGGTATTTCTTAGCAATTAAACCAGCAAGATGAATGTTTTTGCTGGTGACTGTTGGATGTGAGCAGTCTCTTAACACTCCCGTGAATTGTGAAAGGGACTTTTCTACAGGGTGTCGCTGTTGGTGTCGAGTCTGACACCCTTTACATTGTTGGTCTTGGCATGTGGTGCCTTGTTACCTTCCGGAACGTAGTTTCTTCCCCCATTAAGAACATCCTTTCTTGTATCTCTCTGGTTCTCCTTTTAATAATTTTTTCATTGCACCTTTTGGAAAAATTGATGCTGTCAAATGTTCTTGGATGATAAGAGCAGCCGGTGTTTGTGTCAAGGATGTTTAAGGCTCTGTTAATGTGAAGGATAATAGCATGTTTGGGAATCACAGGCTTCTTGATTTTTGTCTAAGTGTTAAGCGTTTGGAACCTTGGATGGTCAGATGTCTGCACTGTGGGAAGTCAGAATTTTTGTAATGGGCTGCTGTGAGTAGAGGAATTGATATTCTACCGGGGGGGTCCTGGGCCGGGGAAGACTGAATACAGACATTCCCACATATTGTATTCCTGCTGGCAGTGGGACAGGGTGGGGAAATGCAGACAGATGGTTAAATGGAAGTATTATCACCACCCTGCAGGCATACCTGAGATGGTCAGATGAGTTGACCAGGTTAATTTTTGGATTAGACATATTAAGGCAAATAGGAGCTGCATTTTATCTTAAGGTACTTTTTGGGGGACCATTTCTGGTCCATGTAGTGACATCGATCAGGTATGCCTGCAAACGTCACATGATGCATCCAGATCTGTCATCCATGCACTGTTTCTGAGGTTTCAGTCTGTCCTCTGTACTCACCATCAATCTCAAGAAGTGTCCTTTTTTTGCTTAATCGGTTTTCCCTAATTTACAGAGTCTGATGGATTGCTGTGATGTCCTACAAAAGATCAGTTGATAAATCCTGCATGAAGATGCTAGTTTAAATCCCTTCTCTGCTTTCTGATGGATTAAACCTCCTGTTCCCATCCCCCCACCCCGTGTTCCTCCGATGGAATTAGGTCATGCAGATCGTCAATGCGGACGCCATCGTGGTGAAGCTGGTCTCCGGAGAGTACAAGACCATCCACCTGTCCAGCATCCGGCCCCCCCGGATTGAGGGGGAGTCTGCTCAGGTGAGAGGGTGGGGCCACCTAGGTCATTGCTGTTACTTGGCTCACTGTCGCTTAAAATCTTCTGAAGTATTATGGAAACAATACTTGAAGACCCGCACCCCTCCATGGCTGATGTGGTACAGCGGGCGGATTTGTGGAAAGTGCCCTTTTATTGCTGCTGTTATCCTTCATTTGGGGGGGGTTGGCTGGGGTGTGTAGGAGTTGTGAACAGATCAGCAGAGCTTTCCCCAGGTGCCCTGCTCATTCTGCCATCTCAGCTCCTTCTGCAGTGTTTGGAGCGAAATGACTTTTTCTTCCATTCTTTTTCTGTGTTTGGTGGGGGTGGGGATTGAGCTGCATTTTGCAGGGGGTGGCTCTTTGTGGGCGGGGCTGTACGCTCATGCTTTGCTGTCATGGAAAGGGGGGGGTCCTGACTAATGTAGTGCATGTGAAGTGGCCACAAGGTGGCGCCACCGTGCAAGGAATGGGCTGAGGGCTCAGACAGTCTGCGTCGTCACATGGACCTGACGCTAATTGGGCTCTTATTTCCCATTTGACCATTTTCTGCCTTTTGTGGCATAATTGTTATAAATTGATATATATTATTTATTTTTGTTTGGAAAAAGAAAAGTCCTTATCGTTTTAAAGGGCTGACTGCTCCGGCAGCTCAGTTAAAGCCAAGGTCTGTTTTGGGGGGGGGTATGTAGCTTGGTGCAGAATTCGCTGGTGTACGAATGGCTGTATACATGCCGTTTGAGACGCAGGGCCCCGGCGAGCCCCGACCAGAGCATGTGGAGACTCCCAGAATCCCTCAAACCACTGCAGTCCTACACCCCCGGTAATATTTTACCCAGAGTGTGGGCTGCTGCTGTAGGGGGGGCGGTGGTGCATTCAAGAGCTCTGAGGAATAACCAGCCTGATGACTGAGCCCCACCCTTGTAATCATCCAACTCCTGCTTATTGGATGTTTCCGTCATTGTCTGAATGCCAGACTGAGACCTCCCCCCTCAAAGCCAAAATGTCAGCTACTGTGCTGTAGATACTAATGATTTTTCTCATTAGATTAGATTTCATCCCTGCACCAAGTCAGCTGGGGACGACGTCCGCATCACGTTGTGTGGAGCTTGTCCGGTCGGACCCAGAATTTCTTGAATTATTACTCTGCACAGAGTTATGAGTCAGTATAGATTCCTATAGTGATCATTGTCCTGTTAAATTCATACATAGCATGCTTGATGGAATCAGCGAGTAGGAGGGTCTTCTGCTGTTTTTTCGTTGTTGGTTTTTAACATGAAGCACAGTGAGCTTCTCGGATATTCCGTTGTCGCCTCGGTAACTGTGGCTCGCGAACCGGGTGGTGAAAAGTGGTCTTTCGAGTCACTGGCCATGTTCTGCCGTTTTCTGTCCGTTTTGCGTACCTGTGGGGGGCTGGGGGGGCAGCATACGCGTGCGGAGGATAATCCCTGGGAAGCTCGCGGCTGACGTCGCATCAGCTTCCTGACCTTTGTGTCGTCTTGACGGACGTCCGCTGAAAGCCCTCGTCTGCTCCTGTGTGGAAATGTCACAGAGGGGTGCTCACGCATCCATGCTAATCCCCCCTCCCCCCCCGCCAAAATGCGCCGATCTTCATGGGAGAGGGCCAGGAAGCTAATGATGCTTCTCTTTTTTTTAAAAACCGTAATTGCAGATTTAATATGACTCAACAGGCTGGGAAGACGAGTTGCCGCATTACTATGGTGTCGTTAATTGTTTTTAATTAAATCGGGAGCAAACGTCGAAGAGTTGTGGTGGATGGATTATCTCTCGCATGATTGTCTGATAGAGATGCCACGATAGGGTGTACAGAACTGGTTTTGGGGAGGGGGGGGGTGCTGCTGGATCAGAGGGGGGAGTGGTATTGGTGGGGAGATGCATTGGTCTTTGTTTCCACGGCAACAGCGTCAAGCAGGAGCAGCCGCTTGCCTCCGGGGCACTGTGGCTAATCCGCAGCGACCCGGTCCGGGGGTCCCATGGCCCGTCACTGCTCTGGCGCTGTCTGTGTCTAGGGCTTCCCCCTTGTCATTTTTGAGGGTCCCGTCTAAGACCATGGGAGGCATTCACAGTTATGCCACGGTACGTTTCACATTTGGGGGGGGGGGGTTCTCTTCATTATGTCCGGTGACAGCTTTGGACAAAGAAAATTGGCCTTCTATGATTGGTGGGCCCTTGGCATCTATTGACGTGTCTTTATTGGACATCGACTCGTTAGTCTCGCTTTACGCACCCATGTGATCTGTGGGACCTTCTGTGTGTATGTACCACCTGCATTTTAAATGTTTAATATCTCCTTTTCTTGGTTCTCCGAATAACCGCAGGCACTCTTTTTCGGGGGTGTATAATTTTATTTTTTATTTTTTTAAAACACAATGCGGTTGTCTAGGTGACGCTTAAATGCGGAGCCAGTGGGCGCCTTGGATTGCTGCAACAAGCTCATTTCCTTGACTGTAGACCTGCAGCTCTGGAAAACTGCCAAAGACACCGATTGGCTTGCATGTGATTTTACGCAGCATCATCACCATGGGTTTTTGGGGAGGGGGTATGACATAAATCTCCATTAAATGTCTTCCAGAATGACGTGTACCAAACTTGCAATGTGAGCACCCCCTCCCCCCCTTCCTGTTTGAGGTGTCCGGAGTCTCTCTCTCCCTCTGAAATGGCTTTTCTTATGATGGTCTATCCCAACGTTCTTTCAAGTCCAGACCATCCCAGCTGTCTTGTCATCAACCTTGTCTCAACTTTTCCGGAACATTGCCCAAATACCTGGGCCAAAGGGTTGGTGTCGTGACTCTCAGATTCTGAACCCCCCCCTCGCCTTCCTGCCTTGATGGGGGTTGCTGTTGGGGTGGACATGACTAGGTTCTGGTTTCTAAATCTCAGGTGAGTGGCTTCCAGCGACAGCCGGGCTAGGAGCGCGGGGCCAGATGGAGGCCGCCCCTCCGCCCTGGGAATTTTTAACGCCTCTGATTAGGAGGCTGCCGGAGCCGGTGGAGCAAAGCCTGCTCTCCTGCCGTCTGTCTTTGGCCTGGCTTCTCAGGGACCGGGGGGAGGTGCTTGGTCCCCTTTGTCATGGCTTTCTTGACACGCTGTGACCGTGTGTGGTGTCAGTTTTATTTTATTTCCCTGACAAACATGGGGACCAGCGAGCCCAGGCCGGCTGTCTCACTAAAAATGTGGCGTGTTTGTGTGCTATGGTCAGGTGGGGGCGCCGGTGTTGGCTAGCTAATTCCCTTCCGGCTGTGCTCCTGTCAGGCGGCTGTTTCTCTCTCTCTCTCTCTCTCTCTCTCTCTCTCTCTCTCTCTCTCTCTCTCTCATATGGCCGGTGGCTGCGGTGGCCGGCCTCACTTTTCCGAGGCAGTGATCCTCCAGATTTTCAAATTTCTCGCCAATTAATGCCTGTGTGACGCCCATCTCCTCAGTTACTTCGGTCTGACGTTCCTCAAAATAGCCCGTTACCGTTGGTGCCACAGCTGTCGATAACGCAGCCAGTCCTGGTGGACCACAGTACGTGAGTGTTCCAGCGGTCACTCAGACCTCTAACGGTCGCATCTTGTAGCTTAGCGGTACAGCTGAGGACCTATTCACCCAAAGCTTTGTCGATCACAGGATCAGCTCGAGCGTCCAATTAGTTTCATGCATCATTAAAGCGGTGTCTTGTGATTTGAGCTTCTGTAAAGGTAGTAAATAAGTACCTTTCAGTCAGATTTTCGTAGCTGTTATGGTACTTTTGGAACTCTTCGTGTTTGGCTTGCCCGTGAAACGGCCCCGTTTGTGCCCATGCTGCAAATTCAACACTCTATTCTAACACCCCGCACGTTGATTTGGCGTCTTCAGGGTTTGAAGTGAAATTTAATCTTCAGCCCTAGCTTAACAATTTTCTATGGTTATTAAATCGATCATTATTTTTCACCATGTACTGTCTGACTTCTCTGGGCTGTTCGTGTGCACCCTGGCCGGCTGGAAACCGTGGGGACAGGATCGATTTTTGTCTTGCAGCCCATTAAATGTAGGGTATCGTATAATTGCTTGCGAGGAAAGCGAAGACGCAAGAAGGTTGGGCAGAAGTTTGCAGAGGACTCGGCTGAGTGCCTGAAATGACTGCATCAGTCACTCCCCCAAACGCATTTATTGACCTGCCGTATTCCTTTTGTTTGGGCTGAGCGCGCTCAGATGTGTGTGTACTGGCTTACTGTTCTTCAGCCCCTCACTTGTTTTGCAGTGTGCTGCCCCAAACGAGCAACGCAGGACGCTCCCCCCAGCGTGCAACTGTTAGGTCAGGAGCTGCAATGGTGCAGCCCCCACTGTTCCCTGCTGCCCCTCCTCCCCCAGTCAGGGGGTGTACTGCTTTCTCCCCCAGATCAGTGTAGGTGTCTTCAAGAGCCTGTAATCCCATAGCGACAGGGGTTTCTGGGAAGGTGGGAGGAGGATCAGAACAGCGAGGAACACAAGGTTCTGGATAATTATGGCAGACCACGGCTCTGCAAAGGGGCTGGGCTAGTGTGTTCTCAGATGTGACGACTAATCTGCGCCTAGCCTGGGAAGGCCTACACTGTGACCTCCAGTAAGACTGGTATGCTGGTGAGGGGGGGGCGGGATTCCTGTGGTAAAATTTCCTTGACACTTCTGCTTTTATCCTCAGTTTAGCCCTGTTCACCACGGAGAGCCTAATGCAGGGGTGACCAGTCTTATCTGCAAAGGCCGGTGTGTTTGCAGGTTTTTGGGGTAACCTTTAGGTCGGCTGTTCAAACCCAGGTGTGAGGAATCCTCAGCCAATCAGTACTATTAGTAATCTAACTAGGGAGTTACAGCGAAAACGTGCATTCATACCGGCCCTTTGTGGATAAGATTGGCCACCTCTGGCTTAATGAATTCAGCAGCCGCTTGAGTGTCGCTCTGTGACACACGCCACCTTCTGGCTTCCGGCAGTACTGCCCCGATCCATGCAAAGACCAAAGCCCATTTGAACCGGACCCAGACCCCTCCACACTGCAGCTCTTTGCCAGCTGTCTCACGAACCTCAAGGGCATTTCCTCTGCCCTCTACACACACTCAATCATCCTTTCCACCCCCCGTAGTGATATGTAATACATGTAAGACTCCCAAACTTCCCCCATGAGTTCCTCGTTCCGTCTGCAGTTGGATTACCCAGGATGTCCATGTGGACGTGTGACCCGGCTTGGCAATCTCTCCCACCCTTGTTTTATTTCATTGGATCACTCCCCCCTCCACTCTTCACCTTCCTCGTATCATGAGGCCTGTGTTTTTATTTTAATTAATTTTTTTTAAGGGGGGGGAAACAATAGCTTGTACTCAGTGGCTCTCCGACAGGCCACTGTCAGCCAGCAAGCTCTGGAAAGTTCCGTTTTATAAGGAGCTTTTGTGAGGAATCGGCCCGCATGACAGTGCTGATGAGAGGGTGCGCCGTGTGCGGTCGCTCCGATTAATTTAATTAAAATGGTGAGCGGGGAGTGGGGGGGGTGGTGCGCCCTGATGAGTTGCCCGAAAACAGAGCGGAGCTGGCCGAGCAAGTTTGTGACGCGTGAGCCTGTTACCTCGGTGACACGCAGCCTAAAATGGAGCGTGCTAAGGCCAACCAGAGCATGCTTCGCTCACGGAGCTGTTAGTGATGTCAGAGCTTCCCATTCTGTCTTTTCCATGGTAACTTATTGCCTCAGTCGATTGAAAGTTTCAGTTTATTGATTTTGTTTTATTTATTTTTGTTTGGGCTAAGTAAAGCCCCCACTTTATATAAAGTCAGAGATAAAGCCCCCCCCCTGTAATTTAAGTGGCTGTACAAACTAATGAATTTCTTCACAACTAATTAAAGGGCCCTCTCTCTTGAGGATTAGTATCCCTTTGCCCCCATCTCAGCAGAAACTCTACCGCTTTTCCGCCTGTGTTGGAGATTCTGTTCCTCTCGGCTGAGAGAGGGGACTGTTTTTTCAGGCAAGGTCTGCACAAACTAGGAGTAATCTATCTACTGGCGAGCCTCTTGGTGCTGAAGGAGGAACACGATGCTCGTTGACGTGTTCTTCCGTGTTCCTCACCCGTCGGAGTGTTCCCCTGTACCCCACTTTGCTACCCTGGTGGATGTGTACACACAGTAAAATCATATGTGATTGACTCCTCTTAAATTAAGGCCTCATTTTATAAGCAGGTCCTGTGGTGTGATGTGCAGGCTCGGAGGGCAGGAGGGCAGTGCCTCTCTCGACAGGCTGGGCGGGCAGGAGGGCAGTGCCTCTCTCGACAGGCTGGGGAGGGGGGGGGCAGGAGGGCAGTGCCTATCTCGACAGGCTGGAGGTTTAGTTACTGGCTCCTTCCTGCTACGGTTTCTCCAGGTCCCGGGCGGCCGCTGCTGGGAGTGCTGTCGAGACGATAAAGGCGATTTAGCAGGAAGGTCGGGGGGGCTCCGCTTTTCATGGCGAGTGACCCTTCCCTCAGTCTGCGCGAAGGTCTTATTGGGCCAGATTAGTGAGCGGCTGGAGGCGGTGTGCATAAACGCTCACGGGGTGGAAGTGTTGGCTCTGTTCCTCTGGTGGATCAGCAAGGTTACCCATCCCCCCACCCATGTAAAAAAAAAATAATAATAAAAAAAAAATGCTGTGAGGCTGTGCTCCATTTCTATGCTTCACCAAGCCCATTCTGTCTCCCCTACCTACTCCCCAACCCTTAAAGCATGGGGAGTTGTTTTTTTTTATTTTTTTGGTGCTTAGGATTTTATTTTTAAGGGTTTCACGAGGGCAGGGATTATGGCAGAGGAGAGACCAGACTGTGTCGAGTTTGGACGCCTCTGGATTTTACAGCATTGGCAGGTGCTTCCGTGCTTCCCCAAGACGGCCGCACGGATTTATTACGAGGATTTTCATCCTGGCAAAAAATGAAGCAGGGTGAGGGCAGACGGTGAAGGGCTGCGGTGGGTGAAAAGCGAGTACTTTAAATTGTGGGGAGACGCCACCCCTCCCTACACCCAGTTCAGTGGTAGCTGCACGCAGATGACTTCAAATGGCTTGCATCTGTGGAAACGCACCGTAGCCTGTTTGATGTTCATGTCTCTGGGATCCTGTGGGTGTGCTGTGTCATGGAATCGGTGGCGCTCTGGGCTCTTTGAGGCCTGCGCCACACCAACTTGCCGGAAATCTAGCGAATAAGCCGCTCTCTTTGCCTGTGCCGTGAGATCTTCTGCCTGTAAGTGGGGGGGTGCCCAACTCAAAGCAGGCTGCTTGGCTTATTGGGCAGTAAAGTACCGGCAAAATAAGTTTTGTGGTTAAAGATGTGTGTTAATGCATCTTTGCAACTGCTTCATTTGGGGAATACATTATTAGTAACACTTTGACTTTGTAATAGAGGGCATGTATCAAAATATAAACATTTGAGATTAGTAGCTTAAATGTTAGCCTTGCTTAAATGTTAGCAGTGCTAATCCTTGCCTAGCCCTTTGTACCCGGCCCCCTAATGGTCCCTTTCAGCTTCTCTGCTCCTACCTCCGTCTCCAGAGATGCTGATTTTGTGAGGTGAGGTGAGCTGATCTGAGTGTAGCGGGTGCCCGAGGCGAACTGGAGCTCAGGTCAGCTAGCGTGCTGTGGGAGTTGAGCACTTTGGGATTGGCCTCATCTGCTACTGCCGCCGGGGCCTTTCCCTGCACTGCAGCTTCGTTTGTTTGTGCCATGTTCTGTTCTAGGCCCCCCACTTGCCGCACGGACCCCTCTGTGACGGGATGCTCAGTTGCCATTTCCACTTTTCGTTGTTAATTAGCTGTTAGGCTCTAGGCTACTTTTAGTGCAGGCTAGTCGAAACTGTTACTTACCCATTCAACAAATGTTTTGGCCTTTCCCGACTGTGTGGTCATGACATGTGATGCTGACAGTGGAGCCCATCAAATGCCTGTCTATTTTTGGGGGTGGGGTATATCTCCCCCAATTTTGGCTTTCTTGCGCAGGTACTGCAGAAGTCAGCTGAGTTGATGTCGCATGTGTTGCGAATACTTATGCAAATGGTCCCAAATCTGTCTAGAAGAACAAACTGCTTTCACGGGTCTGTTACACACTTGCCCTCCTGACCTCCCCACACCCAGGCACAGGTGTATCCATGTTCGGGTTTGACACTGCCAAACACATTTGCATAAAATGGCATCTAATTTTGACTTGTCTCCAAACAGAAGGCTGGAATCTGACCTTTTATTGTCACTGTTTTGTGCAGTTCACCCTAAAATTCCGCTTCTGCCTGACCGTACTAATGCAGCGTAAAATGAGGGGGTGGGTTGTTTTTTCAGTATGTGCCTGAATCCCCAGTAGCCCTTCAAACAGCTAGTCAGCCATTTTTGTTATTCCATGTGTTTCCTTCATACTGATTCTGAATCATCCTTTTTTCCCCATTCTCCAATATTTTGGTCGAATCTGCCTCCACTTACCCAGATAAACTCCCCGCTACTTCCTCAGCTTGCTAACCTGCCCGGGGCGAGTCTCACGCATGCGTTTTAAGTTTATTTGCTTAACAGCTGTTCTTTCTGTAGCAATGAAAGAACGGGGTTAGGAGTCCTGGCAGAGCCTTTGGTTTTGAGCTCCATGATGAGTCAGCGCGCTGTTTTGTGTGCTGAGACTCGGAGGTCAGTAGGTCGCAGTTTTTACCTGCCAGCAGTTGTGGCTCTGTCCCACCTGTGAGGAATGGCGATACAGGATGTTCTCTTAATGCCCTGACGTCCATTATAGAGGAAATGGTGTATATGCAAGGGTAAGACTTCTACACCTGGTGTTTAGGTACAAATACTTGTACTTTTGTACTTGTACTTCAGTCTGAGTCTGGTGTGTTTGTAAAATTGTACTGTAGTGGGAACTTGGCTACAGGTAGGTTTTAGGAGGGTTCTGAAAGGGTTCTACTTTGGTTTCTCTTGGCAGCCGCTACAGATAATGGTGCTACTTCTTGATTTTATGCTGGGGTGTTCGTAAAACTATTCTCTTGTGTCGTTTTATCTCCATCGGGGCAGGGCTGGTGAGCAATTGACTGACTGCACCATTGGCACTCCTAGCCCACACCAAAGGAAGCTGTTGGTTTCCATTATGTTGGTGCGATGCTCAGCACGGGGGGGTGGGGGGCTTGGAAATGCTGCACAGGCGGAATCAAAGAATTCAAGAACAAGCGTGATTTTCTTCAAGTCCATTTTCCGTTCAGCTCATTTTCCCAAGTGCCCCATGTTTTTATAAGTTCACACTTCTAATAATCCTGTAGAATACCAGCCGTGACACCTTCTACAAAGCAAAACAAACTGGCTCTTACCACGGATTTGATGATGTGCCTTCGCCAGGCCTGTGTCTGGCTTAAGCAATTATTCTCCGCCTCCCTATTCCCACAGGTAATGCATCAACTGCTTTACAGAAATTAATTTGACAGCATCTGTCTAAAATTTGATACTTCTGTTCCTTGGCCCTTTTTGCAGCACATAGGCCTTATTAGATATGAACTTCAAACTAAGTTGGCATGTGATGCCCTTTTGACAGGGAGTTGACCGATGGTCTGTGTTTTGCCACTCTTGGACTAATGTATCCTCTTTGATTTGAGAGTCTTTACGTATAGCGTTTTTACCCTTTTAGACGTGTTTTGTTTCCAGAACATTCTGTGGAGGCTGAGGCACTGTAATCCCTTGTTAACTTGGCGACCTGTCCCCTACTGGGCCCACTCCCCTGCCCAGCTTATCTCCCTACAGGTGGGCATTGGCCTGTCACGTCTGGTTTAGCCCCTGCTGAAATGTGGGATTCCCCTAGCTGGTTGAGGGACTCTCGGTCCTTGTGGCCACCGGACCCGACGTGCAGTCCCCTCCCGTCTGTCATACTCCGGTGTTCGCCTACTTATCTCCTGGCAGGAATGCATTCTGTTGTCTTCCCTGGCATGTTTGCCAGACACCCACTGTGCTCGGAGTTCCTGGCTCGTTGGAAGGACGGCGAGGTGAGGTTGCGGGATCGTGCAGCCGCGAGGCTACTAGATATGCCAGGCGGTCTTCTGTCTGATGTATGTTACGGATTCATACTGGATCCTGTTCTCTTTGGACCTTGAGTTGGTTTATCTGTTGACATCCACATTGCTTGTTGGCCAACACTCCAAGAGAAGATTCTCCTCTCCTTACTAGCTTAATATTTTTTGTGTCTTCAACTTGTTCACTAACAAGTCGGCAGAGCTCAGGGTAAGCATTTTGCCAAGGGGTACTAGAGCAGGGTCAGTTTTGTGATGAGAACCAGTGACCTTTGAGTCACCATAAATTGCTACCCTACAGACTGATTTTCACCGCAATTGAAGGTTGAATGGATCCTGACCTGTGTCACCAGTGGCTTTACTGTTGGGGGTTGGATGGTGAAGTCAGCCATAGGGATTTTGCTCGGGGTACCATTGAAAGGGATATAACACCAGTTGCTCCAGTCCTCAGCAACTCTGCGATAGCCATCAGGACGTGCATCGTTAAGCTCCTCATAACCCAATTAAAACTTGACTGACGAGGATGCCTTGTCTCTCTGAACCTCCCTTGATCTGCACACGATCGCTGGTAATGCCAATGTGATTTATCGCCATGGAATTAACAGGAAGGCAGACTGGGCTCACTCTTGGCGTGATGAATATTGCATCCCTCCAGAGCAGTGATACCGTAAATCATCTCTCCTCCTCCATACATGGGAGTTTTGTGATCTTGCCGCTCTGGTAATTTACTAATTGGAATTGTTGCCTTCATCATAGCATTTGTCTCCTTCAGCCCCCTGTTTCTAAGGGTTCACCTTCCTGCTGTTGATTGTGTGCTGGTATCACACTTGGCTGTTTATGGAGGTTCTGCTTGAGTATACAGGCTTTTAGAGGAAGCAGATGTGTCCGTTTACATTTTCTTCACAAGTAATGTGGAGTGCGGGAGTTGATCCTTAGGCTTCCATCAGTTTGATTGGCGTGTCTCAGGCTTCCTGGTCTTTGATTGTATCCATGTCTGACTGCTGCTGTTTGCTTCGCTCATCTTGTCCCCGTTGTCTGCCGGAAAGCTTATTTGGCATCCTCATACAGTATTGATTAGGGGAAATAAATAGCGTCCCTTATGGTCATTTTCCCAGGCGGTCTCTATGAAGAGATGTTCAGTCCCTGTAAAAGTCTGCTGGGAGAACAGCAACAGATGTTAGATTAAACTTACTATCCCCCACAGCAGTAGTCAGGCCACTGTTGCAAATGTGCATCGGGGGTTGTCGGTGCACTGATGAGTTGGGCGGAGTGTATAGTCTTGGAACCCATTCGAATTGTTATAGTGGGGTAGAGAAACAAGTGTTTCCTTGGAACTCTGGACGGGAGGTTCCGGCAGGGTGTTTATGAGAATATGTTTGATTAAATATCAGCATTATGCTATTATGAAGCGGTTTACTGAAGAGAACCAGGTCAAGCATCCTCCTGAGACTATGCCCCCTGGGAAATGAACCTGGAGTCTCCCTCCTTAAACACTGCACTGCATACAGACCCTGCTTGCAGGATCTTAAATCAGGCTGATGGTTTCTTGGGAAAGGGAGCATGGTTCTTGAAATGTCCCGTGGTGGCGGTATGGTCTGACATCCCTGCCTGCGGGTCGCCCTCCCAGTCCTGCAGCGGTCTATCCCTTGCATCTCCCGAGACTCGTGGCGTTTAATGTGCCTTCTGACAGGGAGTGGACCAGCATAACGCTACCATGGAAATGACTAAACAAAACTCGACCATGATGTCCTGTTACGTAGGCTGTCATCGGGAATGAAGAGCCTGTCCTGTCCTCCTCCATGCAGGATTTCTGGGCCACTGGGGGAATGAGTCAGAGATGGGCTCCCCCCCCAGTTTACATTGTGCCCCCCCATCCCCGCTGCCCTCCATCACGGTCCTCCCACATTTCCCTACAGTAATTAATCGAAGCTGCTTACATGTATCTGTGCCGTTGCAGAGGCTGCCTTCCAGTTTCTCTGCGTCAGGCTTCTGCTCAGTTTGTGTTTGTGTGTGTGCGCACGCACGCATGCGTATGGGGTGCGGTGTGCATGTGTGCCTGCACACGTGTGTCTCTCCCTTTGAAGCACACACACCCCTATGAATAGCAGATTAAAAGTTGCTGAAGATAAAATCTGCAGTCTCAAACGTTCTGATCTGCTACCTGCCTTCAGAATGATGAGCAATCCCTTTTATTTTTAAAACTGCTACGGATAATCTAGGACTGATATCTTTATCTTCATAAAGGCCGATATAACCCCCCATGTCTGTTCTCTGTCCTGCACACACAAGTCTCTATGTTCAAAACACCTGCCGACTGGCTTATTCGTCAGCATGTAGTTGGCGGGCGTGGGACCATACGACCTTCACCCTGTGGGAGCGCAATGTTAAGTCAGGCAGTTTTAACTACATCGAGGGGAACGGCCTCCGTCAGCATGGTTCAGTGGGGGGGTGGGCCCCTTGTCCTTCGACCAATCAGATGGACGCTGCCTGACAGGGTGACTGATGAGCTCTTAAAGTGTTGCTTGTTTCTTATCACTGGTGATGGTAATAAAAGGGAGAATGAGACATCCCCCCCCCGATGAAATGCAGCACCCCCCTCACCCTGCTCGCCTCTGATATTTGCTGCAGTGGAATGTGAATTCAATTTGTAAGCTGTGCAAGAATTGAGTCCGGTTCAGAACTTGCTCTTGTTAGTTTTCTCGTAGTTTGACCTTAAATTGACCGTGTAGCCCAGTCAGGTGTGGAGATTAACAGCGCATTGTCATGCTGAAAATTTAATGCCTCCCCCAGGGGGCCCCCCCCCCGCCCCGGGGGGGTGTTTATTATAGGGGAGCCCGCGGGGGTGAGAGTTTTATATGAGTTTTTTAAACAAG
>JABFEA020000001.1:5695843-5715096 GCA_019775915.2 Cyphomyrus plagiostoma | reverse complement strand
CAGGGTAGCCTGTCATTATTGAACCCCAAGCAGACAGGCAAATCGGTTTCCCTGAACTCTACTGGCCCTGTCCACCTGTCTTTGGGGGTGGGAGAGGAAGGGGCATGCCAGGTTGTGGGCCCTGCCCTCTCCTGGATGCATGACAAGCGTCAGCCCATTGTGGCCCAGCAGGGGGAGCAGCTGTGCCCGCCTGCTGACGGGGGCGGCGGCTGTTTGTGTTGAATCCCACGTTCTTATCCGCTGACTTTTAGGAAATGTCAACCTTTATCTGCTGCTTTTTACAAAGGCTGTGTTTCTCCTCAGTACCCGGGATGGGAATGTGGTGCCCGTCTCACTCGGGGGGGGGGGGGGTCGCCTGATGTGTGAAAAGCTTTCATGGGCCTTTGAGGCAGCATGCTCATTATGAGGTTCCGTTTAATATGGTGTCGCATTTGCGCTTCCTGACAGCCCCCTGATCCCCACTAATGGGAGTATACAGATACACTGGCTTTGCTTTCTGGCACTGAGATTTTCCATATCATGCTAATTGTATGTATGTCTGTGTGCTTTTTTTCCTGTTCCTCACAGTAACATCGCCGAAGCCCTGGTCAGCAAAGGCCTGGCCACAGTCATCCGCTACCGGCAAGACGACGACCAGAGGTCCTCGCACTACGACGAGCTTCTCGCCGCCGAGGCAAGGTCAGCGTTTTCCTGCTGCAGCCACCATCTCCGCCTTGGCGCCATAGCTGCTGATAGCTTTCCGTTTCGGTTCGCTAAAAATCCTTCCCCGAGCCTCCACTGCCGCTTCACCATCCAGAATTCTGCGCTGGTGTCTTGAAATGTGATGATCTCACCTCACCCAGGGCCGTCAGACTCATTCCTTTACAGGTTTATAAGTAGCTTGATGGCTAAATGCTAATCTTCCCGTAGCTCTGAGATGTTGCATCTGGCAGAGCGGGATGTTAGTGGTACCTTAACTTTTCTAAATCAACCCCCAGGCTCCCCTTAAATCTTCAGGAGGCCAGACTGCACCTTGCATCTCGTCTCATTTCAGCGTCATGCATGATAGTTGCCACACAAATTCCATTGTATGTTTTTACAATCACTATAAAGATGTTTTATGTCTTATGTCCTGCTGTCAAGGTCCCCTGGACTGGCTGTATGGTTAAAGATTTACTGCACTGCTTGTACGGTTAGAGTATGTGCTGTATGGAGCTCAGGAGCATGTTGCTAAGCGTTAAGATGGCTCTATCCTGTCCCCTCGCTCTGTGCTGAGACTTTCTGTCCCCACCAGTCCATTGTGGGAAGTCATCCTCGTTCCACTTCACGTGGCGATGGAGTTGAGAAAGCAGGGGGCGATAAAGGGTGGTTTTGAAAGTGGCGGATAATGCCAGCATCTTGAGTCCTGATTGGGTGACGGGGTTCTGTGGAGAGTACAGCGTGTAGCTTATTATAATCGAATCTCAGTGTGTGTGATCTGCACCCAGGTCATGTGACCTACAGCCGGCGCGTTGGGCTTTGCTGTCCTTTCCGGTCACTGGGACGGAGAGGGGACCCGGGGCCCCTCCGGGGGATGGGGCAGGCGGCGGCTCGCCTCATTAATTTCAGGGGAATGTAGGGCATGGACGCGGATGGGGCCCCGGGCTTGGAGTGCACTTTCCTGGCTGAGCTCAGATCAATTTGTTTTCATGACCGTGCGGGTTTGGTGTATCAACTGCTGGCGTCGGAAAGGGGGCTGCCTTTCGCTTTCATGCCGTGGCCTGGTTTGTTGTTTACCTGTGACTGCGCTGTGCACTGGACTTTTTAACATGGCCTGTTAAATTAGCCCTCATTATACACTCAGCCCTCATTGTACGTTGTCCGTTTAGCTGAGAGAAGCAAAAAAACGCCTCCCTGCCCCTATAGCCCGATGCGACAGAACTGAAGCAGTTTCAGTATCGAGCATCCTGATTGGCCGAAGCCAGAGTGTTGCTCTCCACCTTATTCCAGTGATGAGCTGACATGTTTGTATGTTTGTTTATTAAATTGTAGGGCCATAAAGAATGCTAAAGGCCTGCACAGCAAAAAGGAGGTTCCCATCCACAGAGTGGCTGATATTTCTGGGGTGAGTATGCCTGCCGACTCGGGCTGAGGTCCCTTTACGAAGAAGCTGGTCAGTCCAATCGCGTGTTCTTTCATTGTCTGCGTGACAGGATTACAAACGGCTGGCGGCCAAAGTCATTTCGACGTCGCCCGAGTCGTTTGAGGACTCCGGGCCCCAGGAGGTTTGGCTTTGCCACATCTGCAACACCCCCCTCTGCTTTGTGTGCTTGGGTTGCAATTTAGGACTACATTTAAAAAAAAAAAAAAAAAGCCCTCGGCTAAGACCCGTCTCCTTCGCACTCAGACTCTTCCCCCGGCGCTGCGCTGCATCCTAATTTTATCCGGGACGCGTCTCAAGGAAACATGAAATGTATTGCAGCGTTTGTCAGTGAGGAATGGCAGTGTTTACGGGTGCATTCAGCCCTGCCTCGTCTCTGTCCTGGGAAAGCAGGGCTACTTCGGAAATCTGCGCCGATTCCAAGTGAAATGAGTGGGATGGAATTCCAGACAGTGAGCCGCTTGATGGACGCATGTCTCCATTGTCCTACGTGTGACAAATTGAGTCTAAAACTACCCCGCCCCCCCCGCTTTGCATCCACCCTCCCCTGCATCGCCAGTTAGGGGTCACTAATGTGATCCCCATTACCGGTCCCAAATTGGATCAGTTTTACTAAAGAGCATTTTTTACCCCCTTGTGCCACCCTTTGCGGTTCGATCAGCCCTGAGCAGGGTATTTTTAAGATGGCAGGTGCTGAATTAGGCCAGCGGCCTGTGTGCGGGGGGAGGGGGCAGTGGGATGTATTTAACCAGATTCTCCACTGGCTTCCTGCTGACTCATTTAGCCTCTCCCTCCAGTACATATTCCTTCTGGAGAAGGCTCCCCCCACTCTGTCATAACTTAGTCGGTCTGGTTTAAGCTCTGACAGACCACGGTGCCATCGGTCATGAGGCGGGGAAAGTTCGACGTTTGGTAGATGCCAGATACATAAGAGGGCTATAATACTGTGCCGGAGTGAGTCTGAGCGAGTCACGGCGCTTCGGAACCCTGAGGCCGCAGGTGACTCATCTCTGGTGAATTGCTGGTTGTTGTTTTTCGCTGCACTCCTGGAGGGCGGCTGGGATGCATGTTGTAAGCGCTCATTCATGCTCCTGGAAGGCTTGGCTTTGGTCTGGAGATCCTGTGGTCCTCAAATCTGGCTTGCGTCGGGAGGCTGGAGCCCCCAGTACTGACCGTGGCACAGCTGGGTGTGGCGGGAATGTGCCATTAGGAAGGTGGACCCATGACCCCCCCGCCTGTTTGGGCTGGAGGCCTCCACCCGTATAAAAAGGAGCTGTCTCATGACAGTGATGCACGCCACCCCCACCGCAATCAGTGCCCTTGAGTGATGGCCCGCGGCAGCCAGAGGATGTTCCGCCAGCGTGACACGTACGGAATGCACACCTGTTCCCCATTTCTCTGCTGCATAGACATCTCAGCTCTGCCTCCCGTCTCGGGCTGGCGAGGGCCGTCCGTGTTAGAAGCAGGTTAATTAATCCAGCTGTGAGTCACCTGTCGCTCTCCTCACCCCAAACTCAGTGTTTGGATTTTTCTGGCCTGATGGAGGCACTGGTCCCATTAATGCAGTTTTTGTAGTTTGTTTTTTTTTTTCTCTCTTAAATGGTGGACCTGTCCTGCCATTCTTTGGCCTTTCATTTAGTGGCCCAGTTATGGATTTAAGTCTGTATTTACAGATTATCTGGGTGGGGGACAGGGCATGGGCACTCGCGACCTGGCTCTGGAAATCCGCGTGCCCGTAACTCTGGAGTGCCCAGAGCCAACCCCGCACGCTACTCGTGTTTGGACTCCTGTGCTGTTGTGTGAATGCAAACAACAAAATGCCCCTGTCCTTCAAACAGTGAGTACCAGAGTTGGAGTTGCTCCTGTGGCTATGCCCCCTCCCCGCCTGAGGCTATTCTCTGCTACATCCCCAGTGTTCACGCCTTCGCTATCAGGCCGCCCTCAGCTCCCTGGTCTTCCCAGGTCACTTGAAAGCAAACTTAAATGCTGATGAAATGCACCTCCTGCTGGGGTGCCAAGCCTGTTATTCCCAGCATGGACCATGGAACTGGGGGGCCAGGAGCGGGGGGCACCCTGCCTTCAAAGCATCCTTAAGAATGCAGTGTTGAGCACTGATGAGAGAATAAAAATGACTCAAAACCGATAAAATTTGATCAATAATAGTCTGCATAGTTCTGTAGTACTACATCAATAGCATTTGTCTGTTTAGGATAACATACCCCAACTGTCTTGAAATCACCCCCCCGTCTGAATGTTTCCCACAGTCCATGGTTTCCAGCATGGTTGTTGGGTCCCAGAAATTCAGCCTGACACTGGTGGGGGGGGGGGGTCCTGGGGTCCTACACCTCTGTTATGAACCCACCCATTTCTCTCGAACCCCCCCTCCCCCCAGGAGACGCAGAAGGCAAAGCAGTTCCTGCCCTTCCTCCAGCGGGCGGGCCGCTCCGAGGCTGTGGTCGAATATGTCTTCAGCGGTTCTCGCCTCAAACTATACATGCCCAAAGAAACGTGCCTGATCACCTTCCTGCTGGCTGGTGAGTGTGGGCTCCCCCCAGGGGCGTTGTGGGATATGTCGGTGCCGCAATGTGCTTCCTGAATGTTCTGCTTCCCACACAAGTTTAGCTGTAGTTTCTCATTTCCTTCTGAACAGGCATTGATTTCTGATGCATCATGTTATTTTTAAATTATTTTTTTTTAAGATCTAATTTATGAATGTTGTGGCGGGTAACGGACTTGGCTGTACAGATATGCCACAATCTTATTGGCATTTCAATGCCTCCACCTACCCACCACTGCAGGAGTGGTTTGCTTGAATACCAATCGAGCTTTAATACCATCATCATCAAGAAGGCTCCTTTCTGTGGACATTGTGGGCAGCTGTGATGCTCTGCCCATTCCACTGGGGGGAGGGGGGGTTTCGCCAGAAGACTGTTGTATTTTCCCGTTTTTGGTTGTGGTGTTTTTTTTTTATTTCTCTCCCCCCCCAACCCGATCACCAGCTTCATCTGTTCCTTGGCTTGGTATGGCCCTTCTCCAGAGCCATGTGTTAGCTGGGAATGCACGGCTAAAGACACCGTGGCTGAAAAACCCGGGTTTGTCATGTATATAAGCGCTGCTGCCTCGTGGGTTTTAAACCGAAGGGATCAGGTTTTATCTAGCACAGATGCCGCTGCAGTAAATGGCCCCTCTCAGCCAATTAATATTCTCTGCCTAACGAGGCCGGTTCAACATGGCCTGCTGAAGCCTTCTGGTTCTCGGGGCTGGGCAGACCCCTTCTGTCAGAACCAGGGGCCTCATGTATAAACGGTGCGTACGCACGAAAATGTTGCATATATAAAAATTAATCATGGCATACCGCTACGCACATTCTCACGGCAGCTCCAGACATGGCGTACGCACATTTCTGCTCGGTTTTGTAAACGGACGGCACTCAGTGTCAAGTCATTGCTAGTGTGGTTTCCCTTTTTAAGCTCTCAATCATGACACTGACTTTTATCAAATATACCGACATTAATTGTATGTTGTTTACGAATGTACGGCACCTGATTTTTTTATCAATTTGTAACAATAAAATGGTGCAGAAAATGACCGAACTATTACAACTACCATGGCAGCTCTTCCATTATTGGAAGACATAGCTTATGGAAGAATTAGAAGAAAGCGCGTATTCAGGGATCATATACTGATCGATTTCCTGGCCAATGATGATGACTGGCTTCTAAGTCGAGTCAGATTTCCAAGAGAAATTCAATTGGAGCTGTGTGCTAAACTGGGGCCAGCATTACAAAGGCAGATGATGAGGAATTGCACTATAGGCTACCTGTTACTTTACAAGTTCTGTCCACTCACGGGTTCTTAGCCACAGGTGCTTTTCAGCGAGAACTTACAATCGGGTATTTCTCAGTCAACACTGAGTCGCGCCATGCCAGCTGTATGGGACGGCATAATCCGCTTGTCACCCAGATATATAAAATTTCCTTACACTGTGGTTGAACAAGCAAATATTAAAGCGCAATTTGCAACGATGTCCGGTTTTCCCAATGTAGGTGAAGCTATCGAGTGTGCACACATTGCTATAAAGTCACCTTCAGAGAACGAATTTACTTATGCTTATGTAAATAGAAAGCACTTTCACTCTATTAATGTACTCTGTTACTGCACTGAGGGCACCTCTTTTACTATTGTCTGTAAGAATAAACAAACAGAATAAACAAAAGTAACACTGCATCTGTGCCTTACGTGTTATTCATAAACTTGCAAGTAATTCAAACAAGTATGGAACGAGAAACTCACCTGCACTGACGTCAGTGTCCCCCTCCCCCGATCGTGTCCCCAATCATTGCTGCAACTAGTTGCTCAAAGGGTGTGAGACCTGGAATTCCCTGACCTCGCCTGTGCTGTCAAGACTCTTACGGTGAGCTCGTTTTTTCACGTCAATTTTAATGTCCGACCACTTCTTTTTGCTTATTTGTGCTTATTTCGAAACCAACAGTTTTAACTGACTCCGCCACGCTGTGCCACTCAGTCAACTTTCGTTTATTGTTGGTGCCACTTATACCACCAAATAATATCACTATTCTTTTCTCGATTTCTGTTAACATGACCTCCACTTCGCAGTCGCTGCCATGTTTTAGTGTGAATTATACGCATGTCGTTATGCATGAGGCCCCAGGTCTCCTCCTCAAAGTCACGCTTGCATATTTTGTTTGCTGCTGCCGTTCCCGTATACGCTGCCCAGCCAAAAAAAAAAGTCGCTATTTGAATTTATATCGGCAAATACTTAAGAGCCAATGATTGGATCATCATTATAGCTCAGCAACGTTATGCAGCAATAAAATAAAGTCAACTCAGTACCTGAATCTACTGCACAGCTACACCTCCATCCATCATAAATGGATTTTTTCTTCCCTGTTGGCATGGGCATATTCAGGACAATAATGCCAAGATTCATTGGGTTCGAATTGTCAATGAGTGGTTCAGGGAGTGTGAGGAATCATTTTCACGTTTGGCTTGGTCACCGCATAGTTGTTGACCTTAACCTCTTTGAAGGTCTTTGGGATGTGCTGAAGGAGATGAGATGTTGCATAAGCTTGTGGAAACAATGCCATTACAAATATGCACCATAATCAGAGCTAACAAAAAATTCAAACGGTGACTTTTTTTTTTTTGGCTGTTCAGAGTAGTTTGGCCTGTTCAGTTACACCCCCTAGTTCTGGGAACCTGTCTCATAGTGGGAGGGCTTAGTGGGTGCTTCTCCCAGGAGTGTGAACTTGATTCACTCCCTGCTTGGCAACTCTTCCTGAGCCTTTCTGTTCATGACCATCTTTACCTTGGCAGATCAACCCTAATAGATGTATATTCTAATGGTAAAATTCAAGTTTTCTATCTCTGCTCTTGGAGCCTAGATAAATAAAAAAATCACTAACAGGCATCAGTTGAGAGCAGCGTCATCAGTGCGACATGTTCACTAGTGGGGCCCAAAAATTAAAAGGGGTGTGTTGTCCTGGCTTCTGTTTTCTGAAGCCCTTCCACCGTCTCTGGGCTAAGAGTGTAATTTTGGGTTTTTCTCAGTCTTCATTGCCGCTAAATTGCCTCCCGTCACCGACCAGCTTAATCACTCCGCCAAATACCCCCCCCTCCCAAATTCCCTTACTGGACGTGTAATTGTGCGTGCCCCCCCCCCCCCCACACACACACACACACACATCCAGAACACCTCCTAATTGATTTATCTGTATGTTTCATAATTTGCCATTTGTTATGGTTTAATTTAATCCATGCTGTTTCGACGCGGGCGTGTCCTTGTCCAGTTGCTCCGCAGCGTTTGAGCGATGCCGCCACGTGACATTTTCTCGCCGTCGTGCTAATGGCATTTGCGGCCTGCTTCCCTCGGCCACCAGCATTGTTTTTCCAATTGTCCCGAAGTCTTCCATTTATTTGATTATGTTTATTATAAATCGCAGTAAATAAATTACGACCGTCCTCGGCTGCCTTGATTTTTGGATCCGAGCGAAATGTGTCCGCCAGATATACAATTAGACCCTCGTTTTAATAAACGTTGATTGAAATCAATGTTCTGAGCGCCTGATCTCCAAGTTAGCGTTTAGCGAGGGGCCCCCGCCCCCCAATCGTCCAAGGCTTTTAGTTTTGAAAGCCAGTGCTTTTGAAAGGGAGGATGGAAATCCTCCCCTCACCCCAATCATCAAGGCTAGAGGATGTGTTAAGTGGATCAGGCTTTTAATTTCAATAGGATGTTTTCTTGCTGCTTTGATTAGCCGTTAGCGCACGCTTTAGTCAAGGCACTTAATCATGCTAAACAGCCGACGTGGTCCTATGTGCTGACCCCCCCCCCATCCTGAACAGAGGGAATCCAATTGGAGGGAGAGACTCTTTGGTCAAGTGAACGGCCCCTCCTCATGGGACAAGAAGGCCTTGCCTATTATTTTATTATTATTTTTTGAAGGACACTGGTAAGTAGCTCAGATAATGAAAAGGCCTTGATCAGGGGAGGGTCGAGGGGGGGGGGCCTGGCATGTTGCTGCCGCTCTGAGGCACCGCGCCGCCGTGACTCATTACCGTTGCTATGGAGTGGCAAGTCCCAGACACAATCAGCCAAAGGTTACTGCATTAACAGAGAGGGGCCGCCATTTTTAGCAGCTGGAGTGTGCGTGCCATGGTCAGAAACTGTCCCTTGGTTCTTTTGGCTTTTCCGAGAAATGCATAGAGAAAAACAAGATGGGTTTACTTAGCTGCGAAGCAGGTCTCCGCTCCGCACCCCCGTCTTTCACACCTAAAAGTGCAGAGGGTGGGGCTTCTTCCCTAACTTACTGTCCTACTCTGGTCCCTCAGACATCTTGCACAGGGCAACATAAACTATTTTGGACCATTTTGAACCAGTTTCCCACGGCCACCATCCTACCTGTCAATTAGCCTTAACCTGCCATCCCTACCATGGCCATTACCCTGCAAGAGGCGAAGACGCCGCGTTCGAAACGGGCCAGTATCGTAGGCGGTCCGTCTTTGCCACATGTGATTTGCAGTAAAATCTCTATCTGCATTTGAAAATCCTTGCAGCCTTACTGGACCCTTAACTTTGATGCTGGAAAGAACAGCATTTCCATTCACCAAACGAAATCTAGTGCTAGTTGTTGGGCAATTGAAGGGGATGGTGCTGCATTAATTTGGTTATGGATACACAGATTAAGGATTTTCACCTGTTTGCTGTATCCTTAACTGTAGATGTGAAAATAGTAGTTAGTGCTGTGCCCCATGCTGAGTGTGCAGCGGCCGCTTTGATCCCATTCAAGACTGATGTAAGCTCACATCTTTGTGGTAGTCGGGATGGTCATTTCTCCTCTGTGCACAGCCTCTCGACCGCTGAGCCGGGTGCTGTGTCGAGTTTATAAGACTGCAGAAGTCGTGCCCTTTGTTACTATGGATGATGAGAGCAGCACAGACGTCAGACCTCCCTGAGGCTTGGTGTGTGGAGTTTCTAGTATACGGTAAATTCCGTACAAGGAAAAAGGGTACCAAGATCATGGAACTACATAGTTCCTTAAGAGTATCTTGTTAAATGTTTGTTTCTTCTTGTTTGTCTTGTTTCACGGATGGCCGTGCTTTAATGAGTGTTGAGAGATCCTCCAACTGCGGACGCCTTTGCTGTCAATAGCACCAGATTTCACACACTACGCATAGAATGCACCTACCGATGAGTCTTAGCCCCGCAGTGTGCAGTTTAAATGTGTTTTGCTTATATACTTGTTTTCTTTCCAAGTGTCTAGATTTTTTTTGGACGTTTTTCTGAATACCTCTGTAGCCTCTTTGTCTGGTGTGGGGTCTAGAGGGGTTTATGTATAAGATGTACATGCTTTTTACCTGCTGTTTCTAAGGCTGACGCGTCACCACGCTGAGGTCACCGGTCTGCTAGACGCAACTCAGATGCACACCAGTAGCTGTCATATTTTACGTGTTTTCAGTTTATTGCTTGTTTGCCTTTCTGTCCCACCTCCCTTCTGAAAAGCAGGCTGGTAAGATTTCTTTTTTGACAAACGCTTGCGTTTTTATAACCTTAAAGTCGATATTTACGGCCTAACAAAAGCTCTGGTTGATGTGGAGTTGGTTGATCTCAAGGTGCCAATTTAACCTAACACTTGCTGGAGAAGTAGATATCGAAGGCTGCAAAGCTTCCTACTGTCTGAATGAAAATGCGTCTGGTTCTTCTGTGAAGCGAGATGAATCCATACAGAAATCCATACCGCCGTGGCTGCGCTTGATTCATGCGGCCTTGCACTTGCAGCAGTAGTCGTCATCGCGAGTTAGTGAAGCTGTCAGCCACCATGTTCTCAAGGTTGGGTTGTCCTTTTGAATTTTAATGTATTTTGTTTTAACCTGTTTTGCAAGTAAAAGATGGAGCGGCAGAACCAAAAACCTCGTTGCTGGGGAATGTGGCATTTTGCGGTCGCCAATCGGCACCAGCTAATGACAGGATGTGCCGGAGGGCTCATCTGCTTTGTTCTTTGCGCCACAGTCGCACTACTTCAAGGGACATTTTGGGTTTGGCTCAGGGCCAGTAGCAGATGCATTATTGAGGATCAAAAAACATACATCTTGCATGTTTGAAGGTTATTGGCAACATAAAAGATGCTTTCCAATTCTCGTCCTTGAACAAATGCCGATCTCTTCTTCTGAGGTAACTTCAGTAGCTATTAAATTGCAAATAGCTTTTTTTTTCTTGAGTATTTGACGTAAACACTGCAACACTACTAAAAAACAAAAAAGCATAGTTAAGGGGTGCCTCTCATAGTTTGTATAGCTAGAGATATTGCTTGATTATTTTATTTATTTTTTTTTTCTTTTCTGAAGAAAGGTTCCTTATGAAATAATACCCAGGTCATTGGGATATGAGACACTCTGCCCTCTCTGTTCAGACGTCTTCGTTTGAAAGCCTGCTGACATTCTGGGAGAGATACTTATCTCTCCTCTCCAGGAGAGGAAGTAGAAACCTGGATATTCCCAGTAGATTAGGATTAAGGTCTCGAGCTGTGGTATGGATTAGTTACTGGAATGGGGTAGTGGTGCCCACATTATCTTAGTGGCACATGCTCGAAGTTCAGACCATAACAGGGCAGGAGAAGTAATGGCCTGGTTCTTTCCTTTTATGTATGCTTCATAGCAGAAGTCTGATTTTGTAGAAGAGTGAAGTCTGCCTGCTTTGTGACCTCAACTGTAATTTGTGGGATGTGTGGTTTGTTTTTCAGGCTTTCTGAATTTGTCGCTGTCTGACTCCATCTGAATTTTAACGCGAGTAATTCTGTCCTCCAAAGCGACATCGAGGATGTTGCATAAATCCATACTAATGCGGGAGCAGCTTGTCTGCGCACTCGTGAGGTGTCCGCCTGTGAAGCAGTCACCTCTCTACGTACTGGGATTCCTGGAATATACAAGTACTAATCGTGTTCCTAAACCGGGGATGGACTCGGCCAATCAGAATGAGGCATTAAGAAACGGGGACAAGTTAAATTGCGTTGGTCAGGACCCACCTCCCCCTACAAGGTTAACATTAGCGAAGGGATGCATCTGTGGCCCAAATCCCATGGGAATCCCTCTGTCCATATTTTTATGTTTTGTCTTATGTTTTTAACTTTCAACATTCTCCTACCTTGGAAGGCACGTTTTTCCCCAACCCATCCTATGTCATCCATGCCAGCTTCACCTCTGATTTTTCTCTGTTCCGTCATCCGAGATTGAGATGAACTCCTTTCGTCACTTCGGATCAGGTGATATTCTCAGCCCTTTCTCAGAAAAAGTACGCACCCCTGTGTCTGCTGTCAGAATCTCCTCACCCAGGACCCGGTCATCCAGAAATACCTGCCAGGAGAAGAAGCTGTCAGTCACACGACTGTCCTCAATTTAACTCGTAACCTGTCAGAAGTGCAAAGAGCCATTTTTGGATTCTGGATTGCCAGCGTCCTTGGATGTTGTAATGCTCCCACCCATGGGTGTGCATGTGGGATATAGTGACCGGGGCCAATGGAAAAACAGCTGCGTCCTGTCAGGATGAGTGCAGATCCTGCCCGAAATCCATAAGCTCAGGGGACGCTCCCAGGATGCAGCTGGTGGGGACGTAGACAGATTTGAGCTGCCCCCACTCACAAAACAACAAACCTACAGTTCAGTTGATAGCTTTGACTGCCCATTGCATTGCAGAGGAAGACCTGCCCCCTACACATCACCTGTAACTCAAGTAGAGCACTGTGTTCATGACACCCAGGTCGATGGTTCAAATCCCAGGGAACGCACACAAATTGTAACCCTTCCGTCTATTGTCACTTCAGATAAACACATCCGATAAATGAGTTACCGGTAATTTACTGTAGTATAAATGCAGAGAGGCTTCATGAAAGGTTGGCACCTTCGTCTGCCGATTATGAGAACTTCTTTACAGCTTTGGTTTGTCTGTCTACCCTGTTTCCCTGAAGTGGTGCTGGAATTGCTAGGCAGGACCTGCCACCAATCTCGTTTCTCTCCCCCCCCCCCCTTCCCAGAATCCCCTGCTCCTCTTTAGAAGGCCCTGCATAAGCCTGAAGCCCCGGCCCGCCTTAACCGCATCTTTGCCCTTTGATGGCAAACTGAGGAATTTAATTTGCTTGGTGGGGATTTGAAAATGGCTGTCAAATATGCTTTATTTCTGCCTTATTTTCGTTCAGAAATAGGAACGTTATCGCAACCCCCCCCCACCCCATGACCCAGTTATCAAGTATGAATGAGTCTGGTGATGTAATGCCGCATCATAACTGCATTCGTAGGCTTCTTAATAATCATTTAAAATTGGTATTTACCAGTTATGTATTTTTAATGGGCTGCTGTCGAGTGTGTGTTTGAGGGTCTTATTCAGACTCGAATTCTGGTTTTGTGCCCTCTCCATCTTCAGATGAATTAAGACTGCAGCTGTGACTCATTCCTGCTACGAGGTTTTCAAACAGTTATGTAGAAGGAGGTCCCCCCCCCTTGCCCTTGTTTTTAATGGGGGGTTGGGGAAAAGACATAGAAGCCCGCTTATGTAATAAAACACAGCATTTGTGTGGAGTTTGTGCTGTAAAACATGAGTTAGAAGAGCAGAGCCCGGCAGAGTGAGTCTGAGTGTGCTTTATATAGCAGCGCTGAGCTCTCATCAGGTCCCGGCGGCTTCCGGGCTCTGATAGAACCACATCAAATGGCCGCTTGGAAAAGCCCAGAACGTTCCCTGGTCAGGTCTCGAGAAAGCAAGCCTGAACCACTCTTCAGATGGATTTCGTCAACAGTCTGGATGCGTGTGATATGGGATGGAGCTCGGCGATCATGGGAGGTTTTATGCGGCGAGTCCCTTAAAGCTTGAGAGTTTCCTGTCCCGTTAGGGTTGTTGAATCTGTGTTTGCACCCAGCCCTCTGTAAATAGCCTGCAGGTTGATCCTTCAGGGTTTCCAGTGCACTCAGCTTTTCTGTGGTCGCTTTCCCTCCAAAAACGTGGCACTTATACGGCAGCCATCGGCCGCCGTATATGACGGGAGCGCAAGAGCTGTGTTTTATGGAGGCTCTCTGAGTCGGCCATCGTTTCTCATGTTCGGCCATGCAGGAATTTCCCCAGCACAGCTGGTGTGCTAATTCGCACCCCCCAGGTGACTGTACCCTCAGCTACCTGAGCCATTTCCTCGGGGTAAATGGAGATTAGGCCCCCGCCATGTCCATTCGCAGTGGGTCTCGCACCATCCTGCCTGGGATGTGAAACATACCTTTTATGCTCCCCATATTATCGTTGTACACGTTACCCGCACATCGCAGACCACATGCACATAAGTCTTATTGCAGTATATTAATATTGGTCTATTTTACTATTATTGTTAATCTGTCATTGTGCCTAATTTATAAATTAAACTTTGTCATAGGTACATTGCTCAGTCTTGAGACTCTTGCTTAATTCTGTGAAAATGCTACAAATTTATTGGTTTCATAAGTTTATTGACAAGCAATGTTTAACATATCTGCATTTATTTTTCACACAGACATTTTCTTTTTATTAAGTGTGATAAATTTTTCTGGGATTGACTCATTCAGTTCTCTTCTTGCCATTTTGCTATCAAATTGCAGTTGTAGTCCCTGGCTCTAAGTAAGGGGGCGCTAAGCACAAATGTTTGCCGTTTTATGTTATTGCATTGGTGCTGCTAATGAAAAAGCACCCAATCAGACTGCTTGCCAGTGACTCTGAATAGCTGTTTTAGAACTGCAATGTGTGTTTCAATTTATTACTTTTTGAAATTAATGTTTTACTTTTAAGTAGTTCTAATGTAATATGTTTTTTGTAAACAAATAAAAAAATAAAACCAATCCTCATGGATATGGGCAGACTGCAGTATGTATACAGGGAACAACGGTCGTCCTCACAGGGGTCGGTCTGTGTATGGGCAGACTGCAGTATGCATACAGGGAACAGGGGTTGTCCTCACAGGGGTCGGTCTGTGTATGGGCAGACTGCAGTATGCATACAGGGAACAGCGGTCGTCTTCACAGGGGTCGGTTTGTGTATGGTTAGACTGCAGTATGCATACAGGGAACAGCGGTCGTCCTCACAGGGGTCGGTTTGTGTATGGTTAGACTGCAGTATGCATACAGGGAACAGCAGTTGGTCTGTGTATGGGCAGACTGCAGTATGCATACAGGGAACAGCGGTCGTCCTCACAGGGGTCGGTCTGTGTATGGTTAGACTGCAGTATGCATACAGGGAACAGCAGTTGGTCTGTGTATGGGCAGACTGCAGTATGCATACAGGGAACAGGGGTCGTCCTCACAGGGGTCGGTCTGTGTATGGGCAGACTGCAGTATGCATACAGGGAACAGCGGTCGTCCTCACAGGGGTCGGTCTGTGTATGGTTAGACTGCAGTATGCATACAGGGAACAGCAGTTGGTCTGTGTATGGGCAGACTGCAGTATGCATACAGGGAACAGGGGTCGGTCTGTGTATGGGCAAACTGCAGTATGCATGCAGGGAAAAGGGGTCGGTCTGTGTATGAGCAGACTGCAGTATGCATACAGGGAACAGGGGTCGACCTCACGGGTCGTCCTCACAGAGGTGGTCTGTATAGGCAGACAGCAGTATGCATGCAGGGAACAGGGGTCGACCTCACGGGTCATCCTCACAGAGGTAGGTCTGTATAGGCAGACTGCAGTGTGCATACAGGGAATGGTGGTCGGTCTGTGTATGGGCAGACTGCAGTATGCATACAGGGAACAGGGGTCGACCTCACGGGTCGTCCTCACAGAGGTAGGTCTGTATAGGCAGACTGCAGTATGCATACAGGGAACAGGGGTCGTCCTCACAGGGGTCAGCCTGTGTTGACATTATGTCCCCAACGTCAAAGTGAGAAGCATATCTGTCATGTTGCCGTTTACCATCTACGCCTGCATTGCTTAATTCTTCTGTTTGTTTAAAATCAGTCTGGCCCCACATCGATATTTCTGTATATTTTCAGTTGGCCAATTTGGCCGCATCAGGTCTCCTCTCTCTCTCTCTCTCTCTCTCTCTTTCTCTCTCTCACAACCGTCGCTGCGCTTCTTGTTCTTGCCGGTCACGTGTCTCGTTGGCGGTTCCCCGATCCGGAACCGGCAGACAGCGGGGCCTCAGGGCAGGCGAGCTTGAAAGGAAAGGAGCACCAGGTGAGTGTTAACCGAAACGGGCATCAGAGGCGAGAGAGCCTCGGGGCCCAATGTGCTGGGCTCCTCACCGCATGCCTCGAATACCCCCCCCTCCCCCCCAGGTGACCGTCCTTTTCATTTCCGGCAAGCGTTGTCAGCAGGGGGCAGCAGTATGAGGGCACCTTGTCTTCTCTGATAACGGCTCTATCCTCCCGCAGAAGATTTATTTCATGCGATAACAGCACGTGGTATCAAAGCTGATGCCTCAGAACTAGATAAAGTCAGATTTGCAGCAGGCTGAAGTCATCAATACTGAGAATTTCGTCTTTCTTATCCTTTAGTATAGAGACATATTTAAATTATATCTGCTGTATATTGACTGGCCTAGGTCATGTATCTGATTAATTATGGTTATTAGCATTTTTTTTGTCTGCAAGTCCCCCCCCCCCCACTTGAAGTGACCAGCTGAGGTAAAGATTTCCCCTCTGCGCTGTCACTCTGCAGGATGCAGCATTCAGTGCGTCTGCACCCGTCCTGCCAAATCCGTGACCCGCCATGGAACCGCAGTCCTGCTTAGATAGCAGGTTGCTTGGAAACTGATGTGACGGGTGAATTTGATTAAGGACTTTCGTTCATTACGGCCCGCAGGAATCCTGTAGAAAAGGGGCCCAGCTGTGCGTAAACAACTCGTCGCCCAGCTGAAATGTCCACCTGTTGGCGGATTTCCTGGCGACCATGGATGGATCGCTCACTATTAGCGTGCACCTAGCCGTGTCACAGAGATCTTCGCAATACACATTTATGAAATTGCGGATGCTTGCGGCTGGGTACGAATCTGTCCGTCCTTAGGGGTATTGCAAATTATCTCCATGACAACCCCCACCCAGCGGAGTTAAACATTTCAAAGGTATAGTGTATCTCTCTCGCTCTCTCTCAGCCTCCCACGACTCCTGCAAATCCGTATCGGCTCCTTCGGAATGGGCTGTTTGTCACCTCGCGGTTCCTCCCATCCTGACCATCTGGCCGGGGGTGTGAAGCTGTCTCACGGTTGATGTGCCAGCCGTCACTGGGGCGATAGCAGGCTGACAAGCTACCTGTACCTTTTTTTTTCCCTTTTTTTTGGAAGTCAGTACAGGGGATATGTCAGGTGCTCATGGGATTTGTAGTTTTTTTTAAAAAAAAAATTTAAAGTCCATGGGCAGGACTACATATTGATAAGTTTCTGACGCTCATTGCAGAGCCTCCTGGCGATGCAGCCATTGTCTGCCGGTGCCTCTCCTTGCAGTGTCCCCTGGTCAGTGGTTCTGGCCCAGTTTCACCAGCGAGCGCGTGACAGTTAGGGACTAATGCCTGACTTGCTGCAGTCCTGTAGACATTTGTGTGCAGTGTCCCGCTGCGTCCTGCTCACTGGCATGTTCGTCCAAGTGATTTGTTGAACGTTTATTTCAGTGCGCATGGGGGTGGCAGGTTTCTGCCAACACCAGTAGTATTTTATCTGCATGATTTGCACAAATCAGATTAAAATGTCCCCCCCCCCCCACCCCCACCAGATCATTGAATTGATGTTGAGCCGTGCTCAAATTTTGGATGAGATGTGAGGTGGTGCAGTAAATTAGCAGAAACCGGTTGAATCTGGTTGATCACTGTGGTGGTGAGCTGATACTTCAGGGTTGTTTTTGGGGTGAGGACATTCTGGAGGTGGATGAGGCTTACACTGAAGGCCGTCCACTAGCATGATGCTAATAGGTGAGTATCATACTGTAAACGCCAGTTTGTCTTGGGACAGCATTAGCTTCCTGCTCTGAACCTTGCAGGATGGATTCCAATTTCATCCATCTTTATTCTGAGGTGACAGAGCTCCTCAAATCTGGGCTTGGGGAGGGATGTGGTTTGTCTGTTGGGTGTGATTTCCCCACCCCCCAAAACTCCATTCTTTGAGAACCTGAGGAAATCCGTAAAAGGGATGCCCATGTGGCTCTGACCATGGCTCAAGGTGGCCAGTTGCGTGTTTGAGTAATGAGTCCCTTTCTGTTGCATGTCTAGCGAGCCCCACAGCCCTCACCCTGACGAGCACAATTGTAAATTAATGGTCCTGCTTCCCGAGTTTGAAGTTTTGGGTGCTGGGTGAACGGGGGGGGGGCACGCAAGGAATTTGGCAAGCTTTTAGTGGATGTCGCCTGTCCCAGCTTCTGGCGGAGAGAAAAACGAATGACTCCCGGTGCCACACGGCCGATTAAACTCGCCTAGTGGCCTCCTCCAGCCCATCGGGGAGGTGCCACGCTTGAGGATGGTCCTGATGAAGTGTGCCATAAACACACTGACCCTGCATACCTGCCTGAACCTTTATTGTACTTTATTGTCAGTGTAATGAATGAGGAAAGGTGTTCGGCCCTGGGTCACTCCGCCCTCTGCACATTTGTCCAGAACCTTGGCCGGTTGTCCAAGTGCTCTCACTGCTCTACACGCCATTGACCACCGTTTTTACTCCTCATCCCAGTTGCTACGGGTCCCTCTCCCTATTGCTCTGCCCCATGTGCAACTTGCCATAAACACAATTTTTTTTAGGGGCAGCCGTTGCTAGCACCTCCCACCCACCCCCACCCCCCCGTCTTTTCCGTATTTGCTGAAAATCCTGCACTTTCCCGGTATCTCCCATCTATTCCCACCCTTCACTGCCGGCCCTGCAGTGTCGGGGTGGGGGGGAGATGGGAGAAATCCTTATCGCAGAAGCAGGCCGGATGTGTTCTGCAATTTAAATGCTAATTTGTGGTCTGGTAATGCATTTACAAACTATTAAGAGGTAATTGAGTTGTTTTATTGCCTCCCAGCAGCGCATGGTGCCGGCGAAGGTTTGCAAGCTCGGGGTTTGCGGCGTGTCTGTCGGCCCAGTAAGCCGGGGGGAAGCGGGCGACTCCAAACGGGCCACCTTTGACTTTGGCACCCAGACACGTGCTCCCCCTGTCAGATGCGAGTTCCGGAAGGTACCACCAGTGCCATCTGGCACGTGGGATTGAACATGCACGTATCTGTTAGTCCTCTGGACCAGCCTGTTTCCTTTGCTCCTTTCATTCCGGGGGAAAAAAAAAATGCTGCCTCCGCGTAAGAAGCTTCAAGTGTTCTGTTCCTGAAGTTAGCGCACATTTAAAGGGCTGGAATGTTTAATGTATGAAGTAAATGTTTAAGGGAAGCGAACATTGTCCCTTGAGTCTTCTGGGCATATTTATACACCAACCCTGCTGTTGGGGTCTCTCCTGGCATCAGCTCCTCCTCGGGGGGCAGGGCAGTTCCCTCCTGTTAATTATTGCTCCAGTAAGACTCTCATGGATAAAATCATACAGCTTAAGGGGACAAAGGATGAGCGTCAGCCCAACAACGGGGGACCTTGTGGCATTTAGCGTTCCGCTAATGCCGCTCCAGGAAGAGGAGAGGCGTGCTGCTGATGTCGGCGTTAGCGTTCCGCTAATGCCG
>JABFEA020000001.1:5674235-5695743 GCA_019775915.2 Cyphomyrus plagiostoma | reverse complement strand
GTTCCGCTAATGCCGCTCCAGGAAGAGGAGAGGCGTGCTGCTGATGTCGGCGTTAGCGTTCCGCTAATGCCGCTCCAGGAAGAGGAGAGGCGTGCTGCTGATGTCAGCGTTAGCGTGACGCTGAATCACACGGATCATGCTAGATCGTTCCGGCTCCGCTTCCGTCCGCCACCGGCTGGGTTTCTGGGATACTGCATTGGTGGGAGGATAGAGTAGCCTCCCCAGAACCAGAGTTAATAATATGGTACACAATATGATTAATACCTGTTGGTCGTTGCGGTGCTCAGCATTGGTTCGGCAGGCATGAGGTGGACACATCCTGAGATATGCTTCCGAGCACTGACGGGGCTGGCTGGATTGCTGTCCCCGCCCGTCTGGCATGTATCTCATTGGTGGATGGAAAAGGGACATTCTGCTTTTATCCCCCCTACTGTGCTTAAGGAAAGAGCCTGGCATTTTTTGATAAGGCACATGCTTTAATGTTGGAGCTAAATATGGCTAATTTAGCTAGCAATGTGGCTAATGTTTCTCTCCATTTGGCCAGTTGTGCTGAAACTCTGTGTGAGAAAACCCTTTCTCGTACCGATCCAGCGCTTGTTTACATCACCATGGAAGCATAGTCTCTACCACTGGCCTTTTATATGTGCTAATAAATGCTAAACGACATTAAAAGTTAAAATATCATTCAGCACTGGGGCCTCATGAGGCCCAGCTTGAGAGTAATTTGCTCAAACTGCCAATTCTCCTAATGAAACCCGGCAGGTTCTGAATGAGCGTCATTCAAGCCCAACACACGGTGAGGTGCTAAGTGTCCTTTTAAGCACACGTGAGTCGTTTGCACAACGCAAAGCTTTGGCCCGCGTTAGTCTGAAGCTTTTTGCTACTTTCGTCATTTTCCTACGATCAGTATTACGGTTTAATGTACCTATATGCAGTGTCATTAAACTAAGGCTGCAGTTTTCGATTTAAGTGGGAGTGTTCTGTCGACGGGCTCGGATGTTGCTGATCTGTGATTGTCCCCCCCTCGTTTCCAGGAATCGAGTGTCCACGAGGGTCCCGGAACATTCCTGGGGGGCAGCAGGAAGCTGAGCCTTACAGTGACGAGGCCATGATGCTCACCAAAGAGCTGGTGCTCCAGAGGGAGGTAAGGCAGCCCCCCCCACCCCCGTGACTGCCAACCCGCGGCTCACGTTTGACTCCACGACGCAACCTCGATTTCAAGCCCAATCGATGGACCCTTCCTCTGAATGCGGTCTTCTTCAGACGGCGCTCTACTTACTGTCCATATAAGGGGTTTTTGCTGTGCCTTTGACATCTTGCACATGGCTGTTAATTAAAAGAGAATTGAACGTCACTGATTGCTGGCGCTCGGAGAGCTGGGGGGTGGGTAGTTGGTATGGGACCGCTTCGCTGAAGGACAAATTATAATTCCTCATTTATATGAAGTGCTGTCGTCAACCTTGTGCCACCATCGTTGGCAATTCCCACTTCCCACGATGTTCCGAATTCCTGATCATCAAGGTTATGGTCTCATACTCCCTCAAAGGAATGTCTCATTCTGTCCTGTGCCATGCCCATTATTTTTGATTAAATCCCCCCCTGATTAAAGGGTCTTTCAGATGCAGGTAGGATCCCTGGAATTAACTGGACTTATTTGGAAGGGGCAGCTACTCCAACCTTTTGAAAATGTTAATGGGTTTGCTGGCTGTTCGTCACGTTGTCATCTGGGGGCCTGGCTCCTGTCGCCGCCTCGGGTTCAGCCAGGGGTGCGGCCAAATAGAAGCTAAAATCTGTCAATGGAAAAGCCCATGTATTCTGCTCTTAGGAGTCGCCGTATGGATCACTGTAAGGCAACATCTAAGAATAACATTTCCTAGAATGCATTTCTTCCAGGCTGTTTACTAAACAAAGCCGATCCCCTTTCACCTGATTCTTCGACGGTTTCGGTTTGATATCGTCCCTGCATGTTGCATGTGTAAGATCACTAAGTATTTGCTCCTTGTCAGCCCACGCTGCTTTTCCTGCCTCAGAGTTGTGTCATACAAGGACCCCATGCGAGCTTGGTCATTTGGGCGGCCATTTCCCCCTTTTTTTTTTTTTTTTTTTAATTGAGCCTGCGTCATGGTCAGCAAGAGCTTCAGGATGACTTCAAATGAGTGCAGGCTGCGGTTCAAGCCCTTGGAAATCAGAGCAGCCATCAAATTGATTTCTGCCATTTCTTTCAAAGCAACAATCGAATGATCTCGGGTTTTTGAAGGTAATTTATTGCTATCAGTTACTTTTGTTTTGAGCTTTTTTTTGTTGAATTTTGTTCCGTCTCTCTGAGCGTTCAGACAGTAGTTCATACTGTGTTCCGTGCGGCCATGGGGAGTTGCTTGCAGCCCGTTCCCAGTGCCACAGGACTGGAGTCTGACCTGGATGAGATGCCCGTCCATCACAGGGCACACGCTCGCACCCTGCTATGGCTTATGGACCCCCCTTCACCTAACTGCATCACCTACTGTTGGGGGGAAAAAAACACAAGGAACATAGGGAGAACATGCGAACTCCTTGTGCAGAGCTGGGGAGGGGGGACTCAAACCCTCATTGCTGGAGGTGTGGGATAACTTCACTTGGGAGCCCCCCTGCCTACAAATATCATTCAATTTCCTCCACAACGTAGCTAATTTGGGGGACCTAGATCGCTGCCTATTCCGCCTCTAGCTAGAGCCGGTCCTGACAACTGTGATGCGCGTTGCGGCACCACATAGGTCCCCCCCCTCCCCGATCTTAGATTTTACCCCTGAATGTTGAATTAATACACCCACTTACTAGAAGGTTCCACTCTCCCTGCGGTTCTACCTCATGGTAACGTCAGGTGCCTTTCCCAAGGAATGACTGAAGCTGCAGGTCCCACCTGAGCTTCCTATGGTGCAAACGTGATGGGGTGGAACTCACCAAGGCCCCCCCCCCCCCGGATAAAGGTAGCAGTGGTAGGTAATTCTGCAGGTAGAAACGTGTGTGAGGTTCTTTTAATTGGGCGGCGGGGGTGGAGACTCCCCCCTCGCCCCAGCGCCAGCGTTTCCTGTAGTTGGAGATCTTCCCGGGGACTGGTTCCCCTGTGGTACCGACTGCTGCTCTGTGGGCTGTGTGTGCCTGCAAGGTTTTTTTTTTTTTTTTTTTTTCTGCTTTCCCCCTGACAGCGAATTCAGCACCTTCCGCTCTCCCTGCTCCTGTCACATGAGCCAGAACTCGCCGGCACGCCACTGCCGCCGTGGATTCTGATCCAATTGACGGCGGGCAATCGGGGAGGGTAGTTTGGAGGTGGTGCTCGGAGAACGGGGCCCAGCACCAGAGATGGGGGACTAGTGCCGAAAATGGAATTGGCTCAAACCTCTTTGGAGTGGTGGAGGGGTGGCAGGCAAGCAGGGCAGATTAAATGCTGGTTCATAGAGGGAGCTGGATTCTCACTGGCCGTGTGTGGGGCTCCTTTTCAGCTGCACTGAATACCTGCTGTAATTGTGTTCATCTCGTTCAGTTTTTTATGCAGCTTATCAAGATGGATCACTAAACTTTTTATATAGTCCTGTTATACCGAACTATCCCTGTATTTGTTTGAGACTCACCAGTGGTTTTGAGCATTTTTAGCCAGTCAATTCCAGTCCCGATGCAAATCTCATTTATTAAGACGGTCTCTTTTAATCTTCCGTATTGCCGTTAATATTGGTGTCGATTATAGCTAGCGTGGTGGTCCCACGGGCCAGCATGCAGACACCAAGCTGAAGCCTTGATGAAACGCGAATGAAGAGTCGGACCTGGCGTTCCAAAGCTATTGCTGGCTCGTCTGGCCGCCCACCGCCATGCTCTGCTTCCACTTCCTCCCTGTCTTTTCATCATGGCTTCGCCATGGACACCCTTCTGGACAATGAGGCCGAAACTTCTCAGCTTTCTAAATTAAGGGCTCTGTTGGAGGATTTTTTTGGATTTGTTAATAGAGGCTAGAACATCGGCCTGTCCCATCAAGTCTGACTATAAGTTGAATAATGATGGTTCCGCGGTTCCTAGATTTGCTACTTGTGGTGAAAACGTTCTGTTGGTGGTGTCAGAGTGGTTCTCTGCCCGTTAGTTTAGGCAGGTGCGAGGGCCTTGACTGCTGAAAGTGGGTAGGTGTAGCTGCGTGGTTGTAAGCAAGTCATACTTTGTTTACCTTCCGTACGCCTTCCCACGGGCGTTGAGGCTAGTACAGGCTAGCTTTGGTCTGTTTGCGCAGCAGTCGCTGTGCAAAGAACTGTGGGTATTTTTAAACTCTGAAGAGAAGGCCCTACCGGTTGACTCACTGGCGGTTTGGAGATGCAACTCACTGGCAGGCCGTATATAGGAATTGCTCACTGGCAGTCTTTGCATGATTTATTGCATTAAGGCAGAAACCTTCGCATAATTTCATTTACTAAGTGTCTTTGTTTCAAAATTTTTTAAGTCAGATATATGTATAAAAAATATGAACTCTGCTGTTCTCTATATGGCTTGTTGGTGTCATGCATGTCAGTTTTCTGGTCAGGATTTTGCCCTTTTCTTTGAAACGGCTGCATCCGTTTGTTAAGTGGCTTTTCTGTGTCCAACTTCATCCTGGCCTCCGCCTGTCTGTGTGTCTTCCCAAAGAGCTCTCCCCGGCGTAAAGGTCAGAGGAGCATTTCCTTGTGAAATGGCTGCAGCATCGGTGAGCTGATGTATTGCAGCGGCGGATGAAAAGGAGCAGCCAGATCACATAGGGGGTGTGGCTCATGTCCCATTTCCCGTCGGAACCTGAGTGCTGTTTTTCTCCCCCCCCCGTTTGGTGAAGAGGGATCTGTTGTAGCACGTGGGGGCGATTTCACAGCAGGTAATGCATGCGGCCTGGCGGGTGGGGACAGGGGGGTGCTGTTTGAAAACCTTCCTACCTCCAGCCCTTCAAGGCACCCTTTCTGCAGACTAGTACTGTTTTCTGCAAAATGTAAGCTTTCCGAGGGGCAGCACAAAATAAGTTTTTTTTTTTTTATTTCCTCTCTTCCTCAAGCCTAAAAGTCACTGTCGGTGTAGCTTAGTCAGCCAGGGGGTGTCTCTGCTATGCTTGTGAGTGTGTGCGTCCAAAGGACAAAGGGGCAAAGCCTGCAGCTTGGTTTTTCAGTGGCCGCCCCTCTGGAGAGCCGGCGCCGTATAATACGGCCTTTATGGACGGTCCCTTACTTCCCGAATGCAGGCGCAACCTCGGAATATCAATGACTGTCAACAAATACGCAGAGTGGGTAACAGAGCAGTGTATTTGCGGGGTGGGGGGGTGTGCCGGGAGAGCCCACCTCTGAACGGCGGTAAGTGTGGTCAGAGGTTTCCCAGGACAGTCGATTTTTTATTTTTTTTTCTCCCACCCTGCTGTACTGTTTTTGAGCCTCTTTGATCACATGACAGCCATTGGTGGTCTAGCCCTTCTGAAGGAAGCTGGGATGGTCTTTATTCAGCTTCCATCCTTTGGTTCCAGGTTGGAAGATCAGCCTTCCAAACTCCCCCGCCATCTATAATCCGGAGACGTACCGGAAAAGCGTGTCGTCAAATTGGAACCAGTTAGTTTTGGATGGATGGTCCCTGGAGATGGTGCTCCTGTGCAGCTTCGGCGCCTGGGCGATGAATCATTTTGGACGCTCTCCATTCGACTCCCCAGTTATGATAGATTATGTGCTACAAGTGACCTTTATGTAAAACGATTTCCGGTAATTCTGTAAGGATACGTGGGCATGGCTGGCGGACACCACGCTCCGTGAGTGCGGACACGTCTCTGTGAATGTTGGGATCAGCATCTCCTGACCGCTGGCCTCATGCTAGTGCTGTCAGGCTGTGGCTTCCCGCACTCCTTAATCACCACAGGCTGACATTTATTGACGTTTCTAAGTGCAGCATAAGGTTCTGCGATGTGTTTTTCTGCAGTCGAAATGTTTATTCCGCGGGAGGGTGTAAGGGGGACGGAGTATGGAAATACATTGTGCAGTTACTTTATTAATGGTTACTTAATTGTTCAGAGTGTAGGAATTACTGAGTAAATAAATTATTCATTCTTGATTTAAAATGCATGCAGCGTAATGGGACCTTGAGCACGGAAGCGCTCGTTCCGTGACTGAAAGGATCTTTCTTTGCATTTGTATCTGGTAGTTGAGTTTGGTTGTTGACCTTTCTCAGTGAAGACTACCAAGTTTGTAGAAACGAAAAGGAGTGTACACTCAACACGGGTGGTGGGTTAATTTACTATTTACTTGTGATTAAGTAAATTAAGTTCAGCATTGTCACGACTAGCATTTTCTGAAATGCACAGCTGCCAGGTTGATTTCTCTGTGGGTGTAATGTGCATCGTTCCGTCCTGCAGAGAGCAGCCGGCTGGCAATACTCTTCCGGTTTGTTCCGGAAAGTGACAGCTTGTTCTGTTCTCCACTCCAGCGTCCATTGAGCAGGTGTAGGACATGTGGGACATGCCTCGCTGGGCTGGCTTGTGATTGGGCTGTTTTAATTAGCCGTGTGATCCGTTAACCCCGCCCACCGTAAGCTCTGATGTCCTGTAGGCAGCTTCTACTTCTCTTCCTCGCTTATGATTTTTTATTTTTTTTTGTATGGCTGTATGGCTCTTCTTACTTGCTGGCCTGGCCCGGGCACTCAGCCGCCGCCAGCGTGCATCGTGAAGTCGTTATGTTCCGGATTAGTCCGGCCCGATTGCCTCTGAATGCCTTCCTCTTGCCGCTGTGATAAACAGTAACCGCGGAAACAGCCAGAGGTTATTGGTGTCGCACTGTGGCTTGAGCGAGTCCCTGTATGGACCTCCATTAACACAAGCCAAATGGAGCGTGTAGCACCGCTTTGATTTTTTTTTTTTCTGTATTATTTTATTCTCTGGGAAGCATCATTCCCCTCAAGCCATGCAGCTCAGATAATGGTTCCTGTGCCTGTAATCCACGTGTCGCCTTGTTGCTCCACACGTCGGTGGTTGATACTGGGTTTGTTAAATGACCAGAACTAGCCCCCACCCCCCCCGAGGCGTCCCTCTCCCGGCCCCACCTAAGCACCAGCCAATTGCCTTGCCTTGGCCGCCGAATCTTCCGGAAAACAGCAAGATGGCTGTCAGGCCCTGTGGCGGGAGTGCAGGATGGCGAGCCCATGTAGGCGCCTGAGATGGGGCCCTTTCACGCCGGCATCTCCCCCCGCCAGCCAACTCTGGCTGAAGGATATGGAGTCATTGGAGGGGGTGAATAATTAGGGTGGGCTCCTCTAACATTCCCTTGTCAGCTGGGAGGGCAGGTTTACAGTGTCTCGCTCGGCCTGTTAGTGCAGGAGTCAGCGCTTTCCAGAACATTTATTTATCGTCTGGAGGCTTGGCAAGAGTCGTCCCGCGCCCCCCCCCCCAAACCCTCCCTCATTCCACTCACTTTCATCATATTTTCCTCCCTCACCCTCACTAACTCCCTCATTCTCTCCCCCCTGTCTCCGTGTATCGCTTCCCCCACTTCCTGCAAGTCGTTTCTTGACGCTGCCCCAGTGACAGGTTATTTATAAGCAGACTGGTCAGCAGATGCCCCCCCCCCCTTCTGTCCTCTTCCCGCTCCTAACTGACCGGTAGCTGCCTTCAGAGGCCAGTGCAAGTAAGCGATATGTTGCTATGTTACCAAGCGAAAGTTCCGGAACCCACGCGGTGTCCCTCGACGGGGCGTCCTCTGGTTAAACCCTGGAGATGCCGTGATGAGTCGCCCTCCTGTTTGGGTATCCACCGTACTTCCCCCTTAAGTGGAAGCTTCCCTATCTTGTCCTTTGACCTGCCCTGAGGCGGGTTCAGTGTTCCCCAGCTGCTTTCACAGCCTTGGGGCTTCCATGCTGTCCCAACCCAGACGGTGGTTTCTGTCAAAGGGTCTCTCCTCCATTTGCCACCGTGATGTCACCTGGCACAGGAGAGGTGCCATCCTTGAGGTCCTACTTACTTACAACTTTACTACTTGGATTGAAATATTCTGCAGATTATCTAGCATGCATTGTCCCATGTGGCTCATTTCACGGAAGGGTCCCTTTAAGGTGGTTGGAAAGGCCGTTGATATTGCCTGTGGCAGGATAGTTGGCGGTGCAGTAGAGGAAAGAGGCCCCAAAGGTTTCCCACAAAAATGAAGGGTACCATGCAGGCAACAACAAGGGTAATTACAGTAATCAAAAACTCCAAACAAAACCTCAGCAAAACAAAAAGAAACCGGCATAGGTCTGCCAGGCTATGTCCTACTCGACCCTCTTCAAACTAGCCATTGCACACCAGCAACCACACGTTACCTACATCACCAAAACCCACCTGAAACTGAGGCCTTGGAGCCTAATGCAGCTGAAGGCAAACTGTAGCCCCGCCCACCAGAGGAACCATTACAAAAACAACTAAGAATCAAAAATCAATTAACTAAATAGCAACACTGCAAAATACTCCACACTCCAAAATAGTAAATCAAACAAATACATGTGTTTCACAACTATTGATAGTAGATATAACAGATGAGAGAAACGATGGCAATGAATATGAAATGAGTATTTTAGCAATGCTTGTGCGTTCAGCTTTGGCTGAGTTGATAGGCCTTTCCCTGCATCTCAACTAACAAATTTGTCCAATGGTTAGGTTATGGCAAACAGTGGTAAATGTCATGCATGACTTATGAAACCAGTAATATAACATGGCAAACTAGACATGTGTTTCTGAGTGTGAATGGGAAACATTTTTTTTGTTGGTGGTGTTTAGCCATGTTGAAATCCTTTCCATGCAAGTCATTCCAACTTTTTTAATCGATCTAGCTGTTTATCCAGCACAGCTGTCTTAGGCAGCGGGCATTTAATATTGTCTTATGATCTGACCTTTTTTTTTTAAATCCAACACCTGTGTTGAAGCCACCATTCGGGGAGGGGGGCCGGTTCACAGGAGACCCTTGTATAACTGTGGTATTTTACTGCCACTGTTTGGGATTACTGTGTATTTATGGGGGTGATAATGGGGGTGGTGAGACTAGCACATACTCCTGGTTCCCTCGGTGTTAGCTGACCCCCACTGGTGTTTGCTTTTAACTTTTCACGGATTTACAGCGTGTATGTGGACTATCTTCTGCCTCCACCCTGAACTGAAACTACATGCAGGTTATATTAACATGTCTTGGTTCCAGAACGTTTGCTTGGAAACATAGTAACATATCACTCACTTGCACTAGCCTCTGAAGGCAGCTAACATGTCAGTGCTTTGCTGGTATCAGGAGGCAGGTGGCTGTCTTGTCCACTTGGGGTACATATTGAGTTGCCATTGTTAAGCTGCTACTATTAGGCTTGGAGGGGGGGGATCATGGGGATAAGACTGGGAGCAGAAAGCGTAGCCCAAAGGGGAGACTGCTGGCTTGTGAATCAGTAATATTCCTGAACCCTGTCTGGGTTCGGTCTACCATACGTGTTGGGATGACCTCAGGTCTGCAGATTCCCAGGACACAGGCACACTCATGGGAGGGTGTCCTATTATGGGCCCACACGGGCTGTTCCACATTAAAGCCTGTTCCGTTTTATGATTGTCACGGCAATGGGGAGAACCAATATTTTTGTAAGAGTTGTTAAAAAAAAAAACCTACTGTCGGATTATGCAGATGAAAGTAAGTTGAAGATGCCCTGGAGGAAGGAGGAATTAAGGTTGGAGGGGTCATGGATCTGGGGCAGCTTTAATGAAGTCATTTCATAAGCCTGAGTCGGCAGGTCGACTGTGACACCAGGCAGAGGAGCCCCTGTGGCCCCGGTGGTGGCCAGATCTGCGAGTGTCAACGCCAGGGGGCATGGGGACCCCTAGAGGTCACTGTAAATGGGGTCAAGCTTAAAAGAAAGTGGATGGGGGATGCTAAATCCCAGGAAGCAGGGATATCGAAGACTAACTTTCTTAAATTGCCATTTCTTGTTTTTCCTGGGGGGGCATAGACAGTGGTGGTGGATTAGAAGGGTGGGATTCCTTTTAACTTCACATTTGGGAATCTGTCTTCTCATAACAGTGGAGTTCGTCTTGACTTAGAAGATCACAAAGCAGGCCTTCATAGATCTGTTTGACATGCCCTGGCTTGTTCTGTTTGACTGCTACTCTCAACCCCTGCTTGCTAAGGAACCGGTGGGGGCTGTCTTGCCCTCCATCCTTTGACAACACCTGCTCACAGTCTCTTTCCAAGCCCCCCCGATTGTGAGTTATCGAGAGTTAATAACCGGCTCTTGTCAACACAGGGTCGTTTGCGGTGCTTTGCAGATGGATCTGTTTACATCTCCACCAGCTGTTAACAGGGCCTTTAATGTGAATGCATGCTCTGGGGTGGGTTGGCTGGGCCCATAAGATCTGAGACTGGCTGTGCAGACATTGGGAGGTGTGGCCCTGGTGTTCTGGTGCTGCCAGAACTATCACGGTGTATCATTTTGAGAACTCATCTGAAGGATGGCATGTGTCGTTTTGAGGTGGTTTCCGGTACAGGGAAGGTTGGTTACTGTCAATGGGCAGGTAGCAAACCTGAACTGAACACCTTTGTGAATTCTGACTACATTTCTGTGCAAGTGGAACTTAAGAAGCACATCTGGACTGCAGAAACATCTATGAGCCACATGCCTCTGCGAGTATGAAGAGATTGTAGAATGTTCTGTGCCCCGGGCTTCTGCCGTGTGCCATCTCTATTTTATGTACGGCCCAGATGTTAGGGACTTGGGAGGTCACCCCCACCGGAGAGAGAAAGCACTGTACACCGGCTTTTCTCGTATGCCAGTTGTTCCTGTGTGGTTCTGGTCCCCACGTCCGTTTCGTGCGTAAACAAGCGAGACGGCATAATTCGCTCAGGGTCCCCGCAGGCTGCGGCCAGATTGCAAGTGTGTCTGACATTTCTCTCGAAAATCGCTGTTTTCAGCAGTTGTCTTTCCCTCAGCTCAAACACAGTAATTTGTATATTTTTTTTCTCGCACAAACGTGTGTGTGTGTATAATAAATAATTTATTTTTTTTAAAGTGTGTATGATCTTCGCATTTGGTATTTGGTACCTGGACTAGTCTATTCTTTTGTCGTTCGTTTTCTTGCCTTCTCATGGGAGCAGGTATGGGACTGTGACAACTTCAAGCGTGAGTTTGACTCTTTCATGACCTATTAGGCTTTCCCTGTGGCTTCGGTCCCTTGCCTGGCAAGCCACCGTCCATTCGGAGATGTTGAGGTTTCCTTTCCCAAGATCCCGTTGGAGGTGTTGATGCCTAGGGACGTCTGCGCCGTGCTTCGGAAGCGGTTAGCGTGTCTGCGGTGGGATTCTCGAGAACAATGCTAATGGATTCACAGTGGAGGTGCCGACGGGAGCGGCAGGCCTGTTGAGAACTCTGCCAGTAACGTGAGGGGAGGTGTTTTGCCAAGCCGGCCAGTTTTGCAGTTCCGGCGTCGCCTTCACAGCTGTGTGTGAGACTGTTTTGTTTTGGAGCCATCGGCTCGGACTCACGGTCTACAGCTGTGCTGAGTTCTGGATCCATTAAGTTGCATATTACTTCTAATTTGCATTGCCTCTGATCTCTTTTTCCCGTTCGGGGATGTTTTGTATATTATTGCTCCTCTCAGTGATTCATGAAGTCGTTGCCCCCACCTCCCTGTCATTTTCACACACATCATTTTTCAAGGGTGTAATCTCCCACTTGCACTAAGCAGATCCAGTGCGTGTGTTACTCCTGGCCTGCAGGCATTGCCGTGGACTGTGGGTCGGGCTGTACTGCTCCTCCCCAGCTCCTCCCTCTGGCTCGCTCGCTCTCTCCTGCACTGTCTTATGGTGCGTTCATTTTTCTCTCGGAACTTGGAAATTCCGAGTTAAGTGACATCACGTCCAACAATCTCCCACTTGAGCTACCCACATCTCCGAACAAACACGGCTGCCTCCATGAACGCACTGCTGTGTTGTTTCTTTATATTTTAGCAGATTTGGGGTGAGATTGTTTGTTTGTTTTTTCCGAGAGACAAACATTAAACACGAATTGGTCATACCGCATTAAAAGCTTTATACAATGTTTTAGTACATTCATGGCGATATTATTTTTTCGAGAGGCAAACAAACTACAAACAAACCAAAGACACTAACAAGTCCAGTAGTCTGATATTGCATGCTAGGATACAGTTATGATATGATATTCTCTAAATCGAACATGCGCAATTACATTTATAAAAATACATTTAACAAAATAAACATTTTTAAAGGTTTAGAAAATAGAATTACTGTTGAGTGTGTAAGCCGCCATGTTGAAATTACGTCACGGGGGCAAACTCGGACAACAAAATCTTGTCTGACTTCAGGAAGTGACGTGTTTCGTGACGTTTTCATCCGAGTTCCGAGTTGGAAAGAAATAATCGAACGCACCATTAGGCCTCTTCGCTATCGGCCATGGCTCCCCCCCCCCGATCACCTGGTGGCTGGAGCCTCCTCATGTTTTCTGAGGCTTCAGCCAGTGCTACCATCCTCAGCTTACCTCCCAGTCTCACTGCCTGTACCTGTATTTCTGGGGTACGGATTATGGTTCCCAGCCCAGCAGTAGATGGATGATGTCTGTTAGAGCTCCTTCCACAGTGTCACGAGGCCAACGCCCAGTCATATAGCAATTTAGCCCCTGATTGTTTCCTTGAATATAACTGTCCATTTAAACAGGGCAGAGAGTCAGAAGGGCTTTTCTTGGCTACCTTGAAAGGACCAGTAAGATGTTTCTGGTTCCACCTTGATACGTAATACTAGCGCACCCTATAATGAGCTTTCTGCTCTGTAGTCCAGTCCTGAATAGTAACTCTTGTCTGTATGGAGTAGAAGGTGCTATAATGTGGATCCTAACTGCTAATAATATCATTTGCACTTGCACTTTTGTTTTTGCACTTCAGCAGGTTATATTCTGTGGAACCGCAGCTAACTGGGTTTGTGTTGGCAAGTTAATCTTTATTATGCTTAACCCATATTCAAGCATCGTATATGCCAGTCCACACCATTTGAGATTGTCCCATCCGGAATGCATTATTCATGCCTTGAAGTTTGTACTCTATCCTTATCGTCTCAGCTCTTGAGGTCTTTTCACTGTGCTTCCTATCCTAACCCCTGATCCCTGTGAAGGCCTGGCTTCGGAATGCCTCTCTGTGCTTCCTAACCCCTGATCCCTGTGAAGGCCTGGCTTTGGAATGCCTCTCTGTGCTTCCTAACCCCTGATCCCTGTGAAGACCTGGCTTTGGGATGCTTCTCTGTGCTTCCTAACCTCTGATCCCTGTGAAGGCCTGGCTTTGGGATGCTTCTCTGAGCTTCCTAACCCCTGATCCCTGTGAAGGCCTGGCTTTGGGATGCCTCTCTGTGCTTCCTAACCCCTCATCCTTGTGAAGGCCTGGCTTCCCTATTCATCTCCCTCCCTCCTTCCTCTTAATTTTCCCTCCTTATCGGGTTCCCTCCTTACCTCGGAGTAAAGCGGAGCAGCTCACTATAAACAGCCATCCTTCCTCTCCTCGGCCTGCTGCTTTCACCCGGCTCTTTATGAAAGCGCTAGGACCACCCGCTGATGATCCATGTCAGGGAGAGAGCAGGAGCTTCTTCATTAGTGCAACGCGCAATTTCAGCATGCCCTTGTTTCCTAAACAAACCTATTTAATAATGTCACGCACTTGTGCTCCCCCGACGCGACGCGGAATCCCTGGGGAGGGGGAAGGAGCGTCGAACCTCAGGTTGAACGCGTCTGAGGCTGCGCTTTTGTTCCCTCTGTTTTGATTGGCTGAGCAGTCTTAATGAACTTGCCCGTGGTTGGAATAGAAGATGTGTCGTCTTTATTAAAGCAGTCCTGGGACCTGAACTGGCTGATTTAATAAAAATCATGCAGAGTTTAACATCGTATTTAAATAGCAGTAAAAAGGAGGGGTTAGAGTTTAATAATGTGAGTGCAGTCCTCTGTCTAGATGTGTAATGGTTAAGGTAGCTTTGACCTCTGTCAAGGTCTTTTTCTTCCAAAGCTTTGGTTACTGCTGAGATTAACTAGTACCAGTTCTGAAAAGAGCTTCCCTGGGAATGTGGCGAAAAACGGTCTCTAAGAATTGCATCCGCCTTTTCTGTGGCGGTCATCGATTCCTGTGAAAACAGGGTCCTCTGGTTGTTTGCACGTCTCCGCAGTGATTCACCGGCGGTTTACTGCCTCCCAGGTGGACTGGCTGGGGCATTTTGGGATGTCATACAGTACCTGTTGCTAGGGATGGTTACACTGCCCAGCTTTTTACCACCTTTCCGCCCTGTTTGTTCAAGCCTTATTTTCTTTTATGATTTGTTCTACTTCAGCTTTCAGTGCGTCCCATCTGTGCCACCCCTGCTGCTATAAGCAAGCATTCGTGTGCATGTTTTTTAATTAAACAGATGCATTAATAAAACCGCTTCAGCCAATGAAATTCACGGGTTGATCAGTGAGAATGATTCAATATTCAGAGAGAGTAGCTCAAAGTGGTATAAATCTTGCTGGGGGCGGGACTAAGACGCGTGCAAACATTCCTTCTCGGGTTCTGCTATTACTAATGGTTTTCTAAATAGCTCACATGACACGATTACTGTCCTTTTTCTGTGACTTCAGTCCCGTTCTGTGCGCTGCAATGTGTCAGTATGTGTCATACGTCTCACCTCTGTGTGCAGACCTGCTTCTCTGATCTTGTAAAGAACTTAGAATTTGTATGTGGAAGTTTCCATGTTTTTTTTTTTTTTACGGTCTATATTTGGACCTGAAAGAACAGTGGATTTATTTTTTCCCCCCTCCGAATTTCCCCCGCAGTGTGAATCTCATAATCAGTATTTCACCGCTTTCCTGTTCAGCTCCGATGAACCGAGCCTCAGCATAATTTCTTGATCAGAGAAGAAGCCAGGTGATTTTGCGCACAGGTAAAACCTGTCAAGGACACACCTTGGTGCAATCCGGTTTGCCCCCCCCCGTTCTGTAGAACCCAGTCCTAGTCTCTCCATCTAAGCGCTGAACACGACCCTGGAACGTGGTTCAGTGTGTGTTTAAATAGTGTCAGGATGAATGAGCACGCTGGGTGATTCATCTAATGTGATACAATTGACTCGAGGCTTATAAAGTCATTACCGGCCTGTGAGTCCAGGTCGGCGTGGGAGGTGACTGACAGTTAGCATGTAGCTCTCATTGTTAGCTGAAGGACTAGTCACTGACTCCGGTGCCTAAACTTCACTCTTAAAATGATGTCCCAGATGACCAAAAATATAAACCGTGGAATTTTATTGTAAAGCACGCTTAAGACTGTGTACCAGGCTGCATTGTGTCTGGCGCATAAAATTTGATCAATTAACCTTTTCCAAGGAATATCTGTAATGATCGATCAGCTGGGAAAGAGCCAGAGACTGAGGAGCTGCTGGCTGAATTCATATTTTGAGGGTGGTGCAGGGGTATGTCTGTGAAAGGGAGGTAAAGGACCCCTAGTGATGCTGTGTTCAATTAAAATGGCTGACATACAGAGGGGTTAGAGTGAAACACTTTACAGGCAGGCAAATGAACGCAGATGGCGGCCATTTTGGCAGCAACATAGAGGAACAAAGGGGGTGTTAGATCGCTTGCCGGTGCCCGGGTTGTGTTCCCCGGACATGACAAAGCAGAACTCACTCCCAAGGACTGGCATCAAGGTCCACATGAAGTAAATGAATGTTTACCCCCCTCCCTCTGAAGGGTCGACCTTCCCCCACCTCTTTGAAAACAGAAGTGACACATCCCTCTTCATTTTCAGAGGTACAGATTGCAGAAAAGTGTGAAGCTTTGCATTTTTCCTGCCCGGATTTTTCCAGACCACGTTTCGAAGGGCAGCAGGCTTGGCGTGCTTTTGATGTGCGCAGACCTAAAGTTCACTTTTTTCCTCCTCTGCTGTGTGGATAAGTGTTGATTAAAAAAAAAAATAAAAAAAAATTAAGCAAATAAATGTCAGAAGTTGCGAGCTGTGCTGTTGGCTGTGGAACCTCAGCTTATCTTCTTCAGTGTGGAAGTTTAGAGAGAGATCCTCTGGTCTTATGAATATGTCAAGCTGTGAGATTTGTAGTTAATCCGTTAATATAGTCTGGGATCATGTCAGGCGTGCTGTCCGGGACACTGGCATTGATTTAGGTGAAATCCTTCTGGCCACACCGTTGGATGGGGGCCGGATTTGTAATGGAGACGCCATCCTTTGTTTTCCTTTTATTAAAAAAAATAAAATTAAATATTCCTCTGTCAAGTGAGCGTTGAATAATAGGGGATTCGTCGACTGTGGTGAGTGTGTGTTTGTGTGTGTGTGTCTGGGGGGGTGGTTGCCGTATACCCATATGCCCAAATCCCTTGGAACAAGCGAACCAACCTGTGTTCTTCCCCCTGAGACTTCATTAATTGATCGAAATCTCAGGTGTCAGGCGACAAAGGAGCTGAATGTTAGACTGTTAGGATGGGTGGCCCATCAGCCCCCCCGACAGTATAGGCTCAACCAGCAGAGTTTCACACCACACAATAAACCCATTTCCTGAAATAGGTTTGTGACAGAGATAATATTGAGTGGTGGGGGGTTTGGGGAGTCATTTACTCAATTACAGCAAATCCCCCCCCACACACCATTCCTGCGATCCGTCGTGCTCAACGATGTGTTAATTACTCCGAGCAGAGATGGGCTTGTGATACCGCTGCTCATTCTTTGGCCAACACCCACCCCCCCCCGGCCGGTATTGGCCAAGCTGTATCTTCCGGCTGTCCATCTTTGCCCCCCCATATTCTCGTCTTGAACTGCTGGCCTGCCCGAATTTAAACTCCTGCTACTTTGCTAATTGCTAATGTACCCCTCCACCCTTTATCTCCAGGTTCAGTAGGGAGGGGGTGTCTGATTAGTATTTCGGCGAAGTGCCGCTTGCTTCAATGGCCCACAGTGTTTCTCGACATGCTTCTAAAATCACCACGGAGACCGTATGTGGTGACGCGGGGGGGCGATGAATCATAATAAAGTGCCTCATAAAGCCAGCACATCTGGAAGTGTGCACCCGTGTCCCTGGGGGGCCTCGCTAGATCGTCTATGGGACCTCCCCTGAAATACCCATGGGGGCTCGTGCCGCTGTGTTGGTCGGCAAAATCACACTCACTCTGTAGCCAGTTCCCTTTTTAGCTGTAGTGCATTTATGGGGGGGGGGGCAGTTACCTGCCGCAAACAATCCTATACCAATACTTAGGTTGTCTTTCAATTGGCTAGAAATAAACACTAGTCTGCAGGTTGTCCTGCCTTTTCTGTCGGCCCTCCAGTTACTATAGCAGCCCTCGAACCCGGCACCAGTGGGCACTGAACGCGCATCCTTAATTCCACCCTTCCTAGATGACGCCCTGCCATAGAAGCTGCCTGTTCACTGTTGAGGGGGGAGGGGGGATGTTAACCCCATTTACATAATCCTCAAAGGAACGTGGGCCAGAGGTGCACACAATGCAGCAATGCAAAGCGTGAACATGCCCGGCTATCCTGCATCACAGTCCAGAGCATGCAGACACCATGGGATCAATCTACTGACAGCTCAATGAGGAGGGGGGGGGAGTACATTTCCATTGCTAAGAGCTAAAGGGGAAGGGAGGCAGCTTTTATTTAAACAGACTCTGATTTGTCATAAATAAACAGCCCTCTCTGTGATAATCTGGCAGTGTTCCAGCGACTTGGGAAAGAAAAAAAATGAAAAACCCAGAAACCAAATGATCATTTTCATCGCCAAAGTAAACTTCATTTCTCATTTCGCAGCGAGCCGCTGTCAAACCACAAACAGTTTAATTCTCTAATTACGATCTGAATCGTCTCCCATGTTTACAGGTCAATAACTTTTTTTTTTGAACATCTTTTGAATTATTCATACACATTCTGTGAGTAAATTTCAGCGATCGATGCAGCATCTTTTGAATAAACAACCTCCTTTTTTCTTCCCCATCTTTCCCTCCTCTCCTCCTTAACACACATCTTCAAGCCGCAGACCAGCATCCGGAAAGCGCAGGGTTAAGCTGTACTGCAGTCCTGCGCTGCTACTCAGTGCAGCTCCAGCGCAGTAGACCGGACTTGCATCTGTCCCACGTATATTTCCACAGAACACCCCAATTCGACTCCCCACCTGCATCCAGAACAATCCTTGGTGTTTATAACATGGTACAGACCTTTAGTGTTGGCTTTTTTTTGGGTTTATTTTTATTTTTGTTTTTTTTTTTTTTATTTTGAATTTTTTACAAGAAACCTGTAAAGATTCAATTCAGGCCATTTATTAGAAAGTCTTCTCCGTATAAATCAATATTTACTGCAACCTATGTAGCTTCATCTAAAAATGTACAGAATGCCCTTTGGCCCCCCGAAACATCCATTCCTCGATCCTCGTCGTCATGACAGCAATTCGACCAACATTTCGGTTTTTAAATAGAAGTTACAAGTTAGAAAATAGTTAATTTATTTTTTTTTCCGCTTACCAGCCCGTTGTAGATTTTGCCGTATATATGTATATTCATATATATATATATCTCCTTATGTTTGTATATATATATGAATATGATTTATTTATAAGCATGTACAAGAAAAACTTCATTTAGCACTCTGTACAAAAGGAGTCACTGTCTCTCTCTTCATCTTTTTTTTTGTGCATTCTATTGCATGACAGAGGAGGTGACATTAGTGTCAGATCTGTGTCTCCTGAACCTTCTCCTTGGCGTGAGTCTTTATCATGTAGGGCTCAGGGATGGCAGCAATAGTGCGCCTTCCGCGGTGGAGGGAGTTGCCAGCATCATTCTCTGTCCATTGGGCGCCATGTGCTGATTTGCAGGTGCTGTAGACCGACCTGTAGTTGCTGCTGTGGTCCCGGATGCAGGGTGAGGAGAGTGGCCCCTCCCCCGGTGTGCTGCCGGGCTGCACAACATCCCCCACCACGGCAATCTCAATACTCCTGGCTGTGTCCACCGTGCCTCGCTGCTGGTGCCGCTTGCGGAGTTTATAGAAGGCAATAAGCATTACTGCGGCCAGCAGGGTGACGGCCACAAAGCAGCCAATCACAATCTTTGTGGTTTTCATGACCTCGTCCAGGCTGGCAGCTGGCTTGTCTGTGCCCTTGGCGGTTGGGACGGAGACCTGCGCCGGTGTCTTGGTGTTCTGGAGTAGGACAGTGGGTGTGGATATGAATGCCGGCTGGAAGATGGAGGGCGAAGCCGTCACTGCCCGGGGCTTAGACATGGCGTCGGATGGGCCCTCCACGATCTCCACCGTCACTGTGGTGAAGTAGCTCAGGTTGGACGTGTTGAGCTCGCCATTGGTGATGTTGACGTAGGCTGAGGCGTTGGAGTTGCCCGCCGCGTTTGTCACCATGCAGGTGTAGACGCCGGTGTCACTGGGCAACAGGTTGGTGAACGTGAGCGTGCCATCGTTGTGGACGGACATGCGCGGGTGCATGGAGGCATGCGTCAGCACCGTCCCGTTGGGCAGCAGCCAGCGCACGGACGAGGCCGCCGCCGTCCGGCACCGCAGCTCGGCTACCCGTTCCGCCGAGATGTTGAGGTCCCGTGGAGCGTCTGCAATGAACGGCGCTGAGCACTGGAAGGAGGTGTGGTCTGTGTCGACCAGGTAGCGACCCCGCATGTGCGCGGGCGAGTGGCAGCGGCCGCAGCACGTGGAGTTGGTCGGGATGTAGTCCCGTAGCCAGCCAGCTAACCACACGGCGTCGCAGTCGCAGTTCCAGGGGTTGTGGTGGAGGTGGAGCTCCACCAGGAACCTCAGGGGCACGAAGAGCCCATGCGGCAGCGAGGTCAGGTTGTTGTGGGCCAGGTTCAGCTCCGCCAGCGCTGTGACGTCATCGAAGGCGTTGCGCTCGATCAGGCTGACCTGCGAGTTCATAATCCACAGCTTCTTCAGGGATTTCAGTCCCCGGAAAGATCCGGGTCGGATCACTGGGAAGTAGTTCTCCGAAATGTCCAGCTCCTCCAGCCCCGCCAACTGGGTCAGAGTGGGCATCTCCTTAATGTTACACATTCCAAGATTCAGGTATTTCAAGTTGTACAATCCCTCAAACGCGCCCTCAGATATATACTCCAGCTTGCGAAGCTCACCCAGGTCCAGACGCATCAGCGAGGGCACGCGGTTGAAGGCATAGGGCGAGATGCTCTCCACGGGGTTATTCCTGAGCCACAGCTCGCGCAGCCGAGACAGGTACTCAAAGGCCCCGCTTGGGATCACGGTCAGCCGGTTGTCGAACAACTCCAGCGTATTGAGGTTGGTGAGCCCGTTGAAGGCGCCCACCTCGATGTGCCGGATGGCGTTCCTGCCCAGCTGCAAGCGCTCCAGGTGCCGGAGGTGGCTGAAGGAATCTGCCTGGATAAGCTCGATGCTGTTCTCCATCAGGTTGAGGAAGCGAGCGTTGGAGGGGATCCCCAAGGGGACCGTGGTGAGGCCACGGCGTGTGCAGACCACCTTACTGAACTGATTACTGCAGGAGCAGACTGCCGGGCAGCCCTGGGGTCGCGCCGAGGCAGCGCACTGACTCAACGCCAGCAGCAGAAGGTAGACTACCAGAAGCAGGACGGCATTCCAGGTGTGGAGCACAGTTACCTGCCGCAACAGCCTCATGATGTGACACGTTCATAATTCGGCATCGTCCGGGGGATTCGACACGGGAAGGGAGAACTCGGCCCTAGCCTGGTTTAAGCAAGACTCCAGCTCGGATTTCCATCAGCGGTGTGGGACGCTGCCCCCCCCCCCCCTCCGCCACCCGTGCGCCGGAGCGTGTGTTCAAGCGTGCGTGCCTGTGCGCGTTTGAGCGAGAGCGCTCGAGGAAGCGGGGAGGAGAGAGAATCGAATAGTCAGGAAGCCGGGTGGAAACGGCAAAACACCTACCTCCAAGTTTCTCAGAAGTCCTTTTTCCTTTCTACCCCCCCCTTCCGACCATTACCGGCCAACAGAGCAGCTCAAGAGTTTTAGTTCATGGCTTCCTGGCAACTGTGTCTCACCAAAGGAGAAAAAAAAAAAAAATAAAAACCACAAAAACCCACAAACAGATTTTTTTTTTTCCCCCCAACTCTGAGAAGTAAAGCAAGCAGAAGACTGAGTAAATCCAGAAGAGCGTGGAGACAGACGGTGGCTAGTTAGGCCATGTCCACTAAGCGCGTCTGCGAATGTGCTCCGCTTCAAAGGCTGCCTCCTTCGGCTCTCCCGCCGGTTGTCCTTGGCAGCGGGTGATGGCCACCGCTGGCTGCAATCCGAGAGGCTCCATCGCCGAACGGCGTGGAGGAGAAGGTGGAGGTTTCAAAAAAAAGGAAAAAAGCCAAAAAAAAAAAAGCAGTGGGTAAATTGACCAGTCTTTTACTCTTTCAGGTTGTCCTTCCTTCTCTCTTTCCGATGCCCCCATTCACTTTGCCTTCAGCTGCTTGGGCCCCCGGGCACCGGGGGGGGGGGGGGCCCGGGGGGGGGGGGGGGGCGGGGCGGGGGGGGGGGGGGGGGGGGGGGGGGGGGGGGGGGGGG
>JABFEA020000001.1:5656621-5666917 GCA_019775915.2 Cyphomyrus plagiostoma | reverse complement strand
TCCGCCAAATTTTTTTACCCCCCCCGGGTGGGGCAATCCGCCGCCCAAAAAAAAAACCACACCGCGGGCTGCTTTGTTCCTCGTGTTTTTTGGGTTGTGCCCCCCCCCCCCCCCCCCCCCCGAAGATTGACCCTGTAGGAAGTACGGTCCACTTCCCTGCTCTGCTGCCCGGGGCCCGTGTGGCAATTTCACTTAAACAGCCGCATGACTTGCTGGCAGAGTGGAGAGGCAGCCTGCTTGGGACAGACGCTCAAGGGGGTGGTATCGCCATACCGCCACCTGGGCATAGACCGTAACGACAGTCAAGAATCACAGTCCCTTCCTTCCTCCGCTTACAGCTTAGATGAGCTGCCGCCACACTTTGGCATAGAACTTTAAAAGGGAAACCAATGCTTTTCCAAACTCGTTTTAATCAGTCTCTCCTCACGTCTTCCTTGTCTTGACTCGCTCCCCTTGGTCCTGTAAGGATTTTCCGCTAAACCCACAAATACCCGGAGAACCAGCAAAGGCTCTCGGAAGCCCGGCCTTCCGTTCTCGGTCTTCGTTGCTTCTGTCTCCGGCTTGATTTAAATAAACTTTTCATGCTGTTGTTCAGAGCTCAGAATCCGGTGGGATTTACGGCCTTACAGACTGGGGCTCCCGTCCTGTGTTAATTTTATTACAAATGCCTGGCCGTGATCGCGGGCGGCTCAGCGACGGATGGCGCCTTATCGCGTGGCGGAAATGCCACGGCGGGCGTGAACGCTGGCTGCTGACGGGTCCAGACCGCCATGTCCATCTGTGGTAACCGGACCCCTGGGGAAAACGGTCGGGCAACGGTGCGATGGACCCTGCCCCCCCCCCCCACGGTGACAGCCCTGTGTATTAATTAAAGCCCATTCCCCCAGGTGGAGGTGGAGGTAGAGAGCATGGACAAGGCGGGCAGCTTCATCGGCTGGCTGCACGTGGATGGCATGAACCTGTCAGTGGCGCTGGTGGAGCACTCACTTTCCAAGGTCCACTTCACCGCAGAACGTAGCTCCTACTACAAGACGCTGGTGTCGGCAGAGGAGGGAGCCCGGAACCGCAAGGAGAAGGTGAGCTGGGGGGGTCACACACCATCCCGGAGTACCACTATTGGGCGCACAGGAGTTCATCTTTTAATCTGACGAGAAAGTGAGCCGGGACTTAATTAGCCGATTACCCTTACTCTCTTTAATTACGCCTAGCCAGGTTGGTGGCTGGTGTGTGACTCAGTGGGTTAGGGTCCTGTGAACATGAGATTGCTGGTTCAAATCCCATGGTCAGCAGAGTGATTTCACTGTTGGGCCCTTGAGCAAGGCCCTTAACCCCAGGTGCTCCAATGACTGGCTGACCCTGCTTTCAATTGTATATCGCTTTGAATCAAAGTTGCATAAAGTCCTTAAATAATAAAATGTAATGTAACGAAGGGTAGAATGTGAAAATGCGTCAACGGTACCATCTTCCCGGTATCCAAGGAACAGTGCCCCTGTGAGTAGCTTCTGTTCTTCAGAGCAAGACTGTTCAAATGTGTGAGATCAAGGTCCGACACCATATCGTGGGCCGGCCTGCTGGGTCATAATAAGTGCAGAAGTCTGGAGAGGAGCGAAACCTGTGCTTTGAAGGGCAGATTTCCACACGAGAAGCAGGAAGGAGGGAAATTTCTCAGAAAGGGTAATCTGAGGAGCCGCTTGTGATTAATCCATTGCCCTGACGTTTAGCAGTGCTGCCTGTTGTGCTGCTGGGAAAATAAAGTGACTCTGTACTTAAAAAACGTTTAAGGAGCTGCTTTGTGCTGGAAGGAGGCGTGCGTTAGTGCTGGAAGGAGGCGTGCGTTAGTGCTGATTAATCCCGGCTGTGGGGCGTTACGGCTGCGAGTTTGCGGGAAATACATTCGTGTTCACTGTGATCGGTCCCATTATCCGCAATCCTATTTTTTGTCTCAGCCCCCTGAAAAGGTATATTTAAAGTCAATTTAGAGATCTCCTCTTGTATTTCTTGGGGGGGCTTCAAATCTCAGGATCGCCCTTGAGTCCGATCAGTCGGAATCGTTTCCCCCACAGTGAGGCTCTGTTTGAGGTGGCCTCCTGCTACGTGAGATGATAACGCCACCACGCCCCTCCATCTCCCGCCTCTGCGGGGGAGGTGCCGTTTGGGTGTTTAATTCTCACCGCGTTGGGAAAACGCTGGCCGCCATGATGGGGGAGTAACGAGAGCCGTCGGTCTCCATCTTGCAGCACGTTTACACCTTTGGCTCCATGGCAACACTACTTTTCCCACTGCACCCTGCTCCCTGGGGGATTCTTCAACACCCCCCCCTCCATATCCACACACACATACCACCCAAACTCCCACTTGCCTTTTCTTGTACCCACTGGTGCCCCCCGGGGACACTGTGTGGGGTGTAAGTGCCCAGCTGCCCGTGAAGGGGAGGGCTTTAAGGTAATGTAGCTCTCCCCAGTGGCTCATTCTCAGTGTGCTTTGGTGTGGGGGTCGGGGGGGGGGGTCACAGCCATTTGCCTGGAAAGCGCCTTGGGTCGTCTGACTCATTGACCTATGATTGCTTTTACGAGGATAAGCAAAGCTGCTGATTCGTGTAGAGGGGGGTGTCGGGGTGGGTGGGTTAAAATATCACCATGTTCATTTAGCTGGGCTGGATCAGCCAAGTAGATGCTTTCTGTATCGCCCAGACAGTCTTATAGGGGGCGCCACACGCCTCCTCTGGGGCCGCTGTATTTGCACTGCAGCAGGAGGTGGGTGCGAGATCATCTGACCCGGGTGCCTCTGGAGTCCCCAAGCTCCCCATGCCTCCCCACTCCGAGCTGTAGGTCTCCCCCCCCCCCCCCCTTCCCGCTTCACACCACATGTGTCCGCTATCCACACACACACACAGGTTTGTAATTATATCTTTGTGGGGACTCTCCATTCATTTCTATGGGGAGGACACTAATCCCAACATTTTAACCCTTACCCAGCCCTAACCATAAGTTATAAGACAAACCCATTTACCAGTCCAGCATACTGAGTAAGGCTGGTTTTGTTGCTGCAATTACCACTTTACACTCGAGCTGTTAAAATGAAATGATCTCAGCCAAATTTTCTGACTTTATGTTAATTAATATTAAGCCGTGTCTCGTTTTAACAGTAATGCCACTTTAGTCCACTCATTTTATTTCGATATTAAGGCTTTTCATACTTTCCATGGCATTGAGAGATGTTTGTGGGTTTATTGCGATTTATTAAAGTTTGTCCATTAAAATGCATCGTAAGCATCGCTCTCGCTGGATAGAGACTATCGGAAAAGCTCGTGCCAATTATGGAAGTAGACTAATTATGAAGATACGATCGAGACAGGGCCCTCGAAATAAGCCAGCATGCGGGGTTTTCTAATCTAATTAAGGAGCTGTGTAAAGATAGGACTGACGAGCCGTTATCTGAACGCAGTGGCGCCGTCTGGAATTGGGAAAGGCCCCTGGTGGTCACGGCGAGCCCCTGCATGACCAGCCCCTTGGGAAAGCACGAGAATGACCATCCGTTCCCCGTTTGTTTTGGCACTCTCTCCTAACAGGCTTTTAATGGATCCTTTTGCAAAAATTATGGCTAGGCCCCCCTCTCGTCTTTAAGACTTGGTGTTTTTCCCCTTTCAATGTTGGCGGGGGCCGTCGAGCCGTGGCCCCCCTCCAGATCCTCTGTGAAATCCGAATCGCAAGCGGAATAATCGCAGGCAAATTGTTCGCGGGATTAAGGTCCTGTCTGTTTGCTCTGATGAGAAGCTTTCATCTCAGCCTGCTGTTGGTGAGCTGGCGGAGGCTGTGGGTTCTCAACCCAGTGTGCAGGCGGCACTTAGTGCTTTGGAGTGGGTTGGGACACAAGTGCCAGGCCAAAGTGAGTGTGTGGGGGGGGACTTTTAAACTGCTGCCCTGCCCACCCCCACATTGTGTATGTGTGTGTGCGCGCTACTCGGGTAATGTAGCCATGTGTTCATTCCACTCTGCCTTGTAAATATAAGGGTGCCCCCCAATGATTCACCCCCCCACCCCCCCTCTTGTTCCTGTACGTGACACGTCACCTTCATCCTCTTGGATGCTCTTGTCTCCTGTATCGATTCTGCTAGCCATCAACCCCTCCCATCTCCATTCCCTGGGGGGTCGTTTACCTCCCCGTAGTGTCTCCTTATTAAAACCGACAGCCCTGTTCTCTAAATGAATGTGCCCCCCCCCCCCCCACATGGATACACACGCACATGCCTGGGTTTGCACGTCTGCTTTCACCCATCTGCTGCCGGCTGATTCGGTCACGCCGGTCGGGGTGCAGTGGTTTGCCGCAGGTCGGCCTGACACATCTCACTCTCCGGCCTAGCAGCGTCTCTCTAGGTGGGGTTTCACACGCCTTAGGGGGCGGTCTGATCCCGTTCTCTGTTTACTTTCCCTGGGTACGTACAGCGTCTGACATTACGGCCCCAGCTATGGGTTTGTTAAGCTGTCGGTCGCTTTTTCACAATTTTATGTAAATGCTGTAATTTTCACCATAGTAAAAATGCGTGGTGACTGATATAATCGCATGTTCCTTTCCTGCGAGACTCCGCAGAGTACAAGAGGCTGGCCCACCTCGAACAAATGCAGGGTGTGTGGGTGTGTGGGTGTGCGTGTGTGCGCGAGCGCGTGCGTGTGTGTGTGTGTGTTTTACCTTCAATTCAAAGTGCTTCTTTGGAAACGTGTAACGGAAGGGAGCCAACCATTTTTCTCCACGCCCCCTCCGGAAAAATCGCCCTTGGCTTTGCCTCCCGTGGCTCGTGAGAAAGTGAACAAGAGCTGTGACGTGGCACTGTGCTCCAAAGGAGATCCGGCCCGGCCGAATAGCGGGATCCGTTCTTCCCGCCGCCCCGCCGTGTGCAGAGCCATACCCTCCGGCACAGTCGGCAAACATGCAGCATGTCCCACCGTGATTCACTGCCAAATGCAGCTTTGATGCCGGCAGTTAATGTTCTCCTAGGCAAACTAATGATTCCCAGTAACTGAGCTGTTGACTGTTAGACTGTGATTTGATGCACCTTGACATCGGAGTACTTTTCAAGGAAGTAATTTTTTATTTCTTTGACTATCAGTACTGATACATCAGGCGTTTCTGGGGCTTAATATCTGAAAACTGATGTCCTGCTCAGGGTGTGCACCCCCCCTGCACCCCACAACCCGGCAATGAATAATTGGTTAGAAGTTGGATGGATGGAAAATGATTGCAAGATGTAATGCAGCTTCTAGCACAGTAGGTTGATTTCAAGCCAAAGAATTGCACCATGTATTTTTTATTTGTAAAAATGGGGGGTGGGGTAGACGCCCCACAAAAAGGGGATGCATTACTTTGCTGGTGAGTGTTAACCCCCCCCCCCAAATGAAGCCGGTCATTTACTCCTTCCCCAGACAGCTCCACGACCCCACGATGGGCCCGACAGAGCATGGCATAACAGACTGTCACTGCTAATGAGTTTGTGCTTCAGTGCCAGTCACGTACCTGCAGGGGGCGCCAATCAGGCAATCCTGTACCTTTGACTGGAATGCCCATTACATGTTGAGAGAGATGACCCTGTCAGATGTGTGTCTTAGGGGCTCTACCACCTTCTGACTCTGTAGCTTGAGATGTTTCCATGGCGATAGTCAGTGGGACCCTGCAGCTCTGGGGTTTTGGGGGGGGGGGAGGGTACCGGTTACTGGATAACAATCCTGTGGCATGAAGTATGACATTCGTCAGAGCTGGTCTTCCTTACCTCTTCTAAGGTGCAAGCCCCTCCCACGGGAAAGTCCCTCTAAGTAACTTTCAGAGCATCTTCCTCTGTCTTCAGGCCTGCACTCTTCTCTGAAATCGAGCCTCGGATTACCTCTGTAATGTGCAGTGCCATGAGCTTCAGGTGGGCAGTTTTTATCGATTTCCTCCTGGGGGCCCTGCCTTAACATCTATCGGCTCTCACACTAATCACCAATCAGAAAAATTGGGAAAACACAGGTGATCTGTGCTCAGAATGTCAGAGTGACCCCGATGTGAGATGTCTGAGTGGCCGTAATGGGGCCCCACCGGCTGCTTGAGCTCATTACTGGCTGGGAATGAGGGGAGTTTGCAGTGGACTGGAAGCCTGAATGTGGACCGGGACTTGTCTCTGAGCACACTGTCTAGTACAAACAAGTGCGGAGGTGAAACCAGCTGGATCCCTTAATCCCAAAACAGTCCCTTTTTTCACTGCACCATCCCCCCCCCCCCCCGGTTTTCCTGGAATAAGGCCACTTCCTTTCCCTGGAAAATGGCCCGATTGTCAATCGTGACCCTTGACCCGCCCCATTCCCCTCCTGCTGCGGCAAACCCGGGAATGATGGCCCCTTCCATACGAAATCCCCCAAATTACTAATTTAAGATATTCTTTTCAGAAATCAGAATCTGCCTTCAGGTATATAGTCCTGCTAAGTGGATTTCTTGGACTATATTTTGTTGTGTTATAAGTTCGGTAAATCTTTAAATACGATGTTGTTGTTTGTCTGATTATATTATTCAGAACCTTTAAACACCCTCCACCCCTAGGATGGCACACTACAGGAAAGTGTTCAGCAGGACTGTAGTCAGTCACTCAGAATAACAAGTGTCTGGTCATTAATCATGCAAGCTGTGTTAAGTTCTCCATTTTCTGACGTATCCACTGGCAAACTGGAACTGAGCCGAGTCTGAACCGTATCGTGAAGTCTATTTACAGTACGGTTCCAGCTTGGTTTGGCAAATGTACAGTGATGTAAAACCGAAGAGACACTTATTTACTGTTCATACGGTGTACATCATGATTTACTGAGTGCTATTTTTCACTTGCAAGCCTGTGAGAATCTCTCTTGTGTTAGCGTGAAATGCTAGCATAATTAGCATTCGCTTTTGCAAATTTTCATTACAAATCCATTTCGTTCACCCATTCAGTAGTACTTTTATAAGCAAGAGGTTGGAAATTTTCAAGTTCCAAGTCATCAGGAATGTGCAATATTACTAATAATGAATAATGTATAGAATATACACACTTTTCCTTCAGATAATCCTCACATATCGACGAACACCACCAGTATCTGTGCATTTGGGCCAATCAGATGGTGGTGGCACAACCAGCTCAGTTTGGTCACGCTCTCGGCCTGCTGGTGAGGGTCTTGTTGGTACGGGTCCGGCCGGTATGGGTCCGGCTCGCAGGCTTTACAGTGGAAAACCTCCAGTTGGCAGTATGGCTCGGTTGGTGGTGGCAGTGGACCAGTGCCATTCCTCTCCATCTTTCTCCATTCCCGTTCCTCCTCAGGTCTCTTCACCCTGCAATCAGAGAATGAGTTTTCCATGTGCCCGCTTGGTGGTTTGCATGTCTCCCATCGTGTTTATGTGGAAGCCTCTGAGATGCATGATGGGGTAGTCAGTGCTAGAGTCGTCGTCCCTGATCTGTCCCTGCTGCCTGCTGTTCATTTCCTGACTTGTGAGCGACGCTTGATATTTAACAGCATCTGTGCTTGCTCACTGTTGTTGTTAATAATAATGGTAATGATGGCAATAATAATTATAACAATTAATACATCAATCAATCAATTAATGATTAAGTCACTGCATCCTAGTCACTATAACCTTGTCCTTCTATTGACAGGTTTGTATTGTCCCTCAGGGACGTCTTTGGCTCTCCAGGGAAAGCTCATCATGTGATGGCATGTTTCTCAGTGGCAAAGTGGAAGGTGGGCCAGCCGGGCAGCTCTGAGCAAGTCTGCGCAGCCAGAATGGCCAGGCCGCTCTGAGCCAATCTGCGCAGCCGGGCTGCATTGTCCAGCCAGCGACTCGCGTCTCTGAATTTTGCGAGGGATTAACTGTGTTAACCTTCATCCCACATTTCAGACGAGTCATCATTTGTGAGTGTGAGGTGTCCTCTCCCCCCACCCCCCATCTGCCAAGCACAGCAAATCTTAACCTATTTCCAAAAGCGATGTAGCCCTGTGCTTTATCCAGCATTTTTTTTTTCTTCCCTCCCTTCTTAACTGGCGCCATCCCCTCACCCCCTCCCCCCTCAAACCCGGAGCCATGTTTACCTTACATTTCACTCCATGATTCCGGCAGAACAAGATGGTGGGCCCCCACCATCCACTGTGGGGCAGCCTCAGCCCCAAAATCTTGGGGTTGTGGCCCCTTGCTAGCACTCAGTTCCATTTTGGAGCTGAGCTCTTTACGTTTGCCAGATCCACATTGCTTCGTGGACCCAGGAGCCCTCCCTCAGCCCGATTTCCTCACTGCACCCTGCTGAAAAACATGCCCCTGTCATGTGATCTGGCTCTGGGGGGGGGGGGGGCATGCATTGAGAACCCATTGTTCTTTGGAAGAGGCTTCTGTTCTCGGTTGTGTTAGTGGGATAAGCATCCCCCTCAATTGGATGGATGAGTATTGGGAAGGTCTTACTTAGCTGCAGAAAGTCTGTTTTATGAGGCTTCTCTCTCTCCAGTTCTCCCTACACGTCTCTCTTCACAGAGATGCACTTCAGTAGCAAAACTGAAAGCACATTCCACCTGCGGTGCCTTTTCCTACCGCCGACGCTTTCGGAAAAGGACTCAGATCGTGCCTAAGGGTGGTGGATATGTATGTACTTTTAAGAGGCTAACTAAAGTCGCCGGTTTCGAGTGCGTAAGCCAACGTTACGCCAGCTGTTTGGGTCTGGTGCACTCCGTTGCTCCAGCCCAATGAGGTGACCATTCTCCTGGAGACCTGTCCTCATTAGCTGGCGTTTCTGCAGGCCAGAGCCAGGGTGCTTAGATAAATAGCTTGTTAAAGTATTGTTAAGCCCTGACACCAAGTGTTCGGTCTGAACTCAGAATGCTGACTCCGGTTTAATTTTAGGGTTTCATTTTAGGCGAAACAGCAACTTCAGCCATTGAGTACAGATAACTTGCGCTAAAGTTCTGCACGTTTGTTCCTTTGTGGGATCGATTGTCTTTGTTTGGAAAAGCTTTGTCCGTATCGGTATGCTTGCTTGCGTCCCAATTTGGCTCGTGTGGCACTGTGGGCTACCAGAGTTGGAAGATGCTTTTCTGTCCCTGTTTGTATGCTGTTGGTCTAAAGGAAGATGGAGATTTTGTATCTCATCTTGATGAATATCTGAGAGGGGTGACCATTGGTTCTTGCGATTGTAATATAGAAGGGAGAATGTGAAGAGTCCTCCTATGCATCTCCTATGACCGTTTTTTTCAGTACAGGGTCATGATGAGCCTGAAGCCTATTCCAGGATACACTGGGAACGCAGCAAGGGACATCCTGCATATGGTACACCTTTGTTTGTTTTCTAATTTAAGCCTACTTAAGGTTTACCTGATGATACGGTGACCTGGAACAGCTGAATTGACCTTTGTTTTGCTTCCTGTTATTTTCTTGTTCATTGTTTGAGTCCCTCATTTGCCGCTTACTCACCCCATAGAATTTAAGATCCCATAATCTCTCTTTGCCATCAGCAACATTCTCATGGTTCTTTGAGCTTTACATCTTTTGGAAAATTCCCAGGTTTAGATTGGGGGGGGGGGTAGCGGTGGTGGTGAAGGATGTGGAGGTCATCTCCAAGACCAACGTCACTGGGACAGTGGTTTTGTTTGTGGCCTTGGCTGTTACCCATAATCCCCTGGTCCTGTCAGAGATTCCACGATTTTGGTGTCTTCTCATGTCTTGGCCAATTAAGGATATCGATCATATCAGCGCAGAACAGTGGGCAAATCAGATTTCCCTGTAGGGTCGTTGCTTCGCATCAGCCAAACCCTGCGACTGATTCTGATTCCAATTGCTTTCAGCATCTCTATCTCTGAAGCAGACCTAACCCCTTCGCGTGAAGATGACGTTACTCGATGGTTTGTGTGCTTCTTAACTGTAGAGCCAGCTTGTTTTGGGCTAAAGGGACCTCATGCAGGAATGTTTACTCTCCCCCTGTGCCCTGGGGCTGCCTCCTGGGTGTGAATTGTACATTTGCGGGGTCGTCCACAGCTTGCCGTGCTGCCAGCCCGCCCTGGCGGCCATGACTCAGAAAAACACGCAAGCACATCACGTGTCTCCAAAGCCCAGGTCTGTTTTGAAAAGCCAGGAAACATTTGGTTAGTGATGCATCAGTAGCGGTCCCCGGTGACAAAATTTCATGAAGCTTCACCTACTCTATCACTGCTTGCCATGAGGTATACAGGCCGTCCCGTGCCTCTTTGGTGGCGCTCCACTGTGACGCAGTGACATACCCGCTGTAAGGGGGGCAGTGGGTCCCGTACCTCTTTGGGGATGGTCCACTGT
>JABFEA020000001.1:5624941-5656521 GCA_019775915.2 Cyphomyrus plagiostoma | reverse complement strand
CTCTTTGGGGATGGTCCACTGTAACGCAGTGACATCCCCTCAGTCAGGGGGACGGCGGGTCCCGTGCCTCTTTGGTGATGCTGGCCTCATGGACATAAATCCTGGGTGTTTCTGAAGAAGCATCTCCTCATGCTGCCTGGAAATAGAGTGCAGACGTGATGCCGACATTAAATATGAAGGCGGCCTCCCCCCAGTGCTCTGCATATTAAACATTGATGACATGGTGTCCTCCATTGTGTCAGTGATGCCTGGTGAAGACACGCCCCCCTTTCTCTTGTTTGGCGGGCACTGCGGCCACTCGGTCATCACGAACACAGATTGGCTAACCTGCATGTGAACCTCCTTGCCGATTGGCCGCCCCATTTCGGGTGCAGACCAGTAGCATGGTTTCTCCAGTTTATTTTTCTGCCCGCGGCGTGGATCATCCCCAGGATGTGACTGCCAGAGGGCGCCCTGCCGGACCCAAGAGCTTCTGTGGCACCGTAACCCGTTAGCATCGCCTCCCCGCACATATCAGGCTCCCATTCCGGCCCCGTTGTCACATTTTATCCAATTTTTCACATTTTTAAAGACATTTCAATTATCAGTCTCTTACAGACTATTGTTAACTTGTTTTTGCTGTAAAGGTAATCTGTTGTCTCTTCATCTTGTTCATTCTGATTTTTTTTTTCCAAGATCTCTTAACACATTAGAAAATCAATTAAATGAATTTTATCTAATAGCTGTGAGTCTTATCATTCCTCCCGCTTTGTCCTTCTCTGGTATGTATGCATTGCTCATCCTTTCTGCTCGCTTTCCATAAGCTTGTCTTTCCCTACCTTGCTGATCACAAAAATCTGAAAGCTACCCACCTACCCTCCCCTTGCCCCCACCACGACCACTGCTTTTCATTTTCTTGCCCTTGACAACACATCAAGTTGTCTGAGAATGATGAGCCATGCTCATGAGTTTATTGTAATACTCCCGGCTGAAGAGGGGGTGGGGAATCATGGCTGTGGGTGGGGTCAACTGTCCAGATGCTCACCTGGATTGGTTTGCCACCTGTGGCATTCGGGTGTATGTTAGCACTGTCATCATCTAGCTGTCGTTTAGCTGTCCACGTTCAGCAGGGGCACGACGTGGAAGTTTGTGTTTTGTTGAGTTTCATTTGAGGCAGCAGTGGACATAGGTGCAGGCTGCTTCCCCTGGACTTGTCTGCCCGTTTCTGCTGTGTTGCCAGGCAGCTGTTATAACCCCCCCCCCACTACAGGGGTGAATTATTGCAGAGACAACTGGCCTGAAACCCAGTTTGACCAGATCCTGGCCATATCACAGCCCCACTGGGCTGTTATCTCACTGCCATTATATCACTCACTGTCAGTGTCGCCGTGGCATCGTTGTCTCCTTGGAGGTCTGGACATCACGTGACCCGCTGAGTCTCCCGCTCCAGACGTACAACACTTATGCCCCCACAAAGTTCTGGCAGATACCATAGGTCTGATTTATGAACACGTTCGTATCGTGGCACATAATTTTTCCTCATCTTAGTAAGGGTTTATAATCCTCCCTCTGGGTGTGTCAGAGGTATAAAGCTGAATGAAAGCTTTATCAAGAATGGTTAGGAGACGTCATCTCACTGCTTAACACTGCCTTGAGCATGCATTGAAGTTTAGTAATGAAATGAAGCCTCTTTCAAGGTTCCTGCTTTTTATTCCTGCTCTTGGATGTGTCAGACATAGTGCTGGTGAATTCTGTGGATGCTTTTTCACGTCAAACATCGGCCACGTTGGCACATCGGGGACCAGTGTGTCCCGTTTGGCCTTGTCACCAGCAGTATCGACTGCTCGACACTGGAGGAACACAACATGTTTTCATTGGTTCCCTTTCTGTTTCTCAGCCGAGTAAGGTCACACCAGGCTATTACTCCTGTCTGATCATTGTGCTGTTTGGCACGGGGTGTCACCGGGCTGTAGAATGACTCGACTGAACATCACCAGTTAAGGTATCTCTTCATTCTTTCAATCCTCAGTGGTTTCCATTAAATACAAATGAATGTTTCTGTCATGGAGGTTTTTGAAATAAACAGTCTGTGTTTCCTCTATTTGTCCCTGGAGTTTACCAGTGAGTTTCATGTGAGGACGAACTGCTGAGATGCCCCACTGTTCAGGCATGATTCTTTCGAATTGAGACACTGAGTACATTATGATTATGAGGTTTGTGTATGAGGCAGTTGGGGGTTCTGGCACCGCCAGGGTGATAAGGAAGTGACTGAACTAGCATTTGGACGGGGAATCTGGTCTATTTACCCTCGCATCACCCTTTATATGCAAATTCACGCACAAGCCTTTTGCACGTACAGGAGGGTGAAGCCCTGTTCTTAATTTGGGCCTAAGCCCCCATTCAGTTCCCACTGTAGATCTGCTCCATCTCACGTGAATGATTTTCTCTGTACGATAAATTACGGTTTTGCTGAGACCTCGTTGCTGAGAGGCCTTGGATTCCTTGCAGGAATGAATTTATTGAACTGAATGCAGCATTATCACCTGGAATAAGGACTTGTTTCATGGGTATTGCTAATAAATAAACAGCCTATCCGAGTCTCTGTTAAACGAACCTGCCTGTTAAACAGCACGATGCAAAGAAAAGAAATCAAGTGATGGGGGCAGCCGTGCCAAGGGCTCTTAAATGTTTATTGCAACACAAAAGCGGTAAAGTGTCATTTTTTTAGGTGCCGTTTCGTGCTTATCCCACACAGCAGGCCCTTGAGGACCCTGAACTGACCTCCTGTGATGTTCACATCTGCCTTTGAGCTATTTGCATTGCATTATGGGAGTTCTGTTTGCTCACTGGTATTGCTGGTCACATGATTAAATTGGCTAGGAATTCTCACCGGGGAAGGTTTTTTTTGAGACGGTCTCTCGCTTCTCCTCATCCTGTTTGATCCTCCATGTAGGGGTTGTCCCAACAAGCAGAATGTCTATCTGTGTGTTAAGGGCTTTTGCTGAATATTGTGGGGTTTCCTTGTTTAGTTTGGGTTTCCATTCATGATGTTATTCCGCATGTGGTATGGGACGTTACCTGGAGTGTGGTTTGGGGTGTCATCCAGCGGCCAACTGAAATGTTCCCAGAGTGGTCCCTCCACTTGGTGTCTAATTATCTCATCTTTGGGGTGTTGTAGTGTTACGGTGACGCTTTGACATCTGCGTTTGTAGCACCGACGGGCCTAGGTGGTCCTGGCGGATGAGTCGCCGCTTGGCGTTCATCAGAGCCTCGCATTCTGTTTCTGCGCCTTTGATCCAGTCTCTCTCTCCCAGTGACGCCTGTTCAGACAGCCTCCCATGGGACAAAGTCGCCCGCTCAGCTATTGGGCTCCGACTTCGAACCCGTCCTCTGTTAGAACCCTCCCTGGCTGCCACTGTCGCATGAAAAGCTGATAGCCATCGTTTTTGATATACTACGTTCCAAACAGCGGTGGAGTCTTTCGTGTGTCTTTTGGGCCTTGATCCTGTTGTCAGACAGACAAGGCTCCTCCCCCTTATTCCCCCCCCGCCACGCTGGTCCGATTTCTCTGGGCCTCTATTGGAATTGACATGCTGTCAAATCTGATCAGCATCGAGGAGCGAGCTGGACATCATCCTTGCCCACAGGGGCCGCCATGCGGCCCATGACACTGGGGCCCCGGAGAGTCACTTGCAGTCATTCCAGGGAAGGTGACGACACTGGCCACGATGCAGATGATGGAAAAAGTCTCACTTTGCCGAGCTGGGGGGTTGGGTGAGGATTGGGGATGTTGGTGGTGTCTTTAGCACTGATTGGTGGTCACGCCCTCTGACAAACCCGCAAATTTCCATGAAAGAGCCAAGGTCAAAACATAACTGGCCTGCATATCAATTTCTACTGGTCCCAGGTGGTCCAGTCGGCAGAAAAGTTATTTCCTTTGGGCTTAAATGAAGGGTTGACCACTTGCTGCCCCCACGTTTTGCTTCCTTCCTGGATTAGCACCTCTGTCCCGTTTCGGTCACCTCCATTAATTAACACGCACTTTCAGAAACTGGGCAGATCAGAATTTAATGGGCAAAGGTGCAGACGTTTTTGGCGCAAAACAAGCTTTGCATCTGAGAACCTGGTCATCAGAACTCACGCGGCACTGGAACCCAGGAGAAACCTGGAGATATGGGCACTGTCAGCGAAGTGCCAACCTAAACTCCCCCCAAAATAACCTGACTGTAAAAAAATATTTGTGGATCGTCTGCAGAATCTTTAAATAAAAGCATCAGCGTATGTAAATGAGATGCTAAACATATGTACAAATTCTGTGTCTCTTTTTCAGTTAGTTACTGCTCATCTATAGTAGCGGTTTGGTCTCGTCGCCATGTGCATTGTGGGTACTTCTTCCTTTGTACTTATCCGTAGATGCCTGGCAGGAGTCACAGGTGCTTGTGGTGACTGGCCAACATGGACTGGGGCTTCGATATTGACACTGCCATCATTCATGTCAACATGCTAATCGGGCATCTTCTGGCTGCATGGATTCACCGATGTTGAAGTATAACTGGCGTGGTTTGTCCTTAACCACATTGTGACTTGTCCTTCCCGAACATCTGTTTAAGGCCACGTCGTTCCCACTTAAATCCAAGATGGAGCTCGCAGCCACCAGTACTGACTTGTATTACATTTTTCAGTTTTTTTCCATTAAAATGTACATGAGTTCACTGTCCTTTATCAGTTCTTTGAGATTGTGGTCAGATTCCATTCATCTTCTGTAATCACTTACCTGTCTGTGGGCTGTGGTGAGCCTGGAGCCTATCCCAAAAAGCAAAGGACACCCCAGGTAGGATGTCAGTCCATCACAAACCTACATTGAGACATGTTTGCTTTGCACTGTTTAGATGCCATTTCACACTGCATGTTCTTTTACTGCAGTGGGACACCGCAGAATCCAAATAAACCCTGCTCAGCCAGCCAATCAGAATGGTTTTTGTAGATAATTCTTGGCCAACTCACCTTTTCAATGTGTCCTATGTTTGTAAAATTGAATTTCAATTATAAAATGTGTTTACATTTTTACAGTTTTCTTTGTGGACATAATTGCCTGGTGCTTGAGTAGAATAAATAAAACTGCTGAAAGTGAACCTTGTACGGACTCTAGAGAGAGTCCTGTGAAAGACCCGCTTTGAACGCAGTGGGCCCCAGACTGTCAACATGAGTAGGAAACAGCAGTGTGTGTTAGCTGGGGGTGGTGAAACTGCATCGTTTTCATTTTGATATCAGGCCATGGACCTGGACACTCGTCAGTGTCGCAATGCCAAAGAGCCTCATGGAACATCATGGTTTCGCGACCCAAACTCTGCTTTGTTAGTAGCTGAAGTCCATTCAGCTTTCTAGATGTTTCAGAAATGCTAATGCTAGTTTGTGCTAGCCAACAACCTGGAGCCAAGCGCTGATGTAAAAGTTTTAATTTTTTTGTGTGGGTCAAAAAGGTCTTTTATCCCCCTGTTCTCTGCATGCACATGTCAGTCATTAACACCTGCCTGATAAATCACCCTGCCTTCCCATGTAGTCTGATTACTTTTAATTCTCACGGAGGGTGACTCATCCTGAGCTCCCCTGATGGTGCCCCTCTGCTGTGGTCATGTGACAGATCTGGGCCAATTACGAGGAGAAGACCGCAGAGGAGAGCGTGCCGCAAATCGAGGAGAAGGAGCGTGTGCCCAGCTACAAGCCAGTGTATGTCACAGAGATCACGGACAGCCTTCACTTCTACACCCAGGACGTGGAGACCGGTAAGGACGTATCCCGTGCCACGGTAAATACTGAAGGAGAGCGCTAGTAAATACAGTATTGTCTACAAGCAGCACAAGTTTGATTCTGTGGTGAGCCTCTGCATTTCCAACAGGCTTAATTTAGAACTCCTGGAAGGTGCAGTTGCTGCCAGAGATGTAGTAACATTTTGTTTTTGCAGTGTGAGTTGAATGGAAATTGGAGAATCTTTATTGATCTCAGGGGGGTACATTAGAATAGAGCCAAAAAGTAATTTCTGGTGGCCTAACCCAGTGTTTCCCAACCCAGTCCTGGGGAAACCCCGACAGTCCACGTTTTTGCTCCGTTCCGGCTCTCAGCCAATCTGGAACACCGAACACCGAATACCTGGTACAGGTGCGCTGGGAGCCGAGAGGAAGCGAAAACGTGGACTGTCCGGGGTTCCGCGAGGACTGGGTTGGGAAACGCTGACCTAACCCATTTTCTTAATAAATCTATATTTCCTGCTCTAAGCTGTTACCCTCAAAAAAGGACAGACCTTTTCCCAGGAAATGAAACGGGCTTCATTGAGAATGGCCCCATCCCCCTATGTGTAAAATGGCAGTATTTGCGGATTTGGTGGGTTCTTCTCAGTTTCCCCTTCATGGGGTGATGTGCCACTTCCAGGATTCCATTGGGCACCTGATCAAACATGGAGGACCGGTCACTAAGCCGATAATTAGTATTTTTGGGAAATGAATGTGACCGATTCGTGGAGTTCCCTCAGGTATCTGGGGGGTTAACGTGGGTCTCTTTGTGGCTCCAGAGTGCTGCTCAGGTTCGGGGGGCTCCATGTGGGCCTCGGTCACGCCATTAGCATGGGGGTCCGGTTGTTAATGCTGATTAGTCGGCCCCATCTCCTGTGAGGTCCTGCCACAGGGCTAGCTGAGTAAGCACCAGTAACAAGACATCTTCTGAGCAGAATCGAGTGCGGGGGGACTGTTTACGCGTTTCCCCCTAATTCTGTTAATGGGACAGAAATCATCAGGAGTTGCATCTCAAAAGGAAGAAGCAGGTTAGCCAATTTGGTTTTTATTTATGTACACCATCCCCCCCCCCATCTCCTGTACAGCCACGTGTGATGACATCATCATCTAGCTAAGTGCATTGTCTGCAAATTGCCACTGCTTCTTTCAGCCACGACAATAATCACAGTCCCCTTATCGCCTTAACTTACGTTTTGTATTATTGCACAGATTGTTACTCAGGAGCAGCGCTGTCCACGTTGCTGTTTTTATTTTTTTTTTGGGGGGGGGGGGGGAGACTTTTGCCCATTCATACAGTAACTTTCCTCCAGGCCTGCATGAGAAAATCAGTGCAAAAATGATGAGTGAGACAGCAACATTAAGCACGCTGGTGATCTGAGCAACTGTGCAATAAAACAACCTGAATTCTGAATCTGTTTATTAGCGTCTGTATAAACATTTAATGTGAATTTGATGCAAATGTCAAGAATAATGAGGTTTATCGGAAGAACGATTGCAGCAACTCCCATTATAGCGGAAATAGTTCCTCTCCCGTTATGATGACTTTTGCCTGTGTTTTGCCTCATATTTCCTGAAAAAGTCAGATTAAGGAATAGTTTAAATCTGTTTATTTGTATTTCTTGCCAGGGTGGTCCCGCAGCATTCAATACCTGGATTTATGTCACTTGTATTAAACTCGTAATGTTATTTTGGGGCTTATTTTCATGGCCCAGTAAAACGTCACCCCCCCACGTGAACACAGTCCCATCTCCCCCTGCTGTGCTCACCATGGTTGCTGAGTTGGTTCGTTCCAGAGCTGTGATCTGAATTTATTTATGGAGATCAAACGCAGTCGTGTCCTCTAACCATGCTGTTTTACGCTGTGAAACGGGTCAACCCCCCCGCCACCACCACCACCACCACCACCACCACCACACCACACATGGACATATTATTATTTGTTGCAGTTATGTTTGCCTGTAGGAGGCGTGGTTGAGCATGCATGTTGTAAGGCTGTGTAAGGTCAGTGGGGGTGGATTCATTACAGGTCATTCGATACATGGGTGGGGGAAGTGTATTTACAGCAAAGAGATCCGTTTCACTCTAGATTCGATTAACTGGGACTTAATCTGCTGGCATCTGCATGTGCCTCTGAATGAAAGGGTGAAGTTCCTGCTCTTGAGAGATTTGAAGGCCTCCAATATTGCCAAAATCGATTCTTTCTTTTTTTAATGATGGCACCTCTGCCTGTTAATGTGAATGTTAACTATAGAACACACTACCTATGCCTCAGACCAGAACCGCAGAAGCCCGGACAGTAACCATTAGTGGCACCATTGGATCTTGATAAATCTAAAAGTTAAATTTGGTTGGCTCCCCCTCTCCAGACCAGAAGTATTCTCCATGAGTTTCTTCAGCTCATTAGAATAATTTAATCCTGGATGGGGGGAGCCCCTGATTTTATAACCCCGTTTTCAAAAAAGTTGGTGTGCTGTGTAAAATGTAAATAAAAACAGAATGCAATGATTTGCAAGTCGTTTGAACCTATATTTAATTTAAAACAACAAAAGCAACATATCAAATGTTGAATCTAAGTAATGTTAAGTTTTACAAGAAACTTATGTGCAATTTGATGCCATGTTTCAAAAAAATTGGGACAGACAAAGTAATGTAATGCTAAAACAAAACACCTGGTTGAATATCTCCCAACTAATTAGGTTAATTGGCAGTCTCTCTGCAGTGAAGATGAAGAGAGGTTCACCATTCTGTGACAATGTCTGCATGGCAAATAGTGCAACAATTTAAGAATACAGTGGTACCTCGGTTCTCAAACTTAATCCGTTCTGGACTCCGGATCGAATCCTAAAAAGTTCGAGTTCTGATCAAATTTTTCCCATAAGAAATAATGGAAAACCAATTAATTGGTTCCCGCCCCCCCAAAATTACACCTAAATGTGTTTTTTTTTTTTTGTATTTAAACACAAAATGAACAGGATAAAACGAGCATTTTTTTTCTTAATGGCTTCCAAAACGATAAAGATCTTATCCCAACATGACCCCTGTCCTGCCCCGATCGTCCGCTCCTTCCGTGTGCCACGGCATTACGGTTAGATGCATTGCGACCTCTCACCCGGCTGCACAAACTAGAACCACCTCCATGACGACACACCTTTGCCCTTATTGGCTGAAGAGTTTAGTTGCATGCATGACGTTTGTATCCCAGGCAGTTCCGATGCGTAATCTATTTCTCCCGAATATCATGTAAAGCAGTGAGAACTGCTTTTCAGTTAATTTACCTGGTAAAATAAAGTTTAAATAAATTACATAAATGTTCTAATAGTATACGTAAGTTACTGGTTTATTTATTGTTAGTTACTGTAATGTTGCGCTGCTTTATTTAGTTAATCATCCAGTCTGTGAAGAAGGCATTCAAGAAAGAATTGCATTAGTAGTATGACTCATTTCCTGGCGCGTACAATTTATATTAGGTCAGCGTTCACGGTTTGACTTCTGATATTGAGATAGAATTCTAGCTTAAACTGGTTTGTTCGACTTTCAAGAAATTCAAGTTCTAACTTGTTCGAGAACCAAGGTACCCCAGTAATGTCCCTTAACGTGATATTGCAAAGAATTTGGTAGTCTATCATCTATGGTACATAATATTACTACAAGAAATCTCTGAAAACAAGGGTCAAGGCTGAAAACCAGTATCTTTGTTCATCTGGTGGCACTGCATTAAAAACAGACACGATTCTATAGCAGAAATCACTGCATGGGCTCAGGAACACTTCCACAAACCATTGTCTGTGAATAGTTTGCTGCTTTCCCAAATGCAGGATGAAACTCTACCATGCAATGAAAAAAACATATCTAAACATGATCCAGAGATGCTGCCGACTTCTCTGGGCCTGAGCTCATTTATTATGGACTGAGGCAAAATGGAAAATTGTCCTGTGGTCTGACAAATCAAAATTTCTAATTCTTTTTGGGAATCATAGACTGTCCTCCGGACTAGAGAGGAGAAGGACCATCCAGCATGTTATCAGAGGACAGTTTGGTGTGGGTCCGTGATGGTGTTGGGGGTGCATTAGTGCCCATGGGTCCTTGGGTAGCCTGTACATCTGGGAAGGCACCATTAATGTTGAACGATATATACAGGTTTTGGAGCTACAAATGCCATCCAGACAATGTCTTTTTCAGAGAAGGCCTTGAATATTTCAGCAAGGCACTGCCAAATCGCATTTTATGGGTATTACAGCAGCAGGGCTCTGTAGTTAGAAGAGTCTGAGTGCTGGATTGGCCTGCCTGCAGTCCAGACCTGTCACCCATTGAAAACATTTGGTGCATCATGAAACAAAAAATACGACAAAGGAGACCCGAACTTTTGAGCAGTTGAAATCCTATATCCGGTAAGAATGGGACAACATTTCACTTTCAAAACTCCAGCAACTGGTCTCCTCAGTTCCCAAACGTTTACAGAGTGCTGTTAAAACAGGTGATGCAACACAGTGGTAAACATGCCTCAGTCTCAACTTTTTTTAAACGTGTTGCTGCCATCAAATTCAAATTGAGCATATGTTTCTCATAAAGCAATAAAATGTCTGTTTCAGCAGTAGTATGTTGTCTTTGTTCTATTTTTAATTAAATATGGGTATATATGATTTATGTCATTGCATTCTGCTTTTGTTTGCAATGTTACACAGCATCCCAACTTTTTTTTGCAAACGTGGTTGTAAGAGCTTCACAGTGATGCAGGTATGAACGAGGAGATCAGTACCAGTGACCTCACACTGGAGGCCCTCCTCCCGTCTCTCGGATAAGTGAGAGTCACGAGACTTCACAGCCATGAGCCTTTTCCTGCCTAAATTGGCTTTTAATAATAAAATTGCCCTTTTCACGTCTCCTCAGAATCAGACTTAATATATCCCCTAATCATCTTCAATCTTCTGCTCAAGTGCTTTGTTCTTTCCGAAAGGCAGGGGAGTAAGGAGTTGGCCCTAACCTTTGAGAAGTCCTCATTAAAAGCAGTCATCCCTTGGTCTTTCCTGTCGCTGTTCCTATATATAGGGGGGTACATTTGCGACAAATACACCTCAAGGTACATGAATTGGGGAGCTAGTCACTACATGTCACGTTGTGGTCGATCCTCTCTAAACGTCATGTGGCCTATACTTGAAATCTGAGGGCTTCAGAGGTCACAGTTCCAGAAGCTTCTGCGGCAAAGCCTCGTTAGATTGTCCTGACTGGTCTCAATGGGGGTGCAATAGGGGCGTGGATACCCAGGCAGATTTTGGGGTCTGAAATTGTCTTATTGGGTGGGGGGTCCCAAGGTTTCATTTTTTCAGGTGGCCCAGAAGTTCTAGCTACACCCTTGGGCATAGCTACTTTGAGTAAGAAGGGTCTCGTTAAATCTGCTTTAGAGATGTGAGGGTGTCACCCCCTCCTCCTGGTCAGGCCTAAATCTGTACCAACACCAAAGTGACCCAATGAGTCTGGCAGAGCTCCTATCCAGACATTTTCAACCACAGTTTTTCTTTATTTACTTGTAAAAGGAAGGAAGTTTTCTATGTCACCCTTCAGTTTGTGAGCACTCCTATTAGGACGTTTACTTTGTTACTCTATATCACATCCGCCCTGCACATTGTCAGCATCTATCTTCATATAACATTTTATGTATAATACTTCTGAATTATTGGTAGAAATAAACTGTATGTCCCGGTTCACAAGAGAGAGACTGGTCTGTTATTCATGCTCCCCAAGATTTTAATCAGATTATATTACTGCGAATGAAATATCCGGTTTGGGTCAGTTGGTTTAGCTTGGAAAGGAGTGCTCGGGGCTGTATTTGTGTTTAGCTGGCAGTGCTAGATGGAAAACCCATGTGTCATATATAGGCAGGGGTAAAACTTTGGAAGGGAATGGGCTAGGGCAGGGTTGGGGTGATTTATCAACCTCTTTTGGTCGTTCAGTGGCCTGCCCATGGTGATTTACCGCCCGCATTCAATTTACTGGCGGTCGCTTTTGGCTGCCTCTCGTGGACTCCTCTGAGCCCTGGCGTTTATGCAAAAAAATAGTCAATGGCTCGGGTCATCCGTGTTTTAGCGTTTTAAAACCAGGCTATTTTTAAAATAGATTTTCCATTGCCTTTTGCCGCCAAACAGCCAGGCTCCTTGAGCTTAGGCCTCCCCTGGTGTCGGCGGTCAGCCCGTGCCTCTGATGGAGCATTCTGGGTAATAAAGGCTTAGAATCTCCCGCGGTTTTAATGGCAGGTGTGGCGGAGGTGTTACATGCTAATACAGGGAGGGCTTTTCTGCCAGAGCACCGAGGCGGCCATCCGGGAAAATACTAACCTGAGCGCTAATGTTGTGTGAGCTCACAACACCCTCCGGTTTAGCGGTGACGCTAATGCATTAAACGATTAATCGTTTGTCCGGGCAAGTTTTGCGCTTGACTGGTTCGCAATAAACGCACAAGAATGGGCTCAGGGCTCCCTCGTCGCATCCGCTATTGGCTGGTCACCATTGACGTTTCAGAGCCCGTTAGTAATATGGGGGCTTACGCTGATACAGCGACCCCTTGTGTTCCTTTGTTACAGATGATCTGCTCCGGGTTGGTGTTCCACATCCTCGGAGAGCTGTTCAGTAACCAGAAGAGTCTCGCGACTGAGCTGCTGATGTCCGCTAATTAGTTAACGACGGTCTTTTTGGTACCGCTACAAGCTTGCCGCCCCAATGACTGGATGACTCAGTGCTGTAGCTTAACTCTGCAACGTACAGAAGGGCATCAAGAGCAGGGGGAGGGTTGTGTTTGTTCTTCGCTGCAGGGTTAGTCTGTGATCTGGCACATCGCTGCCTCCATTGACCCCTTGCTTTTTACCTGTTAACGGAAAAGCCCGTGGGTTGAAGCGAGGGTGCTTCCCCAATAACAATTGACTTTTCTCATGACCTGCTGCAGATTTGCTGGGGCAGCTGTTTCTTGGACCTGGGGAACCATTGCTGTTGCTGAGTGTATTTTTTTTTTTTGTTCTAGAAGCCCAGTGTAAGCCAATTAAAAATGTGAGATTTGCTGATGCTTGTCGTTTATTGCCTTGGAGACTGTCACATGGAGATGAGACACCCTTGGTTGAGTTGAGCAGCAGTGGTCGTGTAGCAGGCGTGTACTGACCTATAACATGGTAGGCTGAGACCACTTGGCCTTCCGATGACACACAACCAGCTTAAAGATTATCACTAATTAATATTGTTCTAATTAATTTAATGCCTTCATATGTATGCTTTGTCTGCTCTGCCTGCAAAGGTTCGCAGATGTTTCTGGCATGGAGATTGCTTGCAGTGTCCGCACTCCTAAGGTGAGCAAAGCGGCCAGCTGCCCTCAAGGTTAAGTGCCTAGCTGGTCGTTTTTGGGTGGTGATTCCATGATTTGGGATATCTGAGCTACTGCTGACAGTCAAGGCGTGGAAATGGTCATGTGGTCGGCCTTAAAGGGCATCATAAATGGCGAGATAATTCTAGACTCGCTTGACTGACATGCTGGGAAGGGAGCCTTACCACACAGAGACAACCTTTCAGAGTTGAATAAACTGGGTCTGATGCTATGGGCCACTCTCTCTCAGCGTCACAAAGAGGCCCATTTAGAAATTTCTGCTCTGCTGGCTCTCAGGAGACATTTATATATGCAAGCTAGGTTTTGTTTAATGAGTAGGTGCTGTAAAGGTTAGCCTTGATGTGGGGAATCGAGGTATGAGGTTGTATCGTTAGCAGACTTCAGTTTAGTGGAATCTGCAGTTACATGTCTTGTTTGGTGTTTGTAGTGAGTTTATTTATGATAGAAAGCTGCCTTGGTCCTGGTGACTAATTTGCTCATTGAATGACGTATGAATCAACATCCAGAATATCACATTTCTGCCAAGTCCAAGGTACTGGTACTGGTCACCTTCTGCATTTGGGCATTTCTTAGTGAAACGTTAACCTGGCACACATTGTGATAAAATTTTATTTGCAGTCCTAGGCCCTTGGGTCTAATTGTTGGGGGACGGCGTAGCAAGACATACGGCGGGACAATAATTTCAAGCCATAATTTGGGCTGCAATGTGCTGGTTCAGCTACTTTCCCGGAGGTTATCCTCGCGGGTTTAGTGGGCGACAGCTTGTCAGCCGCGTGGAGCCTCTGGGCTGGTTCCTGATTGGCTAATGTCTGGAAATCGCTGCCTTTGCTCCACCTTCAGATCTGTAATCATATTTCAGAGGTTCATCTGTTAATCAGGATTAAAACATGCTGCAGAGCTCAGTGAAGTGTCCCTATCCAACACCTAGTTTTACATTGTGAAAGCAAATTTTCTGGCAACCAGGGCTATTGGGGATATGTTGCATGTGTGTGTGTGTGTGTGTGTGTAAAACCCTTTACAGGTAAATGTCACTTCTCAGTCATTGCAGTAATATTTAACATTTTATCTTCATTTAACAATAGTGTTCTAGGTAAGAGAGGTAAAACTGTAATAGGTAAAACTATTACAGCAGACATTTTACCATCTTCCAGCGTTACTGTCATGGGTTCATTTATAGTCTGTATACATTGACCCCCCCACCCCCATGAATGGATTATGTTAGGGTCTGTACTAAACCATTACAGTATCAGAGTTACCCAGGGAAGCCCATTTTCGCGGAGACTTGCCTGAAGTGGTGCTGAACGGTCTGTGAATGCATAATTGTGCTGAATGTATTTATTCCTTTATAAGGGAGTCAGTTTCCAGCCCAGACTTCCCTGCATATTGAAACGCAAACCTGACGAAAACATTCACAGATTCTGCCAATCAGCATCCTTTTGGAAAGGTCACGTGCTTCACTCTTTCGAGAATGCTGCGAGCTATATTTCACCTTGTTCCGTGCACCGGTTTTCAGCCCCACGTCTTCATTCTCCGTTTGATCTTTATTTCTCTAAGCCACATGTGCTCACGTGCAATGAATAATGCCTTGTGTGCGATTAGTGATGTCTCAGCACTGTCCTTAATGGAGATAATCAAAGCCTCTGGTCTTCACGTTGCCCTGCAGGATAGCAGTTTGAGGATGAGATGATTAGCGCTGTCAGCGGGTTGATTAGAATGCAAGGCCAATCCTTTTTGGTTCCCTGTCTGCTTGTCGGGGACAAATAATAGTACATGTGACTCATGTAATTAGGGCCATCAAAGGCTGAAAACAATTTTTACGAGTTGAGAGCGAGGCGCATGCAGGAATCTCTTTCTCCGACGGACAAATTGGTAATGTGAATGCAAGGCTTATTACTATGAGACAGAACTCTTGTGAAGGTCACAATGGGTGGAATTACAGAGCCAATCGCTGTGTGGTTTAACCCCAAGGGGACCAATAAAATGGCTAGCAGGAAGTGGGTTCAACCAATCAGTGGTAGGTTGTTATTCCACCTAAGTTATGGAGCCTCTGTCTTATCAGCATGTGCCTGCATATTGCGTGCAAATGCATTAATGGCGTTTTCCCGGTTTATCCTGTGTGCTTGCATGCATCCAGAGCAACGATATGCTTGACCTTTGGCCTTTCATAGGCTGATGTTAAATTTTCATATGAACACATTTACAAAATCTATCTAAAGGCTTTTGTTGACGGGCATTTTTGTATTCTCATGATTTTTACAGTAATCGACTGTTGCTTTGTGTGTTATGTTTTAATTTATTATATCTATTTGTTTTTCCAGGCCATCAATGGGAATACATTTTTCTTAGCGACTTGTTTGGAAAAATAAAGGTTAAATAAAGAATAAATTTAATCATATCTTTTTGCATAATTTTATAAGCCTTTTACTGTATTGTATTGCTTGCTTGGTCAGTTTATTACGGACACTAAGAATTCTGTCTTGCGTCTAAACTACTAGCTATCAGTGCTGGCATTTTTTCAAATTCAGCAGCCACTCAAGGGCAGAAACTGTATAGTTACTTAAACATGAGCTCATAACTTTATGTTTTGCGATTTTAAAAGGAAAAAAATGAAAATGACTTTGGTGTACAAAGGACAGAATGCTGTAACAAGAGCGGCAGTTAGAGGACGGCCATTCATGTGGCGTACTTTGGCTATAATAACAGGAGCAGGTTTAACAGCACGAATCAGTGTGATGTTCGCGATGCTGTTGGCTAATTCTAAGGCTGCTCTGTCATCAAGAGCCAACATGGCTTCTGTTAAACTGCTAGCATTCAGTTTTATGCTGTCACAGAATCCCACGGATTCGATGACTTTAATATTCAAGTGATCGCATCCAAGATGCCTTTTTGCCATGCCTCTGATCAGAGTTTTTCTGGTTTCACTGGTTTTCCTCGATGTGCTGCTTATGGGAGACCTATTGCAGGAAGCAGCGTAGGGGACCCCGTAGCCCCCAACCCCGGGTTGTGGGGGGCCTGTTAAACAGAAGTGGGGGGGGCAGGCTTCACCTTCAGCTCCCCCCCCGCAGCCATCTGGGTAACGCGTTTAATCTCTGCCGCTCGGCGCTCAGCCACCGTCCTACTTTTTTCCCCCAGAATTCCCTGGGGGCTCTTCCTCGCAGTATTTTGTTTGGCCCCAGCTCGATGCTAATTAGGGTTATGGGTTTTTTATTTTTTCATAAGCCGAGCTGGTATGCTGGTTTCACAGATTTGGAAGGGAAGAGTGTCTCATGCGCCGACTTCCTGAGCGACCGTACAGATACTGTGTCCTGTATCCAGGCTGCTCACACCTTACTCCAGTTGCTCGCTAACATTAGCGTGCTACAGACTAAGGTCATGGTGATTTTTTTTTTTTTTTTTTGTTTTTTTTGTCTTTCATTATTATATCAGCTGTAATTGTTTTTGTGCATCTCTGTCAGGAATAAATACATCTTTCCTGTACAAACAGAAATACTGTTTTGACAGTAGCATGTTAGCAAATGGGGTTTAGTCCTTCACTTTTTCATATTTTATCTCCTCTTCTGTACAAAGTTTTAATGCGGTGGTTCAGGGTAGGGTGTGGTTACGTTAGCCTTGTTGGCTCAGACACTGAACGGCGCCCCCTGTATTGACAATAAGCAGACTGCCCTCTTCATCCCAACATTGTTAAATGTTTTAATGTGACATCTTTTGTGGCCCTTAATGACACTTAATTAGAGGGCAAGTCCGAAGCCAACCTGGTAGCAAACTGCAGGATGTGTGGGACCAGGTCAGGCCAGCTGAATCTCCATCGCCCTGATCAATCTCGTCACCTTGCAAGCAGCCAATGGACAACCCCCTCCCCGCCCCCCTTACTGTGGAAGTCATAGCAAAAAGTGTTGTGACCAGGGGGTAGGGCCGGGGGGGGGTGTTGGGCTGCTTCTTCGCCTTCAGAAATTACAGCATGATTACATGCCAAACTGACTCTGCTGTCTTAAGATTCATTCATCAGTTTGAAAAATGACAAAACGGCAAGTGTTGTGTTTTTTTTTTCCCCCCATGCCGCTGCCAGTCAAACAATCATGGCGGGGAGGGCGGGGGGGGTGTTGATCTCTTTAGTCGGGTTGTTGCCTGGTAGCGTGTCCAGACTTGAGTAGTGTTCTGTTTCTTTCTGTCTTTCTCTCTGTCCTTCCCTCCACCCTGGCTTGCTTGCCTGTGGGTCCCGTAAATGTATTACACATGGTGTCCCAATTACATGCCGCATGTTGAATTCTCTCTTGCGTTGGCATCATCATGTAATCCCAGCCCCCCCCACCCCTGGCCCACAGTCTCCAGGCACAAATGTCGACCAAAATGGGAAGGTCCCCTTTCTACACTGGGCTGTGGCCCACGGCCTGTAGCGGGCGCTATGTGGTCATTTCCCCCTTTGGAATGCTAATGTCCTCACCTATGTTGTTTCTTGCAGGTGCCCAGCTTGAGACCCTGATGGAGACCATGCGTGCTGAGATCGCCGCCCAGCCGCCGGTCGAGGGCGCCTTCACCCCACACAATGGAGTGTACTGCATCTCCAAATTTGCTGATGGCGAATGGTGAGTGCCAGGCTCTTGGGGTTTACCAGGAGCCACGTGGAATGACTCCCAAGGGTGGAGCCGGGAATTTCTGAGCTTGCAGAAGTTGGAAGTCGGTGTAATGCTTATGCAGGGAAATTTCCTGGGTGTTCTGAGAGTCTCTTTCAATTCTGGCAGTGGAAGGTATTGCCCTTTAAGAGTCAGAGACTGGGACGGGAGCAGTTGGGCGCATGGAACTCTATAGCATCACACGGGAGCAGCTACTGAAATGCATCTTTGCCAGTCCCGCTAATGGTTAGGGCTGACTTTCGCCATACGTTGCTTGTGATGTTCGCCCGGACTGCCAAATCCCCGTATCTGAGCCCAAACTCATGTCCGTGGCTGTTCGGGGTTACAGATGGCTTTACGGCAGATGGGAACTGCCGCTACCCGCCAGCACCGCGCTGGAAGGGATTCGGGCGCGGTCTGGTCGCGTTGAGCGCAACAGACCTTTGCTTCTGTGGCAATGCGGGCTGTCGTGGTTCATTTAGATGCTTGGCGTACATTTTGCATAATTAATTGCAGGCTTTGGTCTATCATACAGAGAGGCTGAGTGCACAGCTTTGTGTGTCTGTGTGTAAATTTGTGCATAGGCCTGTGTGTTAACACAGCCTCAACCTGTGTTGAGGTGGTTGGCTTCCCTGTGTCTACTTGCATGCTATCTGTGTGTCTGTTCTCTCGCTGTGTGTGTGCATGTCCATCTGCATGCGTGCGTGCACAGACCAAATACATAACTGTACCTGCAGTGCAAGGTTCATTTTATGTGGAGGTCCCCGCACTCCCTTTACCACCACTTGAACCACACATTTACATGGGGCCCCCTATTGACCACAAACAGTCACTACACTAAATATTAAACACGCTAGTTCCTTATTTTAGGAGATGCTGACGTAGCATGTTCTGCTAATCTGCTAGCTAGCTACAAACTCATAACTCGCTAGCTATTTATTTAGTTTTTTGAAACATCCGTGAATGGGGCCCCAAAGTGAATTTTGAGTGTGTCCCTGAAACAACAAGCCTGACCATGCTGTATCTGCTTTTCCTGAGGGACCATCTTAGTGCAAGTTTTTCCTTAAAGGCAGCAGAACCTGCTTTGTGGATCTCTGTCTTGTCTGACAGCCAGCGGCCATGGTCAGTTCTGCAGCAGAGGTATAGCCCAGTGCATGTAGACCTGTCCCTCTGTTCCCGTCTCTGGTGCCTTTCTCTCCCCACGTCCTTGTACAGGGATATACAGTGGTTTCACAATGGTGCATAAATGTACCTGGGGGCCTCCGTCGGTCAAGACAGGGTGAAGCGTAAATCAGAAGTTCAGACGCAGAGGGGCCTTGAGTAAATGAAGCCTTACATCTGGAATGAGCAAACCATCCAGCCTTCAGTGAAAAAGGGCAATTTGGTGCTTGGAATATCATCACCGCATTGATTGTGTGGTTGGGGTGGGCAGGCAAATTATTTGACCATCTTTTTCTGGAAGGTTATATGTCAGCTGAATGGACACAGCTGTCACCTTCGATTCTGCAAATATAAACAACTGTCTTCTGAGACAGTGATTGCCCCCCCCCCCCATACTTCTCATTGTGTACTTAACACCTTCTCTGACAGTGGGTCACAGTGTGTGGCGCTGCTGTGATGCGTTGTCCTGTTGAGTCTGTAAACGGGCGAGTCGTCCTATTAATTACCCCTCTCCTCCATCTTAAAGGTACAGAGCCAAGGTGGAGCGGGTGGAGTCCCCTGCCAAAGTACACGTCTTCTACATCGACTACGGCAATGTGAGTATGGTGTCCCCCTGGGGTATCGCTGGACATGGAGTTCAGGCTGCAGGATTTCACCTACACCATATTCTTAGAAAATGTTTCCTCAAATCTTGAGTGATTAAAGCGGAATGTGCTGGCTTGGACTCTGACTCTGCGTTACATTATGCTGTTTGGTTTTTAAAGAGGTATTGTTTTATTGGTGTGCTTATACAAGAAATGTAAAATGGATCAGCATAAATGATAAAACTGATCATTCAAGGTTCGGTTCGTTAATATGTCCTGGGAAAAAAGGTCATGGTTTGAAGAATTCTTGGTTAGTCTATCTCCCTGCCTGCAGAGAGAGACTGTGTCCTCCACGCGACTCGCACCTCTCTCTCCGGCCTTCAACATCCGTGCGCTGCCCGCTCAGGCCACAGAGAATGCCTTCGCCTACATCCAGGTCCCGCAAGATGTGAGTATTCCACTGGACGCAGTGAACACCAGGTACCAGGTGAGGGCAGCATGGTGACCCATCCCTGGGTGTCCCTGCCCATGGTTATGACACCAGCTCCGATCCCTGTCACACAGAGCTTTTGGAACTTCCCTCGAGTGGTTTGGCCTAATGTCTGCCGGTCACATGACCGACACTTGTTGCAGACCGCACGCCGTTTTGGTATGGTCCGGCACACTGAGGGCCGACTCTGTTCCTCGGCCCAGCTAATCCACAAATCCTCGGCATGCCCACAGCCGCCTCGTCCGGATTAACTTTCAGGGGCATGTTGGCCAGCAGGTCTCGCACCCTGTGCAGGAAGTTATCATCCCCACACAGAAGATGCTCCCCAGTATGTTTGGAGGATGATACAAGCCGTCTGAAGCATCGGGGAAATGTGTCCGGAATTATCCTTGAAATGCTTGTGTCCCCGAGGACGTCTTTCTCCTCGGATTGCTGTGGAGACGGGTCCGCGAGCAAGTGGCTCGGTACAGTGACGGTCAGAGGTGGCCTCCGGGGTGGGGGCAGTCCCATTATCCCACCTCTGTGCAGTGACCCCTCTCGATGGTGTGTCGCAGGAGGACGCCCGAGCTGACGTGGTGGACTGCGTGGTGCGGGACATCCAAAACACGCAGTGCCTGCTCAACGTGGAGTACGTCGAGGGCAGCTGCCAGCACGTGACGCTGCAGTTCTCCGACACCAAGGACGACGTGGGCTTGGGCCTGGTCAAGGAGGGCATGGTGATGGTGGACGTGCGGAAGGACAAGCACCTGCAGAAGATGGTAGAGTAGCGTTATGACTGCCTGTCTCTCTTTCTGTCCATTACATCTGTCTGCGCCTCTGCCTACATCTGCCTCTGTCTACCTTTGCCTGCTTGTCCATCCATCCATCCCTGACTGTTTCTATCTGTTTGTATCTAACTATATCACCTGTAGCTCAGTACGTACGGCACAGTACTAAGGTCGCCTTGTCTGACATCACTGATTATCCCGTAGGAGCTTCTCGGAACGTGCTCCTTCTTGGTTGGACCCTTGACGTAATCTCATTCCGGTTCTGCCCCTCAGCCGCCCCATTTCCGCTGGTCCCTCCGTCCGGACAGCGCAGGCGAAGCGGAGCACTAACGCCGTGTTTATAGCGAGCCGCTGCGTCCGGCATGTTTGGCAGCTCGAACGATCGGCAGGATTCTCTGCAGAGGAGGTGGCTTGCCATAGAGCTACATACACCCAGGCACCCAGCGGACTGCGCCTGAGGCACAGGCTGCGGCTCAGATTGGATCCGCTCGGCATAGCTGTGTTTGTCAGGCGTTTCCCCTTCGTCGGTCGGCCAGAAGCCATTTTTCTGACCTGCGAACGGGCGCCAAGTTCAGAGATCGTCATTTTCTCCTGGGAACGGTTTGTCCTCGACTTGCAGCAGTCTGAGGGAGGCGCTTGTCATAATGGTGGAATAAGGCACCTTTAACACCCCCCCACCCCATCTACCTGGATCGATTTTGGCCGTCCTTTGCCCTGCCGCCAGACCTCTGATTAATAAGGACCTCATAAATCTCGCTGCGTGGCCCTCAGGCCTGATTTACGGCCGAAAGCCGCCTCCTCAGTCCGGAGTGCCCTCGGTGTGCTGCCCCACGCAGGCTGAAGAACCCTTATCTCTGGCCTCCCTTTCATCCGTGGTCCTTTCCCACCAGGGCACACCGTCGGCAGTCCGCCTGACGAGGATGTCGAACGCCTGGGAAGCAGAGGCGACATCTGTCTTGCACAGAGAGATTTTCAGTTTTCAACGTTATTTTTGTTGAGACAACTCCCCACCCTTCCCCTTTTTAATTAAACTGGCAAAACATCAAAATAATAGTGCAACCTGGTGCTCGATTGGTAACCAGTGACGCTGCCCTTGAATCATGCGTCACTTGGATGGATAACAAATACACATACCCGGGGGGGGTCTCCATTTGGTCCTTTGTTTAAAATGATGCAGGATCCAGGCAGGCAATGCAGAGCCTTTTAGGGTGACAGGATTAATTATTCCGAGATGTCAGTCAAGCGCCTCACCCCAACCCCCCCAGCTCGGCCAAGGATCATCTTTGCTACTCTCGCAGGTCCAGCGAGGCCAGAGAACCATTGCTCTGCATTACTTCCTGAAATGTCAACCAATCAGCGGGAAGCGCATGCCATTATGCAAGCTCACCCCCTCAGCTGCATTCTGTCCACACCGTCGCAGACATGCTTTACACATTGAGCTGCACTATTGTTTGTTGGAGCCCCCCATATCCTGAGCGAGTGAGTGAGGGATGGATGGATGTTCTGAAAAGCACCCCCTCCCTGCTCTGAATGATCCCCTGTGTACAGTATTTGTGTATCCAGCTGGGTGGATCAGTAAGCTTCACATTTATAATGGATGGGAGAAGACAGGAAATTGATATTTTAAATAGAATGCGGGTAGAATGTTAAATATAGGAGCCCACATGGTGTAAGGGTTAGGGACGTGGGCTCAAGCTGAACATTATGGGTTTGAGGCCTTGTGTGGCAGCCTTCACTGATGCCTGTAAACTGAACAATAGAGCTACATGCATAACAGAAAAGGGGGTAAAATCCGCTGGCTGCTTAGAGCCAGCATCGGTGTTTGTCGGCCAACTAATATGATGGTCTATTGGTCAACGAGTATGAAGTGATTACTCTTAATTGGTGAGATAAATTTGCAGGATACGAGTGGCTGGTGTTCGCGAGAAACTCCTTCGTGTCCGTGTTTGTTTGAGGGAGGCCCCCAGGGGCCACCCCGTTCGAGGCAAGGTCAGTAAAGTCTGTTAATTCTGTAATCAGCAGCTGAAATTTCTGGGTATGTGTCTGAGATTATGGTGTTTAGATGATGACACTTCCAGATAGTGTCACTGTGGGAGCAGAGCTGCGTTGTAGCGGTGAGCGCCACGCTCTGGTGCCTGCATAACATGGCAGGTTTCAGCGAGGTGCCACAAGCTCCGAACATCCCCTCATAAGTAACCGAGGGTATAAAACTGTCCAATTACATGACGCCGGTGAGTTGCCTGGGCAATTACACACTGGATCGGAGGGGGGCACAGATGTGCATGTCGTTAGCGGCTGGAGGAAGTGAGGCCTACAGGTGCCGTGACTGCGGGGGTTTTAAATCATGCCAGACAGGTAACAGCCGTGTCTCTGGCGTGTGAGTGAGAGGACAGCAGGCACCCCGACAGGCAGGCACCCCTTTAATAAAGCACCTCTTGGCTCTTATATTCAGGCTAGCTATGCCTCTGCAGGCCTCAGAACCAGCACCCAGCATGGAAAATTTAATTTTAAGCCACACAAAAAGCAAGAGTTTTAACATTTTAACCTGAGAATTCGTGCTCGTGCTTCTAGATTATGCTAATTTCGCAAGGGGGTTGAGAAATTGTTATAGATTGTGCGGAGTAAAGTAAACAAGGTTATTTGTATAATAATTATTGCCATTACACTGTGACATTCTCCAACCATTATTCACTCAGAGCGACATCGGGTGGCACCAAAATGAGATTCATATTTGGGGTTGATTCTCCTGCTCTGGAAATGCATTTTTGCTAAACCTCTTTAATGCGGCCAGAGTATGTTTGCAAACACCTGTTTCCTTCTGTTTTTTTTCTCCCCCAATATCTTGCTGATAAACCGCACCAGAGAAATTAATGAAGGTAGGACAGAACCAGGTTTTTGATGTCCTACGACATCCTGCAACCCTCAAAAATCCAATTTGGCTTGCCTGGCCCTGAGAGCTCCCATTTATTTATTTATATTTTGGAACTGGCCTTTCTTTGTGTTGGCCTGTATACTGACGTCACTCTCCAGCCCCTCACCCCCTTTTTCTGGAGTCCAATGGAATCGACCACAGGATGCCGTGCCATGGGCTTATGTCTTCTCACGTTGTGTTCGGGCGTCGTTCCTTTGTGGCTGAAGTGTTTTCTTATTTAAAAAAAAAAAAACTCCATGGGTTCAGTCTGTCTTCAGTCTCTTGGGCTTGATGGGTTTAGGATGCCGTGGCTGTGATCAGACAGAAGATCACTGGTTGGAATCCCTGGGTCAGCAGAGTGATGTCACTGTGGGCTTCTTAACCCCCAATTGCTCCAGGAATTCTCTGACCCAGTTTACACAGGTGTACGTCACTTTGAATAAAAGTCTACTCAATAATTAAAATGTAAATTTAAATATTTACTTGAAAGAACATGTCTTGGATTGTACAAGATGAATGGTTGTTGACTGCAGAGGTCCCCTACGTTTGAACATAAATTTCAGAGAATGTGTTTTTCTGTCTTCTGGGTAAATTTGCTTTCCTGCCTTGTAAGTACACCCTCAAAGGCCAGAATTACAGAAAGCGCGAATCCGATAGTCAGTTTAACACCACAATGGGAGTTGTTTTGGCAGGAAGGTAAAACTTGCACCGAATGTGGTCTCAGTTTTACTGTGTTCGCAAAAAGAAAAAGGTGGGAGGTGAAAGGAAAACTGATTTCGCATTTGGAAATAAGGCTTAACCACGCAAAAGTGGCATTATCTCAAAATTGTGGTCATTTTTCTGCGCAGATTGTTTCGTTTTAAAGAGAGCGCTCCTCATGGCAAGCTTTATTGTTAGAGACACTTGGCGAATTTGAGAATTCGTCAATTTTAAACAGGGTTAGGCCAGGGAAGCGGGCCTGTCCACTCAGAAACCTGACAGATTAATACTTTTTTGTTGTTTTGTTCTGTTTTGGTCATTGCTTTTCTTACAGGTGGAAGCCATATTTCATCACAGGGCCAATAAAAAGATCGGGAAGAAAACATGTATCCGGCAAACAGATAAATCACCATCAATACTTGTAAGCAGATCGTAGTTGCCCAGCTCTAAATCAAGGTCGACTGGAGAGGTCATAGACAATGTGGAAAGCTGGAAGAGTTATTGGAATACAGAATGCTCAAAAGTAACTGCTTGTGTGGTGCAAGTGCATTGTGGGAATTTTCTGCAGCTTTTGATCCCACCCTGACATATGTGAGCTGACACCTAGAAAGGAACTGCTTTTGTAGTGGCAGTGCATTATGGGATTTTTCTGCACATTTTGGTCCCACCCTAATGTAATTTGAGAGCCAGCCCCCTTGTCTTGCCCTTGTGTACAGCTGTTGGCCACATGCTGAATTCTGAGAAGATGGAGGCATATTCTCCTACACTGATAAGAATTTTTTCCCCCCTTGCACATGTTCTAATGACGCAGAAGCGTCATATTCAGGGAAAGCGCCTCAGGGAGTATAACCTGAGGCGGTAACAGATTCCTGCGAATGGAGCTTCACGTCTCCGTGGTGCAGTTATTTACGATCGGGCTCGTCGTCACCTGGGCCCCGTACAGATTAGCAGGTTGTTTTTCATCTCACGTTGGCCTCCGCATGCCGCCGGATTGCCAGCACGGCTCGCTGCCACGCTTCACGCCTTTCCAGGTAAACACAGCGTGTGCTTTTCCAGGCTTTCTTAAAGGGTAAGGTCACACTGTAAAGCAAAATGAACTGTTCTCCACTCTGAACCTTCAGTTTATCAGTACCAGAAAGAAACACTCAATCTTTATCATAAGAATTTAATATAGCAAACCAACCTGCTGTCTCCTCCACGGTCGCAGGTTCAAATTCAAATATCTGCGGAGCTTGCATGTTCCTCCCCATGGTCCTGTGGGTTAGTCCAGAAACTCAGGTGTCCTCCTGCTGTCCAGAAGCATGGTGTTAGGTGACTTGGCTGGTTGGCCTGGCATCCTATACAGGGTGTTCCCCTACTTTGTGCCCTGTGCTTCCTGCGATTTGCTCCAGGATCACCATTTCCCTGCACTAGATAAGAGATTATGAAAGACAGGAGGATGGATAACATGAGAAACACACAAAGACCACCATCTTGCATAGATATTTCATAATTTAATTTAAATAATGAGATTCTCAAATTTGCTATGGTCCTTGTTGAAATCCAGTCTGCCTACATGTAGTACTTTGTGATATAGCCAAGACTTTAGCATCCAGTAGCATCGTGATGCATGCTTTGAGGCACATAGCAAGTCTTATTTTTCCCAGCGGTTGTTAAATTCACTCCAAACGGCGCAGCACTTTAAATGCATTCCAACTAGTGCTACAGCCCCTGATGCGCTGTTAAGGAATCGTTTAGTGTGGAGCTGCCGTTCCAGGTGACGAGACGATAAATACCCTGCAGATGCGCCGGAGTGAGATTGCGAAGACAGACGGCCATTGTCGACATTGCTATCGGGGTCCCCAGAAGACATCTGTGAAGTATGGTGGTAATCAGTGCCATGGCTAACAGTCTTAGCAATGCTCATTGCAGCGCTCTCCTTGCACAGAATGGATCGTATGTACAGAGGGCCTCCCTTCACGTACCACCGAAAATTTGCGTGCAGGTGTTTTGATGCAAGCCTAATTGCCGCCAGCTCAGTAGAGTGTGTAATTCTTCTCCAGGAGTAAGTGTCGTGTAACATCAGGGAGGAGAATCACGGAGTGGTAGTGATCAGCCAAATTCTCATGGTTCTCATGGTGCATGAAGGATTGACTCTGTGGCTTCTAAGTGCATAATGTAGTGAGCTGGCAAAAAACACATATACACGTACCCAGCTACAAAGCAAACCAAACAGCCGAGGATGAGAGAGAGACAGTATGAGGAAAGTATTTCAGACATGACTTTATCCTGGAGGATTAGAGAAGATCACTCAGTTATTGTCAGGGAAGAACAAATAAAATCTTCCAAGCTCTATGTTTGGTTGTCATCTGGGAAATCCTGAAGGGCAAGGCAATTTAGGGCACAACATGTATGTTCGGGCAAGCCATCTGCAACAAAGGGGTTCTCCTAATATGGAACTTAAGCTAAAAAATGAAGTAAACCCCAAACATTCAAGCAGGTCTTGATCCTTTTCTTCAGTTGCAGTTGGAACCCAAACCTACCTGAATAGGGATCATGAAGATGATGGGATTTAGATACATCAGACTGAGGGTTTGGATTGACTATAATCTGCTCGATCTAAACCGTGACCCGTCACACTTCCGTCATCCATGAAAAAAGAGTGCGCCTTAATTGGGTCTTAGGGGTTAAACAATGGGAGCATCCCTCAGTGATTCCCATCTGTCACAGGGATCACATCAGCGTTACCTTCTAGATGAGCAGGTCCGTGAAAATTAATTTGTTTTGGTGCCAGACACCAGCTCAGATGGTAGAAAGGTGGAGTGTGGCAGGGGCTGGGGTAGATGGACAGGAAAACCATAAACGGTTGTAGAGATGACTTTGGTCCGGATGTGTGTCTAGCTGGGGAGTTTTGGTGTTCGTTCCCAGGAGTAATCCCTATGATGGTCCTGTCATTCGCATAAGATTAGGACAGCCACCAGGAAACGTGTGGGCTGGTTGGCGGTAAGCGGCAAGTGTTTCTTTAGTGTTGACGTGTCTTCGCCTTCTTTCGTACTTCGGCAACATCGTGGACCTGGCTTTCAGCATCACCAGGATGTGATATAAAGCTCTGGTGGTGGTCCTTATGTAATTAAGTCCACTGAAGGCTTAAGATGTTGGTCGATTTGAGTAATAACTCTTTATTTCAGACATTTTATCTTGGGGGATACATGTACCAAGCATACCATTCTATGACCAAATTGCCTTGGACACCTCGATTGCAAAAAATTATCCACAGTCTTCGACACAGTAAATGTACTACTGGCATTAATTACTGTAAAACGGAGGCTGTTTAACGAAATTTGACATTGTTCCTATTTGACAGCTTTCCTCATAGTCTGTGTGCTGGTGCTGATAATTGGAGGCATTGATGAAAGAGGATAGAAATTAATAGACATGATACTGGGCTGTTTGGACTAATGCAGCTGTTAAAAACACAGCTGGGTGAATCTGGCCAGCAGGGGGCGAAATCTGTCAGGGATTATAATGGAAGAGGATCTCAGCTGGAGTTTACGATTAATTTCTGCTGAGCTTTCTCAATCAGCGGCCAGTCACATGATTTGCCAAATGACTGCTGGCATTCTGCATTTAGCTACCTGTTCAAATAGAGCAGTCTGACTGAGGCCATTCGTACCAGAACATTCATGGCCTTTAAAGTCAGGTGGCCAGTTCATTGCAGTAAAATGTGAGATGACCCATATTAACCAGCTTGCCAGCATAGTGATTCAACCCCCTAGGGGAAGGAGTTTGGGGGAGGGTGGATGTGACACCGTTTGCACTTTCCAACACCTGCCATTTTGTAAGACAGCTAATTTATTATGGCTACTGTTCTTATATTTCTTAATAGGAGGCATGAAGCACAGTCATTGGATGTCCTCTATAAGGCCATCAAGCTCCCTCACCCCCAGTGTTCCCAAAAAATGTTACATTCATGTAGGACAGTATCTCTGTAGGGTGTCAAACTCTAGTTTAGAAGGGCCTGAGTCCTGTGTAGCTTACTTCTTTCCTTGTTCCACCACAAACGATTCTGCTGAAGACCTGTGTGGTAATTGGCACAAGAAGTTGCAAAGAGTTGAATCACGTGTTGAGGGGCAACCCAAAAATGTGCAGGGTATCCCTGGGTATACTATAAATGCAGTTGGGGGTTAAGATTTTGGGCTAAATGGCTAAACCTGTAGAGTTCGAAAAGACTGGATCTTGAAACTGGTCACTGGAACTAGACCCGAACATGCCTATATATTCACATTGTCCAATGATGTCTGGGTGATCGTCTATCACTCCCTTTTAAGCTAAGTACTGGCTCCATGATTCCCGCACTCCTACAGCCATTTCCCATTTATAGTCAAGCTCTAATGGAAAACAGCTTTTCTTAACTGCTGATCAATTCATAGAAAATGTAGTCTGCTGTAATTTGTTTGAGAACCCCAGTTTTGTACGTCAATATAATTATTTTCCGGAGGTATTAGAATTATCAATGTCCTGGAAAGCTTTGTCTGATTGTTTTATGAACATGCAGGATTCTGCAGCTGCAGCAATTTCAGGACTGCATGGTGTTTGTCTGTGATGGTTCTAGAATGAGCTGGTGTTGGTTAGATGGGTGAACACAATCCATGGATTCCTGCCGGTTGCAACTGATTTGTTTGTAATTGCTGTTAGAAGGTCTAAGTCAAACAAATTGATTGCTTAACGAATAGGAAAAAAAACAGATGTAAGTGTACTTGTATGATAACGTGAGGATTATAGCCCTTCTCTGGCCATATCCCACGGTACATTACACCCCAAGAAGCCCTTACAGCAGTGATAGTATGGCATTGGAGCAGAATGATAGCACCCATTTTCTGTATGTCTCCTTACCGTAGAGATGACACCACACGTTAAATGCTGTTACATGCCCAGAGCTATGGGCTTCTGGGCCAGACAGCAACAGGCCAACACTGCCCCTTTACCGTAGTCAAGTTAACTCCCTTCGACATGATCATTGATCGCTTTACCAGGCGAAGTAAGCATTACCTGCATAGTTTGTATTCCTGTGCTTAGAATAAGTAGGTTACCCAGCTGGGCTTTGAGTGTCACTCCTGAGAAGGACTTGGTTTTGAGCTAAGCACTCTTTGAGTAGCGTAGTTTTGACGGGCTTTCTCTACATTCCCAGCGTTCCCGATCATAGGTGGTCTGGCCTAACCCCTCCCTCCCATCTTTCTACAGGTTGCCGAATACCTGAAGGCGCAGGAAGCTGCCAAGAGCTCCAGGGTAAGTGTTTATCGTTCATCGCTGGCACCCTGTGATTATCTGGGCCAGTGATCCCCATGACTTAATCTCATGTGTACTGTACCTTGTGTGGTACATTTGTATTATTTTGTTCATCTTTCTTGTACATCTGTAAGCTTTTGGGATTACTGGCCCAGGATCCGTAGTAGATTAGATTAATAGCTACCTCTGGCATGCTTAAATGCTGAGTACAGCCCTATTAAGTAAAGGAATAGCTGAAACAGAGAGTATTTGTTTTAGGAGCACTTCACACGAGCTCGGCAAATGATTAGATGGGAGCTGAAACAACAGAGCAACCCAGACGGTGAACTCTCATGTCATTCATAAAGGGTATTGATTGTATGTGCGGCTAATTAGCTTTGGTTGCTAGTTAGGCAGGAAAAACAATGACGCATCATAGGTTCCACATCACAGCTAGCTTTTTAATTGCTTATCGTTTTTATTTCCCTCTCCATCATGAGCAATGCTCTCTGCTTTCATCCATCCTATAAATGTCTCATTTGCTGGGGAGGAGGCAGAACCTCCGGTAGAGAAGCTTGACTGGAGTGTCCCATAAATGGAATAAACAGCCGTAAATTTGGGAGATTGTGATGGGGGGGGGTGGTAAAAGTCAGTGAGGTGTCTGGTGCAGTTTCATTCTGCACCCGTTCATTGTTAACCCTCCCCCTTTTTCCAGCTCAATCTCTGGCGATATGGAGACTTCCGGGCTGACGATGCTGATGAGTTTGGATACAGTCGTTAAAACGCATTACCAAAGACCAAGTGGAAGATCCTCCCACTAAAATGGAAAAAAGAAACAGCAACATTCTCCTCCATTGTCATCCATTCCCTTCCTCTGTGTCCCTTCTGCACTGTTTCTCTCTCTCTCTTCTCTCCTCCCGCATGTTTCCCTGCACCTCCATGACGTCCGTTTTCCCCTCCAGGAACACACTGTTCTGCATGAGGCCCCGGGACGGACACTATTCCAGCTTTTCATTTGAGATGGGGGGGGGGGTGCAGGGAGCAGAGGTCACAGATTTAAGGCTCTTGCTGAGAAAATTCTTCCTAAATAAAGAAATGATATATAACTAAAACTATGTATGATAACAAGACAACAAATGAGAGCTTAATTTTCTTTTCTTTTTTTTAATTGTGTATCTGAATGTTTAATTAAATGTCTGTGATTATGTAGGGAGTCTCTTTCTCGTGCGGGTGCTTCAGACACCTTTCCGGAAAATTCTCAACACGTTTACAGGTCGACGCTATTTGACTTCACTACCCAGTTACAGACCCCATCATTGTATTTAAAACGTTCACAGCTTAATAAAAATGAGCAGAGGCTAAAAACTGTCACCCCCCATGGCTGCGTTTGTTAGTTTCCACATCCTCTCACACATGGTTACGGTTGGATGGATGAAGCCATTTGCCACCTGTGTTAGAGGCAAGATTGACGTGTAAGGACAGTGACAGAGTCACATTCAAAGGTTTCAAAGACTTCATAATTTGTACAGATAAAATTAAATGTTTGCATACCTCCCTGCAGACTCAAACAGTGTAACAAAAAAAAGCAGAACGGAAATGTACACACATCTTCCAGAGTTTCAGGGAAAAGTGTTTTAATATTGACTAGAATTTTTATTTGACAGGAAGAGGAAGTTGGCAAGGTCACACCCCTACTGGTGATGTCATCTTTAAGCCCTAACCACGTCCCCTTTTATGGAACCACCAGACTTAGCTGAGTGGCTTGGACGATAATGAATTGCTGGATCTGAGGAGCCTATATGTACGTATAATACAGTATAGGCCAAAAGTTTGGACACATCTCGTTCAATGCGTTTTCTTTATTTTCATGACCGTTGGTAGATTCTCACTGAAGGCATCAGAACTATGACTGAACACATGTGGAGTTATGTACTTAACAAAAAAAGGTGAAATAACTGAAAACATGTTTTATATTCTAGTTTCTTCA
>JABFEA020000001.1:5594952-5620464 GCA_019775915.2 Cyphomyrus plagiostoma | reverse complement strand
CCCCCCCCCCCCCCCCCCCCCCCCCCCCCCCCCCCCCCCCCCCCCCCCCCCCCCCCCCCCCCCCCCCCCCCCTGGAACCACCTCTTTAGTGAAAAGGAGGGAAATCAACCACCTGTACACCATAAATGGGAATTAGCAAAAAGAGATTTTTTTCCAGGTAGGGCTAGTGCTATACTGCTTCTGAGTATAAATCTTACCCATAGTTCCTCGGATCCGGTCCTTTTCTGGGAAGGGAACTAGTAACATTGCTTTGCATAAGTGGTTCTGGAAAATTTTGTCTATGTACCATTAATTTCTAATTTACACGTATAGGTATTCCTGCACATTGGTGCCTATTCATTTGTCCACATTTTTAGTCTTTTTAATCTTCAGACAAGGCTGAAATTTCTAAAATTTATTTTTAATACTTAAGTGTGGGAAACAATCTGTAAGATAAATGTTAACAAGTATGCAAGAATGATTTCTAAAAGAAAATATGGTATGATATTCAGGTGGGTTAATTTATATAACTCTTTCAGATGATCGGTCAAAAAAGGTCATATGGTTTCTTAAAGGCCGTGGCACAGATCAACGGGCACAGAAGGAGCTGTGTGCTGTGACCAAGATCTCTGGCACAGGATACCTGTCAGAAGTGATTTTTTTGTGTCTGGGGGTGGGCATCCCACCTAAGCTACCCCTTTCATCTTGCTGCGACATCACGTCCTGCCAGTGGCTTGGAAATCCAGCCCTGAAACATCCAGGAGGGTTGTCCCGCCCAAAGAGGAGGCCTCACTTTTCATCTTGCTCCATGGCGGGTTACCGCCGCATGCCCCACCGCAGACGTCGGTCTCCTGTGCGTTTCCGTGCATCGCTCTTTGATGCGCAGACGCTGGCTGTTGGGGCGGCGGTCTCCCATGACAGCTGTGCCTTCCCAAGTGCCTGTGAAGATTTGCCACTGCTGGGAGAGCTCAGTTGCTCATCAGTAGAATTTTATACATGAAAAATATCTGTAAAGGTTTTATAAATCTAGTATATACAAGATTTATAAGTATATACTTGTATATGCAGAAGTATATACTTATAAATCAACATATAAATCAAACTTTTATTAGAAATGACCAGTTAACAGAATATGTTTAACTTTAGGCCCAGAGGGTCACAGTGTTCACATCAATACAATAAATAATTATTCATCTAATAAACGTGTAAATGATAAATAAATATAGGAAAAGTGAACAGGATGATACTCAATGCAAAAGCACAGTTTAGTTATAAGATCCAGTCCCTTAGAATAATGCAAAGTCCAATAAGGCATGTTTAAAACTGCAGGAAACTGTACATATCCATGCACTGCATCCTCAGTTGGTGGCGTATATGCCATGCAGGCAAACCGCACATCTCAGGCTGGGGAGAGGATATCATCCGTCCTCATTAAGAGTGGTGGCGTCTCCCTCTTGCGTCCTGGTTATTAATGTGGCCTCGACACGTAGGCAGGAAAAAAATCTGTCTGGAGAGCGTGTACCTGCCCGTCGCACACCGTAGCACAGCCAGGCTGGAGATGTGTCATGTTCGATGTCACTGGAACCAGCCAGACGCCTGTGTCAGGATCTGGTCTTCCCTATTCCAGGGTTTGCTTATGTTCTCTCATAGAGCCCCGAATGCTCCCCCGACCCCCCCCCCCCAAACCACGGCATGAATCATGCCACCTTTTACCAGTCACGTGTGGATATTTTCTCTTACTTTTTACTTATTTTGCGGACCCTTTTATCCAAAGAGGCACAGTTTTGAGAAGGCAGGGTCAGACAGTCCCTCGAGCAGCTGGGGCTAACGGCCTCACTCAAAAATCACTGTTGCCCAGGAGATTTGAGCCGGCGGCATAGTGCTAACCCTCTGAGCCACACACTGCCCCCCATATATAAAGTGTGACCCCCCCCAGCATGGGAGCCTCAGAGAAGCAGACATCTTTCGTATGACAGAATTGCAGTGGGCAGCTAATGCAAGATCTGAATCTCCATCTTCCTCCATCTCAGGAAAGTCCATCTTCCCGGTATGCAGCGCAACGAAGCCAGGGTGAGCACTACTGCTAACCTCGCTTGACGCTAAACATCCCTGAGAGCCTGATGCAGGGAGAGATGACTACTTTAAGAGTCCCTGCACTTTCTGAGGAGGCGCCCCCATCTGGCCTATCAAAGCCCCCTTCTCATCGCTCCTTAATTTGAGTTGTGTAGTGAATGCTTTGCTGTCGTCATGAATAAGGACCCCCGTCAACCTATCATTCAATGGCTGGCTTCATCCACAGGTAGAAAAACACATGCAGGAAGGAGTTTGCATGGAAAGAGATCTCCCCCGACACATGTACTGCACTGAACATCTACCCTGCCATCCTGGCTGGTGAAGGTGCGGTTGATCTTTTGAGAGAAGACCACAGTGATAGATCTCTTTCACCCACAGGAGTGTCTGTTTTCCCAACCTGTGTGTAAATTCCCGAGCCTGCCTGTGCTAATAGACGTTGTCAGGACTCTGGTTGACTCCGTTGCCTGGTAACAACAGGTACCCCCCACCCCTTTGGGTTTGTTCTGTTCAGTTTGGAGCAGTCTGTACTTTCAGATTTCCAGTATCATCTGTCTTTTCAAGCAGAGCCCGGGACCGGACTGCAAAATCAGCTCGGGTCTACATTTTCCAGAGCGGCCGGCTATGCTGCATTGATACAGACATTTTGCACTGTATCTATCTGCTACCCCTGTAGGTAGATTTGCTTGCTGTCATTTGCTTATATAATTAAAGAAGTGATAAAGCATAAAATGAGAATTCGCCATGTGTTTGATGGCCGTTTAAATCATTTCTATTTAAATGAGCTCAGAGGGCAAATTCTTAAATCGTTCAGGGTGTCCGTTGAGGACAGTAAATAACACAGTTCAGGGCTGTACAGTGACTCAGTACAGTGAAAGACTCCCCTGCTCTCTGTGGTTGCTAATTCTCTCCGTATTCACTTGGATTTCTTCCAGAAACTCCGGTTTCTCCTTCCCTCTAAGAACATGCAATTTGATGAACTGCCACTTTGAGTGAGTGTGTGCTGTGATGGACTGGCATTTCGTCCAGGGTATCCCTCTCCCGAGTCCCTGGCCTGTGCTCCTTCACACACGCTCAACACCCAGCACAATCCTGTACTGAATAGGCAATTATGGAAAGTTATTGGATGGTTAAATAGCATCCCTTATTTTTATTTATTTTACTAATCTGGGAAAGGTTGATTCCCAGTTAATGCGAGGCACTTTCGGTGCATTTGAACTTCGCCCGCTTCCTCTTGCCCAGACACTCCAACACTCCAACTTAACCTTTCTTTGATTCCTTCTTCGTTTCATGTGAGTTAATCTCTCAAAACAGCCTCCAGGTTTGCTGATAATATATTCCTCCATGGAGCAAATGTATTGGCCCAATTTGCTTATGCTAATGGCTCGTTATCTTGTGTACAGAATGTGGTTCATGGCAAACACACGTTACTGGTCTTAAGGAATTTAGCTGTTTTAATGCTGGTAATTGCACTTTTGACAGATGGGCTTAATTTGTGGTAAAATCATGACTGGGGCTGGGGGGGGCGGGCAGAAGCCTTTACTTCTTGGCTGTTAATGTTGCCATTTAAGCATCTCCGTCATCCATTGTTGGAATGCCATGTTTTTCACTGCCTCCTTCCCTGTTCTTCCTGGGGTAAGTTCCAGGTCTGGTTAAGCAGTTATGGAGAATGGACAGATTGTGACATGTTGCTATGGAGACCAGAAGCCTGAAATAACTGTGTCTGCTATTATCATCGTTATAACAACGTCCGGCTTGGTATCTGCCTCAGATTGATATTTGCAATCAGCACGCCAGAAGTGACTGACATTTGCCTGCAGGTTTGCAGCATGTGTATTTGGCAGTGTGTGATCTGCCTGTCAGATGATGCAAGGTGAGAGGCAGACTTGTGGGAGACGCCAGAGCATCACATGATTCTGCAAGCTTGATGGCCATTGAGAATTAAACCTTGTGGACCTGATGTCAGTGTTGGGCCTACGCGGCGACTCCCTGCGAAGATCAGTAACAGTCATTCGTTATGGAAATTTTGGGATGGATGACTTATAATGGCAGTTCTTCATTGATGAGCTACTCCTCCTCCTCTGTGGCTGCAAAGGTAGACTTCTTGTCTTAGATGGGAATCATGGATTCTGGCCTTTTTCAGGGGCCCTAGGCAAGCATTACTTGGGAGGCCCCTGTACCAAGAAAACCAATGATCATTTCACTTCCTCTGCAGTTCAGGTAGTTTGAAGGCCCTAGGCAGCTGCCTTTTCTGCCTATAAGTTGAGCCAGCCCTGATTCTTGCCCTTTTTTATTCGACAATCCAGGGGGGAAGGGGTTTGAGTCCCATGTAGGAGTTGTAGCAGAATCAGGACCTCGTTTCAATGTCAGCCATAGACCTGGCTCACGGTCGATACATCAGTGCCCTCTCCGAAACCCCCCCTGGCTTGACACGTGTCACTCCTTGTCTCATCCAGAGATGGGGACACAATGCCCCCCAGGGAGGGTATGCCTTCCCTCACAAGCTACGTCTTCATGCCGATTTTTTTTCCCAAGGTCGTCAAGGTCATTCTGTTAGTACCAGGGGACTGATAAGTGTGCGGCAAAGGCCTGGTCCACAGTGCTGAGGAGGATGTCAGCCCCCAGCCCTGGCCAGTATTCTCTCAAGGAGAAATCAGATTGAGATCAAATAGCTGTCATAGGCGAGTGGGCTTATAAAAAACCAGTCTGATGTCTCTCCTTGATTTCTCCTGGACACAAAGGTAATGCTTTCGTGGGCATGGTCGAAACTAATTAAAAACAATCTTTCATCTTTTGCCTCTTTGACTTGCAAGTGTAAGTAATACAAGTAATAAAAACCTGCAAGTTTTTTTTCTCCCCTTGTCTCAAACTACTTAAAAATAAATAACGAAGGGAAAATAACATGGCTGACTTCAGCACAATGGCCCACTCCAGGGATGTCTATATTTACGGACTCTGCGCTTGTTCTCCCAAAGGTGGCTCGCCTCCAAGTTGGCTTGCGTGATGCGCAGCCCCTAACAGGCCTTCGGTAGGTGTGCTGTCGTAGGAACAAATTTGTTTGTATGAAGGTCACATGATTTGTCCTGACGTGGCTAGCTGGGTAGTGAGTTTACTAAAGAGCACGTGCAGCGGTTCTGTCTTTGCCTTTTTCTTTTTTTACTGATCCCCATCCAGCCCTCATCCGAAGACAGCCACCTCAAATGTTACCCAGAGTAACGGCAGCCGGGGAAAAGGTCACCACACATTTCACACGACTGTCACACAATGGCAGGGCTCTCGGGACTGTGGCCTCTCATGGGTCCCAGGTGATTTGTGGAAAAAGGATAACCAGCATTTCATCTCTTTAAGATAAACGAGAGAGGCGGGACTGTGACCCTTGTTAAATGGCGGGGGAGCCCCCTGTCTGGTTTAATATCCCCTCGGATCACACGCGAGACGAGATAACGATCAGAACAAAGCTCAAAAACTTCAGCTGAGAGAATGCAGGAGATGAAATATCCAGTGCTGCAACAGATCTCACCATGGAAGGCCTTAAGGCAGCCTGATTAATGAATAATTTATGAATACTATCCGAAGGCAGATAGAGGAACTGTGGTAAGCAGAGAGCATGTTAGTATTACCTGTTTAAAATGCTTCAGACAGAGGATTCTTATGTGGTGTTTAATATTTGTAAAGAATTACGCTCTGATGTAAATAAATGTCTGGTGGTAAATAAATTCAATTATGTTAAACATCTTCTTACCTTTATGCGTCCTTATGCATTTAAAAATGTCTTTAATCCATCGCTAATGGGCCGAAACTACTACTGATTGATGTAAACAATAATAATTCATGTAGAAAGTACTGGCATATGTTTGGGGAATTAATATCTGTTACGTTAATTAAATAATGTTTTGTTGTTGGTCTAGATAAGGGATTGGCTGTCACTGTCGAGGGATCGGCCGCGGCTGTCACCTTAATGTGCCGTGAGCTGCGTATGGAGGATGCAAGTCTGGTCGTTTCTGAGCTGCTGCACAGATTTGCTTCTCCCCAGCTGTACTCTTCGCAGCAACTGGCGGTAATCAGCCTCGCAATACATCTCCCGTCACGGTCCGGGTGTTTGTCATGAGTACACCATTCTTCTAGAGATCCGCTGCTCCCCATGCCTTTGTTTTTTTGAAGGTGGGAGGGAGAGTCCTTGGCTGACAACCGATACGGATGCCTGGGATGGGTGTAGCTGTGGTACCTAAGGTCCGTTTATTTCTGTCCCAGGTCGTTCAGGGTGGCAGAAGGACATTTGGAGAAAGAGGGAGTCGGTTTGGTTAGCAGGCGTGACGGGACCATCCAGTAGGCCCAAGGGGCTGGTCACATGACCTGACCGCTCTCTGGTCATGCTAGCCTGCACCTGGTTGCCAAAGAGCAGAAGCACGTTTGACTCAGGGCAGAAAGGTCATGATTTAATCTCAGATGGGGCCTCTCTGCTGTATCCCCTGGTTATCATTATTGTTACTATTGCTGTTAATGTAACAGTAATAATAAATGACAGTTTCCCTAATTTTAAATAAATAAATGCTTTTCAGTTCAAGGTGAACATTAACAAGGCTGAAATGATGCTGCCTCATATATTCCCACCCTTCCTGTTTTGCCACATACTTCGCCAGGCAGTCGTATATAAAATATATTATGATAATAATAGTAGCTGTGTAATTCTCAGTTACTTACTTAGACAAATTTTATATGATGGATAGCTGAACTTACTCGCAAGAGTGAGGAGGCGCACATGGATCAGAGACTGGAAAGAATGAAAAATGTGTCGTTATTTATAATTAAATGTAGCAACGTAGCTTTGAAATGAGGTTTAGGGTGGAAAGCTGATCTGAAGAGAAGCTACGTTTACATGCTAATTGAGCAGGTTTTACTGACAGGCGGAACCTTGAGTGGGCTGGGTTATTGTCACCTGTCAATCAAACTGGGGAAATTGGTGGGAGAACCAATCAGTGATGGACATCACAAAAGTATCCCGCCACTTCCCATTTCCATGTCTCTATGTACCAACAGAAGCAATATCTATAATTGACCCATGGCTCAGGAAACAATCACCTCCAGAAAAGGATTAATACTATCTTTTGCAGTAAATGAAGACCTAATCTGTTCTTAGATTCTGTTATAACATAATAGAAACATTGATTTAGCTAATTAATTGAATTTATGACATTAGATGACATGGTTTCTGTCTACATGTCCACAAAAGACAACGAAGCGTTAAATTATTTGACCCTAGACCCTTATCAGAAGAACCAGGTTAGGCTAGTTGTTTACATGGCATTGATTTTCATAGATACAGTTTAAGTACACAAAGCACTTGGGTAAGCATTTTCAGGGATTTTTTGACGGAACTTTACTGGGCGTTTGGTGACACACCGGAAAGTTTGCTGCAGCGGGTCGCGCTGATGCTCTGACACCGGCGCTATCAGGCGGAAGCCCCTGAGTAGCGTCATGTTTTAAGAAAGCCTTTCCCCGGAGCCTTTAGGGGAAAGACAAAATGCATTATGGATGCATCTGTGGCAATAGATTCAGGAGTGTCACACTAAGTAACCTATAAGGGGTCATTTGGGACCACATTCCGAAAAGGATGCACCTTTTCTCAAGTGCAAATGCGGCTCGTGGTTGAATCTCATGTTTTATACACTCTGAGAAAGGTGGTCTCAGAATTGAATGGCCTGGTAGGATATACACCATGCCCCGTACGTCTGGATGTTCATTAATTTGTTATATTCACAAGCCAGACCATAACATCAATGCCATCTCACTCTTTTCCTGATGAGCTCTTCATGTACTGTATATTTTATCAGCTGTGAAATTTTCAAACCCTGAAGGAAATTTAAGACCCTGTTTTCTGACACAGCTGTCCTCCGAAGCTGCCTGTCTAGAAATTCACCTGTCCGCCATCCAGTTGTCCCACTGAAAAATCACCTTTCTGAGTTAGTTGTCCTTAAATGCCCTCTTGTGTCCCCTGGACAGCTAAAAAAAATCCAGAAACATCAAGCCCTTCCTTTCTTTCCTGCTGTAACATTCCAGGCACCGTGAAAAGGTTCTATGCAGCTGAGTCAGCAAGGAAGGGTCACTTCACTTCACGATTGTGCTAATATTGCTAATCATATTTTTGCTTGAGAAGTGGTTTGCTCTGAGTTAATTGCTATGGGTGAAGTCCATGGGCACAAATCCTGCTTTCATTAAAGCCTGAGTTTGGAGTTTAAACATAATTGGTAATTTAGGCCCTAGCATGATCAAGAAATCAAAGCTAATCTCCCAAATCTCATACACAAGGGCTGTGTTCCTGCCCTTAGAAAAGTGGCTCTAAATGACATGAAGTACTTACTTGACTTTGAGTGAGAGGTTTATGCATCTTTGACGGGTTTTCGCGAGGTCCAAAGGTAAATGGTAATTATTTTAGCCAGTGTATGTAGGTTTGCAGATGCCCGGCCTCTTGTCCCCTGCTTGTTTTGCTCAATCAATTATCCCATCATGCCTAAAAAGTATAGCCTCATTACATGAAATGGCTTGGCAGCTTGTGCAGGCATCTGGCCAGAGGTCAAGGTGTTCTCTTCCCGTCCTCCCCTGAAGGTGAAGGTGCTGACCCCAGGGCTTTCACGTCGTGTAATTATTCTGATGAATAAGCTACTTCTGGAAGGGTTTCGGCATAATTTCGGAAGGAGACACTTACCCGGTCGACTGCTTTGGCATGCTGTTATTTACACGATGAGTCAACAACCCACGATGTTGCACATTCCGAAGGCTCACAGTTCAGGGGCTGCTTCACACTCAGAAGGTTTGCTTAAAATCCAGCTGTCTGTCTGCAGAACAGTTTTTTGCCCATGAATGTTCCTCTGCAGTGCACTCGCACTTTTGTCTGAGGTCCTTCTGTGATGCAAGGCTTGTGCTGATTGCCTGTAGTACCAACTGAAAGACATTTACATTCAGTGCTTTGTCCAAATAAACTTAGAGGTCAGTGCAAACAATTAGTTGGAATTACATAAATAGTACAGTACAAATTGTGCAGCAAAGAAAAATCTACATATAGATTCTATCATATTAGTCCTTGATATGGCAGTGTGAAGATAGCTGGCCAATTTAAGATTTAATATGCACACATAATAACCACAACATAAAAAAATGCTTGACTATAGCTAAAATACGCATTTAGAATAGAACTCCAGGCATTACAGTAATGGAAATTAGTTGGTTAAAATGTATGTGTCATTGCAACCCAGCACTGGATAAGGTTAAGGAAAATGTATGTGTACAAACACACTCAGAAGGGACTCCACAAATAAGAGACAGTGCTTAGGAGTTGGTAAAGTTCAGCCTGCAGATGATGAGCTGGTTTCCAATCAAGAGGCTGTCAGAAGTTTGGTGCTGAAGTACTGTTGGATATGGTGAGTGCTGAGTCCTCTTTTGAACACCAAGAGGAATATGGCAGTTGCAAAGCTGAGGTGAAGCCACTTCCTCTGACAGGTGCTGAGGTCAAAAACAAACACAATTTTTATTCCCACTCTCTGAGAGCCGCCAACCACAGAACTGTCAGGCCACCTGACACCATGGGCCTTAGTGCTTTTGAACAGGTGTATGGTCTAATGAAGTCTTGTAGGTGTGGTGGTGATCTTCCACTGACAGCTTTGGAAGGCTTGAACTTTGATACCGGATCGCCAAAGCAAAGAGGGAATGAGCATCTGAGGAGGTCAGACACAGAGCGTGCAATCACTCTCTCTGAGGTGAGGGGACAAGCTGTAACTCCATGCAAAAGAAAGTCACAGTCTTCCTGGGGAGGTGGTGATCATACCCTAGGTCAGTGACGATGCACGATTAAATCTCTTAAGGTGACAGAACCAGTATAGATAAGTTCCATACAGTTTTCTTATTTTTAGATTTTAAGATGACTAACAACTTGGGTTCCTGGCAAGGTTACACAAGTCAGTATTCATGGTTCACGATCCCACCCAAGAACCTGTCTCCTTAGCTGACGTGAGCTTTCTGATGGGATGCGAGAGCCTTTTATTTCCATCTAGTTTGGCGATCATCATATGTGATGGATGAGTCATTGACTGCTGAGACCTGGTGAGAAGCGAAGGGAGAGGCTGTTCTGTGTAGGATATCACTCAGCTCCATCCAACCATCCTCCTGTCTGCTCAAAATGAGGAGCACATTGCAATTCTCAACTCTCACCAGGGTAATAGTGACTTACTGTTTACTTTCGACAGAATTCTAATAAAAGGGTTTTGGTTCCCATTTCCCAAACCAACATTCTCCCCCTAAGCTTTTACTCCATTAACAGTCAAGACAGTGTTCTGTCTCCATCTTCTTCCCCATTTCTCTGACATTTTCCTTAGTACATCCTGCTTATTCCCCTTACCTGCAATGTGACAATAGGTATAAGTACCATTTCACTTTTCGGTCTTAACAGGCTGAAATTTTGAAGTTTGACAAGTGCCTTTTGTTAAGCTAACAGCACTGATCAGAAATGAACAATGGTAGTTAACTGACAAACTTTTGGTTTCAAGCAAGGTGCCAAGGGTTAGGGGTAGGGAAGGTTAGGGGTGAGTAGGACCAAGATTCAAAATGAAAAGGGGAAGAGCACTACCCTGATGACCACAGATACTGACAGAAACTATGTGGCGACCAAATCAGGTCTCATCAAAGGACACTACTCATTAAGAACAAGGAATTAGGAATAAGCTTCTGATTCTTTCTTTAGTAGTAAAGTGACAGTCCTAAGATTCATTGAAGTCTGTATTAAATACAGTTTAACCCACACACAGATACAGAATATGCAAATAACCCCGCAGACTGGAAAGGCCCCTACTCCTGTTCTGTGATCTTATATTCTTACATTTATGTCCCACAAAGGGGGTTAAAGAGGTTGTCTAGATATTCATAAACACGTCTACTTGATAAATGCAAAAGAATCACTTCTGCGCAATTCCAAAAAGCAGAAGTGTATCATTTTGACATTATGTATGGACATTTAAATGAAACAACGCATAAGCAAAAAGACAGCTTTACGTGAGGAAACGGACTTGATGAAAGCACAAGAATGACCTTGAGCGGGCTGTAAGCAGCTAAATGCTTACTTGTTGATAGGACTGAACTTCATGAAGCCGTCTGCGTGCCTGTATAGAGAATGGTTTGATATTGAGGGGAGGAGTTTCTCCCTGATTCAACAGAGTTTACTACTGTTTACCTAATCACAACTGGGAAAATATAAAATGTTAAACTACTAGCTTATATAAAAACCTTAGTATTCCACCGATCACAGTTGTTATCACATAGTACCATAACTATATCATAATATATACCATAATAAATAAATTCCAGCTTTCTTAACTGCTAGACATAGTTACATAGACACAGTTACATAGAAATCATTTCTATGATGTATGAGAGATGTATTGAGCAGGCAAACTTAGAAAAAGCTACACTTTTGAAGACTATGGGAAAATAATCAGGCCATAATAGACAAGACAGTCGCAATATGAACCGGCATTTTCTCCCCTGCAAAACAGACAGAGATGTGAGTGCTGGAGGGTTATCAACATGGGCGCTGTCGGCAGAACTCCATCTCGGATATAAATGAGAATACCCATGTACATCCTGTGAAAGGGGTGTGCAGGAGAAGGGGAGAGAAGCTACTACAGATGAGATTGCACCTAACAGCTGCGGCACGTAGCTTTTTCCTAGTCGCGATGGGAGATATTTCCTAAACCAAAGCAATCAGGGCAGACCTAGGTAATCACGGGCCAAAATAAGGTTTCCGGATGGCCCGCGGTTGGCGAGCTGGCAGCCCCTGTGCCATATAATTGCGTTAGAGTAATCGCTTCACCGTTGTTGATAGACCCTCTCCTCAAAGACTGATGGGAAGCCATCTGACACCGCTGCTTAGGATCACTGGAATCCGAACCCATTTTCCAGCTGAATGCCTGACGTTGTCACCTTGAGCCATGCTGTGACCTCACAACTCTGCTGTAGAGAAAAATGGTTCCCCCTGGGGCAAACAGGCAGGTCCGTGCCGATTATTAAATATTTATCGGGAAACTCAGAGTATTTAATGTTGCGACACTGGTTGCGAATCTTAAAGGAACTGAAGATTAACAGTGGCTAGTTTAAGTGACACCACTGAGGTTGATTATGTAGGAATTAATTCCCTGTATATTTACATGCACACAGTTTTATTAGTAGCTAAGTCTGCAATGACGCTTGAAACGTGATGCGCGTGTTTAATGCACCTATCACATGCCTTGTCATGGTCATGTAAATCAATTTGGAGAAAATAAACGGCTGTCTCTTCCGGAATTTAAGAGCAAAGCCGGACTTCGCGGCTCTGCCACAGCCCACATGAGCAGGTGTCAGGGGGGGTTTAAACCGAACCCACAGATGGTAATGTGTGAAGACGTGTGTCTTCCACTTGACTAACTGGCATTGAGCTACTTTCTGACCTTGTCAATCTGCCGTAGATAAAGCTGTTGGACATTATTTCATACTGTACTTCCTTCCACACAGAAATTTTGTAAAACCACTGTCCCCAGAAGCACAGTTGAACTATTTGTCAAGGCCAGTTGCACTAGGAAAGATTTAGAGACACAAATTCAGCTACCCTGCACATGAACATTCAAATTAAGTTCATCTAACACGACATTTGAGCTAACAAATAGTTATCCCAGGCAGGAAACAATACACAATGTTTTTTAGACGTAAAACATTTTTTCCCCTATGTAAAATAATTTTTTGTTCATGCATCCGTCTTCCTACTGCAGTACACGTTTGCAGGACAAATAGTTTCTGTTGCAAGCCTAAGTTTAGCCATCTTCCCACAGCAAATAGTGATACTTAATAGAGATTCACTGGATCTCATTCTGGCTGATTGGCAACATCGTCTCTCATCCCCCGGGGGACTAGAGAGGAACTCGCAGGTAATAGGGATTCACAAGCGGCTCAAATCAGTGCCTTTCAACCAGAGGTGACCGCTTCAATAAAAGCCCAATTGTCCTCATGAGTATAGAGTCCTGGCTCTGGTATTATGCTGTATCTCCATCGTCTGCTCAAGGGCATCCTGTTACCTCATACTGATATTTTAAATGCCCGTAGTAATTCCTATACCAGGTGCATTCACATTGCTCCTGTTAGCCTTCTTGATTGTTCTGTACTTTAAGTGCTTGTTGCTATGATTACGGTCTCACATTTCTATGGTTACGCAACGGGACTGGGTGTCGAGTAGGTTTCATTAACCCTTTCCTTCAAAATCCCCATGGTGCACACAAAGACTGTTAGCAGACAATTCTTTCTGTGTCATTTATAATAGACACTGTTAATCTGCAGTTTCTTTAAGGTTACCAACCTCGGTGACTCCATTACATTCTTCGAGTGTCCCTTAAATATTATCCATTAACATTAACTGTGTTTAATCTGGTGCTTTATGTGCCTGATGGAAACATAGTGGCATAAATAAGTAGGTAAACTTTACTTATAAAGCACTGTAGAAGCAACCTTCATTATACAAAGTAACATACAGAGTAGATAAAAAATGTACACACTACAACTCAGAACTACATTTTAAATCTCGTCAAAGCTAAGGAACAAAAATAAGTATTCAGTTCAGTTTTAATATCTTAAAATGAAGAGGCACTCCTAACGTGGGTAGGCAGACTAAAGCCCCCCCCAATTCCCCAGAAAAACAATGCAGCACTTTCTCACCTTAATTCCTGTAAAAGCTTGGCGTTATTCATAAAATGGGCATCAGCTAGTAGCACACAGACAGACACCGGGGAGTGTATCAGGGATTATAGACTCCTGTGCTCCGTATATCACACGATACATGCAGCTGTCTTTCAGACATCAGTCCCTGGCAAACCACCGTTTTTTTTATGACGGGCTCTGAGTGAGTCCGCCGGCTAGGCGGACGCCCAGAACCCGCTGGGCCTGCACCGCTAGCTCCTCTTACTCCCGGCCAATCGTGCGGAGTGGGATCATCTTGCACCCTGTTAAATCGCACCTCATCGCGGGTCCTCCGCCAGGCCCCGCGGCTCTTCCCGACTCATGCTCCCGGTCCCTGCCCGCTTCCATCCTCCCCACGGGTATACATACCTCTCACCGGTGACTCGTCCCGCACACACGCGCGTCAATAAAAGTCATTTTTTTCCGACGTCAAATACAATAATTTCTTCTGGCAGCTTGCTGATACATGGACTGCTGTGGTGTTTCCACCCTCTGACTTTCCATCTTCGTTCTGTGTCAGGTGTTGTTTTCCCATAACAAATGTCTAGCTGCTGCCGGGATTCATACGTTATTCCAGCCTAACCTGCTAACTACCCAACTGTGTAACGACAAACAAACTGGTTTGGTGGAAATTTTCATAAGTCACATATGCATATTTATTTATCTAACGTGTACTATTTTAAGACCTACATCCTTTGGTTGCTCACTAAAGCATGACCTAAATTAAAACATTTCGACTAATTACTTATATTATTTATAATGTTTATATGAATTTTCTACATTTATAGTTGTTATCCTTCTCAGGATGTCCCTTGCCTCATGCCCTGTTTACTGGAATAGGCCCCACTTCACACTGTAATGAACAAGATGGATGGATGGATTGATTTAAGGATGGTTGGTGGACAGAGCTTCCAGGTCCTTCCGCAGATGATCAGTCAGAATGTGGTGTGCCCCCTACCTGGGACTTGCAAACACATTAACTTTCCTCTTTTTAAAGGTACCACAGTGTCACTTTGGTGTCGCGCTGTGGGTCACCGGCCAGCCCAAAGATAAATGTTCAACAACACTTCTGGGTTTTTTTTCAGGCTAAAGCATTTTTTTCTGAAATATCTCCCATCTCTTTTGTCCCCTTTGTCCACTGTCTGTGCTGTGAGGGACACTCATGTCTCTTTGCAGCTCTCCCTTGGTCTGCACCTTCCCAAGCACATACCTGTGAGGTCATCTCAATGTTCTTTGTACTTCTAGCTTAGCTTTGGTCACACAGACCGGTAGTAGTGTTAGGAAGCTGTGCATATCATTCAGATCGCAATTAATTTGTCCAAAGGCACTGTATTATGTATTAAACTTAATGAATAAATTATGAAGAGAGCTATGTTGCTTTAGGGGGTGTCAAAAAATAAAAAAATCAATCAAATGATTTTGACTGAAGGAAGAAGCATGTTTAAATGAATAAGAAAAGAATAAAAAGTAATTTACCCATGTATATTGTTTGGTGAACTTTCAATAATCATTTTGCTACTATTTATGATCATTGTATTATAATACAGGTATTTCAGTAGTCTTCAGCATCAGCTAATCATGCTAAATTGCTAACAATAAATGATGCCCCAAAATGCTACATGAATCGGTATCTTGTTGGGCAACCTGGACCAGAAGCATTATCGGGTCAAAAGTAGGAAAGCAGGAAAGACCAGCAGGGGTTCCTAGAACAGCTTCATTGGCCATAGCAGCCAGCCCTGGATAACATGAAGTCACAGAAACAGCATATAAAATGCGGCTATGTCCTGTTAGCTAGAATCTTCAAAAATCAGAAAAAAAACACCCCGCAGGCTTATGAGTATTAATTACCCAGGAAATATTCCCTCTAATCTCTAAAAACCCACACTAGTCATCAAAAAAATACATCTTACAGTCTTTTTCAGTCATGAACAGGCAATCCGGAAGGCCACCCGTAAAGTATGAACGACCGTCAGAGACCCTATTTGGTAAGAAGATGTGGGAGATGACACTCATGCTGTTTTATGGGATTATATTTTGCCTCGCGTAAGGTCATCTGCATAAATCGATTCCCATGCCGTGTCAGAGCTACAGAAGCAGATCAGTCGGAGTGCGGACGTGTTTTCCTTGAGGCCGCTGGCGGATAATTAAAGAGCATAGGAGCTGGAGGAATGACCCTCAGCTGGCCGGATCTCTGAGAATCACGTTCAAATAAAAAGACCCCCCTCAAAAGGTTATGTTTTATTCAGCAGCCTGCAGGGGAAACCTGGACTCTAAAATTAGACAGGAGAGCCCCGTCCCTTCAAAGGAATCAGAGATAATGTCCTGCAGAGGGATCTATAAACTGTCAGAAAAGCTCTATATCATTGATTTAATCTGGCCCGGCATGACAGCAGAGAGCCGCAAAATGTCTAAGTCTCCCTCTTTGGGATTGGAATCAGGCGCAGCCCCCGTGGTTCCGGCCTTAGACACATGTGTACTGCAGATGGACTGAACTGCCTATTCTCCATGTAACACTATGTAGTGCAAAGCAAAGACCACAGAGGAGGAGTCGTTAGTCTAGATCAGCTCTTCCCAATCCAGACCCACAGACGGTCCACAGTTTTGCTCCCTCCCAGCTCCCTACTGGAGCAAAAATGTGGCCTGTATGGCAGGGTGCTGGGAGGAAGCAAAAACGTGGACCGTCTGTGGGTCCCTGAGGACCAGATTGGGAATTACTGGTCTGGATAGTTTGGAATGATGACATAGCTTTGTTAATGATTCCTACTAAAAGCATGCCCCCTGCAAGCCAAGAAACCTTCTCGCTCAATATGTAGTGATGCCACTGGAGAAGAGTCATCAAATGGAGAGAATTCTCCCTTTTAGGGACATAGAGCTACGCTAGCTGAAGGGGGCTGCTGGTTTTTGAGCCCCTCTCTCGTTTTCTCTTTAGCTCTGGAAATGCTAAGTCGTTGCCTACATCGGTTGTCATGGTAACGCAGGGGTCACAGGATGCTGCCCTACTATCACATACAAAGAGGACAGTGTGCTTCAGCAGGTTAGGGCTCTGTTCTCGTGAGCTGAAGGTCACCAGTTCAAATCCCAGGAGGGATTTTACAATTGGATTTTACCATTAACCCCAGCTGGTCCAGAGACAGACCGACTAGCACGAATGTTTCAGTGTGGTTGTTAGAGATACATAATCACCAATACTGTCAGAGTACCTTTTGTGTTTGGGGGGGGGGGGGGGGGGTTAAGGGCTGATTTGGTCTATACCAAAATTGAAACCAAACCAATAACCTTTGCAGCCCGGCACAGCTTTGTAAAATTGGAAAAAAGCTAAATACATAACCCTAAATGCAAATAGTGCCATGAGTGGGGCCTGGGTGGATGTGCAGTCAATGGGGTACCTGGGGTCTCCTACTGAGCTCATCATCCGCTTATTTCAGAATCACACTCACACCGAGTTATACATTTCCCAAAAAAACTCGCAAAGACAGCAGAATGATGAGAGAGAAGATATGGAGGGATGGAAAAGCTATAGAGCTCTAACTGTAACTTCACCTGGCAGTGATCTTGCCGCTGCATGGTTAGCTATATCTCACCATGATGCCAGCGAGCATAAACATGGATGCGCTGTCCTTCCACGCTACTCGCTGCGAGGTGTGTGCTTTTTGACGTCGAGAAGAGACACGTGCGTGCAAAGATTCCTTCCAATATCGGGTGAAATAATGATGCTTGTCTCCTGCATACAGGCGGCGGACTGACAGGGAGCGGCAAAAGCTGAGGGCCTCGGTCTCCAAGGCGATGGCGAGCTGAGCGAGCAGGAAGCAGAGCCGCACGGACCTGGCTGATGAATTGGACCGGATTACGCTGCACGGACTGGCTGACAAGCGAAGGAGGCTCATCGGTTACTAACAACCTTGGTCTGGCAAGACAACTCTCACGCCAGTGACATGGGGCTAAAAATGTACTGTTACAGGTGATATCCTCGTGGTTTAAAAAAAGCACTAGCTAAAAGTAACTCAAAGTGACTCCACTCGGGAACTTTGCCAGGGATGGTTCAGAGATGGTTTGCCATTAAGAAGATAGCATAGAAAACTTTAGTTTTTTCACCCCTAGACTGTTTTATTGCTATTGTCAGGGTAACAATAGATATCTCAGACAAATTCCAAGTCTTTCAAATTCCATGGTATTATATAGCACAACTTTTAAGGTCCTACCATGAATATAATTGAAAAGATGATATGGACTACAGGGTCTTCATTGTTTTTAAGTTGTTCAAACTGTATAACAGTATGCCGTCCCTTAGTCATTTTAAAATATTAAATAAAAATTATTAAAATTAATTGTTATGATGATTATTAATTAAATTATTTAATAAGATTATTATAATAAAAGTAATCATTTAATTCATTAATATATTATTCATGTTACTAAATAAAGGCCATTACTTAGGTCTGTAGACCGTATAGGCACTTTTTAAGACTTATGTAATTTATTTGTTTGTGTTTGCTTTGTTTTTTGTTTTGTTTCTTTATGGTTCTATGATCAGCAGATCATCACTACTCTCAGCATGGCATCCGTGCAGTGACAAGACGTTTCACCAGAATGTTCTTGCAGCAATCTCAGCAGGTGGGTCCCCTTGTGTTTCTGTGACAGGGTGGAGTCCTCCGGTGAGACGCGACTCTCACCCCTGCGAAACGTGGGCCTGGCACGGGCTGTGCCAGGAGGGAAGTGGGTCACGCGGGCGCTTGTTTTTATTTAGGTGCTGCAGAGAAACGCGGGCAATGAGTGAAACACTCCCTGTGTCTATATTAAGTGTACGAATAAACAAGCACAGCTGGACACTCGGAGGGTAACAAACGTCATTTTCCACGTAATACTGCTTGTGCATATGTGCATATGCATTTTGGTAGGGTTTTGTTTTTATTGCTTTACATGGAAAGTCTGTTGCAGGAATGGGCATTTATGCAACCCCATCTGACAAATATGTACAGTTCCACCTCCAATGCATCAGTCACACATGTAAATGACGTTTGTTTGTCTGTGGTTATGTTGTTTGTTTGTTACTGTTTTTCATATTTCGTTGCTGTACTTTTTCTTTTCTATTGGTTTGGCACTGTGGTCTGCAAGAAGCATGTCAGAAAGACATTAATTGCACTATTACATATTAAAATTAAAGTACCTTGGAATTCTCCTGGGGAATTCTTGGAATTCTCCTACACTGCAAGAATATCCACTTGTTCCAGTATAAACGACACATTTGAAGGGTGTGTTTGTGTAGCGATGAAGAATCACTGACTGCTCTGTGACACGTCGCCATTGCTCCCACAGGAACGCATGCCGTGACACCCCCCCCACAAACCACGCAACAGAAATCTGCCCCCCGCATCCGCAACCGAATCGGCCGGCAACATCCACGAGCCTGAATTTGGAGGAGACTCTTGGGAATAAGGATTCTCAAGACCCTTGGGGAAGAAGTGAGGCGACTTGGGAGACAAGGAACATTCCAGGCGATCGGGGTGGAAGAAATCTGTGGGGAGTTGTCCGTTTAATAACAGCCCATGGAGATAACGCAATCTTCCTCTTATATGTTTAAACATTATCCTGTCAAAACCGAACATCTTTTTTTTACGATATGTTGAAAAAATCGCATTAATGTTATAATATGATAAGAAACAAAATTGATAAAATGACGGTACAAGGAGGAATTTCTCCAATGAAAGGGGTAAATAATCTGATTCGGTAGAGACCCTTTCCAGCTACAAACACTCCCTCTTCCTGGATTTCATTTAGTATCTTGGAGCTCTAGGGATGAGCCTTGCTACGGTGGACACAGTCACAGGCCTCTGAGTTCAACACCTATCCCTGGCGTCTACCACCGTCGCATCTATCATGTCTGTCCCCATAATGAGATGTCAGCTGTCTTATTTCAGCTCATTAGACCCTTTATTACCTGGTTCCGCCCAACAGCTAACGCGCCGTTGTCACCTGCTGTGCTCGACTAGCATCATCAAATGTGAATGTCTTCCAGAGGGTGGTTCCTAATTCCTCTGAGGACAGCCCGCTAGCTTTCTGATTCCCCCGTGAACTCACTGTACCTATTACCTGTGTCCGTTACCCTGGTGAAACACATTAGCGTGAATGCTAATTCTGATTAGCCCACTGGAGTAGAAGTAGAAGTGTGAGGTGCCTGAACAGAACAGCACCTCTGAAGCCAATCAGGGACCTAAATGTAGTCCCTGAGACCTCCAGGGTTGTGGGTTTCATTCCTACTCCTAACTCTGTGTGTGGAGCGTTTCCTTCCATAGTCCAAACACACACAAGTAGGTGAATTGAATCGCTCATTTCAGGTGAATGTACGTAGAATGTATGTGAAGTGTGTGCGCCCTGTGATTGGCTGGCATGCTATCCAGGGTCTCCGCAGCCTCATGTCTCATGTTTCCTGGGATAGAGTCCCGACTCACTGCAACCCTATATCCATTCCTCTGTGACCAACAGAAAGTCTGTGTTTTTGCTCCCTCCCAGTAGGAAGCAAAAGTGTGTACTGTCTGGCAGGGAGCTGGGAGGGAGCAATGAAGTGGACCGTCTGTGGGGCCCTGTGGACTGGGTTGGGAAACCCTGCTATACTGTATAATCATGGATAGATCTACTGATTAATGAATGTTTTGTAGGGTTAACTGTGTCAATTTTATTTATCTTTAGCACAGAAAACCCACTTTTATTGTAACGGTGCATCCTGGCTAAATTTGCCCTTTCATTAAAACTTCTCCAACCATTGAAAAATCAACCTTAATATTTATGTTCTTCAAGCATTATTAACTACGTCAAGGTTGTTTGACTATCAGTTGACCACACAGGTGCTTCATTAATCATTAAAGACATTAATTAATGGCGTCTTGGTGCGAATCTCCCTTTAGCAGGGATGTTTTTGACAGGGCCCTCTGTCGTGTGGTGACACACTCACCTGAGGTAGGAGATGATGGTATCCACCAAACATGAGCCGCAATCTACCTGCGGCTCCTCTGATTGTGTGCTCTAGAGCAGGTAGGGTTGCATAAAAGCGTCACTGTGTCATGTATTCATACGCGCAAATGAGTCAGATGGCACCAAGGTCATTTCTGGCAGCACCTCCACTGCAAGCCGGCGCTGGATCACATCTCTGCCCTGACTTCCGGCTCCTCCGCTGCTGCCCCTCAGAGACGCTACAGAGAGTAGCGCACAGGATCCTTGATTGTGTAAAAAGTCACGGAGGTTGAGGTTATAGGAAGGGTGACCTCCTCCTTTGTCACTGTGCCGGACTGATGTCCTCGGAGTGTGTTCGCCGAAGATTAAATGGATAAATTTAAAAGAAAAGCATGCCTGTGTTGACTCCCCCTCTCGCTTTTTATTTACCTATTCAAGTTGTGAGTCGTGAGCTCGCACCACTGAACAGCCGCACTGTGAACACATCCCGGCCTTAAATATTTCTCTCTAACAATACTGACAAAAAGAGGATTTTTTCTCAGGGAATGTGGATGAAATAATCAAAGACTCACCCAAATGCCTGTCTAATGCCGTGAAATGAATAACAGAAGATTTCAAAATATCATTTTACTGATGATACTCATGGTGGGTAACAAAAAAAGTTCTAGAAGAATATTCACTCGTTAAGTTGTATTTGAAGTTGATTGTGTGAAGGATCTCACTGTGAGCACAGAACAGACGTCTCTCCTGGGAAATATGCCTTTTTTAAAATGACCTCATACTTTAAACGTCTAACATCTCCCTTGTAACACAGCGGTCCGTGTTAAAGTAAAAAAGCAGTCATTTCCATACTTAATATCCAGACATCTTAGTGGATTTCTAAAATATAACAGCTCCATTGTTCTCGCCTTTTAAGTGTCTGCACACCAAGTTGGGCTTGACAGACGACGAGCCAGTTACCAACCAGCCCTTACTATACATTTAGATAACACTTTTATCTAAAGCTTTGCACATTTTTTGAGATAGTAGAGGCAGACAGTTCCTAGAGCATCAAAGGATTATGAGCCTTGTTTAAGGACCCGATGAGGAAACCACTTCACTGACCTCAAAATTCAAACCAGCAACCTTTTTATCACAGACCCAGCGTCGTAACCCCCTGAGCCACGTGCCTTTACAATATAAGCTCGTGGCTATCGGTCTGTAAAATGGACCATTGATTCAAACCATTGAAAAATCAACCTTAATTTTTGTGTTCTTCAAGCGTTATTTACTATGTCATGGGTGATCAAACAGAATTTGACCACATGAGTGATTCATTAATCCAAAAAAGCTAATCAAGGGTTCCCTTAATGCTGCTCACCTGACACAGAAGATGGACAGTTTGAAGCAGAAATTCAAGATTCGTCCCTCTATCCTCATCTCTGCATAGGGTCTCCTCTACGCTCCAGGTCTGATCTAGCTGAGATGGGCACCGACTCAGGTGCACAAGCCCTGCCTCAGGGTCTTTGGTTGCCACAGCTGCAGAAACTGTCCAGATTTATCAGGGGGGCAGTGTGAGACCGGCAACGGACAGGCACGCCATTGAGAACGCTGGAGAGCAAAGGAATTCTACTTCCGTTTTCACAGTTCACAGGGAATATCTGACTATTAACTAGTGTAGTCAGTCTAAACGGCAGCATCTTACTGATTGATTCTGTACAAAGATGACCTTTTAACTTTAAATTGCAAGTCATGCAGCATTTTCATCTTTTTAAAATCTTTTGACAATACATTCAAAGGAAAGTTTTTTATTCCATGAGCTCTTATTTAATATGAGCTCAACCTGAGGTCTAACGTGGTAAATAGGATCTTATGACAGCATTTTAAATTCAAGATTAAAGTCAGATTGCTTGAAGCTGGAAGCTGGCGCAAATCTCCATGCTGGCCGTGAGCTTATGTTCTCCGCAAGGTGACATGTGTTTTAACGCTTCTGAGAGTCTCTCCGCAAGTCCTGGAAAAATAAAAATAACTGATAGCTTTTGTTACTAGCCCACAACGCATGTGTCACGCGCCAGCTCTGAGTGTGTGTCCCAAATCCCGCTCTGCTTTATTGTCTTAGATACTTCTGGGAAAGGTGCTCGTCAGCGAAAGACCTGTATCCCACAAGAACCATGAAATGTTTATCGCAGGAAAAAAAACACATATATCCATCTTCCATCCTCTTGCCTAGTATGGGGCAACCTGGAAGATTGATCGGCACTGGGGATATCCCAGACGAGATATAAGAGTCGGAGAAATAAGGGTAGGTTTGTTATTGGGACCCCTGCCTCAAAACTAAATAAATAAACTAAAACTAAATAAATAGCTAGAAAGTACAGTCATACACTTGTAGCTAGCTAGCTGGTTATCAGATCAGTGTCCATTAACAAGAAACACATTTATTTAATATTTAGGTTAGTGTAGTTACTCTTTGTGGCCAATAGGGGCTCCCAAATCTCGAGGGCCATACAAAAATGCATGGATTGAGTGCTGGTAAACATCATCACTGTGGGGACACCCCAGACAGGATGCCAGGCCATTAACATGGCACAGGAATGTGTGGTGTCTCATGCCCATAGTCTGTGTGAATGTATGCATATATAAATATACATATACATCAAATGAAAGGCAGCTTATGAGGTGAAGTGAGTGGTACTGGGTGCTATATACAGTAGCCCAGGCTGGCAAGCCGACGGAGAGCCTGGAGGAGAATGAGCCACGGTATGAAAATTCACTGTAGTAAAGCGTCGGAAAAGTAACTTCACGTTGGCTTGTGGGCTTATCAATCAGACGTCTGGTGTCGCCACGGGAACAATGGGAAGGGGCCCCCAAGTTGATTTGTAACACGAGTGCGCGCCATTAATCTTCCTTACTGCACCACCCACTGCGAGGGGAAGCCACCGCAAGCCCAGGTGACTCTACACCCGTCTCCCTGTGACTCCACAGCCAGAGGCGTGGGCTTCCTGCGGACCATCACACATGGGAGGTTTGGCATCAGACACGGACAGTAAAGGCTATTGCTGTTGATTTGCAATAAATCCAAATTTAGTGTCCCTCCAACAAAAAAGGAACCTTGGGATGTTGATTACTGATAATTATGTAGGTCCGGTTGCAACCAGGAGATGCTGGGTGGGCCTCAGGATTATCGGTGAGGGCTGGGGGTTTGATAGATTGATAATGATTTAAACTCTTGAAAATCACACAAAAAACTTACTTGCTAGGCGGAAAAACAGTCATCAAAGGGGTATTAAAATTAGCTGAATATCAATTTGCTGAAACTTGGGAGGGCCTGAGGGGGGGCCCAGTCCTCCTCGGCACCCCCCATGGTGGCCAGGCCCATTATTGTGGCAGATTTAATCTTGCATGTATATATGATTTGTGGAAATCCTGCAAAAGAAGACCATGTAGTCAAGCCAGAGTTATGGCGGGTCTGCTCAAGTCACTGTGGTCTCCTACCTCCCACTGAAGGCTGCGAAGAAGCTCCATGGTGAGGATCTTCCTCAGTAGGTTGGCCACCTAACAGCCTGCTTTGTTAGGGTTATACATGAGGACACACACACACCTGTGTATGCTGAATAACACTGCATCACATGAGTCATTCTGCTGATCACGGAATGTACTGGAAAAAAACCCATCAGTTTAATAAGCATGGCATTCCACTTAAGAGGACGTACAAATTTGTGACGATGCTTTAGGCTGCTTATGTTAGTTTGTGGAATGTGGAATAATAAATAAATACTAGTCAGGGCCTAGAGGAATCTACTACATCATCAAACATCCTTTTCCCAGAGAATAAGAGGTTTGCACACCAAATTAACCATAACTCTCTACAGAAGCTTTTAAAATGAGACCCTCCTCTGTTGACTATTACAAAAAACAACACCATACGATTATTCCGAAATACACATGAAGACACTTGATAAATTGTGTAATGGTTGCTAAATTAGGGTCACATTTTCCAGTCCCCCCTCTGCACGGTCCAAGTTTCAGAAAACACTCAAGGTAATTTAATAATAGGACCTTCAGCAACTTCAAAAAGCCTTCAAAATCACCTTGTCCGTCACATAGCAGTGGAAACCTAGTTCTGAGGCTTCTCCCACTCCATCAAAGTCCAAATGTGTGACTGTGACTGGTATAAATGGCCAAAAATCAAATTCTGTCTGTTGCTGACCCGACAGTGTGGTGGAACAAGCATACCCTAAGTCTGCAGAATCGCACTTTCTCCTCAGGGTAGGTGTGGTACTCATACTGCACTCCATCCCTACCCCGTACATCATTGTTTCTGTGTTTCAGCAGACCCTTTCTTATAGTATGTTATACAGTTTTATGTGCTTGTAAACATTCTGCAAACTCAAGGCTCAAAGAACACACCAAAACTCTTACCACAGAGCCTCTCTTTTTTAATCTGTCTGAAACGTCTTGTTGGAATTTTAGCTCTTACTTCTGTGACATGGTGAGGTTACCTAGTAACACAATCATTATTGGCCACCTACCTGCAAGAATCAGTCTGCAGCTTGCAAGACTGGGGTGGAACTCAAAGGGCAAGCTGACCAATCACCTGGGGTGGGACTAACAGAGCATTTCTGAGTTGTAGACAGTTTTTTAAAAAATTTTTTTTTATTTATAAATTTATTCCATTAGACCCCAAAAATAAAATTATGAACAGTGACAATGAGCATTATACACTCACCTAAAGGATTATTAGGAACACCTGTTCAATTTCTCATTAATGCAATTATCTAATCAACCAATCAC
>JABFEA020000001.1:5576985-5594852 GCA_019775915.2 Cyphomyrus plagiostoma | reverse complement strand
TAAGGCAGTTCTGAAGGCAAAAGGGGGTCAAACACCGTATTAGTATGGTGTTCCTAATAATCCTTTAGGTGAGTGTAGGTTCCCTATAACACCAAGGGTCCTCCATGCTGGCTGACTTTGCACTGTCAAGCCCCCCATCCCCAAAGCTTGCTCTTACCTGTATGTGTCTCTCATGGGGAACAAGATGGGGCAGGCAAAGAGGAGAGTTCCAATTTTCTTGTGCAAATGGCAAGTAAAGGACCATTTCAGATAGGTTTCCTACACATATTGACAGTGTGCTACTTCTGGTGGTGTTTAATGTACTTATTACTTGCACTGACCTGTAAGTTACTTTGGATTAACGGGTCAGACAAATAAAGGTACTTTAAGTGCCATGAAGCATTAACAGGTATGAAATCCACACATGTGCTCATCGTCTATGCCGGGTAATATGAGCCCTTCAGCTCACAAGTGAGCCCTCAAACAAAAGCCAAATCGATCCTCTCCTCTCCCTACAACAGCACAGCAGGAAAGCCCGAAACCAAGACAAATAATAAAACTAGTAATGACCAAAGAATGAGAAGTGCGAACAAAAAAGAAAATGAATGAATTCAAATATATTTCCCCTCATCATGATCCCCCATGATGATCATCATCAACCCCCATTTCCCCGACCAGGAAAAGCAGTCGGAACATGGATAGACAGATAGGTCACCTTCATGTGTGGACCTCTGCTCCCAAGTACCAAGGTCAGATATGTGCTATTTATTAGCTACACGTGTGTTAATATGCAGGCCTTTATGTAAGGAAACAAGCAAAACATCTGTGGTTTCTTTCATGGCGTTGAGTGCTTTTCTGGCAGGGAGTATGTAAGGTAATTGTTTCAGACCTAGATTAAATTGGCCCTTGAATGCTTGTGTGGTTATTAAGTGTCCGAACCGTAATACCACTCATGACCTCTAGGTGCTTTGGTAAATCTGGCTTTTGAATTTCGGGTTTTCTGACACCGGTGTGTCCTGACCAAAGCAAACAGGTTTGGCCACCCACTGTCGTCCGAGTTTCCGGGCCATTCTGGAATTCTGAGCGGCTTTTCTTAAGCCCCACCTGAGACCCGCGGAGACGCAGGCCCGACAGCAGCCGTGAAGCGGGCGTGTTTGACATTTTGCCCGTGTGGCGGGGCGCGCGATCGCATCCCTCCGGTGAGATTACAGCGTGTGTGTTTTGCCATCTTTCACGTAATGAGATTTTTCACCTCGGCTGGGGAACGTATCCATGCGTGGCCGTTCCGGGTGGTTCCGTCTGTCTTTGCCAGGATGTAACCGACAGAGCTGGCCCTGTGCCAGCGGGGATCGTGGAAGCGGATCCACCGTGCTCATGGGTTTATTAAGGAGATTAGATTATTGTAACTTGCTTTTGCCTTGTTCCTTTGATTTGTAAGGATCACATCTGAGTCTTGGTGCTGTGTCCAAGGTGCAGGGTATTATTGCACTTATTTTTTGTATTGCTTTTCTTTTTATTCATGGATGAATAAATGGTAATAATGGTAAATGAATGAATATGGTAAATAATGGTTATGTCTCTTGATTTCCTTGTGTGAGGATCTCAATGTCTGTGATGATCTTATCTGTTTTTTTATCTTATTAGTTCATCTGCTAGTCCAAATGATATTTCCATGATCTTTTGTGCAATGACAATAAAGGCATTAATTCGTTCACTCTTTAATTCATTCATTCATGGAATTCCATGTCTGTTATGCTGTCCATCAGCATAAAATTTATATTGAAATATTTTTTGCCAAAACTTTGTAATACAACAAGAAACTCTCAGTTTTTTGTCATAAAGATACTGATTTAGTTGTATTTTTACTGTTAAGTTGATATTCATATTTGTCATTCAGGGCAATCAAGCAATCACTGCTCTTTTGCCTTATCTGGGATAAATTGGTGGGAATGTGGAAGTAGGTCTCGTTCTGATCAAGCCCTTAACTGGAGACCACTTCCATCTGGAAAAAGTGTGTGAACATTTTGGGGTAAAACCTGTGAGAACTGAGCTGACTCACGGCACTCATTTAGGAATTTCCCAGAGTCAGTCAATACAGCACAGCAGTAAACCACTTCTCTTTGATCTACGTAGTACTGTCGTGGACATACTCGTGTGATTCTGTGGCTGACTTTCATTGGCTCATTTTTATAATTGGTTAATTGGCTCGGTTGTGAGAACCATTCGGACATGGCACTTAAGCATTAGCAAAGGTCAGAAGAGGGCAGATAAATACAATTGAGCCCCTGCTGTGACTAATTTCAGCTCTGATTCAGGGAAAGAGACGGTTCTCCAAGGTGGGTAATTTGATTGGTCTCCAGATGAACCCCAAGCTCCTGTGTTAAATCTGATGTCAAGGGGTGTGCCGTCTTTGCTTATTATTGACTGTTGCGAGGGAAGCGGGGGCGTGGGGTATGGAATAAAAAGATAACTCGAAGATGACTCCGTGCCTTCAGGTTTAGAATTAATAATTTCATGGAAAGAAAGGTTAAAACCAAGGAACGAAGCATGACTACTAAACCTCACGGCTCTGTTATTGTGTAATGCCTCATTATGAGTGTGATGGTTTATTACCCATAAGCCCACGCCTGTAGCATCTCTAAGATGCTACATATTGATCTTGCATTACTCAGGGTTACTTAGCCTCATGGTTATTACATACACTGCATTTTGTTTGCCAGAGGAGTGACTCGATCTGACCAATTAGTTAATTAATTCTTCTCTAATTAGTGCTCTTTGGAAAGCGACGGCGGGCACACAGAGCTTGCGGCTTGCAGAACCTGAGACGAGCATCGTGGGAATTCGGCTGGCGGTAAGATGCGAAGGGCTCAGACGTTATGATTATTCTGCTCTGCCTTGTAGCTGATAGGCATGAGATATGGATAGATAATAAGGCATATTAATACACATGTTTATTCATCCACCCATAAAGGCGGGGAGAAAGACATAAAAATGGAGCTATTAATCCCCTGCCCCCAAGACCACCACCAGAGCTGCGTCCATCCTGTCGTCCTACCTCTAACCCCCACAAGGGAATTAATCTGTGACATGCATGTATAAAATCACTTGGAAATTACTGAGGGAGCCTCATGTGCTCCATCTGCATTCCCGTTAAGTGTCTCTGCATCAGCCTCAAAGCCGTCTCACCCGCTGTCCTGGGTCCTCCATACAATCAAGATGTTTATGATCTCTCCCCATGCCCATGTGACAGGAAGTAGGGCAGTGGCCATCACTTAGTGACTAGACCATGAGTGATGTCTGCGTTTCCTGAGATATCAGTGGAACCTGTTAACTAGTGTGTGTTTGTGTGTGTGTGTGTTTGTGCTTTTTTTTTTCTATGTCCTTCTTCTTCCTTTGATAATTTCAACGGTAATTATTCCGAGGTGTTCTGTTCACTGCAGCGGGTGCCCGCTTTCAGACGAACCCTGAGTTAATTATCTATGAAAGCAGGCATCGTGAACCTTAATTACGCTGCCAACTTTTTTTGGAAATGACTCGTCGCTGGATGATTAGGGTCCGGTGGCCGCCGAAATCTCTGAGCACTCGACATGTCATCATTATTCCAGACCCTTAAATCGCTGTCACCTGCTCAGCAGCATAAGATGCATAAAAAGCATAATAAATCTTTCAATTATGCAAATAAATTATAAAGTTTTGTTCAAACGTAACCACCAAGTGACAACTTTCTTGTCTTCCAGGAAGGTATCCACTTCCTGAGGCTATTTGGAAGATATTTTTATGGTAGATAAGAGAGAGTATGGGGTAGGCTGCCTGTAAGCCCTGTTTACAGTTCAGTTCAGGTCAATGGCAGTGGGGAATACCTTCGTTAGCACCGTGGCTAGCTCTTGGCAGCCTCAAAAACATTCTATAGCGCTCAGGTTTGCCTCTTGGGCCATTGATGAACACCTGAAGGCCTTTTCCTGCCTGAAAATATCTGACCATCCACAATCAGGAGTCTGGGGCCCTACAGCTGAAAATGTTTCCTTCCCAGGAACCAACTTCCTGTTTATGTCAATTGCTATTGATTAGCTATTTCCCGCCCTTCAATGCTAAGTATGCTCATTACTAGCTAGTAATTAGCGGTTCGAATAAAATGCTGTAATTAAACTATGGCTTCATTGCAAAAGATCATTTTAATATGCAAGATTTTATAGACACATTAATATTTATCGATGATATAATTTTAATCCGATTTTATTTAATTGTAGCCCTTCACGCTAAATGCCGTCTGACAGCGGTAAACCTCCTGTAAAGCTTTTGCCTCTGACCTGCTTTTGACCTACTTTTTTGCCCCCACAGTTGGTGTGGGGATTCATCGATCACTCACACCAGATTAATGCGCAAACCTGCAGGCTGTAGGTAGAACCCAGAAGTATCGTGTGATGAGCATTAAGATTCGCTTGCACAGCTGGGCTTGGACACGAGCCCACAACCTCAGAGGCATGTGGTGACGACACCTGCTATGGGGCCAGTTCGGCCCGGTTCGCAATCCTGTGAGCAGTAACTTGTATCTATGTTGCACCACTCCATAAACTGAGCATGTTCTAACTGCTATTCCAACAAATTATAGTGATGCTACCACCCAGCGGTCCCCAACCTTTTTTGCGCCACGGACCGGTTACATGTCAGACAATATTTTCACGGACTGGCCTTTAAAGTGTGGGGGGTAAAGACGAAATAAAATGACGAAAATACGACGAAACAAAATATTTTTTTCTATGTGTGGCCTGGTACCAAATGACCCGCGGTACCGGTCCGCGGCCCGGTGGTTGGGGACCTCTGCTACCACCAATGCATTCTGGGGTGGACATTCAGATATGTTAGGTGGGCACCAGTATTCGAATTGTGTCAAAGGTCTTGGGGGAGGGGGGGTCTCCCCCCCGCCCACTTGTAGCTAAACACCTGCCTACCTATAACCACGCCCACCAGTAGCCACACCCTTGACCTCCTGTAGCCACGCCCTTGTGAGCATGTAGCCACACCCCTGCCAGCCTGTTGCCACACCCCCATTTACCCATGGCCCTTGTCTAACTGCAGCCACTCCCCTCTTATTCCATTTCTGGTTGAAAGCAAAGCTCTATATTCATTAGCTGGTTAATTTTATAATCCTTTATGGTTCTTGGATAGGCAGTGGGGGCCCAAGCTGACCTTGAAACAGAAATTGGTCAGATTTCAGTACCTGGCAAACATGGTCACTGTCTGTGAAAGCTGCTGGTATTATGTCATGTAAGTGAGTGCTGTCAAAAATCCTCCTTCACTTCCCAGCCAAATCAGACACCATCTGATGGAGTCCTCTGCCATTAACGAGCACAGTCACTCAATCGCCAGTTGTATCAGCTGCATCTTTGACATTGGAAATTTGGTCATTAGAACAGGGGGATTGACCCCTTCATACGGCATTAGAACTCAAACTTCTCAGAAAGCATGCTAAGGACAAGGTATGGCATCCTGTGCCCTTTACATCTGACATGCTTAGTGTTATCCCATGGCCTGTCCACTGGAACTTTCTACCTAGGCTGATCAGGATCTCATGATTAAGGCTGTGTCACCTGACTTTAATAAAATACCCTGATGTCATCCTCTTAGGTGTGATGGCTGGCTTCCCCCCTCCCCCCAGAGGAAAGTATCTCTTGGGGGCCATCACGCCATTGTCGTCATCCATCTCTGCAGTCTCCCTGGGGTGTATCCAACTTTCAGCTGAGAGGTTCGGTTATCTTCCAAAAAGAGGCACCTTTTCATTTTGGAACACATACCTGGAGGCAGGGGGCGGCGATCACGTTCATTTCCCATTGATCCTGCCATTGTATAGTCCATCTGTCTCTCGCTTCCTCCCCCCCATTGTGTAAGGCCAGCTGCAGAGCATCTCGATCGTAATCTGGAGAGGTAATTCAAAACTTATTTTTAGCTTTTGCCATTAAGCTGCATGTCTGGCTGTCTGAGACGGCAAAGACGGACCCTTAATCTGCTGCTCCCTATCCAGAGCAATTTAAGGTGTCGGCATCCGGTCCCTCTTGGGGCTTCACTTGATTCCGTTGACGAGGGCATCTAAACCATTGTCTGCTTGGGTCTCCCTTAGATGGCTCTGGATGATTGTGCTTCTAATGACTGATGCTCAGATGTGAATGTCATATGACCACAAGCGCTGAAGCTTTGATTATGTGGTTATTATTTTTAATATACCACTCCCTGGTTGTCGTTGAATGTTCCAGTCGCCAGTGACTCTTTGTTAGGCTGCACCAGTCGAGCCACATGCTTCAAACAAGGCTTTTATCAGTCCTATTAGCTTAAGTGATCCTTACGACAAGCCTTATGATTCCTTGATTGCAGGGCCTGTGTAAAATTAATAGTTATTTTCACATAGTCTACGGATGGGAGATATTTTTCGATCATGCTCTTTTACTGCAGTCTTCCTTATCTGTAAGTGGAACTGGCACAGAAGACAGGACCGTTGCTCCTGTAAATGACGCCATGAGCTGGCAGAAATGTTATTCTGCTATCCTCTTGTCACAGAATTGTGGTTCGGTGCTTGAACTGAGTCTTCCTGACTAGACCACGAGTGGTAGGATTTAGCCAGTAAGAATGACTGTCGGGGTCCTCAATCTCACCACAAGGTCCCTTGTTTTTTTCTTTTACTGCAGATATTGCGTTTGTCTTCATGTCATGCTGACTGTTTAACCCTGGAGTGTTTATTTCCAGAAGGCAGAAGGTCAGGTCGGGTTGGGGATCATGTGCTGATGCAGCACGTTGCTGCCCCTACCATACAGCAAAACTCCTCGGGATCCTGGCTAGCGTTCCCCCAGGCAGATACATGGTCCAGTCCCACCCTCTAGAAATGGCCATCCATCTTCCACAGCCAGGTGTTACCTGGGCATTCCCTTGGCCTGGTCCATCCGTTTGGGTCCTCAGCAATGAGGTTTCTGCAAGCCAGATCACCCTCAGGAAAATGTGCCACATGGCCGTAGTGCTGTAACTGACGCTCCCTCACAATGCAGGTAATGTCCTTTATTCGGGACACCTCTAGTAACGGCTCATTTGACATAAAGTCAAACCAACGGTACCCAAGGATTCTCTGAAAAGACAGAATACTGAAGGAGTCCAGTCTTCATCTCAGCTCACAGGATATCATCCAAGTCGCACAGCCATACAGCAAGACAGGGAGCACCAGGGCTCTTAAGACTTGGTCCTTTGTCCTTAAGCAAAGATATTGAGAATGCCACACGCCCCTTTCCAGTGACCTCATAACCCCCCATGCTCTTCCAATCCATCTGCTGACTTCATAGGAAGAATCACCAGAGACATACATAAATGTCACTGCTGAGGTATGTAAATCTCTCGACAAGGTTGACATTCTCCCCACACACAGACACACTACTGATGGCTGTGCCCAAGAAGTCATTAATGCCTGGATCTTGGTCTTTATCCAGGACACCTGCAATCCCAGACACTCAGACTCCTCACTCAGTCTCTCGAGAGCCCCAATCAGAATCTCCATTGACTCCGCTAAGATCACAGCATTGCCAGCAAAGTAAAGATCAATAAATCTTTCTTCACCCCACAGCTGCTGGAGACCACAACCCTGCCTAACACCCAGTCCATACAAGCATTGAACAGAGTAGGAGCAAGAACACACCTCTGTCGAACCCCAGAATGAACTGGGAAGAATGCTGAGGCTCTCTCTCCACTCTGCACAGCACTCACAGTACCAGTGTATAGGTCGGCCATGATGTCCAACAACTTTGGGGGGGATCCTGTGTTTCAGGATGTCCCACAGGGCAACACGAGCAACACGAAGAACCTCTGCCGATATTCATGCTTGCGCTCGATGAGAACCCTCAATGCAAGAATACGGTTGATGACGGACTTTTTAGGCGTAAATCCAGACTGCTCCGGTCGCTGACGGATGAGCACCCTTCCCTTGTGAGGGTCTTGTAGTGGAAAAGAGCACGCTGTCGCGGAATCAGATGCAAAGTAACTTTAATTACAAAAAAATGGCTGTTCGCTGTCCAGGTCATAGTAACAGAGAATGTAGAATACCAAAAACCCAAGAAGCTGACAGGATCATTGTCGTGGGGCAGGCTAGGGTTGGATGATGTACAGAGTTGATCTTAGGGCTTGGCAAATCTTGTGGTCAGGGTACAGGCGGAGGTCAGGTGATTCACGTCAGGCATCTATGGAGCGGAACAGAAACTCGGGGTCTATAAGGCAGAACACAGGTCAGAAAACTCGGAGAGGCAGAAATTGGAAAACGCTCAAACTCAGAAAAAACTCTAGAAGATCTCGCATCAGAGTGCAAGATCCGATGGCTAAAATAGTCTCCCTTAATTGGAAATAACCTGCAAGAGCTTGCGGTAGGAGGCTGCACTGAAACAGGGACAACATGGTATAACAGCACAAAACTGACAGCTTGTTTAAACAGAAAAAGGTGGATCAATGAATCCCCAGAGATGTGGTCTTCCTGATGTCAGTTGGGGATCCCTGGGGTTGATCCATGACATTCCTTTCTGGATAGGGACTTTAAGTCCCTTTTTCCAGTCAGTTGGGATGATGCCTGACTCTCAAGTGGTAACAAAGATGCAATGCCAGGAGGACAGCCTTACCTACCCTTATCTGATTCACCACCTGTGCAATCTCAGAGATTGGTTGGTTCACAGCTGATTGGAGGGTCAGCTTCAAGAACTGTGGACCAAGACATGTCCAACATCCTAGCTGGAGGGTCAGCTTTAAACTACTCCTCAAAGTAGCCAGCCCAGTGGGTCACAACTGCAGCGTCATCTGTAAGGACTGTTCCATCACTCGCTCAGACTGCAAGTCTCCAAGGAACAGATTCAGATGTGTATAATGCTTCGATTCCTCTGTAAGCAGGACATGGGTCACCTGCTCACAGATCCATCTAACAAACACCTACTTATCCGCCCTCAGATCCCTCACAGCAGCCCATCTCGGTTCCTGGTACAGACTGGAGCTGCCACTAAGTCATGCGCTGTGACTTCTCTTGATAATATACAGGATGCCCTGCAACATGAAACACAGCCTTCTGGGAACACTGGCAACACCAACTCAATCCTCAGCAACCTTCAGGGTCCTATCATGGAAGGTCTCCCACATCATATTAGAGTCAGCATTCATACCTAAGTCTGCAAATTCTTCACACAAATTGTGCGCAAACTCATCAGAAACAGTTTGATCTTGGAGTGTGGCTAAGTCTGGCCTCATTCTCCTAATAGGTGGTAGCCTACTAGATCCAAGCTAAATCTTCAGAGTAGCAACAACAAGTTTGTGGTCAGAATTCACAAACTAGTCACTTTTGTATACCCTGCAGTTCTGCAGGAGCCTCCAGCGTCTGCCCATGAGAATGTGATCGATCTCCTTCGACGCACCACCAGTATTGGAGTTTCAAGTCCAATGATGTGGCTCAGGCCATTAGAACCAGGATGCAGCGACTCGCAACCCCTGACTTTTTGCAAAGTCAAGGAACATGAAGCCACTTTCACCGCGACCTCCAGACCCATGGGGACTGACACAATCCTCATTGCCAGCCCTGTCAGTGCTAGTCAGTGCCAGACCAGAGGAGTGTCACCTTGTGGGCACCATTTAACCACCGAGCAAAGTTGCGAGTAAAATGTCTCCCTCAACGAGACATCACTCACTGCGGTCGGAGCATACACTGTGACAACAGAGAAGATATCAGACACCATCGGAAGGAGCAGATCTGCTATAGCGACAACTACTCCCCGAGTATGGCAGCCATCAGACTGACCAGACCGAAAGTAGGGGAAAGCAGATAGTGCTGCCACTGAAACGTGGAGTTTAAGGAGCTCCCCCGAACAGCAGAGGAAGATGGTCAATTTTCTGGAGAGACAAAACATTTCACGCGCTTACCCGGATGGGTCTCCTCAAACTGGGCACCAAGTGCCGCCATGCAGCAGGTGATGCCTCAGCACCACACCAGTGCCGATCGCCAACAGGCAGCTCTCCAATGGTCTCCAAACTCATCCAGGGATGGGGCTCCCAAAGGTTTTCCCCCATACCCTTCATAGTGCGTGTAGCTACTCCAATGAAGAGCAGAAGAGTATTATGCTTCTTTGTATCCAGCAGTTGTGAGTTGTTTTACCACCAAAATTGTTTCCCTGCAAGTTGGAGATCCACTTGAAGGGCTGGATGCAGTTTAACATCATACCCAGAACATAAAGGACAGAAGGTATTATTTACATTTTTTTTGACGTTTTTTTAATGTTTAGTCTTCTAGGTTAGGGAGGGTTGATTGGATCAGATGCGAGCCTTGCTCTCACGTGACATCAGCAGTGACTGGCTTTGGTAAAATTGGTATAGGCCAGCTGCCCGGGAGGTGAATACAGGCTCCCACAGTCCCACAGTCCTCACAGCGGTCATCATCAGCAATGTACACACTACAACGTAAAATTCCCACCCACCTCTCAACAGTTCCAATTATTTGGTGATATTTCCTGATTTCGGATGGCTCTTTTGAAAGCATGTTAGACTGTCCTCTGTATTTTCTTCACAAGTGGTCAGAAGAGCTACACTATATGGACAAAAGTATTGGGACACAACTCTTAATCATTGAATTCAGCTGTTTCATTCAGACCCATTGCCAGAGGAGTATAAAATCAAGCACCTAGCCATGCAATCATTTGTGAAAGAATGAGTCATTCTGATGAACTGGCACTGTCATAGGATGCCTCCTTTGTCAGTTTATGAAAATTCTTGTCCACTACATATTTCATGATCAACTGTAAGTGGTATTATTATAAAGAGGAAGCATTTAGGAACAAGAGGAACTCAGCTACAAAGTGGTTTAGTTCCAGTGAATAGAACTCTTAATGCTTCAGCATACCAAGACACTTTGGACAATTCTATGCTTCCAGCTTTGTGGGAACAGTTTGGGGATGGCAGCCCTTTTCTGTTCCAGCATGACTGTGCCTCAGTACACAAAGAAAGGTCCATAAGGGCATGATTGGATGAGTTTCATGGAAAAACCTGACTGGCCCGCACAAAGCCCTGACCTCAAACCCATCAAACATCTTTGGGATGAACTAGAATGGAGACTGCAATTGGATGAATGAGCAAAAATTCCCACAGACACACTTCAAAGTCTTGTGGAAAGCCTTCCCATGATTGTGGCAGCTGTTATTGGTGCATAGGGGAGATCAACTCTTTATTGATGCCTATGGATTTAGAATGGGATGTCGTAAAAGTTTCTGTAGGTGTAATGGCCAGGTGTCCCAATCGTAATGGCTGCACTGAGATTTGAGATTGTCATCAGTTATGTTCTGGAAACTCACCTGACATCCACGGAAACTAGCTTAGAATCTTATAGCTTTTAGGTAATCTCTGCTGCTTTTTATGTTCTTACATCCTCAAGATATTTACTTGCTTTATTTTTTTAATAATTATAAATTTATCTACCTAACTTACACAATAAATATAGCCCTAGGCTCAGTTAGCTAGCTAACTAGCTAGCAGGCATAGATAGCCTGCTCAGACACGAGAGAGGAAAAATGAAGGGCAGGCATAACGAGCTAACGAGAATAACGAGAATGGAGCTAATGGGAAGCATTAGGTGTTCAGTGGGCAAATGGGTGTTTCGCTTATCTTATTGTAGTACAACAAGCTGTGCATTATACGTTTTTAAAAGCATGGTTGCTGAGGCAAAGAACCACTTGACACAGCAGAAAAACATTTAACGCCTGTCTTGGAGTGCATTAATCTGCTTATACCAAAGTTACCACACATTTGGCTTACACATTTGTACCTAAAATCATTATTGTCACATTTGCAAACCAAAAACATTTATAATTGCTTTCTAGCACAAATAATAAAGTATTCCATTAATTTTAAATTTAAAAATTTTAAGTAAGGGTAGTTACGATTAATGATTACAATAGCACATTGATTTACTACTGTGACTCGCTTGGCTGGCATTATGCATGTGGTCATAGAAAGTGACTGAACATATTTCTAACCAATCAGATATGAGAACTGAACAGCATTGTTGTATTACCCCCGTATGAACTCTGCAGCTTCTGTGGCTGTGGTCTGGAAGGAGCTGAAGCAACACAAACTGCTCACAGAGGTGGAGGGAAGCAGTGCTTTATTGCAGCCCTGTCTGTCAGTGTGTCTGGGAGTTAGATGTTTCCACTGAGGTGGAGGGAAGCAGTACTTCATCACGGCCCCGCCTGTCAGTGTGTCTGGGATTTGGGTATTTCCACGGAGGTGGGGGGAAGCAGTGCTTCATCACGACCCCGCCTGTCAGTGTGTCTGGGATTTGGGTATGTCCACGGAGGTGGGGGGAAGCAGTGCTTCATCACGGCCCCGCTTGTCAGTGTGTCTGGGAGTTAGATGTTTACACTGAGGTAAAGGGAAGCGGGCATCACAGCCCTGTCTGTCAGTGAGTCCAAGAGTCGGGAACGCCTGGCAAGGGCTATGTTAGCGATGGAAGAGCACTTGTTTTCAGTTCTTTGCGTCCATCCCTAACGCCATTGCCACAGATTCGGCGGCGGGTTCTGTGATAATGAGCTGCATGATAAAATAACACAAATCCTACGGTGACGTGAGTGACATAATGTCATCTGTCAGGCGCGTGGTGCGGACAGCTGCGAGCGTCCCATCCTACGCATCAATGTCGTTTGATGAGATGGCAAACAATGTTACAGAACACTTGCCTGAGAATCCATCTTTAAATAAAAATATAAATAAATCAACTATATTGATGTTCCTGCTGAGTCCTTCTGTGGGATTGCAGTTGCAAGCAAGACCCAGGGGATGAGAGTTCATCTCAGAGTCACAAGCTCCAGTCCCTTGAAACACGGAATAGCTTGGGGGGCATAAAATCATGTCCGCTCATCTGCTTGCTGTTTGCTTTCAAATAACTCAAACTTGTTTAAAAAAACACTGATATAGTTTAGGCCTTTTATCAGTTTACATTAAAGTATTTGTAAGTTACTCGGTCATGCACCCAGGAACCCCACCCCCACCCACCCACTGGTTCTGTGGTCCATGCCTTGAAAGGAGGTTGATGGTCTTCGTTTGGGGTTCGAAGGGTCCCCTGTGCTGTGGAGCTGCGTGATCTGCATTAGCATAGCATTCTTAAACTGCTAGCTAAAATTCCTACGCTGGCCTCATCTGAGCAGCTTGCTGGGCTTTCTTTAGCCACAGACAGCGCTGTGACGATTATGTGATGGCCATCCTTCCGGCGCCATCCGCTCTGCTATTCTCGTCTTTATTTATATAACTTCTCACTCTTCCTGCCTTTTTTTTTCATTATTCATCGTGCAAATATATAGTTTTAAGGGAACATTATCCAAGTATGTGTGACGGACTGAGATCGTTAGTTTCATTGGCCATTAAATTGGAGAGATCACGCTTTTGGTTAAACTCGCCACTTCGATACGGCTTCGATACTGTGACACATACCCCACCACCGCCACCACCACCACCACACACACATTTCCTTCCTCCATTAAATCTAGAAACATCCGAGACACAGAATGCTAGGTTCCCGCTGACAGGTGCTTAAATTCCTCTATTTTAATCCCGGACGATGTAGTCATCGCTTCATTCTGGCTTCATTCTATCACTTTGGACACGCTATGAGGAATTTCTCATCTCGCTAATGAAGTTTTAAAAGAAAAAAAAAGAAGATTTATTATCCCCCTGCCACTTTTTATGCTGCTCTGTGCAGTAACTCCTATCCAGGAAAAGCAACTTTGGGAATCTATTGAAACACCTTGGAGCGTTTGTATATCGCATTTATAGGTGTCTGTTTAGGAATTTAATCTTAATCTAGTTGAGGGATCAGAGGAATGAATGCAACCTGTGGTCTGACAGACAATGCACACAGCCTGCAGGCTTACAGACACTGTCTGCAGACTGCAGTTATACAGCACTGTCTCTGTAAAAGGCACTATTGGTAATACAAATATAACACCCTTAGGTCACCTTAAGATTTTACCTTTGAAATATTCCTTAGTCTCATCTCCGTTTTCTCCATATACACATATGTATTGAGTTGTGAGATGGATTGAATGAAGATGTATGTGAATCCTAGCCTTTCCTGTTGATTCCTTGCCTTTATCCCTGGTTCTTCACTGCTCATCTAAACTGTGATGTTCTGTTCTCTCTTGACCCAAGTAAATCTGACCACACTCTTGGTGTTCCCTCACTGGCACTAAAAACCTGAGTCTGGTTTACTTCTATTATTTTTTAATCTTGTGTACCGATATACCTCACAGATGTTTGTACCCAAGACTCACCACCATTTTTTCTGGGAGAGCTACCTCACAGACGTTTGTACCCAAGATTCACCATATCATCTTTTCTGGGAGAGCTACCTCACAGACGTTTGTCTACCTCACAGATGTTTGTTCCTAAGCATTCATAACTTCAAGCTACTCTTTAGAAAAAGAGGTTTTCCATTACAAATATGTGGGACTTGCTCAGAGAACATTAATATCTATGAATGATTTTCCTCCTACATATTTGAGATAACGTGTGTCCTGAACTTGTTATTAATTATTCATTTCTAGCTAGAAAGTAAAAATTCTCTCTTGTTTATCTTGCTAAATTTGCAGTTCAGGTGCAACAGTGCTGAATACCCGCACTTTGGGTGTAATGTTTCACAGGGAATGGTGAATCAGGCGTGGGCCGCCGACAAATATTAGAAAAAATTTGATTTCCTGGCTATTGCAAAATTGCACCACTGAGTATTTTGTGTGTATTTTCGATCGTTCAAAGGACAACGCAATTTATTCCTAAAAGCCCGAGGGTTATCTCGTGCATGCTGATGGATCTCAAATTCAGGACCGCAAATCATGTCTTTTTCAGCCAGAAAAAGTAAAATTTTATACGGGCCCATTAGGGTAATGGGAAGCATCAATTTCACGCAGATCGTTTCTGTGATGCATGCCTGCCATTGTCTAATCGGGTTAGTCAGTAACGTTCTGAACTATGAAGGATGTCTTTGTGTTATTTTTTAATGCATACAGAACATGTTTTTAAATGTAAATATAAGAGGATGGCTTATGCTTTGTCTGGAATGTAATAGTGAATGTTACAAAGAGAGAAAAAGATTGCACAAGGAAATTTTTCAGGTCTTTCAACAAACTCAGTTTTCTAACTGTTTAGCTGTGCATGCAGTTTTCCTCCTAACATTGTGTGGGTTTAACTGTAACCGCTTTGGATATATATATACATGTTGTGTGTTGTATGCAGAGGCAGAACTGCAGATGCATCTGTACAGGGGTCCTGCCTAGGGTAACACGGTTAGATGCCCAGTGATGCATAATGTCCTATCAAATATTTTGCGTCCATCCCTATCTTTCAGGAAATTAGAGTTCATTTAATTAACCTCTTCCTAGAAAGCTCTGTAAGAGGACGGGGGTCAAAATTAGTCTTTGTATAAATGACTTGTCTCCATTCATAGTTTTGATTTGATTTTAACTGGAGAATGTTCAAGAAATAAAGCATAATTATGAGTTATAATGAAGAGAACCATGATATTACCCTTAAAAAAGCCTCAGTCTTGTGCTTTAGGTTTCATCATTACACACATTACGTCCCCCCCAAAAAAAATAATTAAGAGCTACGGTTAGGATGGTCAGGTGCTAGTCAGGCTGATTAGTTTTCGAGGATGTCGTTTGTGTTCATTAGAAGCACGGGAGCAAATAAATGAGCCTGAGCAATAAATCTTATTCCTCTAAGTCTATTTGAAGAAACCACAGGCTGTGGTGTCTATAGGACCTATAGCTTAAAAGTCCTTTGTTAAGCTAGTGAGCAACACCTCCATCACCCTCATCCAGGCTTGTCGCTATCTCAGTTGAATCCAGTCACCCAGAAATTGTAAATTCCCTGCCGGTTGTCCTTCTTGACATTTTTTTTTCACAAAAAGTTGAAAAAATGCCTCCCAGAGCTTTTTTTAATCTTGATGACACTCAGACATACCTTGGAATGGAAAAGAGAAGTGGAAGCATAAATCTGACAATGAATAATGAACTTGATCTCCCTATGAAAATTGCCGGTAATGTCTTCTGAGTCCAAGTGATGAACAGAATTTGTTCCAATATCTGTAGTGTAAATGCCCTACAGCTGAAAGGATCTTCTTTGCATCGCTGCACATATAAATCACCTTTGATTATGTGTCCATTACAATCCATTAGAAAGTTGTCAGGAAATGGTGTCTTGATGGCTTCAATCTGGCATTCATTTAACTGATATATGTCTCCTCATCAAAGCCGGTCATAGCGACAGCAATGACTGCGGAGGCCTCATCTAATGTCTGCCTTCAAAGACGGATTTCAATAATATGTGTGTTCAACTTCTGCATAGCTGGGGCTGCATCCATCTTTCACACATGGCTAGTCGATTCCGAAATTCACCAATGCATTTTAAAGTTCTAGATATTCATGTTTAACGGCACAGAAGCAGTGGATTAGTTTGTTTATGCACAATGATGATGCGATGGTGTAATGTATCTCTATTTTAAATCCAGCCGTGCTTCCCTTCATGGGATTATACACAATGCAGAGTGTTAGGGAGGCACTGCAAAGAGCATTGTGACAATACGAAGTGCCAACAAGAAGAGCTTAAACTATTACATTACAACTCATTATTTGGGTCGGGAATATTGTGGTTTTAGACACTTACAGCCTAAATTACGCTTAAAATGTAAGAAAATCTGTAATGTAAAGCTGAATGTTCTTATTGGACAAATAAGCTCCATGTTACATTGTACAGAATATAGTGTATGAAATTCAATTATCTATTATAGTACATATAATAGGTTTTAAACTCAGGTGGTCAAATGGTAATGCTAATTTTTCCCCTTGTGGTGAAAAATGTAATTAGATTTTCTAATACACTATATTTGTGAAATACGACTTGTAGAAATGAGAAACAAAATGTACATTTCAAATGAAATTTATGATTGGCCAGGTTCCCCCTTCTATGCTTATTAATATATATATTCCTGTTGAATGACATATCATGACATATGACCTTGATATAATAGAAGAGCTTACAAAATCTTCACAATACCTTGACAAAACTTCGATTATGTTATATGTGGATGGGGCTTTTTATCACTGACTGACGCCATCTGTAGTTTTCCCATTAATATACTGTGACTAGGAAACTGGTCTTTCCTACCCTGTTAACTTGCTAAAGAGGAGAGACCCACTGCATCAACAAGTCATCCTGATTTTAAAAAAAGCCCATTAGTTTCCATTCAGCAATGCAGTTCTGCTTCTAATCCACAGTAAAACGCTACATTACTTCCGGAGAGGGCAAAACCCTAAAGTCACTATATCTAATTTATTGCCAGTATTACTGAAGCAAGCAGCATGTTCACAGTATGACAGCTCTCCTGGGATTGGATTTCTCTTGCAGAATTTTTCCTGAGTATTCATAACATTCCTCTGTAGTGCCAATTTGTTATGTGAGAGCAGGAAGTGCCCACACCAAATTCAATATGGAATAATAGGAAGTGCCCACACCAAATTCAACATGGAATAATAGGAAGTGCCCACCTCAAATTCAATATGGAATAACAGGAAGTGCCCACACCAAATTCAATATGGAATAATAGGAAGTGCCTGCACCAAATTCAACATGGAATAACAGGAAGTTCCCACACCAAATTCAATATGGAATAACAGGAAGTGCCTGCACCAAATTCAATATGGAATAACAGGAAGTGCCTGCACCAAATTCAATATGGAATAACAAGAAGTGCCTGCACCAAATTCAGTTTGGAATTATAGGAAGTGCCTGCACCAAATTCAATATGGAATAACAAGAAGTGCCTGCACCAAATTCAGTTTGGAATTATAGGAAGT
>JABFEA020000001.1:5551343-5571858 GCA_019775915.2 Cyphomyrus plagiostoma | reverse complement strand
ATAAATAACACTTGTAAATAATTCAAATTTACACAATTCACATTCAAATAGTTTTGTCATAATATTAGCTCCATAGTAGTCCCCACCCCAATTTTAGTATAGAATGACAGGAACTCCCCACCCCAAATTCATTATGGAATAATAGAAAGTGCCCACACCAAATTTAATATGGAATAACAGAAAGTGCCTGCACCACATTCAATATGGAATAACAGGAAGTGCTGCCCCAAACTACTCTTTTTCTAAGAAAAACTGTCCTCAGCTGTTTGTTTGAATCTCAGAAAACCAAGTATCAGCTGACCTAGATACTTCCAGAAAAGAAATCTTGGGGGAAAATCAACACTCAAGATAAAAAATATTTGACTTGGATTGCTGTAAAGAGTGAAAAATAACTGAAGAAATACCCACCCCAAATTTAGTATAGAATTACAGGAAGTGCCCACCTCAAATTCATTATGAAATAACAGTAAGTGCTGCCCCAAATTCAGCATGGAATAACAGGAAGTGCCCACCCCAAATTCAGTATGGAATAACAGGAAATGCCCACCCAAAATTCAATATGGAATAATAGGAAGGAGAAAGGAGAGGGGTACATTTGTTTGCAGAAAGAGAGCAGCATCTCCCATATTAAAGTTACATGTTATAAGAAAACAAAACTTCGAAACATTGCCAGGTACTTTGGCATAATTGTCCTTGTTAGTTATCCAGTGTGCATCAAACACATTTACGACAGGAATTAATTTATTGACCTAGAGGGGAGAGAGTGACAGAGGTCTGCAAATTGAATGGCAATCAGCAGTGTTATTCAAATTTGCTGAAGAGGAGTTGTTTGCTGCATACAGAGCTACTTGTCTTTGAAAATAGCTTCTGGGAGAAAAGGCGACATTAAAACATGGCCACCAAAGAGAAGAAAGATTGGGTTGAAATATGTCTACATTCCATCTGGCCATCTTCCATCTTCTGGTTAGGGAAGGTCAGTGTGAAAGTGCAAGGGATCATGGGAAGGGGCACTTAACTGCTGTGTTATAGCGAGATCCAGTGTCTATGCCACTCTTCACATTAAGGACTCGATGCATGCAAGCGGTAAAATGTGACAAAAAAATTTTTATCTATAAATGTAAGTAAAATTCACTTTATAAAAAAAGGGTTCATAATCTCCACTAGTATGGTCAACGCTTCTAAAATCCATCCTTCCATCCAACTTACTTCTTCCAACCAAAACTACATCTTTATGCACAGAAGAGGTCATAGCAAAACTGTTAACATAGCCATCTTGATTTGCACATTACTAACAGAAACAGTCACTGTTATCACTTCAATAAAATATTCAATAAGTATACAAGAATAAGACAAATATGAAATTACTATTATATAATGCATACAAAATGACATAAGAAATGAAAATACTATCTATGCACCCAGCATGTTATATAATGTAGATAAATTAAACAAATGCATTAATTTATTTCAAGAGAGGGTCAGTCATATTAGAACCATTCATCCAGTATTGGGTCACAGGTAGCCAACCTCAATGAAGTGATGCTTTAATAAGGCACAAGTTTGAGTACAGCTACACCAGAATGCTTATCTCATCTTATGCAAATGACAAACATATACATAGGGTTGGTCATTTTAGGCAGCTGTTTTTGGGAAACTCTAAGGGCCGTGTTCACAGGCCCGACAGCAGTATAATTATTTTGTTGACCAGGGGATTTAAACCCACAACCTTTTGCTCAAAAACACAGGATTCTGACCCACTGAGCAAGGAAAGCATGATATTATCTGGATAGGATGCCAGTCCATCATAGGTAACACACGTCCCCTTTGGGAAATTTAGAGATGCCAGTTTGGGTCAACCATAGCTCTTTGGACTGCAGTTGGAGACATTTGTGGGACAGGGGGAGCATGTGATTTCTGCACACACAGAACAGAGACAGGATTCTCACTCCCAAACCTGGGATGTGAGGACACTTTGGTGCGCACTGAGTCACTGTGCCATCTGCAAGGCAATACACTTTTACATTTTGTATGTATTTTTCATTACAATTGAATCAATTAGTGTTGGAAAAAGTCAATTTCGCACAGCATCCTTTGACTAGAGAAGATTGTACCAATATTTCAGGTGGTTTATTAAGGCTGTAATTTTTATGTCTATGGGCTGAACATCTATTGGACTCCCGGGTTTTTGGAATAAACACCCTGTGGTCAAAAGTCAGTATCCGCTATTATCTGCTATTACCCCCTGTTGGGCTTTAATGCTGCAGCAATTGTACTTGGGTCATGTGTCCCCAGATTCCAGCAGAGAGACTGGAGGACCAATCAATTAAATTTGGTGCTGTGTGTCTGCAAGCCACAATCACCTGGACAAAAAAAAATTACCTAAAAAAGAGAATGGCTCAACTGAGAAATATTTACGTCTTCCCTCAATGTGCTGAAGACCTGACCTTAAGAAAGAAAATACAGGAAAATGCATAAACTTCCAGTAATAACTTGATGGATGTAGCAAGGAAGCAATCATGAGGAGAATCGGAAAGACACGGTTATGACCATAGAATAGCACAAATCTTTATTCTGCGTGTATGGATATGAAGTGTGCTCTGTGCAGAATCTTATATCAATACCCCCTCACCCATTGTTAGGGCAGAAAGAGAGTACATTTTTATGGCCTAAAGAGACTATCCCTATTGTTAAGGCATTGAGAGTCCACCCCCAATTGTTAAGGCATAAAAATACTATCCCCCATTGATCAGGCATAAAGAGACTACCCCTCCATTGTCAGGGCATAAAGAGAATATCCCCCATTGTCATGGCATAGAGAGACTGTCTGCCATTGTTAAGGCATAGAAAGACTAACCCCCATTGTCAGGGCTTAGAGAGACAATCTGCCATTGTTAGGGTATAGAGAGACTATCCCCCATTGGATAAATAGATGTTCTTCCCAACTATCATCTATTGCCAAGCCAGTGAGAGGGTGTGTTATGAGGGGCCATATAGCAGTCTCAAACATTTACAAAGGTCCAACAAAAAACCCCAGTTCAAGAACCACCTTAGCTAGGATAATTTATTTCTTCAGCATGCTGGAAAACTGTTTCTGTAATGACTGATTGTACTGGCATGGTGGGAGTGACTGGGTTATTCCTTTAACATCCCCTTCCCCAAGGTTCGAGTGTTCATGAGATGCATGTATATGCCACCCCCCTGTGGGAAAAAAATGACAAAAACCATTCCCTTTGAGAATAAATCACCACCCCTCACCATCCTCCTAAATTATTCAGGTAATCCCATTCATGTAAAGGTAGATCTGGGCCTACATCACATTCGGATCAAAACTGAATCGATTAGACCCCCACTGTCCCCCTTAAAATAGTTTTACAACTTGGCCACTGTCTCTCCCCCAACCAAACATTGCTGTAAGTGGTACGGTCCAAGGCTTCCTTTGTTCACCTGCCAGGTGACCAACAGCAGGCTTCCCTCACCACGAGCAGCTACCATGACCGCAGCATGCCGGCTGACACCGCCAGCCTCCCCAGCACTAGGCTGCGTGTATCTCCTGCTCTAGCTTGGTAGTAATGCCCTCGTGAGATGTCCTGCCCGTGAGACTGTGACCGGGGCAGGAGTTTTGGGGAAAGAACGCGGACGGCCCCTGGTGTTTGCTAGGCCGCTTGGCCAGCTTCCAGGAGTGTAGCATGCCAGTTGGCTGCTATGTCTGTACGGCCGCACCAGAGCCCTTTTCCGTCGTCAGTGTCCATGTGAGGCTGCTCTGGGTACCTCACCACCCAATAAGCTGTCTGTCTTTTAAACTAGTTTTACCGTAAGTGATTCCATGTCCTGCCTGATCTGCGGTCCAGCAAACGTCACTGATTAGGTTAAATCGCCATCTTAATGTAATCAGCCTCGGGCTGAGATGATGCCGATTCGAACGTTTAGCCTCGAATGTTTCTGGGTCTCAAATCTGCTTCAGTGTCCAGCACTTGTGCTGTTCTCACCAGGCACTGGACTTTTCCTGAGGACTGACCTGAGATCTGCAGTAAGTACATGGAACAATAGTCAAAAACATACCAATGTCTGTCCAGCGTTTCTTCACGTAAAGTGGCAGGATTCTTTATCTTAGCTTAGCAGAATGCTATATTTTGACCTGAAGGGTTAATTTAAATGAACCTTCCCCCTCGCTACACGTAACACACATAACACATAACACACATACTGTAACACGTAACACACCCCTCAGTGCTCTTCCCAGGGAGCTAGATATGAATGTTAACCCTTTGATCCACCCAGCACCAGGTTACCGCAAGTTAGTTAGTATCTTAGGCTAGTGCTGCTTCTCAAACTAACTGGTTTAGAGTCCACAATGAGTTTTAAGTTTCTCCAGCAATTTATTTTGAATGTAAACACAGTTGAGTGGCTTGTCTGTAGCACAGAAATACCAACAATCATGCCTCATAAATATAACTGTTTTTTATATATTGACTAATAACAATTCTGTGGGATGAAAAATTAAGAATAAACAATGGATTTATGGGTTTAACAATTGGGAGATGGGTTCACAGTCCTTATATGAAGAATTAAAACCACATTTTGTTAAATGCCTACCTGGGCTATTGTGAGAGGTACAGATATACCACAGCCATAAATCAACACTCCTGTATCTTATTACCATCCGCAGTCTGTACGTTTATTAGGGTGAGCTGAGTGCTTAACCAAAAACAAAGCTTCTGATTCCACATGTAGGTTTTGAAAGGTCATGAATTTTCACTTTGTAAATGAGTTTGGCCTCTGGAATTAAAACTAGTGCTTCAGCCATAAGAAAGGAAAGAAAGAAACAACCTTTATGGAAACTGTAGTCCAAGCTCGCTTAATTAAATATGTATGTCACATAAAGTGAAGGCCACTTAATTGTAGGACGCTTGTCTCTCCTCGTGGTTCGTTTTAATGGGTCTTTCTGAATGACCCAGCCCCCAAACTAGCTCCACTATATCCCCCCACTCCCCGACCCCCCTGCGTACCACTAAGTGCGAGTGACATCCACCTGCTTAAAATGCACCATCACGTAAAGTATCAATCCTCATTTGCATGAAAGCTTTTTCACACTGAATCTTCCGACATAGTCGTGATTAACCTCAAGTTAACCAGGGCCGGAGTAGTAGATGGTATGATGATGAAGTATATGGCATCTGGGAAAGGCCGACCCAAAATGCCGGAATTGGTTCTGCTGATGATACTTCACTTGGCTCGATCCGGGTGAAATCCATTCATTAGGCATCCACTAAGGCGGTGTTTCCCAATCCAGTCCTCAGGGACCCACTTCTGGGTGGGAGGAAAAATGTGGACTGTCTAGCACGGAGCTCGGAAGGAACAAAATGATGGACAGACTGTCGGTCTCCGAGGACCGGATTGGAAAACACTGCTCTAAAGCAATGGCTTGTTTTGTTTCATTTTAGAGTTTCTGAGTTTCTCAAAACCTGTGGGTTTCTCCTAAGAAGGACCTTCTTTCTTTTAAGATCATTAAAGTGAGATTTCAAACGTTAACAAGAGTTAGATTCAACTGGGTCAATGGGCACGACAGTGCACATAAAAGGAGGAAATAAGACTTAACAATAAAAAAGTGTCATGCTTCGCTATCTGTTCCTTCTGGAGTGTTCCTTTCTATTACTAAAAATAAGACCCTATTATTTTTTTTCAACTACATTGTGTGTAGAATTTCAAAGTTGCACACAAAACAGGATGACAAAGGTTTTACACAACAAAGGGTATCATTGAAAAATGCTAATTAAGATGACTAATATGAATAGCAATGGCTCCTGTCCGGCAGCATAAATGAATATATACATTCAGAGATTTAGTGCTGAGCTACATCTTGCCTCTCCTCTACTGTATTTTTAGCACGGGAAAATAATGCCCCCTAAAACCATTGTCTGCGACGTTGTCTGTATCAGGGAGAGGGTGCGATAGACTCATGTAGTCATTATTTTGGTATTGTGCGTCCATCTTTGAAGAGTATAACTGAACGGGCAGGGGTTTTTTGAGGACACTCCAAAGGGAGGCTAGAAACATTCAATAACCCCCTCCCCCCAACTAAACCACTACTGACCAACAAACACCGTGTTTCCTGTGAGATTAAATGCCCAGAGATGTATTTGTACTTGATCCAGAGTAGGTTGTTTTTGGATCACTCCAGGTTCTGTGAGCGTACATACAAGTCTGGCGTACATCCTCCAGGCAGAGTCCCCTTTGAAGTGACAGGCTTAAACTAACTGAAAGCTAATGCGCAACACTTAGTGTCGAACATATGGCCACCACCCTTTGGTATATTATCCTAGAGCTGCATATGCTTGGGCGGAGGGGGGGGGGGTTGTTCTAAGATCCTGAATTTCTTTTCTATATTTAGCATCTGACTTTAAAAGAACTTTCTACATTCTGTTTTATTTATTTTAATGGTGGATGTAAATTCCTTGCGTGCCATATGGTCCTATTCAGCAGCACTACTTGTCGAGGTTCTCCAGGACAATACGGTTGGAAGATGGATGGGTGGAATTCAAGGTTTGGCTTTTGTGAGATGGAATTTACTGGAATAATGCGAGTGACCTTAGATTGGCTTTGGAGTGCTAATGATAATAGGATGTAAGGAAAGGCACTTTGTCGTCATGGTTGTAGGCTTAGATCCAAATAGCAACCCTGCTATAATAACCTTGACCAAGACGCGTCACATGACAGGAAGAGGTTGACGTGAAGCACCTTCAAAGGAGCCAGGTCGGTATAACTGCACGGCAATGGTTACAATAACCGGATCCTGGGTAGCGAAAATCGATGAAGCTCAAGAAATGAGACGTTCAAACTCTCGAGGGGACTGTCCGATCACAAGTTGGTCTCAGAGTGAAACTGTGCTGGAATTAGAAATATTTGGGATGTTCGAGTTTTGCTGACAACAGGGTTATTTTAGAGCTTCTACTCTAGCTATGGAGAGGCTGGTTAAAAGGCAGGGGGGCTGGAGAAATCTTTAGGGATGCCGGGGAATGCTGCTGTTACGAGGACCTGCTAGACATGCCAAGGTATTTGGTGATGCGTTGCCTGGCTGTCTAGCTGAACTATTAACCCCTGCATCAGCATAATGATGTGCTCGCGCCTGGCGTCGGGCTCTACGGGATGCGTTGTTGTTGTGCATGTGAGGGTGAGACGATCTGTGACTGATTCGGAACAGTTTGAAAAACTGCTGCTCCCTGTAACCCAATTATGTCGCTCGCTCATTATATCCATGGTCGAAAAAAGCTTGACTCTCATACGCACTTTTGCCGGAGAGAAAAAAAAAATCCTTCCTTCCACTTCCCCCTCATTTTTCAATTTGTGTGCTTGACACGTCCAGGATGTGTGTGTAGCTTCTATGAAGCCAGTAAATCCTCAACTCATTATTGTGTTCCAATGTGAATAAATATTTATGTCCACAATCTCATTGCACTGTCCGATTCTAGTACATATTTTGGGATATGTATGTGGCTGCGCTTGTGGGAACATGTATGCACTTATCTGTGAATATTCCAACACAGGAAATACTCACTTGTGCATGATAAAACAGTCAAAACAAACATGTAGCTAATTCTTGGGATAATCATGTGATAATTACAAGGTGTTCATTTTTCGTCATGACGTGAACAGAGCTTGTATATCAACAGTGAAGGCCATTACCAGCATATCTGAACTGGCATTAACCCCTAGGAAGGAAGAAGGAAGGACAGGGAACTAATTGAGTGGGTGATTCAATAGCACGATGAACTGGATGTCACATTGAATCTCTTCCTGAAGCAGGAAGGGGCAGGAGAACCCCTGTAGTTGACTTGTGGGTGGGAAATCATTTTGTCGCACAACACATGCTGGTGCCTGCTTGTCACAGGAAGAGAGTGAGATGTTAGGCTAACTAATGATCGCTGAATAAGGCTAAAATAAAATGCCAGGTCTTCATTAGGATCAGCGAGGACTAGCTGAAGACTAAGCTGATGAGGAAAAAGCCTTTAAATTTGCTGCTTAGATGGTACAATTATCCAAAGAAACGTAAACCTTATACCTGTGTTTGCAGCTATGTATTTCGCTATATCAGGGTACCAATCTCATACTCGGGGGTGATCACGTGATCATCATGTGACAGATTATAGTACATTTACAGGAAGAGGGATAGCAGACATGCATTTAGTTTAATCCAAACTTGTTTGCGTGCTAATGCATACTTGCAAAGTTTCATTTCCTGTCTCTAGCTTTGTGTAATTAACAAATGGAGACAATGATTAACATCCTTTGGCTCTGCGTAGTGATTTTCTATTGCGGTGCCTTTGCATATATGAATATGTACATTAAAGCAGAAATGTAACTAATTGCAGAAAAACCATTCCTTCTCATTTCTAATAATCCTCTCCTCATTTTAACTTATTGGCGTCATTAAAAACAGAATTTTAAGGTTCACATTAACAGCATTTTGCTCTCTGGTTTCTTCCAGAATGTGCGGGGGGAGTAAAGAAAACATGACCGTGAATACTGCAGAGGGACTAGCGCTGGGTATAACCTTGAGTAGTGTGCTCTAATTTTCTAGTTGACATTGGGGGCGGGTATCTTGAATGAGTACGTTTGGCATAAATTGCAGCTTTCCCCTCCACGGCCTGTCAGCGCGCGAGTTCGGGTCGGTGACGCGCCCGTTTCACACTGAGGTGGACGCGCTCAGTCATCCGCGTGAGCCAGAGTTCACTGCGGGCCGCTCCCCGGTAGGCTGGGAGACTCGCTTCTGCCCCGTCAGTTATCGCATAATTCAACAGGCGGGATGTTTATGCATTTAAATCGGTTATATACACGCGCCAAAGGAGCTAGGGGATCTCAATAAATGTGCTTTAGGAGTTTATTAGCATGGAAAAAACGGTGGAATGGAGATAAAGGTTTTGGATGGAGGGGAGGGGGAGGGGTGCCACTTTGAACCGTTCATTCATCTGTGCACGTCCTGAAGCCAGGGGTTATTCCTGGTAGACGCCAGGGGTTGTCACAACATCGTTCATCACCGCTCCGGAATACCGGCCATCCGGTGCTCGCGGGGGAGCGCGTCCGAATTTGAGAAACGCTGCCGACACTTGCGCGGGTCGATATTCAAAAATCGTTTGGACCGGACTCTGGTGTAGACCAAGAAAGCTCCCTCAGAAAAGGAAGTGCATGAGGGAGGGAGGCCCAGAGGAGGGCAAGCACGGAATCCATGCGGCTCGGGGCAGCTTTAAATATGTCAAAAGCGACAGCCGCAGAACGGCTGATCCACATCGTGAACTTGGCCAATTTTTCAGCCGGCTAAGCGTGGTCAACATACATCCACGTATGGTTTACTGTACTTGACAGAGGACCTTTTTGATGCATTTTATTGTTTCACATAATTTATTTTATTATTGCAGTCCGCTCTCCTTCAGACACTGAGTCGAAATCACCAAATAAGGACCTTTCACTTGTTGCCAGGGAGACCGTTATGTTTGTTAGAATGACTTGCCCGAGTCTTCTCGCATTTTATTTCACTGAATCCAGTTGCATACCAAGCAATGTAATTCTTATTTATATATTTAGCTATTTAATGTGAATTATATTCAAACCCATACACAAAAAATTAGAGGGCTGTTATGACTGAGGGAAGGGGTTGCGTTTGTTTTGAGATGTATTAAAACTGAAAACTGAAAGTGAGGTTACTGCAGTCAAATGTTCGCTGTGAGGTTCATGCCAGGTGGAGATATCAAATGTAGCAAACAGTCATTTAAATGCAAAAGAGTCTGCATGTTCAGTGGTAGCGAATCTAAAATATACAAACATAATTTCATTCTGTCGGCAGAATGAAAAGTGGGACAGCTGATTCACTTCCCTGTTCCCTAACTCCGTCTGAGTCTTTTAGCATAATACAGTTGCAGTACGGACCGAAATAAATTCGAATTCGGGAGGACCCTATTCTGGGGACAGTAAATCGAAACATGAACTTGCAGTCAAGACACAAATCGGCAAGAATCCCTCATACACGCGCCCCCCTCCCTCCAACATACATAAAACGAACTGTCATGGGAACCCCGCAAACATAGTACCGGCTGTTTTCCACCATTAGTATTAATTTATGCTGCGTCTTAATGCCTTTTAAATTGTTTGTTTTTTCTATCTTTTATCAAGTATAACCTCATTACTGAAAGAGTTCTCGCCGTCATTACTACGTTTCACCCCAGTGAATGTCGCAAGCTCTTCAAAGTGCAATAACGGTTAAAAACCACACCCTACGCTCCTCACACTACATACCATCTCCAGAGGCAGCCTGCACTAAACCGCGCAGCTAGCTGTCTGCACTTTGCACCATATCTGAGCCCGCCTAATTAAAAAAATAAAATTACATATCTAGAAAACGGGCATAGAGTATCTGAGTTGGCTCTCAGTATGACTTTCTGCATTCAGAAAAACTGTCTCAGTACCGTGAGGGGGGTGGATCTCTCTTGGGAAGGGGGTTGCTATCCAAGGGTATCTAATCCAACTAAACGGGCGTTGAGTTTAGAGATGGGAGCTGTCAGGCCAGCTTGGGGCAAACAGCACGCCGGGGACTGAGAGCAGCGTGCGATGCAAGTATCTGCAGAGCCTGCACCTCCAAACTAAGAGGCTTTAAAATAAAATAAAATAAAACAAAATGAAAAGAAATACCTTTCACAAAGGTTGTATATTCTTAAAAAATATGAACAATAAGCCCCGTGGTCTCTATTATTTCAATCAGGATCCGCCGTACGAAGCCGGTCCGGACTCGAGTCCACTTGACGGTTAGATCAGTCTGCGGGACGGTGCGGTTTAAAGCCTGCATGCGTGTTACCGCTCCGGTGGCTGCGGAGGGGAAGATGGTGCTTGTCCTCATTTGTATGCTGCTGGTGTCTGCCTTATTTTCACTGAATCTCACTAGAACCGTCCTTGTCTGCCTACTTCAGCCCCCCCTCCTCCCCGCGGCGCAGGGTCGCAGCCGCGGACGGGACGGGGAGCTGCGGGATCTGGCCGGGTGTCTCCCAGGACCGCGCATCCGTGTGTCGGGATAATGAAATTTAACGCGACACTGTTGACCGAAAACAAAAATGACAGTGGGTCCGGGAGGGAATTTTTACCGACCCGTAGTAAGAAATAAATAAATAATGGCAATTTCATCTGACCCTGCTGGTTCTTCTGAGATTTGATGCGGCAAAATTACTAAACCAAGACGCCCCTCTGCAATAATGACATTCCCCCGTTAAAATTTTTTATCCTCCCCCATCCCAGGCACGGCTATCAAATAAGGAGGCAGAGGGAAAATGTAAATTGAATACATGGCGCGCTATGGGCATGTGTGCTATTAATTCCTGGAGATTAAATGACTATACATTACAGAGACCCCCCTCCCTCAGGTAAATCAATTTCGCAGAACGCTCGTCTGCTCAGGAGTAAAATCTCAGATAACGGTGCTTGTTAGTGTCTCTTCATTTCTAATGTGCCTTTTTATATGAAACTGCCGTCACATGCTGTTACATTATCGATGCTCACGTTAATAAAAGAACAGTCAGGTCGTTTTCTCGTTACCTGGGTATTCTGGTTATACGTATCGGCAGAATAAAATGACCATCGTCTCTTTTTAATCATGTTTTATGAAGAACACCGTTTTATTACCATGACATACGTCTGCTCGCACAGCCAGGCAGACCTAGGCGCAGGTGTTTTTTCCTAGTGAGTTTAAGTTCAAACTGTCCATTTCATAACATCAATTATATCGGTCGAACCCATACGTTTCGATAGCTCCTCATCCAGTACTGGATTTCAGTCACCAAGAGCATAGGGCAAAGGTGGTATCGGCCCTGGACAGGATGCCAGTCCATCGCGGTACACATACACCATGGGCACGTTATATATGCATAAAATCCATCTTTATCTTAAAAATGTACTTAATGCGCCGGCTTATGGGCCGTAAAAAATAAAATACGAAGCCTCTTAACTAATGAACTATGAAAAAAAAATATTAGTGCGAGATTCAGTGCATGTCGTTGTAAACAGTTAAAATGTTTTAGCGCGATAAATTAAATATCGTTTGCTTATAATAAACACAGCTCACTAAGCAGATGTTTGGTGGACTAGCAAATGAGCACATGAGGAAGTGATCTCACTAAACAGGACACGTTTTCCCGTCACTTAGCGGACTCTGCAGAGACGGACTTCACAGCTGAATCACTGACTGAGAAAGGCGTTTATCTGAGGCATATTGAGTAGCCCGTTTAAGTTTTTAACAATGTGGCACTTCCCGGGTCTCCACCCGATATCTTCCCGCTTGGCTGTCTGTGACCTTAGAAGGCAGGTGTGGCAGCTGAATAGCAGAGCTGAGCCAGACTAACCTGTATCTCCTTCTTCCGCAGAGTGCTGAGACTCGCAGGTAAGAGATTTGCCACATGACCGAAATGAGTAAAACGCTCGTCTTGGAGGATCTGCAATGCAGCAATGACGAGCGTCTCTCCTTGTCAGTGGACGACATTAGGAAGGGCCTTCTTCCTCCCAATAGGAGAACTGAAGCGATCCTGTGCAAATAAAGCCTCGATCCAGCCCATTGCCGTGACAACTCCAGGCCGCTAAGGTTGTGGGTTCGATTCAGGGACATCCCAGCCATTCCGTGTATTTATTATAATTTGTATTTGCTTGTATTTCGTCATTTACATTTATTTAATTAGCAGATGGAATTAATTAAAGCGACGTACAGTTGCGAGAGCTCAGTCAGCTAGTCTTGGGAGCAATTTGGATTAAGGGTAATATCAGTATACCAACTGCAGGATATGACCTTCCAATCACAGACACAGGGCTTAAACCACAGAGCTGCACACTGCCCAATCAAAGTATTCCATGGGTTTTGCTTTCCTTGCCTACGTTGTCCCTGGTGTGTGTGTGTAAGTGTGTGCCCTGCGATGGAGTGGCGACCCCTACAGGCCGTCTCATGCCCTGTCTTCCAGGGATAGGGTCCAAGCTCATTGTAAGTCAGCAGTAGAAAAGCGGTTACCAAAAATGGATGCGTGTGTTTGGTGGAGGAACCCGACAGTTTTAATTATTAAACACTTTTTTCCCTCTGTGTTAATGACTACAGAGGATCATGGTTTTCAAATCGTTATGCTTTTTCTAATCATCTTCTAGTCAATGCATATTAATGCAAATATGTCACATTTAACGGCGATTTTGGTCCAGCTTTCACTCTGCGAGGTATCCTGCTGTTTCTCAGGATATATGGCAGTCTGTTGTCTTTGGTGTTCGCAGGTAATTCTATGTTTTAAGAACTGTAGTATTTATTTTTGGCCAAAATCACACTGGAAGGTTCAAGACACTCCTGTTAAAGGATATCTGTTTGTATGCATACCAGTCAAGGGTTTGCTGATAGGCTGCATTACCCATTGGATGGTGTGTGGGGGGGTAGGGCTTATGCTCCCAATTAATCAATCATGGTATCACATTTCATATTATGTCTGCCAGCTGAAAGCATGTAAGCAGAGCACCGGGCATGAAAACATCTTGTGTGTTTGTTTCTGAAGTTGCAGTTCAAGCTCTTTGGGGTCACCGAGCATCCTGTCCTTCTGCGGAAAACCACAGCGTCCAGAATCATATTTAGCTCACTTAAGGCCTTACAGTTTTAATCATACTCTCCAGGCAGGGAGCACTGCTTTACTCGGTCAGCTCCTGTCCACCATGGAGAAAAGTAAACAAAGTGAACTATCACTTTTCAATCAAGTTAATGTGACTATACATCACTTAAGAAAAGACATGCTGGCGATGGCAAGGTAACAGCAGACGGGGGAAAGCGATAGATTTTCTGCCAAAAGATGCACTATGCCAATCATGTCAGATGTAAAGAACAAGGATGATGAAATGAGTAGGACAAGTATGCAGAGATGGGGGGGGGGCTTCACTCATACTCAGAGGTAATGGAATGGCCCCATATTTTACAGAATCAGTCAACGTCTATAACTGAAATGAATTAGACGAGCTAGGCCTTCATCTGTCTCACATCCTGATCTGTACTTAAAGTTTGCAATAGTGTTTTGTAGAGATCAGACCGACCTTGGTGTCCTTTTGGGCTCCTACCTGTTGAATGTAGACCTTTGTTAAATTTCCATTCGTTATGCCTGCTTGAGTAGGAATCTTAAAATCTCAGCTAATTCCCTTCTGGACTTGTAGCTAATCCTGTTCACTGGTGTATCTAATTAATAGCATGACATAATTTGGATGTGGGGTGTATAAGGAGGTTATAATGTACAAGGTATGAATTTGGACAACGCTAAAGGCTACAATCATTATTCCCACTGGATGGAGACACGGCTGTAACGTGAATAGAAATATGGAAATAAATTAGCTTATTAGCATGAGAGAGAAATTCGGATTATAGCGATATATTCTGGGGTCTGCTGTCCTTCTCAAAACCAGTCACAACGTACAGCTTAGACTGCCTCTGTTACTGGTTTGTACAGTAGGATATTTCACAGAGCCTGAGTCAGGTTAAGTGCTGATGCCGGGATTTGTACCAGCAATCTCTTTTACAATGGGGGAGGGGGGTTGCTTTGCTGAAATCATTGTGTCCAGGGGGGGTCGTTTCATCAGCTTAGAAATGCATGTGTAGCCCGCTTCTGGCCCCAGGAATTGCTTGCTGAAAGCTCCAGAGGAAATAACAGTCTGCAAGCCCCCCCCCCCATCCTGCCCATTTTCCATGTTCCTTCTCAGAGGATTACTGGTGTTGGTACCTCACATTCTGGCGTTGTGTCATTCTTACTGTACCTCAAAGACTCTGAGCAGGAGCGGAAGGTGTCTACTTACGGAGCCTGTCGCCCTCGGATGAACAAGTCGCCAGGCATTTCCTGCTGTGAAGTGTCATTCTCCTTCCTTCAGCTGACTTCCTTGCACGTGTCGTCTTTGGTGGGAGAACGATGAGGCGGCATGTTCTCTGGGTCACTGTGCCAGCCCGCACATTCCGTTTTGGGCACGAAAGCTTGTAGTTGCCTTCATAACACAAGTCAGGCTTCTTGGGGAAGGTAGCCATGGTCCACATCGGTCACGCCCTTCAGGAAAATGCTGATCTACCTCATCCAAACCTTGCTAAGGGTTACTCTTCAAAACTTGGGCTTGTTTTTCTCCTTTCTGATCTAACAGTTGTATCCTTCAAGATTGTTTCATCTTTGCTGTTTGACTTCGGTAAGAAACCGATGAATTGCAACATCAATGTTGTACTAAGTGCTGCAGATTTTGGTTTGTTTTATCAATGACATGAACACTGATATGATGATGCATAACTAAGCCAAACTACGCTAGTTATGATGTTTCCGTGGAACTCGGCTAAATCTCATCTTCATTAGCTTCTATTTATGACCAATGACTTAAATTATAGCTGAATAGACTATGACGCAAAATCAAATAGTAACTTCAAAAGTAAATCTCTTTTAAGTGGACTGTATTTATTTCAGTCACAGGTGAAAATGAAATTTCTGTTTCCATTACTCAGTCATTGGTCAGTCTGAAATGGTGAAATAATGGCATGCTTAGGTGGTAACACCCAGTCACTCTGGCAACCCCAGGCAGATGACAGACAGCTAATTTCAAATTTAAAATCAGTGTTTTCATTTATTGCTCTTCATGTGACAATCTTGAGCAAAATTACATTAAACTTAGGGGTTATTAAACTTAAGAAAGAAAAGACTGTCGCACCTTGAAAACAACTGGAGATATATATATATATATATATATAATGTGTATATAATGTGTGTGTGTGTACACATTACTGTACAAAAGTCTTAGGCAGTCAGAGAAAATGATATTTAAATGATCTTCCTGGTGGCGAGAAACTATGATATCTATCAAAGTATGTTGGCTTAGTTATTTTGAAGTCTCTCATAAAGTCACCCCAGCATTTGCAGTAAACATTTAATGTGCCCATGTATTTTTTGACCTGACCCTTTCCACACCATGCTTACCTAAAGATTCCCTCATCCAATTATTTACCTAATTAAATCAATTAATCAATTAATTAATTAAGCTGGTGATCTATTTTAACAAATACACGGAATGGCTGGGATGTCCCTGAAGAGAGGTTTGGGAACTGAAGCAGTGTTCTTACTGCCAGCCCGGATAGAGATCTGTAACTTTTTGCAGAACACTAGAAATTTTTGTTAGTTTTTATTGTGTTACGGTTAATTCGCGTATGTTCTAATGTTAAACTGTTTTTTTTCCTGATCAAATATACACTTGCTACCCAGATAAATAGCTCTAAACATTTTCTTTGACTGCCTAAGACTTCTGTGGAGTCCTGTACATATATACTTTGTACATGTATATTGTGATGGTTCATGAACCTAAGGGGGAATAAAACGAATTTACAAAAAACTGTTTTTCATATTAGACTGCACAAATTATATTTGTTGCTTTATTGGGGAAATAACATTGAAAATTGAAAATACTAACATATCACCTTTGTGTAAAGTCTTCACCCGCTGCTTGGAGGAAGGTAGATGATTTTATTTATGACAGCATATGCGGAGACTTTAAATGCACCAATAAAAAAAAATCAAAGCCAAAAGATGCACTTCAAATTGCACAACTTCCTTGGCCTTTACTGAGAAAATAGTTTTCTGGTGCTTTGATAATTGCATTTACTTCATAAATTTGATTGAATGAATGTCGCCCACTAGCCAAACAGATCAATCCTTTTCTTCCTCCGCCAGCCTCCTATATGTCATTGCTGCGAGACTTAAAGACTGCTTCCAACGTTCTGCAATCGTTTGCTTTTCCTTGGGTTTCAGTGTCCTGGGTTAAACCATCTCCCAGGCCAGTAGGGAGGGATCCAGCTGTGTCAGCAGCTAGCCAACTTACCTTCCGTGATATTTCTACTGATCCTCTTTCCAGAAAATTCCTAGTTGCCCCCCAGCTTATGCCAGCGTGGCTCCCTGGGCTTTGAGGTCAAAAGGTGGAGGTCAGAGGGGGCCATGCTGGAATGCGGCCTACCACATGGCTGAGTCATCTGGACGGCTCGAGCACGTTTACCCCCCCCAACGAGCGCCATTTGTCTGCCGACAAAACGTCTTCAGCAGTGCAGAGAGAGCAGATGCTACTTGAAGATGCAGATGAATAGCATATCTGACACTGAAACAGACTTGGGCGAGTGGCGAATTTGGGTCTCTTGTACTTGGCTGTTGTTTGCTAAGATGGCCTCCATTCCTTTGACACCTCCCTGATGCTTGTGAAATAAAATAACTCACAGAAAATGGCTCAAAGAGAACACCAAAAGCATGCAAAATAATAATAGATAAACATACTTTTATTATTATTATTATTATTATTATTACTACATCTTCATCTGTTTTTGAATTAAAATAATGTGGTTTAGGAAATCTATGTGCTAGCAGGCTCTGCTAGTGTTGATTTTATGTGGCGGATTGGATCTTCATTCTATATCATGTTTTTCTGTAGTTCGTATTTTGTAAGCATGCGCATTGAAAAGGTAGAATTGGCAAGGCTCATACATCTCTTGAATAGGACACAATCTATATAAGATATGAGATGAAAACTCTATACATGTTTCTCTCATTCACTGTGTCAAAACTGCTGCGAGGTAATGTTATGTTACCTAATCAAAATGATCTATAGAGCAATATCTTTATAATTGGTAGCTTGTATGTGCTCTAAATTGTTAAGATATCTATTACATATTTAGGATAATTCCTGCTTCTGTCACACCTCTAGAATAAAACAAAATAATAATTGTAATTACTGAAATGAAGAACATTAATTTTCTGCATTAGCAGATAACACATTATAAACCGTGTAGCATTGTGGAGCTGAACACTGACGCTGGCAGGTTTAATTTAAAACTCTGACAAATTGATTTATTTGAATGTAGTCAAGACATAGCGTCGAACAATTAATTCCGTCAAAAGAAAGCGTGTGAAGTTGCCAGTTTAATTAGACGTAGAAAAAAGAGAGACTCATAACCACTGGATTTTAAAGACCTACCACCACAGTCATCACTCAGAGAGCGATTGCTCACACATCTGGTTGCGAGATCCCTGGATGAGCAGCTGGTAGCTTCTGTTTAGTGGGTTTCCCACCTGGGGGATGGGGGCGTGGCCTAGACAACGTTCTGGAGTTCTGGAATCATTGTGGACAAATCTTAGGACATGCTGCCTAAGGGTGTTTTGTAATATATAATAGAAACAGGCTTGGTCTCTTTCAGACCTCCAGAGCCAAGAGTTTCTGGGGCTGAAAAGGTCACGCATGACATGGTTTCACATCAAGGGAGATGTCTTCTATTTTTTTATATATAAGAACATTGTTCTACATGCTTTGGTTGAACAAAACATGTATTTTTCTCTAACAGAATTCAAACCTAGAGGTACAAGTAACCTATCCCATTTTCCCAATGTTCTACAGATCGTATTAGAAACATTCTATATTAGCGTTAGGGAAATAAAATCAGACTGACTCTGGAGAAAGCTTTCCAGCTTGAACTGAAGATCTGGGAGAACTTTGGTGCTTCACAGAACACCTTCATAACACATTCACAGCTCGAATAACTTCTTCATAAGCAGAGCATAAACATTTAGGAAAGCAGTCGGTGACGATGGTTGCCTTGGAAACACTCCTCAAAGGGCCCAATGTAAGAGTTTTATGACCCTTTCATACACAATGTTTCATGAACAATTCACGGAACAATGATGCATAACTGGCGAACCGATTAATCATTCCAGGATGTTTTCTTTTTTTAGTCGGGGAAACGTTCACCCACATTCACCCACCGAGATGAGCGTAAAAGAAGGAGTGAAAATAAGAGGCTCATCCCCTGCCTCTGTTGGGTCCATGTGGGCGATTGCAAAGACCCACCCCACCTTCGGGCAGGGTATGTGCAGCTGGGCACTGTCCGGGAGATTTATGTGACCCTTCAGTCTAATGCCGATGAATGCCACCCCAGTTCTGTCACACACAGCTGGCACTAGAAGCTTCCGGAAATAAGAGGCAAAGATGCAGACTCCTGCAGGGGGCAGTTCTGGGCCTGGAACAGAGCCAGGAGATGCTTTTGCTGCGTAGGATCATCTTGGCCGGTATTCTCTCGGCTTTTGATGTATTTATGTTGTGTTTAAGATCTCCGCAGGGCTGTGGGGGCTGCGGCTGGGGGGGTAACCGCTACTCTGCTTGACAGGCAGCGTGAAAGATGGCATCGGGGGAACGCCACTTTTCATTTCAATATGCTATATATAATGATATTATTTTTTCACCCTTGGTCAAGGACAGCATGTAGCTTGCAGTGTAAATTTTACCATAGTTAAAAGGCTTGGTGTTGACTTAAGCGAGTCAGGTTTTCACGCGCGTGACGCGGAACCGAGATCTATGGCGACGTTGCACTTTTCATGCTCTGCTCCTCGGAGTGTCGTGAACTTTTAATAGCGGCGGCCATAACATTTGCGTCCACAGGACCAGAGTAGCTCTGACTTCTCTGCCTGAGGATAATTACGGGATAATTAGAAAGAATGGTAGGTAAGGATCCCTTCAGGAGGCGAGTGTGAATTCATTACTGACTCAAAGGGATGAGAAAATGGTCCATGGATGGTTGGACGGGGAGGTTCGGGAGGGCCAGGGGGGTTGGGGGTTGGTCAGACTGGAGTTTTCTTACGAAGCCGTGGATGAAATTTACAGGGGACAGAGACGGATGGCTGGGGTCAGCGGTGTTTAATCGCATTTTAAATTGCATGTGTGAAACTTGCTTTGCCGTGAGTGTTTAACGGCAGGTCGACTCGGCCGGTCCAGTCCCTGGGCTTTTCACGTCACACGTGTCACACTGGGCTGAAGGTTACACTCAACAAACCATAAAAATGAAAAGGTGACGCTTTTCAATTTCAGGAAAGCGCCATTCGTATCATATTTTATTTTTTGCTGAACTATACATACAATCATACATATATGAAAACAAAATATATTGTATTTTAATCTTTATATGATAACTTGACTTAATTTGCGGTATACGGGTTAAAATGCAAAGTATTTTCTTGCCATAGCAGCGCTCACAAACAACTGATTGTCGCAGGTATCATTAAAGGTGAACCCCTGTGTATGTGTGTGTCTGTGTCTTATATCACACACACACACACACACAGTGGTAGCTCGGTTCTCGAACTCAGTAGAAATGAAATTTCTTGAAAGTTGAACAAACCAATTTCAAACCAAGTCGAACCGTGAACTCTGACCTAATATAAATTGTAGCAACCAGAAACAGCTGATCACCTAGGGATCTCACACAAAGCACACGGAAGGCGCGGACGATCAGGGCAGGAGAAGTGTTGTCATCTTACTTTAAAAAAGTAATCAGTTACAGCTACAAATTACTTCTGCCAAAAAGTAATTGAGTTAGTAACTCAGTTACCACACTGTAAAAGTAATAGTTACTCAGCAACATAACTGACATTATTTTTTATGTTCTACAGCGCTATTATGTTCTATAACATCTTTAACGTCAAAGATGTTT
>JABFEA020000001.1:5523011-5551243 GCA_019775915.2 Cyphomyrus plagiostoma | reverse complement strand
AGATCTCAACCCAATAGAGCATCTTTGGGATGTGGTGGAACGGGAGCTTCATGCCCTGGATGTGCATCCCACAAATCTCCAACTGCAAGATGCTATCCTATCAATATGGGCCATATATATATGGGTTTGACATAACTGGTATGCAAGTATGCATTCACCTTTAAAAGCAATATATGCAGCATTTGATTAATGTAACAGCACAAATACATACTAGTTTAATGTACTATTTCCTGTCTGCCTGTGTCTCGGATCTCACCCTGTAGTGGCCTGTTCTGTATGTTACTTCACTCACACATGAATTCTGTCTGCCGCTCTAATGACACTGGCGCTCTTCTGTCACATGGCCATCCTGTTCCATCGCTTGTGTTGAGTTGCAGCTGACCTTAGTATAGTTTTGGCTGGAGGTTGATGTTCTTGGGAGGGTTTGATGTTACAGACCTAGAAGGTCTCAAATCACAGCACTGGCCTCTTTCCTTAACCTGGGGTGTCTTGCCTAGATTAAGATACATGCCTCAGTGATCAATACTGCGGTTGCTATGGGAACCTTCATGGTGTTATCATCCAGGAGCTGGAAGCCCGCACTCGTAATGTGTTCAGGTGCCCTGAGAACCGTGGGGGGTGTGGTCTGTCGCCCGAACGGGTGCCTCGTCCTTAGTGACGCAGCATGACTGTCTTGCTGGTTAAGGGGATGCGAACACCCTGCTGGGTGACACGCATCCACACAGATGCACACAGACACGTCCATACGGATGGGTTTCTGGCCCTCGGCATGGGTGGAGATGCTGAGAAGACTGTATGTTCCAGAGGAGCGAGACACCCCAGCCGAGTTATGTAACAGCCATCTGCTGTGCATGGAGCCGCTTCACAGCAACCACCAACCCCCCACCACACTTTTTTTCATTGTCTTGTGCGTCAAATCCCCCCTTCCTCTTTTTGTCCACCCTGTGCTTTGCAATGCTGCTTTCAGTTTCATCTTCAGTTATGTTGACAAAGCCTGTGTAATGATAGGCCAGGCACACGCACATGCCCCTTTACACACACAAACACACACACACACACACACACACACACACACACACACACACACAAGCATTTACACAAATACATACACTCACATACACATCCGCACACACTCACACATACGTGCACTCACACAGACACTGACAGACGTGCACATGATGAACAGTGAGTGTATTGCCGGTTTCCCCCTAGGTGTGTCAGTGTGGCCTCACTGTCTCCTAATTTTGCCACCACGCAGGTTCACCAGGTTAACAACCTGACAGCCCCCCCCAGCTCGAGGTATCTGTGTCTGACCTCTCCCATGCTACTGCAAATCCCCCCAACCCAAATTAGATCACCATGTGTCTTTGCTTGCCCTGTTAATTCCTCCTATTTTGTCTCCCAGTCTGATTACTGTGCTGCATTTTTGGCGGTTAAAAAAACAGTTAAGGGAATGGACCCCCCCCACCCCCCCCCCCCCCCCCCCAGGGCCGCGGCCCGCCGGTTTAAGATGATTTCCTAATTCGATCAGAACTCGAACTGTCGGAGTGCGGAACGGATTAAGTTCGAGAACCGAGGTACCACTGTGTGCGTGTGTGTCTGTATTAGTTGCAAAGACGATAGTATTTTGACTACCAGATAAGAAGAAATCTGGCTAGTAACCTCAAATTGCAAGAGGTCCCGAGGTACTCCGTGGTGTCGCTCACAGACGCCTGGAAGCAAATCGCCGTTCCTTCGTTCTGAGGAGTCCGCATCGTTAGTGCTGCCGGCGTTCTGGCGCTGTTCTGTTCGGTTTCTAAAGCTCTCACCCGCTCCGAGGGCGCCCCCCCCTTATCTAACGAGGCCTTCCCGGGTCTCAGGGAAAGGAGCTACAGCTGTAGGTCAGCGGCAGCACCTTAAAGCACACCGCCCGGGTGGCCAGCGGGAAAAGGTGCCGACAGTGGCACTGGAGACTTTCTCTTCCGGTAGCTTCCAGGCATTCGCAATCACTAGTTGATCCCTTCGGATTGACTCCAGCTGTAAGCACCAGCTCGGCCTGCAGCAGATTAAACTCAACAAGAACACAAACAAGCGGGACATACTCTAAACTCGCTCCTGTAAGCTTGCTCATTGCACTAAAAAGATTAAGTTCTTATTGCGGTAATAAAAAAAGATAGCACTTCCAGATAAAGGTCGTTATTTTACACTTTGTCATCAGATGACGAATGCGCTGCATATAACGCTTCGGATACAAAGCTGATTATATTATATCAAATGTTTCGCTTTCGCAAATTTCTTTCGGGCTGTGCAATAAGTTTTTGAGGTACTCATCCATCAGCATCCGGTGACTTTACGTTAACTGAGGCTTCTGGCGTACTTATTAAAAGTGAGTTATTTTCAAAACAATGAACAAGAAGGGCTTCTTTTTTTAGCCAGCAGTGATGAGTAATTTGAAGCGAGTGTACTCCCAGGGCTTTAAATCCCGCTGATTGTCACACGGCCGTTTAGTGAATGTCTGATACGGCTGTAAATTTAAAGTATTTGCTGCTTTGCTCATTTGTTTTCTTGTATAGTAGTCCTGTTTCATCAAAGCATCCTTCATGTTGTCAGGATTCCGCAATGCTTGTTTGTAAGATGATGCAGGTGAATGAAAACTGTTACCAACTAGATGATAATAATCATAATTTATCGCTTTCATTATTATTATTATTATTATTATTATTATTATTATTATTATTGTAGTGAACAAAACACTGACTGGACGCGAAAATTGATGGTACTGCTTTTTTGCTCCAACGTGTTATGGTTCGTTACCCATTTGCTCCCGATCCTTATTTGAACCTGAAATGGATCACAGCACCTGTGCCTCTTGACGTAATTTGGCCCCATCCGGGATGTCCACAGCGCGATATTCCATGCCTATTGGGAACCAGATAAGCTCGTTGAAAATGATGAAGGAGGAGCGATAAGCACATCTACAGGACAATAGAAGCAGAATCAGGCCGGACAAGATTTAATGAGAATTCTGGGATAGCGGTGTCTTCTAAGCCCCTATCTCGCTCGTCATGTGCCCCTGGGGAACCTGTATTGGGGTATTTTAGCGTGATAGGGGCTGATATGTGTGAGCATTCAGGACAACTTGTGATGACGATGACAATCAGCTCTGTGCTTCAGTGGGCTTAGACTGCTGTACACAGTCATGGTGGGCATTGCCAGACCAAAATTCCCACAATGGACTTCTGTTGCCCATCAAGGATTAAATTAGCTCACAGTGAGGAGTCGCTTTTCTATCGCCCAAATGTTGGATGAACCGCAGAATTTTGCAAAGGTTGAGACTTCTCAGACAAATAAATCGAGCAGATTCTTGTAGGAAGTTACCATAAACATTGTTCCATCTATATATAAAAAAAATCAAAACACTTTACAAAAACTTTCTTGGCACCATTTTGAAAAGTAAATATGAGTTTAGCAAAGAACTTCGTAATTGTATAAGATCCGCTGTACTTGCTTCCAGTTACTGGGGAAGGGGGCCGGGGTGCTTTGTAATGTCCCATAATTCCATGCAGCCCATTATGCCATCGAGCCAAACCGTAGTAACGATGCGTGCCAATGCTGGAGCGAGGGGGGAGGGGCACCCGCTGCATTCTGTACCTCTGTCTGTTCCCAGGTCCAGAACGGCAGCGTTGGGCCAACTGGCTCCGAGTCGTCAGAAGGGGCGTCGTGCCACAAGCGGGGGGCACTGCTGGGAAATTTTTTTTTCCTTTTGCTGTGGATCAGTGGGCCTTGTGGTAGCACATATGGTGCCAGGAACTGGCCCGATTCCTTGTGTGTGTGTTTTTTTCTTCCTGAAGAGGGTATGGTACAGTGTTGGGATCAGGCATGGGGGGGAGGGGTATTCTCTGCTGGGATGGACACCCAATTCCATCTGTTGCCCGTCCACTTCTGGGCTCAAACAGATGAGGTCCTTTTGGCGTGCGGCCGTGGCGCTGAGGCGCTGCTGTTCCTCCCTCACTGGGCATCTCTAGCACCGTTATTTTCCTTTACCTCGGAACACAGGTTACCTGGGCGACTCTCCCTGAAACGTTCGGCAGTGTCCGGCCTCAGGAATCAAACGGCGGCCCCCATAACGCCATTGGCGGGACGGCTCAGAGGAGCGTACCGCGTGCAGGAGGCCGCTAGCGCTCATTAGCCATGGAAGCGGATCGGCAGTCGGGAACAGCCCGGCGCACCTCGGAATAATCCACGCTGCTGCTCTCTAAAGATAAAGAAGCTTCTGCTCGTCTTCTTATCTGAGCCGGGCCTCCAAACGCCGGCTGCAGATAGAGCTCTGCCTGGAAGAGACGGCGCAGGAGAGCCACGTATTTACATTCTGCCCTGGCCACCAGGGGAAGAGGAAATAAACAGAGCATGAAGGGAGGGCAGGTAGTGGAACGGGGAAGATGGCGTGAATGTCAGACAGGCTATGGATAGTTAGACAGCTCCTGTACGTCGACGAGGTAGGAGGCACGCCAGCGCTGAAGTCCCACCACCGGGGCTTCGCAGGCACCGAAAATTCAAACAGATGACGGCAAAAAATATCTCCCTCGCTTTCCCATTCTACTCCCCAGACCTTGGGATTTTATGGCCGTGCGGTTCTCACAGGGAGCTCTGCTTCTGGAGACAGTCCAAGCAGAACTATGTAGAGACACAGGAAATTGCCGGGTTTTCAAACTTCTGACCGGTGGAGGCGCGAGTCTTTTAAATGTGGCGTTCTTCCAAAACCTAGAGGTCTTGCCTGTTCCGGCTGAAGTTAAATTGCAATGACTTCCTTTGCATTTTTAACGGGGTTGCAGGTGAGAGCGACTGAGCGGCTGTTCTTGAAATCAGCCAACCTGTACTTACGAATTTGTAACTGGCACAATCATTAAAGTGAAAACAAGACAACTCTGAATGAGCAATAGATTCCCAGCTCTTTCCCTGAATAAGAAGCACCCTTCGGTGCGGATCCTGAGGGAGACGAGGCATTGTCAGGCACCTCAAGTGAAGCACTGGAAACGGGAGCAGGCCCATATTAACATATCAGTGGAATGTCAGTTCTGTTTGTGGGTCAGATTCTGTCTTTCATCCTCATTTGAATTCCTTGAAGCCTCTGAAACCTCTGAATTTAGCTATACGCACGTGTTACGCTAACATGGGTTCCTTAATCACGATGATGGGTAGCTAGGGAATACTCCGGAAAATGTCATCCAACAAGTGGTATGACACAAGGCCTGCCCATTTACAGAGAAGTCCAGCTCTCGCATAATCCCACGGGAATGAAATGACACAGAGCTGTGTCCGTAAATATAACGGAGGCTTCGCAGACGGACCGTGAAGGTGCAGGGGGAGGAAACATGACTTCACTGGGTCCTTCATCCAAAAAACGGCAGGCTAGGCAGCATCGCCCGATCTCCGCCCTTTACAAACTAACAATAATTCCGGGTGCCACATTCTTCCGGGCTCCCTTTCAATTCCCCCGGAACATTCCGGCTTCCAATGTGACAATTTGTCCCAGAGTATGTCGATAAATGGTGGTGTATTTTTAGGAGATGTTGCAACTTCCTGTCAGACACAACGGTTTCGTATGTTAAACATGAAATCATAACAGAATGCATAAATAGTTTTTTTTTATTTACAGTGGGGTTGTTGCGTTTGGGAATGACATTATTGCATATTATTGCAAGGTACAATTTTGTGCGTTTTTTTTTTATTATTTTTTAAAAAAAAAGGTTTCCCAAGGTTCTCCAGCCCCTGTGCCACCCTAATTCATAACCCCAACTTCCATGAGACCATCATGCACCTGCCTTGGAGTCAGTTATGGTCACATCGAGGTGATCTACACCTTCATGATGCAAAGGGAACGTTTTAAATCCAAAAGGGGGAAAAAAAATCTAATTCTGCAGACGTGGCTGACGATTTGATTTTCTCTGCCGCAGTCATATCAATCTTATTCTATATTGCTATTGAGTTTTTCCACTTTTAAAGTTCTTTAAGAATGGGTCTATACTCTGGTGAACTGTAATGCTTCTTTATTTTTTTAAATCACTGTTTTTCAGCCGAGTATTGATTTCTGGCCCATACATGACGATAACATTTTCTTTTGAATTTCCTTCGAAATCAGTTCTGTTATTAAAGTGGATAGTAACAAAAACACATTTCAGGGGCTTTGCTGAGTTTGCACTTATGACAATATATGATTATATATGGATATTGCCCAGTGATGTCTGATGCATTTGCTTTACCACCTACATAAAGACAACTTCTCACATACTGGCATATCAGTTTTAAATAACATGTTAAGGTCCACCTTTGTCTTATCTACAAACATCTTAAAAGGCAATTACCGTCTGTTTTATTTACAAAGATGTTCATTCTGGAATGTGAACCAAACTCATTCCAGTCTAACCTGTAAGCAATGTTCCACAGTCCATGGATCATATAATGGATGCAAATAAATTCACTTAATGATGCTGGCTGAATATTAATCTGCGGTATTTCTCGCTGGTCTGCTTTTTTCTTATTGATGTCAAACACTTCACGAAAATCTTATTCGGTGAGGCCTTGAACTGCTAGGAAACACATGAGCTGCATCTATGAGAAGGAGGAGTGTCTCAGTGGGGGGGAAATGCCTGACCCTGCAGGCTTTTGCCACAGGCTGGGTCAGTCCAATGCAGCTCCCAACTGGAGGGAGTCATCTTTGATTTAGGAACAATTGCAAGGCTGTGCGTTAATTTTTTCCCCTCAATTTACTGAGCTGCTCTTCTCTTTTAGGGGTTTTCATGGTAGGACACGTGCAGAACTTCCATCCACCCGCTTTCTGTGACCATTCATTCTATTCAGGGTCGTGGGGGGTCCGAAGCCTATCCTGGTGACTAAAAGCGCAAGGCAGGGAACAACCTGGGACGGGGTGCCAACCCGTTGCAGGGCACAAGGCAGGGAGAAACCTCAGGATGGGGCGCCAACCCGTCGCAGGGCACAAGGTGGGGGAAAACCTGGGACGGGGTGCCAACCCATCGCAGGGCACAAGGCAGGGAGAAACCTTGGGATGGGGTGCCAACCCGTCGCAGGGTACAAGGCGGGGAAAAACCCAGGAAGGGGCGCCAACCCGTCGCAGGGCACAAGGCGGTGAACAACCCGGGATGGGGCGCCAACCCATCGCAGGGTACAAGGCGGGGAACAACCCAGGACGGGGTGCCAACCCGTCACAGGACACAAGGCGGGGAACAACCCGGGACGGGATGCCAACCCATCGCAGGGTACCAGGCGGGGAACAACCCGGGACGGGGTGCCAACCCATCGCAGGGTACAAGGTGGGGAACAACCCGGGACGGGGCGCCAACCCGTCACAGGGCACAAGGCGGGGAACAACCCGGGATGGGGCGCCAACCCATCGCAGGGTACAAGGCGGGGAACAACCTGGGACGGGGCGCCGACCTGTCACAGGACACAAGGCGGGGAACAACCCGGGACGGGGTGCCAACCCGTCGCAGGGCACACTCACACACCATTCACACACACATACCTGTGGGCAATTTGATGACTTCAATTACCCTCAACATGACTGGGGGTACTTGAGGGAAACCCCACAATGACACGGCAGAACATGTAAACTCCACATGCATGGAACCTGGCAGAGACTCAAAAACAGGTCCCAGAGGCCACCCCGCATGTAGAACTTATTTCCCTGTCTATATATCCTTTAAATTAAGTTATTTCAGCATAAACACTACTTATATGCTATAACGTCTAGTTCTTCAGCCTGAATCATGTATGTGACACAGCTGTGCATTGCAGAACTGCCATTCAGTGTCGTGGAACCACAACTGTTTCTTTCTGTGACCACAGTGACAGTTCAGGCCTTTTAAAAACAACACCCTGCACCTCATTATTCATTCATTCCCTGGTCAGAGATTTATAAAATCAATTATGGGATCTTGTGGGGAGCAATGTTCTCACAGACACTAAACAAGTGTTGTGGAAAGTACTGCCATTAATGAGCAAAACTCGGGGTTACAAGGCAATTATCTGTGCGATCAATCATCGTTTCCGAGGCCTAGATGCTCGACAAGATCTGGAAAACATGCAGTCTCCCATCTTAATAAGTGCAATTTCACTGGATGCATTACATAATCACAACAATTGTAACAATATTTACACCACAGAAAGCTTTTATCCATCTGCATGTGACCAAATTAATTTACTACTCAAAATATGACATGAAACACATTCATTAAAAACAGGTCAATTTCTATATTAAAAACTACTTGTCCACATATGACGATATGGGCACAGAGTTGTTTGGAGAATACAAGTCTCATTTTTCCCTTTGCTCTATAAAGTACAGTGGTACCTCGGTTCTCGAACTTAATCCGTTCCAGACTCTGGATCGAATCCTAAAAAGTTCTAGTTCTAATCAAATTTTTCCCATAAGAAATAATGGAAAACCAATTAATTGGTTCCCAGCCCCCCAAAAATACAGCCAAATATGTTTTTTAAACATTTAAACACAAAATGAACAAGATAAAACAAGAAGAGCGTTTCTTTTCTTAATGGCTTCAAAAACTGTAAAGATTTTATCCCAACATGACCCCTGTCTTGCCCCGATCGTCCGCTCCTTCCGTGTGTCACGCCCCCTCGTTAACCTGGTGTGGGATCTCCATGTGATCAGTTGTTTCAGGCTGTTGTCATTAGTCCTCTGTATTAAGTCCGCGTTTCAGTTTGTTTCCGCAGTCTGGTCATTGGGTGCGTTGGACTTGCTTACAGCTGGCTTAAAACAACGCATTCTGATCCTGACGCAATGCATTACGGTTAGATGCATTGTGACCTCTCACCCAGCTGCACAAACTGGAACCGCTTCCGTGACGACACACCTTTGCCCTTATTGGCTGAAGAGTTTAGTTACACAAATGACGTTTGTATCCGAGGCAGTTCCGATCTGCTTTCTCTCTTGAATATCGCATAAAGCAGTGAGAACTGGTTTTCAGTTAATTTACCTGTTAAAGTTTAAATAAATGACATAAATGCTCTAATAGTTCACATAAGTTAGTGGTTTATTTATTGTCAGTCACTGTAATGTTGCACTGCTTTATTTGGTTAATCGTCCAGTCTGTGAAGAAGGCATTCAAGTAAGAATTGCATTGTAGTATGACTGATTTCCTGGTGCGTACAATTTATATTAGGTCGGTGTTTGACTTCTAATATTCAGATCGAGATCTAGGTCAAATTGGTTTGTTCAACTTTCAAGAATTTCGAGTTCTAGTGAGTTCGAGAACCGAGGTACCACTGTATTTTTTTATTTTAAAAGACTTTATTAGTCCACGCACTAAATATAAACCTTAGAAGGGCAACAATCTATGACATTCAGATTTGCTGTTAGACATTCTTTTCCTCATAGCCAGACACCTATGCCTACTCAAAGTACATCTTACTGGACGCTCACTTCATTTGAAATTCCAATGGCGTCCAGAAGGAGCAGGTTGTAATTAAGTGATGGTAAATTAAAACTCGCTAGAGTCACTCACTCGCTGGAGTGTCGGCTCCATTGGTAAATGACATGCAAGGCCTGACTAATTCTTACAGAAGCTCTGTAGATTTTTAACTCATGGCTGAAAGCATTGGCTGCTGTTGGATGTGCATATAAGGTCATGTGACTGGGTGTGGCAGAAGGCGGAGCCATGGTACTAATTAAATGGAAACGTCCCGTTTCTCAAAAGGCTCAGAGAGGAATCAGATGCTTGCAGGATTCCCTCAAATCGTCACGTCCCGCGAAAGCAGCTTGCGCTGGTACACCCGCTGGCAATGCTTTCAAACAGAATGATGCAACAAATAAGCAATTGCTTATCGCAACTTATTTAGCTAGTGTGCTTAACAATGTGGCTGTATGAAATCGCTCCATTATGTGTTTGTCAGATAACACGAGCCTAGTTGTTTATCAATCGCATCTGCACCCCACCCTGCATAAATTTATTTGTTTAACGCCAATCAAACATAGCGCAGAATGGAACAGAGGGTGATTCTTTAAACTGAAGCTCGAAATTTGAGATGGAAAAATCACGTGGAATCTGCCTCTTTAAGGATAAGAACACAGCAAAAGATAACCAGCTTTGAACTGAATGCCCTGACGGGGAAATGTAGCAAGGAAAAAAAACCTCAAATGATGTGCTGAACATAATAAAAATTTTAATAATACAAGAGCCATTCTCTGTCTTCCGAATAATCCTGCAAACATCCTGTCTCTAGACCCAGCTGATAGTATTAGTGTAGAATATTAATTTAAAATGAATACACCCATCTATACAGCAGCGAGTACAGTAATTGTTATTTAAAATATTCTAAATAATAGATCAGTTAGTTGAGAATTTGTGTGCCGCGTTTCTTTCCTGTCACCACTGCATAGGTCGATATAATTAAGATTTATTGCTTGCTGATTTCTTTCTATCCTGTTGACTGTCTCGTCTCGGCTGACGCAACTCAACGCCAAAGCCATTGGTACAGGCCCGGATGTTTACCCTGAGTCTGCTTTTATCCCAGGCTATTTGCTTAAAACGGCACTGAGGAAGACGCTAGATAAATATGATTGCTTCGCAAATTCTCTTGTGATGCCCAGGCTCCTGGCATGGTGACAAGATCAATACGCCCAAAGTAGAAATTAAACTTGGCAACTCTTACCGAAACATTCCTCCTCAAAAGCGTTTCACCCCCAGTCATGGGTTTGGCTTGAGATGTAGTCACTTCGGAATTAGCCCTTGACTGGGGTCAGGCCCGCATCGACTTTCTGATTGGTTGCTTTTCTCTGTCCTCCGGCACATTCCCCAGATTTAGCTAGCTGGATGGCTGATTTGTACATTAAAGCTAGCCTTGGCCCACCCCAAGGCTGGGTTACTCCAAACACCCTGCCCCCCAGCCCCCTGGAGAATGCTGTGGCCCAGCCTGCATCTCAGAGCTGGAACAGGGCACATTATAAAGGTGACATTGCAGCTAGATCGCGAGGATATCCTCTGCCATTTTTTCCTTGATTGATTACATGCACTGAAACCAGAGCATGGGTCTGTGTTCACCGGCTGTTAACTTTGTATCTGCAGTATAAAGACAGCATCACCAAAACCAGGAGTCATAGTCAATTACATGGCCATGAATGTGCTATAAGGATAACAGGCTTTTCTGAAGTTGGTAGCTTGGAAGTATGGGTGTATTGCGCAGTGGATATCCTGACAAAAGGTACACAAGGAGGCACAGACGGCGTGACCCACCCCCGGGAAAATTCAGGTTCAAATAAGAAGCAAGTATGGAACTAACCGTGAAGGGAATGAGCAAAAACACTACCAACAACAACAACAAACTCCGGGCTTACTATAACCCTATACTGGAAAAACATGAATTTATGAAAAATTGATTTATGGATACTATAATAGTAAAAATGTTTTTTGTCGGGTCAGGGTTTTGTTCACTAGCATCTGCTGCAACATTTTGCTTGTAGAAGCAGCCCGAATCTGGGGGGGGGGGGGCTGAAGCAGCATTATCTCAGTCGTGTGTGTCCCGCGCACTCCCATCCGCGCCCCCTGAGGAGGCCCCAACCCTCTGCTGATGAACGTCTACGGCACACCTCTCCTCTGTCTAACAGTTTGGGGGGGGGGGGGGTTTGCTGGCTGCTCCTGTCTGGTGGTGGTGTGGCTGATGGGCTGCCAGTGGAGCAGAAAGGACCGGGGAGGCTGGCTGCTTTCCAGAGACGTGACGGCCTGATTTCATTTTCAGGGCGAGGCAATGAAAGCCCAGCCCTGGGCACACAATAAGCCTGATCTGACATTTTTGCCTGATTGACACACATGCAATGAGACAGCTGTTTGTGCGACCGGGGTGCATACAGGGGTGGGGCCACAGAGGCAATAGCCCCCAACTGAAAGCTGATTGGCCCACTCCACGGTCACTCAGCAATTCAAAATATACCATTGGTTGGCCCCACTGTATTAATTATGGCTTCTTTTAAGCCCCTCCTGTCACGTTAAAAAAATCCTAGAGTCACCCCTGTTGTGGGACTTCAAAGGACATTTCCCATGTTGTAGCTGTTCCTGTGCCCCGAAGCGTCTTGGAGACTTATTTAATTAAAACTGGTGGCCCACTAGTCACTGTTTCCTAATGGAAAAGCGAATTAATTAATTGCTTGTGACCCCTCCCCCAACTTGTACAATTGGCTGGCAAACCTGGCACAAGAGCCGCGATTCTGTCCTCCAATCTGGGTGGCACTTTGTTCTTAAAATTGAGCCAGATAATTACAAATACGATGCAGCTAACACGTGACGGGCTTCAGTGAACAGGCCAGCTACAGCGTCTGACTGAGTATTTAATCGGAAAAGTTCAGGCTGGATGCAGATATTCCGCTAAAGGAGTGAGCAGGAAAGCAGTGGAGTGAAACAGGAAGGGGCCCCCATTTTTGGACGGGGTTCACGTAGCTCGGGAGAAACATATGCCGATGAAGCAGCCTCGCTTAAAATGCTTTCATCTTGCACGTGTCCTACTTTCAGTGCCCCCCCCCCCCCATTCCCCCTGCATGGGAAAAGGGATCATGGGAAATGAGGCCACGCTCGGAGATTCGCCGAGCTTCAGACGTGCAGCACGCTCACGTACCGGCTGTCTGGGCCCGCATTTTCACGGCTGTTTTCCCGATGCATTTAAAAATGCAACCTGGTGCTTCGCCAAACAGTTGGAGGGGTGTGTAAAGCAAAATATCTCAACCTACCCCCCCCCCCCCCCCCCAACGCCCAGTCGATCTCCTGCGTGGTTTTAAACAGCTTGTTATTATCTTGATCAGACCATTGTATTTACATTTTGTGTCCCATCCCGCAATATCAAACTCTCACCTATAGTTGACCTTGTTCTTGGGAGAGGGGGTTGACCACTGGAAAAAAAAATCATATTGAATAACAATATTAGATCATTAATGACAATAATAATACTAATAATAATATTAGTCTGTATGGTAATACTTTACTTCAGGGGGCACAAATACTTAGTACCAACTCACCACTACAGAGCAAATCACGAACAATTCTAGTAGCTGCTTAAGATAAAAGATGCGTCATGATTTATTAATGATGAACGAACATGATATCAGTATGTAACTAAGACTTAGTTTGTGATTAATTAATACATAAGTAATAGCGGAATAATACATTATTTGTGCCCCGTCAAGTGTTACCGTCTGTATAAATGATTTGATTAAGTTTCCCCTAAACTCCTGTATACTACAGACTGGAATATAATCATACATATAAAAGTTACAGAATATTATCGCACAAATGGGGCGCACATAAATCATATCATTACTGTTTTTTTCCCGATGTATTATGACATTGCTAACATTAGTAAACCTTTTAAGTGTGTCTGGCAATTTCCAAAAATACCTCAGCGCAGTTACAAATCCGCCTAATTTTCAGTTACTGTTGTACATCACACTGCTAGGCTATATAAACTCCGAAAAGGAGGCTATATTTTGATAATAGGCAATATCAGCCATTAAACTATATAAACACATCTATAGGCGGTTTTAGATTCTATTAAGGGGGGAGGCTTCAGCCATACTATTTCTTTTTACTTTTCCAGATCTATTTAGCAATTTGTCCCGTATTTTCGTACACAGCCATCGTGGGTGGCGTCCAGTGCTTCTTTTTCTCCGTGGTTGAGTCCCTCTAAGGCTCCAGTCCCACAATTAACCTTTCCCACATACGCAGTTGTGTAGCGTTATGCAGGTGTGCAAACGCTAGCGCGATCCGCAGATATCACACGGGAAAGGGATTTACCTTTTAAAATGTAATTTCACGTCATTATTTCTCCTATTGTTGGGCGATATCTGAACTGTGTATGGTGAAATTGTCCTAGCTCTGCACGTCCGCAAATACATTTTCGTATTAAGCAACAACGTCAGCTGTATTATCTGAAAAGTTAAAGGGGAGCCCATAATCCTCTCAAAGGACAAATTTCCCGCTGTGTTATTACTTTGAAACGGCTCTTAAAAATGAAGAACAGACAGAATTATTAAGCTAGCATACTAGTGTAGAGAGTTAAGCCATATAGTGAATTTAAAATTTCGGACTATGGAGGACTCGCAGGATCGCAGTCATACACATTAATGGATCTCATCCATTACTGTGTGTCAAAACGCTGGGCAAAGGTCTGAAAATGGAGTTTTAGGACACTGTGTTGGAGAGCGGCTTGGAGTGAAGGTCTTCACACCAATGCAGCCCACGCGAAAACTACCGGCGCGCATCGGCGACGCGCATCGGCGGCGCGCAGGCGGTCTGGAGAAGCTCCTATGGCATTCGTTGCCGTGTCAGCATTTCACTAATACAAGCAGCACACAAAACAGCAATGGGATTTATAAATAGGAAAATGTTCTTTAGAACATTATTTCTTCCGCAGTGTTAAACTGCCATGTATACATCTCACTGATTAGATAATGAAATATTAGATAATGAAATTCCGTGTTTTTGTTTATAATAATAATAATAATAATAATAACAATAATAATAATAATTATTATTATTATTTTGGTTCTCTATGTTTGGGAAATTTATGTGGTTGAGCCTGCAAATTTATTTGCCAGGGTGTTTGCTGCATTACTGTCCAGTACCTGTGGTTTTATTTACTGAAGGATGGCCAAGAAAATTTTTGCTTGTTAAAGTATTTTTTGTTTACATTATTAGATGAAGTCTTGACCCTAGCCAGGAGAAGCGGTGGGAGAATGATGGCGATTAGGATTATTAGATGAATCACAGGCACACACACAAACATTTATAACTTAATATTCCATCCGCCTGCCAGTAATTCAGTATAGGGTCACAGGAAGCATGGAGCCTATCCTATGTAGTGTATATGCACACACTGTGGATAATTTAGCGATGCCAATTAGTCTGAGATATGAAGACGCACCGCATTACTTTTACCAACTGCATTGTAACCTATATTCATCTTGTAAGAACACTGGCAATCATGCCAAATTCAATTCAGCAATGTGGCAAAAAACGGAATACTGAAAGTTATTTAATATTTAAGGGGGCATCTGACATGAAGGGGAAAAAGCGGAGCAGCTCATGCACCCAGAAGGTGTGCCAATTTTGTACTGGTCCAGGTTCATGCAGTTCTCTTGTATAACTTTAGCATCAGATCGAAAATTGTCCTTTTATCGAAAGTGTTTTTTCCCTGCTTTTTCTTCTCACGTTCCGCTGGGGTAAAAAGGAAAAAAAAGGAACCGTGCGTGAAGCATGATTACATTTAAATTTTGAATTTATCTGCCTCATAGTCATTATTATGAGAGCTTCATCTTTTTTGTCTTAATAGTTATTCACTTCACACTCCGACAGGCAGCTCAAAAGAGTGATGTACGAGCAATCGTAAAATCTGTCGTCCGTGTTTTGAGAAGTGTACGAGAAAGGTAACGGTGACATGAGATCGCGCAAGGACTTAACCATGCCAGGCCGGGGCTAAGATAGGTCACCATCCTATCATTCAGTCTTCCTTTTATCGCCCCCTAAAGAGGAGAACAGGCACCCAAACCTTGTGACCCCATTTGCAGATGATAAACAGGGGTAGGGCCAAAGAGGGACTGCCCCATCTGAAAGCTGATTGGCCCACAGAGTGCCCTCTCCCCTGTCACTCACAGATTCAAAACATATTATTAGCTAATGGTAAGGTTGGTCATTCTGTATGAATCATTTCCACTTTAATAGTCCCCACCTAAAAATCACTTAGAATCGCCCGTTTTTCCTCCAGGGCCTAAGGGGCTGATTTCCAAGTTTTTTCCCACAGCCTGTTCCAGTCCGTTCTCCCTTCGCGGTGTCACTTCAATTCACTCATGGTCGCTTCTCTGCCACTAGCAAGTCGTGGTACCGGATGGTTGTATGGCTCCAGATCCCTGTTCTGCCGATGCAGACGGGAACCCGCGAGACACGCAGGTGAGTTTGACAGCCTTCCTGACCTGAACAGCGAAGCAGGACGTGTCCTTTTGACCTTGCATTGTACTCTCTGTGTCCAAAGACACTAAGGAGACACGCATCAGTGGGGGGTTCTTAAGGTAGGGAGGTGAGGTGAGGGAGGCACATTTAGCGTGCTCATTTGTACACAGCCAAGGGTAAAATCGCTATAATCTCCATGAGCAGATTTGGGGCACGTTAAGGAGTAGTTCTTAAATAGTTCTGAAGGTCAGCGTCCTTTCTACTCTGCTGCTGTTTCTGCGTTGGTAGATGATATCAGCAGTCTCAGTCACCTCCATCTGTCTGTCTGAAGTACCTTTTATAATAATTGTGCTAATTCCCACTACATGCACACATTCTACATTCTACATGCTCTGTGCCATTTATGATACAGGCATTTAGAGAACAGCTTGCTTATTTTTTCCCTCTCTGTCCCCCAAAGACGATAATTGTCATATACAGCCCCCCCTGGGGTCTTATGACATGGGAGGGTTGTGGGGGTGCTGCTGGTTACGCTTGCTCCATAGGTAGCCACTTTTGAGATTTAACCCAGGAGATGGGAGGATAGGCAGATGATAATTGCCTCCCGGCTTCACCGGCCGGGTCGCTCCGTTACTCCTTTTCTGCTCCTGGCAACATTTTAAAAGGACTTTGTGAGAGGTGACAAAGGAAGCCCTTTGAAATATAAAGCGATGTCGATTTTGGGAGCGCTGCACCCCGATTGGCTGGTAGGATTCCAAAAATGGCTGCCGGGCCGTTAGCGATAAATGCGACATCGCCTGAGGGAGTGAGGGCAGACTTGCGCTATGCTACGCGGCATTAGACAGGATTCCCGCTCAAAACATGACACCGGAGGTTTAATGAGGTGACATGTCGCATGGTGAATACAAGCAACCTAAAAGCTGCCAATTGTAGTAGGCACAACTTCTCAGGGATTTTCATTCATCCATCTCACCATTCATTCATCTATCTATCCCTATTCTATAGCTGCTTATCCAATGCAGGGTCACAGTGCATTCTGGGATTTGCTATTGTTTGTTGTTATCTTGAGTGTTGCATACACAAACAGTGCTCTCGCTCGCATTGATAATCATTGGCAGTTTTCAGAACAGAAACAGGAAGGACCTTGTTCACGCCCTGCGCAGGGGGAGTCCGGCTTGTGTTGTGCAAAGTACAGTATGAAGTTAAAGTAACAAAATTTAACCGAACTGAAAAGGATCAGGTGACCTCTCACCTCCGTGGTTGGGGCTTGTTGGCTTCCCCCAGCTCTGTGCATGTGTGTAGTTTGCATGTTTTCACCCAATGTCGTTCGGTGTCTCCAAGTTGTCTTTAGCATGTGTGCAATAAACTGGTGGGCCCTGCCCTGTTCTTATGGGGACCATAACTACCCTGTCCTATATTATGTTTATGTAGCCGAGGCTTTTATCCAAAGCAATGTCCTGTTGAGAAGGCAGGGGCAGACAGACTCTGAAGCAACTGGGGACTAAGGGCCTCGATCAAGTGCCCAACGTTAAAATCACAGGATTTGAACTGGCAACCTTCCAGTCACAGACACAACATCTTAACGCACACCCTGCCCCTCATACATTTATCAATTTATGCATTTACAATACAGTTATCACGGCATACATCACAGTACAAAAAAAAACAACGCTCTTCGCAATGGTTCTGGGTTTATTACTTATGATGTTAAAAAATGTAGTAGAAGCCATTTTCTCTGGATGAGATGATATGTGATTTAGGTGAGAGCGTGGAAAGAGACATGAAGGGTGATCTTTAAAAACGAGTCATAAAAATCAAACGTCTCGAAGAGTAAAGTGTTATAATTAATGCTGACAACGGTGCTATAGTTTCTCTGGTGGGTGTTTGATGTGGAACAACTCGCTTTGTTACAATGGCAAGCAGAATCGACTGAAATCTCCATGTATCTTTGGGCTGTCTGCGGAGTCGCATTTTCATGTGCCAAGTTTTGTCAGATATGAATAAAGTCGCTAGCACTGGAAAAATCTCAGCGATGCAGGGTGTCGTAGAGGTATAAAATTATATAAGACTATAGAATGACTCGAAGAGGAAGTTAGTATTTTTAGCATCAGTGCACAGTACTCCTGGTACTGCAATGGAGAATGGCGCCCTGTAAAATCAAACTAATGGATAAATACATTTTCTAATGAAAAATCATTTTCAGTCTCCATATATATATTGAATGAATTTGCAGGGTGGTCTGTAGCCATTCTGTTTTTGTGTTGCGCCTCAGCAAACACTGAGTCAGATCGGGCCTGTTTTCGGACGACTGCTGTTTATTTAGTGTCGACGACAGGCGTACCTGTGCCATTTTCCATGAGGTGGCATCTTACGCCGTAAACAGCTGACCTGCCAACGGTGATCAACTGGAAGCTGTCACTTTTTTCTGAGTCCGGACACATAACAGTACCAGCAGCGGTTTTAGCCGCAGAAGCAGCCACACAGAGAAGCTTCCGGAAGCTATTCAGCATCTGTTAGGCCAGAAGCGCGTTCCTCCTACATGCCAGCCTCGGGGAGGCTATCGGGCAACTTTCTGCGGAGTGGCCAGACCTAGCCGGTTCTGCGGCAGCCTATCCAGTTCCCCTTCAGTGCACCTTTTCCCCTTTCCCATAGTTTATGTAACTGAATACCGCAGCCCTGAACAGTCAGTTGGTGTCAGGGATTGGCTCAACACAGCGGCTCTGTCCTGAATTTTTTTTTTTTTGGGGGAGGGGGGGGCTGGTTATTAAAATTACATGGTTCCGTTTGCTGACTCTCCACAAGCAGGCTTATACAGCATAAGTATAGGGTGTCTTGGGATTTGTGCTGATACGTGGCCACACTGACGAGCGGGATCTCCTCTAGCAGGTAGCTGCTACTAGCATGGGAATTGTGCTCTGGGAGGGACACAGATAAATCAGCCAGGCATGCCTATCATACTGGGCTGTCATGCACGCTCTGGAGAGTTGGGTAACAGCATAAGGAAGGGGTTAAGCACCTTGCGTAGAGGCCAAATCTCCCATTACGATCACAGAGTGAAATCCGATACATATTCCACTGGGGAAGCTGTTCTTTATGGGGCCACGTCCATATTGATGTGTTTAATACTGCGCTAATCCCCAGCATAGATATACAATATATGCTGCAGAGCCTCGCTAATACAAATACACTTTAAAAAGACAAGGAAGTGGTATAATTCCAAAGTTATGAAAATCATGCCATGCCGCATCTACGTTTTAGTGGTAGATGCTTCAATCCGTACAGCTATTTTCTGTAGCCGCATCAAGCATTGTCAGATCTCCTCATGGAAATGTAACTAAATTTGAAAGATTGGAGCCACAAAGTTGCCCTTCGTCGTCCTTGTGGGCTGCCGTGCAGCTACACAGCCTGCAAATGCGAAACTGTGAAGTGCAGACTGTGTCTCAGAGATGAGTTACGTTAAGAAGACGATTAAGGCTGGGAACTGAGAATTCTTGTCACGTGCCTACGGGTCACCTCTAAACCCGAGTGGGTCCCGACCCAGATTAAATCATACCGCTCCTGCGTGAGGCAGATTTTTTTTTGCAGAATGAATAGCAAAGTCAGGAATTGACCTGGGACTTAATGGACAGTCGAACTAAAGACTTAGCTAATGATTTGCTAATGGTTAAGTATCCCGAAAATCACGCTCTTAAATCTGCAGCCTGGAGTAGAAAACACCGGAAGAGACCTGGGTGTGTCCCAGACCCTGCATCCGTCATTTTGGGTGACGTCCCCCAGACGTGCATAATTTGCCATCCCGATGAGATCAGTAGGTCTTCCGCTAACGGACTGTTCTCGTTTCTCGTTTGAAGAAACCAGGAAGTGATTCAACACAGCTAGGAGAGCTATCAGCACCGGGAAGTACAGAAGATTAATAGTGTGGGTGCCCGACACTGGCAAGGAAATCACCGCCATTTAACAGTGATGTAATAGTGAAAAGAAGGATACATTTAGAAATCATTTATACCCTGCTGGTTAATAGACGGGCCTGCATGCCATACGACTGGAGGTTTTATTACCTCGCTTCCTCCTCGATTTCAGGCGACAGATGAAAACAATGTTCTTTTTTTTCCCAGGCTTCCTAACTGACGGGGTGTCACACGTCTCGAACCAGGAGCATCTCTAATTTTATTATTGCCGACAGCTGCAAACTGACTTGCCAGGCCACTAATCGCGATTGGCCCCAAATAACAAATGGCAGCCAGAGGGAATAACAACCCCCCCCCCGTGTACTGACACATACGTACTGCAATTAAGTCCCATTTTAATGACAGGGTTCTGTTCCTGGATTTACCCTCCCCGGGCGGAAGCTGGCCGTCACTGGCGTATCACGTGTGATCCATCAGGCAGCTTTGGGTCGCCGGTCCATTCCATCCACGACACGAATGGCCGCGCGGGTTGTCATTCCCGATCGCTGTTTCCTGGCCTTGTGAAGGACGCCAGTGTCTCCAACGGCTCCTGATCTGAAGGCCTTTCTTCTGTCGGGGAACCCCAGAGATAAGCAGGCAAGGCTGGAATTTCTTGAATTTTTATGTGGCGGGCGGCGTGCTCCGACTGTGTCCCTCGCGTAAGGAAGGTACCCCCCTCGCTCCAAGCTGTCTTCATTCCGCTCACGCCAGGCTCCTCGCCCTGGAATCAGAATCAGATTATACCGGTGCCGGGCCTGGAACACGGCATCAATAAAGAGCGACTTTAAAGTGCTCTGCCAGTCAAAGTCTAAGCCGGGGCTCCGTCCGTCGTCAACCTGAGTAAATTCACTTAGGAAAAAAAGAGCCAGTGGAGAGATTCAGGGAGTAATTTAGTTGATGGAGTTTTCGAGCTGAGGTGTAAGCGATGCTTAAGAGGGCGGCAGAAAAGCAGGTAGATCAGTTTATTCAGACAGTCTCTGTGCTCATTTCTTGTCCTTTGACCAAATTCAGCTGTCTTCCACGATTTCTAAAACCCTTCTACAGTATCTGGTCCATCTATCGAGCTCCGTGAAGCAGATGTCTGCATTTACACAGCAGTTTTATTAATTAAGGTGCTTAATTGGCTTTACGTTGGTTAAATTACTGAAATACATCCTCGCCTGGGAAAGAGGCAACTGCATCAGATGGGTATATGGAGCACCTATAGTAATGTAACACAATTAACACAGAACTGCATAATTAAGTTTCTCTCTTTCTTTTTTTAACAATGGTTTTAAGGGCTCAATAACATGGTGTTGAGATCTAAGAAAAGCTTATTGCCCCTCTGATAATTAAGGTTCCCATGGAGACACGTGGTATCATTAGCACAGCTGTCCCTGTGTACCGCCAAGATCCAGATAGCGATCTTTCTAGAACAAAATACCTAAAAATAAAAAAATAGAAGATATACAGCTTTGACGTCATCCATCCACGCGCCTTTTTTCCAGTCCAAAGTCACAGAAGTGTTATCGTTAATTCCAGGGGTTTCCAGCGATTTCTTTGCTTTTTTTTAATTTCTAAAATAATCTCGTTTCAGAGACAGAAGCTGAGGAAATAGATTCATGAGGAAATCCGTGCGGTGCTCCTATAATGGAAAAGTGAAGTTTGTAAAAAAAAAAAAAAAAAGAAGAAATTCTATCAAATCATTCCATTATGCTCAGGAGCACTGTTTCATTTCCACACTGAGCAACTGCTCATTTTTCAGTTTATTGATATTTCCTGCGACCACCATCTCAGCCCTGCATGGGTGTCACTGCAGCGCAGTAACTAATGTTGCGGCCTCGCAGTCTCTGGGGCTGCGCTTTTAATTCTGGCTCCGTGAGCAGGGCCTGTGTTTGGGGAAGTCTGTGGCTCTGCGTGTTTAGGATGCTCTGCCTGTGATCAGGAGGTCCCTGGGTCGCCATGGCGATTTCACCATTGGACCTCAACCCCCAATAGCTCAAGAGACTGTCTGACTTGGTATTCTCAAAAACAGTACATCCCTTTGGATAAAAGAGTCTTCTAAATAAATGCAATGTGTTTGGAGTTTGCACATTCTCCCCATCTTCCTGTCCGCCGCTGTGCAGTTCTGGAATGGAGGGCTGTCTTCTCTCAAAACGACCAGAGATCTGTGCCTTATATTATCTTTGATGGGGTTAATCTGAAGGGGCTCATCAGGACCCACTCGATGGACCCAAAGTACCATTTTTGCTCTCTCTAGAAATATTTTAAAGTCTTGCGACTAGAGCAGCATATACATGACACACACATACATTAAAGAGAAAAAGTATCAAAGGCTTCTGTGTGGTTTCTTCAGGGAATCCTCCAGGCTTGTTAGCCACTCCAGTTCTTCACAGCAATCTTGAAGTCTTCAGAAACGGTCCTCGGTTGCCTTGCTGGCAGGAGAGCGCTCCTGCTGGACCTCATTCACAGAGCCTGCCGTCGTTAGGATGCCCTGATTAGGAGAACAGCCGCAGTCTGGGGGAACTGTTACAGAAGCCCTGCTAAACACCTACACCAGCCATGTCTTTGGCATTATCCAGACTGCTGATTCCACCTGGTACACAGTGCTAGCGTAGTCCTTCTGGTATAGAAATTAACCCGCGCCTGGTCCCTCTTTATAAATATTAAGCTGTGCCACAGTCACAGAATGAGCATGCGTCCATCAAATAAGTAAAGCCAGTGGAATACATGCAACCTTCTCAATTGAGGTCATGTGGGATATGTGACGAATTTGTGAACAGAATTAGGTCAAACCAAGATGGTCATCTTGAGCGGCGGAACTATACCTCTTGGGTCATTTGGACCTTTTTGGATGTTTACCTTGACTTCTCTAGTTAGATAAACCTTGGTTTGCTTCTTGGGTGTTTTGCTATTAGAATGATTTCGCAGTAGCTCCGGGGCTCTCCATCCCAACGGCCGTGACGGCAACCCTCCTGACGTGAACTGGGTTATTGGCATGCGAGCAGAGATGTATGGGGCGAGCGGGTACAAGCCCTGCCCCTCAGGTGGCGGTTCTGGCCTCAGGTCTGTTCAGAGGATGCTGCCCCGCCAGGGTTTTACATGCCAGAGACGTTCTGGAATCAAAATTCAGGCAGCATGCAGTGTGTGAAATATGCAGGCGTGCATCGGAGAACCATCTGGAGGAGCACCTGAGAGGTCGCAGCCTGTGATGGCACACCCTCGGGCTGAGCCAAAGCAGCGGCGGGGAGAAAAACAAGCCGGGGCCCCCTTAGGGGGCCTCCTGAGGTACGGAAAAGATCCCCGAGTCCCTCCAAATCTGTACTGTCGCTAACTACTGCTGTCATGCTGCATTTGCTTGCCGCTAAACAAGAATTGCCTGGTGATGAGCACCAACATACTACTGATGGAAACCACAAATCAGCCACCGATGGAGGGATTGATGACCTGGATAAGGTGACTGCAAAGTCAGAGCATGACAATCTGTCAACCTTAGGTAATATCACCAACGTGAACATTGAATGAAAAAGTCCTCTGGACTAACCAGTAGTTAGGGGATGATGGTGGTGAGTAGCTCAGCAGATTAGGGGTGTGGGTTAGAGAGCTGTATCCATGTTGAGAAGGTTATTGGTTCAAATCCCATGGTTGGCAGAGTAGTCACATCACTGTTGGGCCTTTTCTCAAGACCCTCAAGCCCATCTGCTCCAGGGACCCTGCCTGAATCTGATTTCTATATCCATGCTTTCTTCGCCTGTATGTTGCTCCCCACAAAAGCGTCCGCTAAATTACAGGAAATCACCATGAAAGCCGGATGGTCCTCGAGGAACTTGCCGAGGCCCTAATCAGTCCCTAGAGGACAGAACATCTACCTTCAGCTGCTTTTCAAGATAAAAGGCCACAGTGCTGAGGCAACTTTACTGGTACACACAATAAATACCATGCCAGATGAACCATCCCCCCTACCATGATAGTAAGACCAGTATCGCAGGGTCATCTGCAAGCTCCACATGCCGGCACTGCTACTCTCCTGATCGTGTAGAATGGGACAATGTTTCTCTTGAATTACCTTGACGAAGTATGCCATTAAAATGAATATTCTCCCGCACCCCAACATGACACGAGACCACCAATGACATAGAGTCAAGCTTCCTCATCATATGATACAGTCCGGACAGTCAAATGTCATATAGTGCAATGAAGCACTTGCATTAAATTTCCAAAAACTTACTAAATCCTCAAAGATCTTCTTGAAAACCTATGCTGTGGACTGAGTGTCTTGGCATTGAAAAACAAACACAAAGTCGCCATGTTATTTACATAAGTCTCTAGCTGTCCACGGTAGCTTAGCAGAATGCTGCAGCAGTCTCTGTAATACATTGTTAGTCAACAAGCTGTGTTTTTAGCAACCAAGTTCACAGTTAAAACATTATTTTCTGGGACAATAAAAGCCATTTAACTATTTCCTCTGTGTGTAATGCAGTTCTGTTTTTTTAAAGTCTTAATTTTGTTAATTTGCTTCTTGCTACAGCAGGCTAGAATCCAGCACCTTCACGGAGGTCAATCAGTGATTAAGGTAAATGTATTTAAATGATCTTTATTTAGTTATTGACCACAAACACGTCCTGTCTCTGGCAGCTGTTTTCTTTACTTCTGTCTGCTCTTTCAGGCACAGATGCAGGACCCCAGGCTTGCAGATGGAACAATCGGACGTGTCTCACCATTTATTGCAGGATTTGCTCTGTTTGTCTGCCATCGCTGTCTTCAGGGAAGGACCTGATTCATCTTTGAAATGCATTTATTCAAATCAATATAGCATCTCCCCATGCGACATATCCCGCTGGAACAGGTCCTGTGGTTGGGGATTTATAAGAAGGAAAAGGTGTGGATGATATCAATAAAAAAGGAGGGAAATGTCCTCGGTGTTCATTTCCTCGAGGGAAATTATCAGTGGGAAATGTAATATACCTGGAAAATGAATTTCCAGAGGTTTATCAATATCTTGAGTGTATAAAATTCATGTGCATGCCTAAGTGTGCAAATACTCCCTTATAATTCTATTTGAGTTTTTTTCATAAGTTAATTTGCATTAAAAAGTGCTTCACTGAAGTAATTTAAATTAATATATCTATAAAATATACATATATTATAAAGTGTAAAAGGTAAAATTATAATTCTTGCATACTGAGGTTTACTATAAAAGGACCCGATCATTATACTTGTTGACTAATTACTAATCTTTCGTTTGCTATGTGTGCTGCACATACAATGATAATTCCTTTTCCTCGAGGTAAAAATTCAGGTAATTTGCAAAAACAGACACAGTCAGCGACTCCATTTCCATCAGGTGACAGTTTTTATAATATCGTACACACCTTGCCTCTTGGATATGAGATGCTTTCATTTCTAATTCATCATCCAGCTCTCATTCATGTGTTTCATACTTGAGTGAGACGTGCCGGGAATATCAAAGAGAAGGGCTTTGTTCATAGGGACCGCGTCGTGTCCCGAAATAACCGGACCCAGAGCAGAGACAAAAAACCATAGATGTACGGTTGAACTCACGACCCCAAAGATGCAAACTGTAAGCAGCTTCTGTAGCCTAAAGCAAAACACCGGACCCAAGTCTCATCAATAAAAATTGAATATGAAGGGGCTCATTGTTAACCAGGAAGTTCTGATGTTGGGGGAAACAGGTGACTAATAGGAAATTGAAAACAGAGAACATTTCGGGGGGTGCTGCCTAGCTCAGCGGGGTAGGCCTCTGTGTTTGTGATCCAGAGGTCGCTGGTATGAGCCGCACACATGACAGATCTAAATTAGGCCCTTACAACGTGGGTAAATATATAGCAGACCATGTGCTCAGAGCCCAAGTTTTGCTCGTGGGAGTTTTACTTACACAAACATGCTCTGAGGGCAGAATGAAAAATGGTTGATTCAGAGAGATAACCAATCAGATTGTAGAGACGGAGGTGGGTCTAAGCAACTAGAGGAGGCAGGACCGACCAATAGGATGCCTTGGTCCTGCCTCCTCTAGTTGCTTGAATTTGCCTCCTTCTATATTTGTGTAAGTAAAACTCCCATGTGCCCAAGCTTCACTCTCAACTGTGTGTGGGATATGTGAAATGAAGGATTCCAATGTACCTGTGCAAAAGGCAAACAAAAAGGATCATTTCACATAAATTATATATAGTTTTTTGATTATTCTGAATGTTTCTGTCACGTCCACTATATTCCTGCTTCGGTGTGAATCTAAGGACAACACTAGATATTCTGTTCCATGCTTTTAATTGCTGAACTTTTTCCCTTCGTATTCATCTCTCCATGACGCTTAAGGAGGACGGCAGGACCGCTTAGGCTGGTGCGGTGTCCTTGCACGCTAAACCATTAGCGGCCCTTGGTAATACAGAATTAATCCCGGTTTTTCTGACACTTCCGGTCCTGTGGGGAGGAAAGAGCTGATTATAACTCTTGGAGGACAGTCCTAGAACACGACTAGGGAAGGTCAGAGAAATGCAGGCAGATGTTGGGACTGGGCCCCAGTAGGAAAACGCTTGTTCGCACAATCTGTGCATGTTGTGCACTGCAGCGGCCCGCCACATGGAGGGGGGAGCATAGGGGCAGTGCGTGCTGGCCAGTGACAATGGTAAATATAAATGGCAAAACGCCGCCACATTTACATGCCATCGAACGTGACACCCTCCCCAAGCCCTTCGGGGAAGCAGGACGGATGCCGGAACATACCAGAACCTTGAGGATGAACACCAAGGGCACGTGAGTGCTGCTGCTTTTTTACAGGCGTGTCATAAATCACGGCAGACGTTCTGTGGTCAGATGGCCTAGAATTCCGGACTGGACTGGACTGAACCGCAGGATTTGCTAATAGATGTGCCTTTGGCTGTTTGGCCCAGCCTCGACACTGATTAATCAATTTGATGCCTGTCCGTTATGGCGTCGCCATAGTGATGCCCAACAATGCATTCTCGTCATCCAATTCTCCAGTAGATAACTGGACAAATAATGTACTCAGAACACCGTTTTTAAACACCTGGCATTCTGCTGTAGTTCACTGGCCTCATCAAAAGCCTACATCTTCCACATCTCCTTTGCCTTATATACTGTTATTTGTCCAGCTTACTTGCCCTTTATCCTTGTCGCAAAAACAGACAGTGCCAGCTGTGTGATACCTCTCAAAAATCATGATCAATCCCCCAGTGACTAAAAAAATTAATTCACCTTATACTTCACAAATACCCCACTGAGCGATTTCACTGTGTATACATGTTATTTCACGAATGACCTTTGCAAGCCAGTGCTTATTATTTCCAATACTTTTCCTGGCGAAAAAAAATTGTAGACTTACTACCTACTTAGCATTTCTATCAAAAACAACAATTTTCATCAATTCAGAAGGCTTGACATTTTACTACAGCAATTCAGGTGATTTGTTCAATAGTACATCAGGACCTCGTGAGACTTCACTTGGCTATTTGTAATTCCATTTCATTAGCCACTCCGCCACCTGCTGGCCCTATTGAGACTTGAATTTACCTCAGCCTACCGTGGTCTCCCACCCCCTTGAACTCTTGCTGAATCTCAAGAGTTTTCAGATCAATACCTTATCCTCTCTAATAAGCAAATGGAGCAGGAATAAATTTGTGGATGAATCAGAAGAAATTTCGATGTTCGTCCCTTTCGCATTAGATGTACTGGCCAGCGTTGGCCACCCCGGCTAGACTCGCCCATAAATCACACCTGACACAAACAACACCCTGCATGATCTATCTAATAAATGAGACAGGAGGTAGGGTGCAGGTGGGCTCTCCAAATATGCCCTCTCTCCTCCCAGACTCCTCACTTCCCTCGCGCCCATCAACCAGGCTATCATGGGCAAGTCGTCTCCCAGGCAAACATTCACCCTGTTTGTTTAATGTTCAGCTCTCCCTTCATAGGAGGCGGTGACAGTTCTGAAGGACAGGACAGCTTCACTTCACCCTGAGGACCCTCGGCTCGTGGTGCAGCTGATCGGGACGTCACTCTCGATGACGCAGATAAAACAGTGTAAAGAACCATTTGCTTTCAGGCCAGAGAGACCCCAGAAACAATGAAGCCACCCCCTGCCAACCATCACTACGCTACTCCATGGTCCGGGTTTCCATCTGATTGTGTTCAGGCCCCGTGTGTGTGGAGTAGGGCTATTCAACTCTCGGGTCCTCAAGGGTCAAGCCCTGCTGATTTTCCAGCCTTCCTTCACCTGTGAGCCAGGTGTGAAGCCTCTGACCAATCAGAATCATCCATCCATCCATCCATCCATTTTCTAAACCGCTTATCCTACTGGGTCGCGGGGGGTCCGGAGCCTATCCCGGAA
>JABFEA020000001.1:5460489-5474206 GCA_019775915.2 Cyphomyrus plagiostoma | reverse complement strand
TTGTACAGTGTCAACCCCCCCCCCCATGGGTAGATCCTGAGGTTTGTGTCTCTTTTCACTCCTCTATTCAGAAGTGTATTCTCTTGTGTGCCTCTCGCAGCTAATTATCCCCCTGAATGTGCCCCCACCCTCCGCACTGCGGAGCACGGCGCTGTCCAGCCACCATCAGGCTGTCGGCACAGCGTGTGTATGTGTGTGTGTGTGTGTGTGTGTGTGTGTACGCGCGTGTAAGTTTGTATTCATTTATTGGGGGCATTTGGTGAAATTAATCTGGATTCATTCTTTCGGTTCTCACAAGGATAACTTCAATTTTATTAAAATCTGTAACTGCAATTAAAAAACTACAAATGCCAAAAGTCATGTATTTTGTTTGGTTACTTAGGGTCAAGGTTAGGGCTGAGTAGCAGTTAAGGTTGTCATTGTTGGGATTAGGGTTTTGTCCATAGAGATGAATGTACAGTCCCACAAAGATATGACTACAAGTCTGTATATGTTTGCGTTTGTGTTTGTGTGTGTGTGTGTATGAGAGAGACATCCTTCCATTCTCGGGTCCATAAGGGCCATGTGCACTGCCAATTGAGGTCCTGTCCATTGCGTCTGGTGTACATTGCTGCCCCCCCACCAGGTGAACTGACTCGAGTCTCAGGGTTCAAAGTTCCTTGCAACCCCCCAGCTTGCTTCTGCATGTTATTGTGTATCCTGTGTTTGACTCGCACCGAAGCCCGCTCGCTGGTGACATGGCAACAACGATCAAAGATGATGCCCCCCCCCCACTCTCTCTACCCCCACGGAACAGCAGTATCTCTGATGCCTCTCTCAGGCCACTCAGTGCCACTGCAGCCCAGCTCAGGTGATCTGTGTCTATCCTCTGCCTCTGCCTCTGCCTCCTCCCAGTTACAGGGTGGTTCAAGGTGTCTCGACCCAACTGGGGGGGGGGGGGAGGTGTGTTCAGGAACATTCACAGCACTGTGGTCAGCGCATGATCTGAAAGAGACAAACAGGGGTCGATGGTATTGAGCGGCACGGTGCTGCAGAGCCGCCCCTCGGGATAAAACACAAAACCAATAAAGAAATAATCACGAGCAGCCATGCCTGACTGATGCACACAGACGGGCGGATTCCTATCAGTCCCACGCCAGCCATGGACTCTTGGAGAGAGCCGTGTAGGGAGCAAGGCCGTCACTTCTCGCTCGTGCTGTGGAGGGACCCCCCCCCCACAGCCTGACCCCAAGAAAATGGAAGAAGTCCCTTAGAAAGAAAGAGATGAGGATGAGGAGGAATTCTTAGGAGCAGCGGCGATGAAGAGGCTCATCTGGTTATGCGAAAGCAAGCAGGGAATTGCTGCTTATTCAGGAAGTGGGAGGGAAGTGTGGGATAAATTGGGAACGAGTGTTTACACTCAGGAACACAGCCAAGGGACAGAGGGACCCAGGGGTGCCCGGCGGCCTAAGGAGCAGATCCCGCTGTCAGGGGAAGACACACGCTGCATAATTAAAGGCACACATGCAGCCCGCCCTGCTTCGCTTCCCGCCACTGGGGCCTTGGCCACCCGGGTATGCCTCACACGGTCACATGACTTGGCCACAGGAAGTAAGTCAAGTTGACCAGCTGACTTCGAGACGAGAAATGAGCACCTACACTAAATTTCTGGGGAGTTTTATTGAGTTTTTTGGGCTTTTCCTCACTATTTATTTATGCTGTTGTTACCCTAAACTGTTGTAGGTCAGTACTTTGGGGCCTCCATGCTGCAAAAGGCATTATACAAAAAGCAAATTCATGTGAAGACATTAAAGATAATGGGCACTCTCCTGTGACGAGAGCAGCTAGGTGTCATGTCAGGCAGTGAGTCAGAGAAGCAGATATCGATCACCTTAAGATTTTAAAAACTGTGGAGAAAAAGCTTCATTATTATCCACTTAGAAATTGCTTCATTTATGTGCCTCTCTGCTCTGTTATTAAGGGCATGTCTGCTTGTTTGGGGGAAGTTCTACAATTCTAGAAAGTTCTCTTAGCCGACTCCCAGGAGCGCTAGGCAGCATACAGAGTGAGCCCCAACCCCCACCACACCCCAGTGCACACCCCGCCCCCCCTTCCCACCACTCAGCATTGCATGTGTCTACACGGTCCAGCTGTGCCCATTAACTGCAAGTTCATTTTTCTTGCGTGAATGTCTAATGATTCTGACTGAAGCCTGCAGGGGTGGGCTGCATGTCTGTAAGCAGGGGCGGGATTGTTGTTTCTGGGGCTTCATTCAAAAAGTCTCTTTGCCCCCCCCCCCAGGGTAGGATATATTTGTAGCCAAACCTTATGAGGGCCCATTCAAATGCCTAGTTTGAGTGGTGGAAAACATCACTACACTGCTGTCAGCAAGTGTAACATGCAGAATGATAGACGGTGTTCACTTTCCCAGCTCTGATAGCAGTTTTCCATAATGTCATATAACAGAAACATACTCATTTCATGAGTCACACATGGTCTGCCTCCCCCGGGTTGCTCCTGCCCTGTATAAGTTGCTCCATGGTGAATGTAATTGGTGTTCATTGTCAGGCTGCTATTGACTGCTGTCACCTCCCCACAAAGAGAGCTGCCCTCATTTTCCTACTTGTGTCAAAGGGGTCAGGGCAGTTCCCCTTTGCCGATGGCTGCTGGCTGTGATCAAAGCTTCCCATACCACAGAAAAAAGTGCCAGTTAAAATATCGAAAACTGTAAATTTCACGTAGGACTGGAGTACTGAAGACAGGTCATCAATTCTTTTTAATGATGAATCCAATTGTTTGCGATGAACATTGACTGAATTTTCAATTTTAATTGTCTCTTTTTTAGTGAGAAAATTGTTCCGTGATGGTGAAAGGAAAGGTCATTATTTGAAGCATACACAGTGTGCTTTGTACTATTGAATTTATAATGGAATTTACACCTGTAACACACATTTTTCCTTAAAACAATCATGTTTAGTAGAATATTTGTTCACTATAAATTATGGAGGATTGATGCAGAATGTATTATTTTGTTAGCAACTGGCATCAGTGAGTTGGTCATTGTGATTTTATGTATGACGTACTTGTTACATTGCTTTTGGATAATATTGGATAGTATTTGAATACTTCTGAGTACTCGGATCACTGGAGAAGCCATCTTATTAAACATAAATGTATGATTGCAAGCTATTGCAACTGGGATTTTTGGGGGGATCAGATGTAGTGAATAAGAATGAGGCAATCAGCCCCATCCCTGCCCACCCCCCCACATTTGCCAGTTTCCCTCCAAGCTCAGGAATATTCGGTGCCTTTGTCTGGTATCAGATGCGTGAGTTGGTCTCCTGGTGTTGTCTCCCACCAACAAGCTGTCGATTGCAATTGTTAAGTCGATATTCGGAGCAATTGGGCTCTCTATCCAACCTCGCCACTTTACCACGGGCCGCCACAGCTCGTGGGACGCCTACCCCTATCTCCCCTTAAGGGCATGGCATATATTTATGGTGAGGGTGAGCCTTTGTTTTTGTTCAATTGGTCGAGGCGTGTCAGCTGGTGTGTGGGCGTGTCACCGGTCGCCATCTGGGTATTCCCTCGGTCCTAATGCAGTCTCCCACACAAGCTCTTGTGGTACTGCATTATTGGGCATGTAATACACGCAGAAATCAGTAATGTGCCTGTATATCCATCTGTCCATCCCTCCATTCATTCATCCATTCATCTGTCTACCAATACTGCTTTTCCAATTTAGGGTTGCGTGGAGCCTGGATCCAATCCCAGGATGCCCTGTGGACTCCAGCAAAACAAACCCTTACAAAACATCCTAGCAGACCCACAGAGAGGTAATGGCTATGTAATTTGTAATTTGACATCATTGTCAATTTGGCAGGTGGCTGCTGTTCTGACCTGAGAGCCCATTCCCTCTCAGATGAGATCTGTGAGTGTCTGGTGATCTCTCCCTCCACTCCATGGTCCCTGTCCTCCTTCCCTGGTCAGATGTGTGTGAACAAACATCAGTAATGGGGTGAGCAGTACCAAATTTTACCTAGGTGAAAATCATGTCCAGCAAACAGCCCGCACACCTACATTGGGGTTTGGTCTGATATCTTTGGAATTTCCTGGAATTCTGTCTAGCTCATACTGTTTGTGAGGGTCCGAAATGAGGCCAAAGGCTATGATTCTCATAGTCCCCCTTCCTTGGGTTCCTACAAGACAGAAGAGTGATGTCCGGATCTGCAGAGAAGAGCCTTGCTTGTCGGATGTCACTGAAAGGCAGTGGGATTCAATCCGTTGACCCCAGATGCCCCACTCTTCCTCAGAAGGAGGGTCCCATTGATCCCATGGCATCGGGCCACCTGCCGAGATGGGCTGTCTTCCTGCTCCTTTGAGGAGAGCAAATTGAAATCGTCCCAGAGAGAACTGACAATGCAAGAAGGAGATGGAGCGCGGAAAGGTCGGCCCACACTGTTGCTCCTCCTTTTGTCGTCCCTGCTGCTTGTTTATTATGGATGAATTTAACCAGAAAGATACTCCGCCATCGCCGGCGTGAATGGGCTTTTAAGTGAGAGCCTGCCGGGGGTTATCCGAACTTCAGATTTACTTGGAAGGGGAAGAGATCGCAGTAAAGCTTCAGAGGAGGACGTGGAATGCAAACGAATGAAGGTGTCGAAAGCGAGAGGGAGCACTCCCCAGTCAGCGTGGATCTCCCATCACACCATTTTCGCCTGCCAGTGTTCATTGCCACTGAAAATATGCATATGTGTGGGGCCCCCTGTTGGCCACAAACAGTCACTACACTAAATATGATTAACAATGACCCTTTATTGATTCCAACTGAGAAATTTTCTTTCTGCTGACCCCATCTTGACACATAGAGGCAAGAGCAAGCTTGGCAGTGAAGGGCAGGCACCTGCACTGTTACCCATGGAGCTGGGGGTTGTGGCTCTTACTCAAGGGCCCACAGATATGATCATTCTGCCAATACTGGGCTTAAACCAGTGACCTTCCAATCACAAGCATAGAGGCTTTGCCCTCTGCATCACGCTCTGCCACAGCAGTCCCTCTTATTGTTGCTGTTATCGTTCTTGATATTAAATAAATGTGCCACTTATTTCGGAGACACTGAACCAGCTAGCTAACATTTTTTGACTCTGCTCACTGGCTGTTTATCTCGTTTTTGAAGTGACTTTTTGCCACAGAAACAACAAAATTGGCCCAGAGATGAAGAGACAAGTGCAGGATGGGGGCTGTTGATTAAATAGCAAAGGTAGGTGACTCTCTACCCGCACCATCAGAGGGGGGCGCTAGCTGTCCTGCGGGGGGGCATTGTTAATGTGGTTATTTAATGTATTGTATGTAATGTATTGTTGCGTATGTAATGTATTGTATGTAATATATTGCAGCATATGTAATACAATGTATGTAATGTATTGTAGCACTGCAGATTGTTGAGTTGGGTAGTTCAGTGACTCAGCTACTTGCTCTGTTGCTTCCCTCCTCCATGGTTGGAGGTTCAAATCCCACCTTCCTTCTGTGTTTGGAGCTCGCATGCTCTCTGCATGCGGTGTGGGCTCCCTCCCACCTTTCAAAGACACGTAGTCAGCCTAATTGGCGTTTCTCATTTGAAAAAAAAAACAATCTGCAGCTTTTCGGAAATTTAACGATAGTTCTTTGTTGGGACTGAGTGAGTTTTGGTTTCCAGTACTGTAAGATATCATGAGGAAACCTCACCTTAGGTCCTCGGCGATATAATGTCAAATACAACAAAAAATAAACTGAGCAAGCTTTAAAAACTCACTTTTCGATTGCCCAGAGTATCTACCCTGCATTGCGCTGGCATCTTGGCCCGGGTATCCTCTCTGCTTCTCTGCCCCTCCAGGTGCCCCCGGTCCAGTATGGTTCTGTGCTGCAGGAGCAGCTGGACATTAAATGACGGATGGATGATGAGGGCTGTAGCAGAAGGTGTATTTATCTTTGGACGGGTTACAAAGTGCCGCGTTACGGTGCATGTGTAGGTTTATCCGTGCTCCTGGGGAGTGAAGTTAAGAAGGGTGAGTAATTCTCTAAACCAGCGGTCCCCAACCTTTTTTGCGCCACGAACCGGTTACATGTCAGGCAATATTTTCACGGACCGGCCTTTAAAGTGTGGGGGGTAAATAGGACAAAATAAAATGACGAAAATACGACTAAATAAAATATTTTTTTCTATGCGGCCCGGTGGTTGGGAACCTCTGCTCTAAACTGTTTGTTAAAGACACCCTTACCTCTGGTGCAAAGGTCTCATACTCCATGTATCTCAAACCACGGGTAAATTCCTCAGAGGCTCTAGGTCTCGGCCATGACCAAACAGTCCTGACTAAAACATCAGCACTGGAAAGTCAACATTGTTCCCATTGTAGAACTTTTTGGTGTTCGGCTCCAAAAAACTCCCACATACTCGGTCTTTATTCCCAGACCAGGTGGTAATTACTAATATCCATTGTGAATTGAAGGACATTCTTCAGCTAGAGGCAAACCTTCTGTTATTTTCGCCAATGTAACTCACCCACCATCAAAAAAGCATGAATTTCAATTCTGAGCCTCTGTTTGAGAGCACAGCCTGTCGTTTTCATCTTAGATGGCCAGGTGACTAATCAATACTCTTTTGCCAGGAAAGGGCTGGGTACTGCAGACCCCCTGGTGGGAGATGAACCAGAAGCCATCATGTTTGGAGGCCACACTGAGGCCAGGGGTGGCCACTTGTCACATATGGAAACTCGTGATAGTCCTCAGGCTCTGCTCAATACCTGATGGCCTTGAAGTGTAAGAAAGTGCCGGAAATAGCTCCGGAGGATCTGATAGGCTGAAGGTGCTCAGTCAGGCTCATTTGGGACGTCTGGGCATGATCACATTTGGTGATGGACGTCTGGGGCCATACGCCGGGGGAGGTTTAGGACACATCCCCCTGGCCACTGATGTTTCCAGGAGGGGGGATCTCATTATCTCCTGTCCTTCTCGTCTCCCTAGGTCCACATTCACACATTCAGGTGGTGACCATCAGGTGAGGTGGGGAGAGGGGGTTGCTATACAGTGGGTGGGGCAGCTCCGAGTGCTACGCTGGCTGGGGGGTGTCAAAGAGTGAAAGAGACACAGGAAGAAAGCCTTATGAAAACTACTCATGGCTATCCGTGTGTTGCAGTTTTATGGATTTACCCTCTTAATTCTTAGTGGCTCACAATCTTTGTACCCTCCTGGTTTTGTGATTTAACTAGTGATCTCCCACTCTTCCTCCCCATGGTTATATGAGGGTATCATGCAAACCATCGCTGTTATGGCTTGGGGGTGCTTGGTGACTGACCAACTGGAGCCATGGGTGCACTCCCCAGCAGAGATGACATAATAGAAATGTTTTGACTGGGTTCACTCACCCTCTCATGCTGGGTATTGACCCACGTTGGCAATCAGTACGGCTGTGGCACAAAGCCAGGTAGGGGCACCATTGTCCTGTTCTTGCGGAGGTGGGGGTGTTTGCCAGTACCCCGAGCAGTGATTGACAGCCCCGTCTGCTCTTAATGACCCTCATGGCACCGTAAAGGCATCGCAGTACCAAACAGCCATGACGAGGAATCGATGCCCATCTGACAGGATGACAGGATGGGGTGATCCTTGCTTCCAGGCCTTTTTGACCCATTCCCCCCCCACCCCCCCTTTACGGACTCTTTGCAGCTCCTGGCGATATGCCCACAATCTTTGCCCCTCTGAGTGTGTGATGAAACTGACAGGAGAATGGTCTGTGAAATAAGAAGTTGTGCATCTGAAACGAAGCCCACATCCAGAATCTGTATCCAGGCCTGGTTCCTATCGAGCAACCTGAAGTTCTGCTGTCTGGTCCGGCACTGGGCATCAGGGAACGGAACCACACACCTGGTAGGTACAGCATGTAAATGTTCTTCATTATGCATGGAAACCTAATTAAAATTTCCATTTCAGCCCTTTATATGAATTTGAAGTCTTTCTTGGGATTCTCCCTGGGAAATGGTAGGTTTCTGTTGTTAAGGCCATATCAATCAATCCCCAGATGTTAATTAGTCAGAAAACACTGTTTTCCGTGCTCTGTCTGACCTCGGGCGTCCACCAAGAGTTCAACTTTTGCTATTTTCAGGAAGTGGCTGGTACGGCAAGTTCTGCTCTGGGAGTAAGAACCCGGCGAGATCCTCATTGGCTGGATCCCCGAGGCTATCCGACGCCAGGCCTCCTCATTTGCATAATATGGTCCAGCCCTGCCCTCCTGAACACCAGCCACGGCCATGAAGTGACCAGCGAGTTAGATTCCATTCAGCCGTTCAGCCGGCAAATATTGCTGTACCTATGTACCTACGGAGAAAATATAGTGTTTAGGAATCAGCAGTGCTATTGTTTACGGGCGATATCAGCAGTGAAACTTTAGTCGCTAGATTAGCTTTTCAAAACATAATGGTGCTTTGCTTTGACAAAGACTTATAATATTCGACTGCACTGGGTGGTTTGTTTGCGTATCCATTTATGTGTTTGTTTATTTTTAGGGATTTGTATTTTGAAGTCATGGCATACTACCTTTATTTGTGTGCTTATTTGCCTTGTAAATGGTGATTGTACCTTTTCCTGCTAATGAGAGGTGCAACATAAGAATATTTCCCTTGGGTGGGGTGGTGAATGGGGATGCCTGTTGTCTCACACCTGTGGGATTGTGGATTTGATTCCCACCCTGTCCGGTGTTTCCTTGTGTCTTCACATATGTGTGTTCTGTGTATTAAAATAAAGCTTTATTTGCTATTTGTACATTGAAAGTACATTGAAATGTGTTTTTTCACACGTCCTGTCTTGCTCTCCTCACACACATGCTATGGTAAATACAAGGCTTGGGATGTGACTGCTGATCATAGGATTTGAGCCAACAACCTTCCAGTTACAGACAGAGGCTAAACCCACCAAGCAACACAACACCCCCACCATCAGTTTGCATTTCCAAAGACAACCAATGTATGTGAATCAGTGCGTTTTAATTTCGCACTCCGAGTAACACGGTTTGCTTCCTGGGACAGAATCCAAGCTCACCAAAAATGGATGGATGGAATCCTTTTGTAAGAAATCATGCAACACAACACTTTGCAGAGCAGAACAATAAATCGTCAATTATTTCTTCTCCAGAAATTTATTATTTTTTTTAAATGTTTCAGGCCAACCGGAAATGCATCTGACACACGGAGATTAAAAACATTTAGAAATAATCTGGGATTACTAAATGTGTGTGTGGGGGGGCAAATCTCATAAGGAGATGAAACCAGTGACTCCATATAAATCCTCTTTTAATCTTCCAGTATTAAAAAATGCAGTGTTTTGGTGTCCAGTGGTCCCCCCTCACAAAGAACAGGCAATCACAGACCTGCTATGAAAGGAAGGACGAAGCATGTCGATGTTCCAGCACTTTCCACATGCCGTCCGGTTTATCAGGGGCCTTTATTCAACTCTGGTCGCATTTTAACACCCAGCGGGAAAAGGATAGATCCCACAGAAGCTCTCGACAATGCGTTTGTTGATTCGCACGGCGGCCGCCACAGAAAATTAGCATGGAAATAATCCCACTGACAGACTTGGATCATCATTGGCTGCAGATTCCTGAAATATTTCATGAATCTTTAATATCTTGCCAGGAAAAAAAGAAGGAAGATTGTTACATAAAATTTACTGAACACACATGGAATGAGTGATAGATGCAGATTTAGAGGACAGAAGCGGTGGGCTGTGACATCGGCCGTCACCGTGGCAACGGCAACCTTTCCGTCCAGAGTCCACGCGGATCCGGAGGCAGGATGTCGTGTGGCTAATTGGGGCTGACTGTATATTTGGCCACTTTGCCCCCTTATCGCATTAACGCCCCCGCCTCCAAGCAGCCTCGTGGGGGGGGGGTTGTAAACATACATGTACATATGACACACGTTTGACAGCGTCCATTTAATCATCATCAATGAATTATTTACTGGAAGGCAGTCCATCACATCCAAGGCCCTAATGTTTATTGATTGCCATGTCCTCCTGTTTTTTTTTCCCGGAATGTTCCACACCTGCCTTGGGATCCGGCTGCGTACAGAGAGCCAAGCCCCTCCCAATTTGGTCCTTGACAGGAGAACCAAGATTTCTGCTCACGCTGCACTCCTGCATTCACAACCTGCTCCTTTCTGGAACGATCTTACCTCCTCATTTAATCGAAGGAAGTGGATTATTAAAACTGATGTATGCCTCCCTCCAATCTCCCCCTCCGCCGAATTACACATTATTGTTAAAGTAAAACAATGTGGCTACATAGCAACAAAAAAAACATCACGCATGGAAACAGCAATACTTAGTGACGGACTCTGTGTCTCAGGGCAAAACAGCCGTGATGCTGAAATGAGGATCTGGACGACGTGTGCTTCAGGGAACGCACCTGCGAAGCCGTAAAGTCAGCCCCGATGGCGGCGCTTCGTAATTGGCTAGATTTAAACATGCGTGCGATTGGTCTCAACACAAGGCAGCATCTGCACTCACACGCTCAGTTTTATCATTCTGCTATGAAGCTATTCTGCTTTTTCTGGCCCATGCCCCCCTTCGCTACGGATGTTAAGATGCACACAGTTACATGCGGTCTAATCCTACATGGGGGGGGGGGGGGGGGGCTTCAATCTTCATCCCCAACTGAGAAAGCAGGACATGACAACCATTAAGAATTGGGTTCATTAAAGTTTCATAATGAAATGAAAGCACTATAATGACGTGCAAGGTGTAAATCCTCATGCCCCTGGTCTGTTTGATCGCCCCCAAGTGGCCATAAATGTAATAATCTCTAAGTGTTCTCATTTTAATGAAGCAACACCATTTGTCAGCTTCCTCTGCATGTCTAGGATGCGTGATAAATCTCACATGCACATGCACAGGTGCATAACTGTATCATCTATGCAGTTAAAATGAACTATTTGCCAACATTTATTTTTGAATTATGAGGGTCAACTGACCGTACGCTTCCGTAATGTAACACGCTGAAAACAGCGAGATGCAGACGGGGGAAAACGGGGCTGTGGGAGAGACAGGGTTTAGCGGAAACGGCTAGTTTTGGATCGCGATCCATCTCAGGATCAGTAGCGATTGCCTCCTCCCATCTCCATGCTGGACTCCTCGTTCTCTTGGCCTCTCTGGCGCCCCCCAGGGACATTCCACTGCTTCTTTCATCCCCTCCCCCGTGAAAGACGTTGCTCGCTGCCCAGCAAACTGCGTGGGTTTTTTTTCTTTCCTGCATTGTATGCTGTGATACTATATCTCCAAAACCCAAAGCAGAATATGTCGTTTCAGCTCCTATACTGCCACCAAATGACGTGACAGCACAGCGAGTGCCTGGAGAGCGTAAAACTGATACGTAGCAGGTTCATTATTACACTTTCAGTTAATATCTGTGCTATCCCGGCACTGTTTATCACTCGTCCTGGTGCACTTGAAGGCAAAACTGAGCCTCATTTCATGAATATTGATGAGAGCTACTAGAGAATGTTTGCAGCGTGAAAATCAGTCCCAGATAAGTCCGGTCTATTCCTCACCCAGAGCGTTTGTTGTGTCGATCATGTGCCCCAGATCAGTAACAGCTTACGGGACGGGCTATGATTTGGGGGGGGCTGAGATCTTTCCCTAAAAGCCTCCCCTCCCCTCAGACCTCCTCTCTCCTCCCTGTACTCCCCAGCACAACCCTGACTCACTCTTCACTATAGCCGGTTGGGGTTTCAGCCTCAATTTGATCCTTGTCTTGAAAATGGAAATGACTTAACAGAAATAAAAGCCATCTTTGATCTCAGCCATTGTCAAGCTCGGTGGTGTCTTGTGGAAATGGGGAGCCCTTCTTTGCCGCGATAAAAATTTCGCGCAATTAATACTTTAACCCCCTCGTGGTACATTGAGTGTAATTGTGGCCTTGTTTCTTTGCGTGCTACACATATTCACCAGGCATAACGAAGTACAAACCGTTGATTGTCTTTTCTAACGACAAAAATAAAATGATAAAAATGAGCTCAAGATGCACAGAGCTTTGCTGTCGTTCTAAGAATTCTTTTGACATTGCATACTAGGCTAACGTTTTTTTTTAAAAAAATCTTTTTAAATGTAACGTTCACTTTTTTTTTTTGCCTAAAAACAATTTAACTATAGCAACAGAAATCCCTCCAGTAGATGTACTGGCTTCCTGTAACCTGAAATTGGGGGAGCTCACTGTTAATTAAATTGCCTTTCTCTTTTGATGATCTAAATGAATTCATTAGCGGGAAGCTAATTCTTTCTCTAGCCCACAGACGTGTTCCAAAGTCAGCATCAGGGACCTGAGTTTGGTTGGAAAATAAAGTTTGTTTTCCAGTCATCATTATCCTTCATGAAAAGGAGGCACAGTGGCATGTTCCAGTACACTGGTTAAAATCACAAACTTTTCCACTGGATTTTTTAGCTTTTCAGAAAGTAATTGCAAGAGAAAAGCAGATGTTTGTTTTGAGGCAGCCACTAGCGGCGGTTCATAAACATCCTGAGCTGTAAGTGGAAAGACCCGGAACACAATGCCATGCTGGCCCATTATTAAAGGTGGTGCCCAGCTGGACTTAAAGTACCCGCAGGCTCCCCCTACGTTTCATGACCTTTAGCAGTTTGCAGTGGTGTACTGCCTTCCTGCAGTGTCATGTATCAGTAATGGCATTAGGAGTCCCCGAAGGGTATGTACACAATCACGCACATACAAAAAGGTCCTCTTTACATGACTTTACTGTGATGCACCAGCCCATTGAGAGTGGGGGGGGGGGGCTCGATAATCCAGAAAACTCAACCACCTTGATGGTAACATCATCAATTTCTGTGGAAAGCGGCATGGGGGGCGAGGAGAGGTGTTTGCTAAAACCAGCTTCCATGTCCATTGCTTTGTCATTGTCATGGTGCTTGGAAGTAGGGGCGTGGCCTACTCTCCCAACAGAAAGAGACCAAATTTAACTAATGATAAGTGAGGTAGGGAAATCCTTAAATTATTACATTAACAACTTTTTACTCCCCCCCCAATTTGAGCACTGGTGCCCATCCAACATTCCTAAATGCCCACCCTCTAGCGTTCAGAGAGTAAAGGAGAGAGCAAGCACTAAGATAGGAGGCTGACTGATGGTGCTGCCCCCTACTGGCCAGGAAGTGATGAGTCCACTGACAGACACAGTTTGGTGTAAGGGGAATATGTAGAGTCTTATCCCATATTTTGTAGGATGCATTAAAGAGCCACGCTGATGAAACTATGCCTTATTTGCCCATTTTACAGGTACATTGGAAGGCTTATGTTCACACATCCCATCTTGCTCTGCTTTTGAGGGCTTAAGGATCTTGCTCCAAGCTCTAATGCAGATGTTCCTATTCTCCCAACTACAGGATTTGGACCCTAATATCGATAATATCAATACCAACGTTGGTATTGATATCGGATCGATAGCAGCCTTCTGAGATCGATACTTTTATTTAAATTTCATCTAATTTACGCTAAAGTACATTGCTCCTGTTTAATAAAAGAGCGAACATGTCTCTAAGTACCCCGCTCCTTTTATATCTCGCATATACCGTTGCTCCTCACTGCTCTGCTGTTATTAGTTGTCCTTTCATTACGTAACTCAGCAGCACCAAAGCGCAAGCAATTTTGGCTGTTCTGAGATGACGGAAAGAAAGAGGAGCGCTGTTTGGAGTTATTTTATTTAAG
>JABFEA020000001.1:5413274-5424552 GCA_019775915.2 Cyphomyrus plagiostoma | reverse complement strand
GACAATAAAGCCCTGTCTTCCCGATTTCCTGCCTGGATCTCCCTCTCTCGCCGTCCTGCACACCCGGGATCACAACAGATACAACTATGTTTTTTTATGACTTGCACAGAAAACACAATTTCAAGTCTTTTCACATAAAAACTGTTTTTATTTTTTTTGGTATTACATTTTCACCCCCCCCCCCATTACACTAATGAACATTTTTTTATACATGGCCAGTCTCAGCTCCGCCATTTTGCCATTCAAGGCTGTTCCGACTTGTCTCGCAGAATGCTTTGACATCACTGCATCCGAGAAGGTAGATTTTATAGAAAAAAAGCATCAGGTATAATGCAGACAAAACACTGGTGGATGAACTTGTCACCAAGATTAAAAAAATCTTTATTGCAATTTCTTCTAGTGTGAGTCAGTAAAATTGAGAAAGTGTGTGAGTTCAGAAATAAGGCCACACTCACACTGCAATCAGTGTGTAGGCATGGTGGCCAGTTTTGCACCAATTTAATTTGCCGGCCAGATAGGGTCATAGTGCCAAACACCTCTCAATGGAACAAACTTATTTTTTTGAAAGCCAAATTTGAGCATACACACTGAAAATTCTGGGATGCACTACCTGCAGCCCCATGAATGATTGTACATTTGTTCGCAGATAGCCGGGAAATTTGGAGTTCCAATCTTGGTAATCATGGTTGTGCCCTTGAGCAAGGCACTTAACCCTAAGTTGCTCTAGGAGACTGGCCCTTAACTAATTGATAGTAGACAAATGTAAGTTGCTTTGGATAAAGGTTTCTGATAAATGCATAAATGTATACCTGCCAACCTTGAAGAATTTTTTTGATTATCAGAAAATTGTTCAAGAAAAAATAAACAAAACCATTCAAAGTGGATCATATAAAAACATAAAAATCCTAGCCTGACAATTCTGTTCTTTGATCATAACTGACTTGTCTACAGTCTGAAAAGAGTTGCCTATGTTTTTTTTTCCCTATATTTTTTTCTACCTCTACTTTTTTTAAATAACATTATTATAATATTATAATTGTCCTAACCTCTCAACTTGTCAGACTTTATCAATGCAAACAGCAAATATCTCCTCTATGACAACATGAGAACTTCATGTTATCCTATAGCAAGTAACCTATTGACATTTATGTTGCTATCTCTTAATTTACAGTTATTCATGATTGCTCTGAAATTTCAACGTCACATTACATGTTAGGGTTTTATGTCATATGTCAATATCAGTTTGGCTGCAGTATGTACATCAGCAGCATGAGCAGTTTGTCTGTCTCTAATCAGGTTTATGGAAAAACATTTACTTTCAGCCTACTTTGGTTAACTTATGTCAGCTGAAAAACGCTTTCTCCAGGTGTGCTCTTCATGCATTTATTAGACTATGTGTGTTATGAAAAGCAATGTTTTACGCAACACATAGACAATAAATTTTCCATTTGAGCTAGCTTTCAAATACACTGCAACATTAACGTAAGGCTAACATTAAAATAAATTTCATCTAATTTAGAATCACAATTTCCAATTTCCCTCCAAGACTACCTTTGCAAGGCAGCTCATAACCTGACGCGAGGAAGACTAGCAGAGTGGGGAGGGGTCAGGGACTCGAGAGGTCAGTGCTGCTGCCTCTGTGCATCTGTTGTTCTCGCTTGATGCTTCGTATTTGTTTTTGTACCGGAGGGCGAAGGAGATTGCACTACGATTTCTCAAATACTATGACTGAATACTACACTATGATTTGCAGTCTGCAGCAGCACTGGAGCCTGTCTACAAATTCTGGTTAATTTCAAATTAGGCAAACTCACTATATTTGCGTACTTTTAAATGACAATACGTATCAGCATACTTCAATGTCAAAATGCGTGGCTGCTACGCAAAATGCAAACAGGTTGTCAGGTATGTAAATAAAGGCTGAGTGCCACAGGTAACCACTTTTAAAGCTGACTTTGCTCAGCATTGGAAAATGTCTGTCATCCTGCTATGCAGAAAATTAATCATATACTTGTCAGCCCAGTTGCTGATTTGACTGAGTCTAGGCTCACAACACTTTAACCTGTGACAGCTGATGTCAAATAGCAAAATGATAACTTACCCATTGTAGCTCTCACTTTCATTTCATCCAGGGCACTTCTTCTCTCCCCATCTCCTCCCTTTGAGACCTTGGATTCCCCTCCTGAGGGAAAGCAGTCTTTTTCAGTATGAAAAATAACCAGTTTACATTTTCATTATCAGTGGCATTGACCATCAAAACACTTGAAAACAGACACACACACAGTCGGCCCATTTACATGAACAGCTTAAATGGTAAATGAACTACATTTATATTGCACTTTTCTACTCCTACAAGCACTCAAAGCACTTTACAATGTATGCCTCACATTCACCCATTCACACAACAGAGCAGAGGCTGTCATTCAAGGGGCCAACCTGCCACTGGAAGAAGTTTAGGGTTCAGTATCTTGCTGTAGGACACTTTGATGGGGTCAGGCAGAGCAGGGCTCAGACCTGCAGAGGTGCCGAACGGTACTTCTACCACCTGCGACACCATCACCCCCATAATCAAATTGTTACTAATAATCAGGTTAAGATCACAATTCCTGAATTTTTCCTGTATAAGCCACGTAATGCAAATCCTTTGAAAATGTTATATGTAGGTTCCATTGGAAGAAGGGGCAGAAGGCAGACGACACGGCACACAGGGTTCCTCCATTCCAACTTCAGTATGATTGGCATATACATGCACAAATTATTTGACTTTAAATTGCATTATCTGAGTAGTCCAGTTCGGTTTGATTTCAGTCAGTTCAGTGAGGTAGTCCTTGATAGGGGTGGGCGGATCGATCCTAATATCTATAATATCGATACCAACGTCATATAGGCAGGTATTGAAATCGAATCGATAGTAGATCGATACTTTTATTTAAATTTCATCTAATTTACGCTAAAGTGCATTGCTCCTGTTTCATAAAAGAGCGGACATGTCTTTAAATACCCCGCTCCTTCTATATCTCGTATACACCGTTGCTCCTCCCTGCTCAGCTGTTATTAGTTGTCCTTTCATTATGTGACTCAGCAGCGCCAAACCACAAGCAATTTTGGCTGTTCTGAGATGATGGAAAGAAAGAGTCTGGAGTTATTTTATTTAAGAGAAATGGTTTTGTTACTATATTATTATATTATATTATTGTTTATGAACAAAAACCCCAGACTGAAGGAAAGTTAAAAAAATTAATTGTTCTCTAGTAATAAGTTTGTGTTTGCAAATCGAGATAATTACAATAATAAAAATGTTTTTATTTGGCTTAAAAGTGTTTAAAATTTGTCCTGGGTTTTAACATATACATTTAAATATAGCTGCTTTGAGAGCGTTCAACTCATAAATCATGACACACTGTTCTCCCCTACAGAAAAGTACATTTAGGTTCAAGTGCATGCTTCTTAAAGTAAAAGTATCAGTATTGGTATCAATATCGGCGATACTGGCTCTGTATTCACTTGGTATCGGATCGATACCAAATTTTGCAGTATCGCCCAGCCCTAGTTGCTATAGTGGCGCAGCTGGTTACTATAGGAAATGCTCATTGCATTATTTTTTTTTTTAAATACTCCTTAAAAAATGCACATGTTTTTAAAAATCCGAAATTCCAAACTGATGTATTATTATTATTAATTTACATGCATTATTTTTCTGTTTTAGTTATTTTAGTTTTATAGATCAAGATGTCCGTTACTGGAGGTTACGTAATTCACCACAAAGTGCTCCACAAAGCGATGTCAGAGCCAATGCATCCTCTGAATGCGTTTCAACTTTTGAGCTTGAGTCTTAAATAGTACATGTCTGAATGTGGAATGTCACTTAGTAGTTAATAAGAATATTGCTTTTACTTGTTAAAATGTCATGTAATGAAATGCCAGTTAATAATAATCATTATAAAAATTGTATGTACTTGTCTGAATAATTTAAAAACATGATACTTAATGTCTGAACACCTCAAATGCCTATTGGAGATTGTATGAATACAAAATATAGTATTTTTAATACAATAATACAGTGTTTTCTTTGTCAGTTTTGACAAATACATTCACAAAGTGCCATAGCCATATGCCACAGCTTTAAAAAATGAATCAGTATGACATACATGTATGTTTACATACATGTATTAAATAAGTGGAAAACAAATATGTATGTTACATATTTATACTTGTCCATATATGCGATAAACCAATACTATACTGTAATATATGCAGATATATGGCATCATATATGGATAACCTCAAATATATTCTTCACATGTTTAGACCCATAAATGTTCATATATGTTGCAGGCATATATTATATTCTCAAATAAGTCAAATATATGTATAGATATCCATCCATTTCCCAACCCGCTTATCCTACTGGTTCGTGGGGGGTCCGGAGCCTATCCCGGAAGCAACGGCCACAAGGCAGGGAACAACCCTGGACAGGGGGCCAGCCCATCGCAGGACACACTCACACACCAACCACTCACACCTATGGGCAATTAAGTAACTCCAATCAGCCTCAGCATGTTTTTGGACTGTGGGGGGAAACCAGAGCACCTGGAGGAACCCCATGACACGGGGAGAACATGCAAACTCCACACACATGTGACCAAGACGGAGATTAGAACCCAGGTCTCAGAGGTGTGAGGTAACAGTGCTAACCACTGCACCACCATGCCGCCCCTCATGTATAGATATATGTCATATTATTTAAAATATAAGTACATATATGGCCATATATTACATTTTTGTATGGGCCCCAGCAGAACAAGAGAGTCCCCAGGAGGAGTGCTCTCCAACACCCCCTCCAGGGACTCCAAAAAGGGTGGGTATTCTGAATTCCGTTTGGCGCATAAGCACAAACAACAATCAGGACCCGTCCCCCCACCCGAAGGTGAAGGGAGGCTACCCTCTCGTCCACGACGGTAAGTGGAAGAGGGTCCAATCCCCCTCAAGAAGACTGGTTCCAGAGCCCAAGCTTTATGTCGAGGTGAGTCCGACTATATCTAGTCGGAACCTCACAACCTCGCGCACCAGCTCAGGCTCCTTTCCGACCAGAGAGGTGACATTCCATGTGCCTAGAGCTAGCTTCTGCAGCCGAGGATCGGATCGCCAAGGTCCCCGCCTTTGGCCACTGCCCAACTCACACTGCACCCAACCCCTGTGGCCACTCCTACAGGTGGTGAGCCCATTGGAGGGGGGACCCATGTGCCTCCTTGGGGCTGTGCCTGACCAGGCCCCATGGGTGCAGGCCTGACCACCAAGCGCTCGCCATCGAGCCCCACCCCCAGGCCTGGCTCCAGGGGGGGCCCTGGTGACCCGCATCCGGGCAAGGAAAACCGTGAATCTATGTTTGTATTCATCATAAAGAGTCTGATAAGCTACACTTTGTCTGCTTCCTCACTCCAGACCTGTTTGCCTTGGGTGACCCTACCAGGGGCATAAAGCCCCAGGCACCTTAGCTCCTGAGATCACTGGAACACACAAAACCCTTCACCACAATAAGACTGTATAATCTCCCCACAGAGCCAAAATATGGCTATGGACATGGTTAGATGAGTTTGGCTTTTTAAAAAGCCAAAACAACTCTCGCTCAACAATAAATTGATGTTTTAAATCTCAAGGATCCGGCGTAGAGTTGGCCTACATGTTTTTCCCCTCTTCTAATTCAGCGCAAGTTGGAACGACCAGTAGGACACGAAGAGAGAATGAAGTGATATAACTCATAAAGATCTTTCCAGTCTAGCCAATCATAACAATTCTGTTGAGGTCACATACAGCAACAGCATCTTCATCATCATTACTAGGATGCATGAATTCCACTAATGTTGCATAAGATCTTACAGCTGGTCGTTAAAGTGGCGCAGTCAGTTTCTTCTCAAAAGAGTACTAGGAACATTTCTTGCATACCGGCATCTCTTACAATGTACTGGCAGTTAACAGGCACGTCATGTGTCTTGCTCGAACCTGTGAAAGTGATGATCTCCAGCCCCCCACCACACACTTCCCAACTGAGCACTGGTAGGTGTCTAGCTGTGATGCACACACAGCGCATGTTGCATCTGCACACGGCCAAACAAGCACTCACTAAAAAATACAGGCTAGTTAAATGGGAAGCCCCACCACCAAAACTAAAATTTTATCATTAGAAGTTGTATATTGGAATATTTAAAACAAACTTCTTCTCTCTACGTCAAATTTACATGGGGACAACACAACCAGGACAGGTGCCAGTGCTGGGCTGGTTCTCGCTTGGTGCCTTTTGAGAACCAGCCTGCATTTCCACTGGTTTCAAAAAAGATAAAAACAGAAATTTTACATAGGCAGGCAGAAGTGAAAGTAAAGTGAAGTTTAATCTGTATTTTGTTTTCTGATTTATTTTGCCGAACCAAAAAGAAGTTTCCATAGTATGACTCGTTGCTCCCTGTCTCTATTGCCTACATCCACTTTTGTCTCCATAAAGGCTCCTCGTCTGTGTGTCTGTGTTTATTCTCGCATGCCATTTTACCGCTGTCATTTCGAAGTCTGCCAAGAACTAAACTTTGCAGTCCACCTCATGATCTCTTCGCCACTGAAATCCCACAATATTGTATTTATTCAACATCTGATATATTTACACTTTATTATTAATTCTAGTCAGCAGACTGATCTTTTGTTTTTCACAGAATAAAAAAAGTGATGTAACGTTGCATCATTTATGTGAATTATACAAGACTTAGTGTTTTCGTGCAAGTTAATATTTTATATAAAATATTTTATTTTCAGCAAATACAATCAATGCTATTTTTAGCTATTTTATGACATTTTGTCTCTGTGAAGTCTGTGTGTGTTGGTTTGTTATAGCTTTGACACCTATTTGGAGGAGGAGGCTCTGGCTCAGCTCTACACTTTAGACTTAGCCATGGCATGATAGACCAAACACTTTTTTACATTATAAGGAGTGAAAGTAAAATTGTTTTCAACCACTACGTCAAGGCCAATTAGGAAGATAAAAATATCAGGCTTTTATGTGATTCACAAATACTATAGGCCTATACATTTTTCAGAAATATGTATTGCTGATGACTTATTCCACCAGGGGCCTGTACTACGAAGCGGGGTCACTGGCTTATGGGGGTAACTCGCGTCATAACCACCCGATTGGTCAAAATGCACAGAGTTACCAGAGACCTGAGCATGGATTATCTCAGGGAAATATATATATTATTGGTTATTAGTAGTATGGCACATCGCAATGTATTAATTAATTCCCAATAACTCAGAACTTAAAAATTTTCAACCATTTACTTACAAAAGTACTATGGAACAATCAAACGGAATGTATTTGTATGGCAAATTTACCTAAGCAAATGCTAATCACGCTAGCATTCGTTACATGGATTACATGGCAATTCTCACAGATATGCTAACAGAAATTAACACACAGTATAAAAATAATAATAATAATTGTTCATAGTAAATCACGATGCACCATGTGAACAATAATTAAGAGTTTCTTTGGTTTTACGTCACTGTGGCTCTCCAAACCCAGCAGCGCTTTAACTGAGCTGACTGCAGTGGAAAACTGAGGAGGGCTGGAACCGAGCCCTGTGTTTTCTCTTCGCGGTATGGCTTGGTTATTGCTCAGTTCCTTCTTGCCAGTGGAAAATTGCCGAAGGGGAGTACTAGCACATGTTTTTTCACAGTTCAAGCATTGCTTACATCTGACTTCTTTACTGTGCTCTTATTAGATGGCCTGGCACAATTTCAGTAAGCAGTCCTGCTATTACCCCCCGGGCATGTACGTGCTGTATAGTGGGAACCTGAACCGACTCCACTGGGTTTACAGGTCAGACAGACAGAAATCTCCTCCTCAAAACAAATTAAAAATGGCAAAACGTTCAGTGAAAATGTTACATTAGCATAACAGATAGCTCAGATAGCTAGTCCTCAGATAGCTGGAGCTACAGTGGCCACTGATTACACTGTTATAGTGTTAATTCTCCATAGTGGATGAACCAGCCTGTCGCTGTGTCACTATGGTAACGAGAGAAGACAACCTAGCTAGCCGTTTGTGGGGTCACAGCCTTCCACCTCCATCTGTTGAAAGACATCCCCTGTTACCCCTATGAGAAGCAAACCATCAACTATTTGTGGGGAAAGACAATGCCTGTGGGTGTTTTGACGCCATCGTTCTGTATAATATGGGACACAGCATGCTCAAGTGCAGGATCGTTCCATCTTATAAGGGTTTGGATGGCAACTCTAATTTTGACTGCTGCTACAAGTGTCTGTCCATCTCACAGCTGGGTCGCAAACCCTTTCCCCTCCCAGAAAAGGAACCAGTGAAACAGTTTCATGTCCAGATGATTAATTACAGAAAGCATGCCTCTGAGTCTCAAAAAGCTGGTCTTGTTTAACCCCAACAATCTAATCAAGAGCACACAGAGGCCAGCTAGGATTTCATTGCTTGCAGACTTGCAGCAGGTGATCAATCACCATGGTAACCAAGAGCTTGCCTAAATTCAATGCAATTGTTCTGCCATCTGATAGCAAAATTCTTGCTCTGTCTAAAAGCTGAGCCCACTGTGTGTAGAGAAATGCCCAGAAGAAAGATATAAGACAGTTTAACTGAACAATGTGTTTGTGGATTTAATCACGTTCACTATTGCTTCTAGAGATCATAATTCAGTAAAAATGGTTGTAGTCTGTGCCGCTGACGCGAGATATGATTTCATAACTATTGAAACACTTTTCCCTTCATCTTGGTTTCTAGCTCATACCCAAGTACAGCCTAGGTATCGTGACCTAATTGTACCCTGAGTCAAAGACATCTCAGATAATTCACACATTAATTATAGAGGGACATGAGTAAAATTATGCTCATTTGACCCTGCAAATATAAGTGTATAACAATTTTAATTAAGGGTGAACAGACAAAATGAGATTAGGAAATTAAAAAAAATTGTTACTGCCGACAAAAGACTAAATTATAACCCATCCATCCATCCATCATCTCCCGCTGAATCCGAGGTCAGGTCACAGGGGTAGCAGTCTCAGCAGGGAAACCCAGACTTCCTTCTCCCCGGCCACTTCATCCAACTTCTCTGAGGGAATTCTGAGGTGTTCCCAGGCCAGCCGAGAGACATAGACCCTCTGGCATGTCCTGGGTCTTCCCCGGGGCCTCCTCCCAGTGGGACATGCCCATAACACCTCACCAGGGAGGCGTCCAGGAGGCATCCTGATCAGTTGCCCGAGCCACCTCATCTGACTCCTCTCAATACGGAGGAGCAGCGGCTCTACTCTGAGTCCCTCCCGAATGACCGAGCTCCTTACCCTATCTCTAAGGGAGAGTCCTCCCACCCTGCGGAGGAAACTCATTTCGGCCGCTTGCACTCGCGATCTTGTTCTTTCGGTCACTACCCACAACTCGTGACCATAGGTGAGGGTAGGAACATAGATCGACTAGTAAATCGAGAGCTTTTGGCTCAGCTCTTTCTTCACCATGACAGACCGATGCAGTGCCCGCATCCCTGCGGATGCTGCATTGATCCTCCTGCTGATCACCTGTTCCATCATCCCCTCACTTGTGAACAAGACCCCAAGATACTTAAACTCCTCCACTTGGGGAAGGACCCCCTCCCCAGCTTGGAGAGAGCATTCCACCCTTTTCCGGCTGAGGACCATGGTCTCAGATTTGGAGGTGCTGATTCTCATCCAAGCCACTTCACACTCGGCTGCAAACTGTCCCAGTGAGAGCTGAAGGTCACAGTCCGATGAGGCCAACAGAACCACATCATCTGCAAAAAGCAGAGACCTAATCCTGAGGTCACCAAACTGGACACCCTCAATGCCCTGACTGCGCCTAGAAATTCTGTCCATAAAAACTATGAACAGAATCGGTGACAAAGGGCAGCCCTGACAGAGTCCCCCACTAGAAATGAGTCCGACTTATTGCCACCCATGTGGAACAGGCTCTGGCACTAGTCATACAGGGACCGAACAGCCCTTAAAAGGAAGCCCGGCACCCCATACTCCTGGAGCACTCCCTACAGGACACCCCGAGGGATGCGATCGAATGCCTTCTCCAAGTCCACAAAACACATGTAGACTGGTTGGGCAAACTGCCATGAACCCTCCAAAACCCTGCGGAGAGTATAGAGCTGGTCCACTGTTCCACGGCCAGGGTGAAAACCACACTGCTGAGTTGAGGTCAGCAGTGTAACCATGCAAAGAACACCGTGAAAAACGTTATTTTGCGTCCATAGTTTTCAGCATAACAAACACACTCTGTACAGAAAATAAACATATCTGAAATATTTATGCAACAAACAAAAAAATAATTACTGTGTTGCCTCTTTGCCTAGAGTAGAACGAGTCGTATCTATTACTAAATGCCCCTTACGTGAGAACTTCCGGTTCAAAGCCATGTCGGTCATGTGACTTAATAGCTCATTCTTATGCAAATACTTTTAAAACTTCAAATAATGTAGACAACACCACAAACTCGTTTAAACAATACATAAAATTAATGACATTATTTTAACTCTCTTTTAGGAAATTCACTTTAACGGCGTTGTCATTGCAACATTAACAAGCTTCTTAGTGTCAGCTACAAGTAGCACCCCATCCCCTCCAGAGCCGCCGGATGGTGGACCAGAATTGCCTTGAAGCCGTTTCCCATGGCCTCACTAAAATCCTCCCATACCTGAGTTTTTTTTCTCAGTGACCGCTGAAGCCGCATCCCGCTTGGTCTGCCGGTACCTGTCAGCTGCCTCTGGAGTCCCACAGGCTAAAAAGGCTCGATAGGACTCCTTCTTCAGCTTGATAGCATCCCTCACCACTGGTGTCCACCAGCGGGTTCGGGGATTGCCGCCGTGACAGGCATCGACCACCTTACGGCCACAGCTCTGGTCAGTTGCCTCTACAATGGAGGCGCGGAACATGGCCCATTTGGACTCAATGTCCCTTGCCTCCCCTGGGACATGGTAGAAGTTCTGCCGGAGGTAGAAACTGAAACTCCTCCTGACAGGGGATTCCGCCAGACGGTCCCAGCAGACCCTCACTATACGCTTGGGCCTGCCAGGCCTGGCCGGTTTCCTCCCCCACCAGCAGAGCCAACCCACCACCAGTCACTCCTCACCTGAGTGTCCAAGACATGCGCCCGCAAGTCTGATGACATGACTACTAAGTCGATCATCGAACTGCGGCCTAGGGTGTCCTGGTGCCAAGTGCACATATGGACACCCTTATGCTTGAACATGGT
>JABFEA020000001.1:5392097-5409198 GCA_019775915.2 Cyphomyrus plagiostoma | reverse complement strand
TCCTTTTATTAATTAACCACTTGTAATATTATATTCACTGTTATTATTTTATAAATGTAGGATTTGTATTAAATCTACATTCATTCATATTGTCAAACCAAGAATTGAAATCGAATCGAAAATCGAAATCCAATCGAAACATCTGAATCGATACCCAGCCCTAATGCTAATTACACAAGTTAACAGGTTCTTTTCATCAGAGGTAATTTTATGTGGGTTTTGTACTATTTTTCAAGCCGATTTCAAATCTGTGTTTAGTTTTTCTGTAGCACATCAAGTTTTTGTGATGAAGCTATACGTAGTATGATATTATGTACATGTAGTCTGCCTAACTGTATTACAAGAGTTGTCTGTGGTTTTTATCTTATAGACAGCATCACCGTTCTCTAGGTGACTAGATATTGATTTATGTTTTATTTATACATGTCTAGTTGTGATTAATAATTAATTTGACTTAGTGCACATGTCTTGTGTATACAACTTAGTTTGGTAGAAAACCTAGGTAAGTTGTGCTTCAGGTTTCGTTTTGCTGATGTAAGCTCGATTATTTTTTTATTTTCTTGAATTGTTGCAAAAGTAATACTAAGTCTAACTCTCGAGTTTGAATTCTGGGTCATCGAAGGCGGAGGTGACAGACAGCATCAACTATGTTGGCTTTCAGTTGTTATCATGCCTAGAAATTATATTAATCATCCAAACAGTTTATGTTACGTGTGTGGTTCATTCACAACGAAAGCACAATGTAGCCCAATCACTGCAGATCTTAAGAAGATATACAAATTATACTTTGGCTGTCTACCTGGAGACCAGGATAAATTTTGGGCTCCACATGTCATCTGTATCAGTTGTTCAAATGGTCTGCATGACTGGCTAAACCGGCTAAAGGCAGCGATGCCATCTGGAATTCCAATGGTGTGGAGGGAACCGCGAGACCATCTCAATGACTGCTACTTTGGCTGCACGAATACAAGTGGATTCTCAGCTAAAACTAAGCACAGAACTGTATATATCAGCCTACATTTTACAATCAGGCCTGTTCCTCATGACGGTTCATTGCCTGTTCCTGTAACACCATATGATGGTCTTGATTGTGTAGAAGGTGATGAGGAGTATGGAGAAGGTCCAGCTGGTTAGAGTGAAAGCATGATGGCCAACTACTGCTGGATGCTATACCATGACAATCCAGACATGGCGTACTCAAGAAAATCAAATTCAAAGAGTTTTTGAAGAAACAATGGTGGCTAACAAACACTTTTCAATTTCCGTATGCCCATTGTCTGTTTATTTGATTTTGCTCCAAAGATATGTTACCCTGTACTATACTGATCCTTTTGTTTTAGTACACAATACTTGCAATTACAGTATTAACCAGCATTTCTCATAAATCAAAAAGTCGACAGACAGAAAAAAAAAAACTGAAAGCAGATATGGAATCAGCGTGAAAAACTGATTTGGAAAAAAGTGTTTTAGTCTCTGATGACTTAAAAAAATGTTTTTTGTTGTCCTGTGTTATTATTAAACTCAGAAAACTGGAATCAGCTCGGATCGGTATTGGCAGGGCAGGCTTAAGAAAAATTTAAATTCAGCAATCAGTATTGGCAAACCGGTGCATCCCTGTTAGCTGGGGTAATATGGGTGCAACATGGGGATTAGTGTCACTCTTTTTTGCATGCACCCAGCATGCTTGGGACATCCAAGTGGTGCCCTCTACAGTCAAGTCTTAGGAATTGTGGGGCTGTGCACCTCTGCAGGCGTGGTTAATGAAGATGCATACGCAAACCCCCAGCCGCAATAAAGTTCTGTAGCGCTGACTAGGTAGCCTTCCTTAAGGACTGTCTCAATAAAACAAGGAGCAAAACAATATCCCTCAAAGTACATTATTAGCAGAAGTACGGCTCTCAGGAGACCAGTACTTAAAAGCAGTCTATCACTCCAGTATTAAACCAAAGCATTAAAACCCTCATTTAAAAAGGCTGACATACAGAAGCCATATAAAAAGACACGGAACAAGTCAGACACAGCCAAGCTTAAGTAAACAGTTTAGTTTTAACCCTGTAGTAGACCCTGTAATATCGGACAGTCCCCATACTACACAAATGCAGCGATACACATCGCACACCCACTATGAAGAGTATTTTAACATGATGAGTCACCTGTGTCATTCAACAGCCTCTCCCTCAAATGGACTCCTGCCACAGGAGATAAGATGGATGAATACCCCTCAATTCCCTTTGGCTTCTACGCTGCCCGTGTGGGACTCCTCCGCAACAACCAGCGCGGGGGGACGAGCCAAAATGTTACGCCCCAGCTGGCCCAGTTAACGTCCACCTCCGCCCCCTGTCTGCATGCATGACTGAAAGAGTCTTGATGTCTCTTCTCCAGGCACAAAGTCTTTCCTCTCCTTATGCAGAGGCCCCATATGAAAGCGTAACAGTAGTGCTTATGTCTGTTTCGATTCAGCAAAGCCTTGCTTGCTCCAATTTAGAATGTTCATTGAAGCGGTTGTGTTATGAAAGCTGCTAAAGTGGTTCTAGATCCGAGGTCTATCAAGATCTAGCATTAAATTAAGACACTGACCGAGCTACACGCCAGTGGATGCTGGGTCAACTGGCAAAACGGGAATGCAAGAATCAGCCGTCACCTGCCGACATGCGCCCACGTGATAGCAGTTTAGCAATGGTAAATAAATGGTAAATGGATTACATTTATATAGTGCTTTTCTACTCCTACGAGTACTCAAAGCGCTTTACAATACTTGCCTCACACTCACCCATCCACACTCACATTCACACACCGGTGGCGAATCCTGCCATGCAAGGTGCCAACCTGCACAATGGGAGCAATTAGGGGTTCAGGGTTTTGCTCAAGGACACTTTGATGGGGTCAGGAGGAACCTGGGCTTGAACCTGAAACCCTCCAGTTGCCAAATGATAGCACTACTTACTGTGCCACCATCTTCCCCAACCATACCTAGCAGAGCATCTGGTGACGGCAAACAGACCCCTCTGATGTCAGAACACCGACCTGACTCCTGGACTGACTCTCCTTCTCCATGCGGGAGAAAGGTGCTCGCTCATTCCGCTTGGGGTGATTCTGCAGCTTCTTCGGCTCTGCCATCGGCCGTTTGCCCTTATCCCGTTTCCTACAGTGACAAGGACAAAAACCGGAGGGATCAACTCCACCCTGTGTCAGAGTTCAGAAGAATGACATCATATGCACCCTTTATTTCTGATGAACATGAAATACAAAACTACAATATACAGAATGCATTCATATGAACCCCTGCTCCTGTAGACCCAAGGGAAACCAGCGGCAGCCTTCTTCCTCTACCTGATCTTGGGCCCCCTGTGTGAGGGCATGGGTAGGACCTTCCTTCTTTTCTTCCCGTCCTCAAGCTCCACCTCCTCCACTACAGGTGTGGTCTTGAAGCCTGAGTAGTGCTTGGACGTGCCTGCGATGTCCTGGGCCACCTGCGGGGGTGCCACTACGTTACCACCTGGCACATGGGGGCGATGCTGCTGCTCCTGCTGTTTCCCTCGCTGCTGCGGCTGGTCCTGCCGTTTCCCTCGCTGCTGTGCCTGGTCCTGCCGTTTCCCTCGCTGCTGCGGCTGGTCCTGCCGTTTCCCTCGCTGCTGCGGCTGGTCCTGCAGTTTCCCTCGCTGCTGCGGCTGGTCCTGCAGTTTCCCTCGCTGCTGTGCCTGGTCCTGCCGTTTCCCTCGCTGCTGTGCCTGGTCCTGCAGTTTCCCTCGCTGCTGTGCCTGGTCCTGCAGTTTCCCTCGCTGCTGCAGCTGGTCCTTCTGCTTCATCATGTTTTGTTTGGCATGGAGCTGGAGATTCATTCACAAACCACTTAATCATAAAGAGGTCTGCCAATAACCTGATAATGACAATAATGACTATACTTTATATGGTCATTTGTATTGGTAGAGGCACATGATGATTCCTTAGCTTTGTTTCTCCTGTGAGACACACACACACACACAGAGGTGAGAGTGAACCTATTTATCCAGCATCCCCGGGGCAGTTCTCAGCATTAAGGGCCTTGCACAGAGGCCCAAAAGCGATATAATCACACGATCAGCCACGGGATTCACACAAACCAAAGCAAGGCACCAGATGGTCCAACCGGCATCTGCGTGCTCACTAAACACAAGGTTCTTTAAAGTCAGCGGGGGGGGTGGGGGTGGGTGAATACCTTATTCTGCTGAGCTCGCATCTCCTTCAGCTTCAGCTTCCTGCTGTCTTCAAGAGAGAACTCCACAATGGGCCTCTTAATGGACAAGGAGCAATGCAACATCAGACCCTTTGTGCCAGTTATGTCTAACCTTGATTGCAAAAATCATTCCTGGACAAAATCATAATCAAATATAGTCAATCATTCAGTCAAAGAATTTCCATTTGTCTAATAGTGCCTCACAGCACCTTAAAATATAAACATGCTTGTAAGGTTGATTTAGAACCTCAAACGGCACCCTCTACTGATACAAAAGAAAGGGACTGTAGCTCAGTTTCTTTCTGCTTTAGCTAACAGGTTAAATAAATAAACTGAAGCAGCACCTCGGAATGATTAATGTGGGTCAACAGTCAGGCCGCAGAAGAACCTCAGTATGAAAGACAAATTATTAAAAAATACAGGCTGAAAGTGTCAAGTCAACTGGTCGAGAATCCTGAGGACTTCAGAGACGCACGCAGAAACGTTGGCGGTTCTGGGCTCCTTCTGGCCGGAGCCAAGATGCGGGCCGCACCTCGGCCTTGCCCTCACCTTGTTTGGCCCGAAGAGCTCGGGGTTATTGTTGAGGTGCCGGAGGGCAGCCAAGGCATGCTCGTGGTGCTGGAACTGGACGAAGGCGTAGCCCAGGGAGCGGCCAACCACCTTCCCGCCCTGCGGCTTCCTGTCGTACATCACATGACACTGGGGAGAGGGAGGGGCCCCCAGGGACAGCTCTTAATCACGTACCGTGAAAAATAATAATACTGCCGCAGACATTTTCATAAGCTGCTATCGTGGTTATGCAAAGCCCAATAATAACCAAAATTAATTTTTAACCGAATCCGCTTACTACAAAAGCAGCAACCGATTCTACATTAATACTACAGCTGTCATACTAAAAATTTCACTATTAATGTGTGCAATCAAAACTTAATATCAGCAGTGTTACGCCACGCATTAAAAACTCATTTAAACAAAATTATGTGAAGATTTCATCTTGTTTCACTGCCCAATATTGTTGAGCTGGGCTAATTGTAAGAAAACAAGAAAACTCTACACCCCAACAAACAAACTATTAAACAAGCCCATTCTGCGGCAGTCAGTCTCCAGGGAACATAGGCCATCGTGACTGAAAAACTGGGCGTGGCTGTTGAGAACCTGGATGACTCACAACTTGTGTCCCTGACTCCGTAGAGCTGAAGCCTGAATAAGTGGATTAACAGGCATGACAAAATGGAGCGACAGAGCCCCCTAATGGTTGATGCTTGTAACTGCATTTGAGGGCTAGTTTCAATCTAGTAACAATTCCTTCAACAAAAATCAAATATACAGATAGATTTGAAGCAATTGTTTAAATTTACTAATATACATAAGAAAAATACAGCTTTCAAAATGTGCTGACAAACTGCCAATGTTGGTACTGAAAGATTCAAAATGTATATGAAGAAATCCTTTATCTTATAAAGATGATTAGGACAATGAAATGGCAACACCCCTAGTGGCAAGAGCAGGTACAGCATTAGCATGGCAACGATTTCACTACCCAATACACTTCCATGAGTGTTCAGACTGCAGGGCCTCACCTCAGTGACACGTACATCCTTCCCGCCACCCGCTGCCTTGGCACACAGCTGCCGCAGCTGCCTCACGTCCACTGACTTGGGCAGGTTGTGCACGCATAGACGTGTCTTTGACACAAAGACGTTGATGTCCCGCAGCTTTATCCGCTTTAGCTCTTCAAACTAGTATTTTTAATTAAATAAATGGGGAAAAAAGTATTGCAAACCATGAGCACCAGCAAAAATATCAACCCCAGAAAATTCAGCAGGAGACATTTAAGAGACATTTAAAGGCACACAAACATAGAATGACGAAACGGAATGTTACAAGAATTGTTACAATGTTACCATCTCCTCGGAGCTGTATTCAAAGCCATTCCATTGACATTTTCATGTATATATTTATATACTGTTTAGACCAAAGCAACGTAAAGCAAGCCAATGATATAACACAAACATCCAGCCGTCAGAGAGCAAACTCGGTTACAAGCTCTAGCTAGCTAAGACTCCAGTGAGTGACCAGTAAGTGCCACACAACACATTACAAAGCAGTGGGAGATGCTAACAGGAGGATTAATCACATCAAATGCAATGAGGACCATGTTCAAAGTACAAAAGCATCTGCCTGCCGCGACTTACTCTCCCCCTCTTGGCCATGTCTGCGGCAGGGACGCCCTCGGCGGCTTTTGTCCCGGCCCGGATCACTGTGGGGGGTGGAGGGGAGCAGAGCCAACATCAGCCACGGGCCAGAGGAGAGGTTTCCAAAATATCAATAATAATAAAATAAGATGAAGAGAAACAAGAATCAATATTTATATGGCACTGTTCACACATGGAATGCAGCTCAAAGTGCTTCACATATGAGATTAAAATAAATCCAAAGGCAGAAAAGCAACTAAAATAGAGTTCAATGAAATTATAGAAAGATGGAATAAATTGAAATAGAATGAGAGAAAATAAAAGCTAAACAAACAAGCAAAATATAAGGGAATAAAAAAAATGAAAGTTAGAAAAATATAAGCTACAGGAAAAAAAAAGAGAGCTGTATGACACCTCTTCACGCGCTAACAGGCTGCCCTGCCCGCCTAGTTGCCCCCAAAAGGCATCTTGCATGCCGCTAAGCGGTGGGAAGCTCACGCGCCCCCTGCCCACTTCCGCCCGTGTTCCAGTCACTCACGTCCTTCCCTGGCCAGGTACAGGTTCCGGGTGCCTGTCTGCGTCTTCACCGCCGCCTTGTCCTTCAGTTTGGCGGCGTCGTCACGGCTGACCGCCAGCACGATGTTCAGCCGTCGCCCGTCCACTCGGATGCCACCGTCCTGGGGACGGCCAATTGAGGGACAAAGTTGGGAACGTCAGGCTTGAAAAGCGCCGGCTGCTAGGTTCCGGAAGGCGGCGTCCATCGCCGTAGCGACACCCCGCCTTACCTCTGAACTGTCCTGCGCTGCACCAATGCATTTCTCCGCCCCCTCTTTGGTCTTAAATTGTGCAAAGGCACAACCTGCCCACGGGAAACAAAGATCGTGATGCTGCGTACTGTACCACCAGCTATACTGTATCAAGATGACAGGCAACAGCCACGGACCTCAACTAACCCGACTCGCACAACAAAGGATCACAGCAAGAGGCTACACACCCAGAAAATGAGGTAATAAGATTTCCCTCCAAAAACTATGATGTGCCATGTTATCGAAGGCCCATAAAGGGGGATACCAAGGTACAGTCACAGAGGGTGGAGGGATGGGCCAGATGCTTTAGGATTTAAAAAAAAAAAAAAAAAGAAAAAAAAAAAAGGAGAACCTCTTGAATGGTCAGTGTCCGGATGAAGCACAATGCGAATGTACTTCATCTCTCCAAACTCAAGCAGAGCTTTTTCAATCTCTTCCTCTCCTGTGTCAAAGGACAGATTTCTGAAAGGTGACAAAAAAAAAAAAAATTATATATATATATATATATATATACCAGGAGCTGACTCACCAACACAAAAAGCTGTTATAGCCATCAACGAAAGCAGTTTTTAGTAATTATTTTTAAGCAGTGATCATGTTCCCTCTGCTGACCTGATAAAGACTGTTCTCCCTTCATTGACATCGGAGGGTAGAGGCTTCTTCTCAGGTGGACATTCTAAAAGAAATTTTAAAAATGCACGAGAGAAGAACTGGTACCAAATAATACATCTAAATAATACTTGCATTAACAAACCAAAACAAAGACTTGCTCAAAAATCAGCAAGAAAAGTCAAGGGCTTCATGAACCATTTGCAGTATTTTTTTGTCCCCACTAGACCATGCTCTTGTTCTGCGTTGGGGCATGCTTTGTCCTTTTTTGAAAATGCAGCTCCATCTAGTGGGCTCAAAAAATGTAGCAAATGGTTCATGAAGCATCATTGCGTCCATCACTAGTAAGAATGCTTACCATCATCATCATCATCATCATCATCATCAGATCCAGGGTCACTGTCATCCGAGTCCCCCTCAGATGTTGATTCCTTTTCTTCTTGATCCATCTTCTCCTCCTCTTCTTCATCACCACCTTCGGCACTACCGCTCTCCGATTCATCATCAGCCTTCTCTGCAGTGCCAATTCTGAGGACCAGAAAAGCCAAAATATGTCCAGCCTACCTGAAAATGGGCCATCTCACAATCCTGTCAGATCACTACAACACAGAATTAACTGTCAGGAGCATAAAGGTACACAAAGTTCAAGGTTCAGTAAAGCAAAAAAAGCAGATTTTGTTTTGAAACTAATTACTAAATATGCAAAAACAAAGACAATTAAGAACAGATCTAAACCAAAGGCAATTAATCTAACAATGTTTCTACAACAAATCCAAACAGATGTTTATTTGCAAATCGTAACATAAATAGGCCTATGTAAATGAATCAAAAATATATCATCATAACAATAATTAACTAAATCCCATCTAAATCTCGTGTTCTCTACTACAGAGTACATTTCATATCTGTAGCAATAAATAGCCACAGTTATTTTATTTTTTGCTATTTTATTGAATTTCCTGGACAAAGCCCCTTAAATGCCACCAGGAGACTTGCAGAGGTATTTTCCATCTTGCTCTGCTCAAAGACAAACAGTTCACGCGAATGATCGTCTCAAATGAGTTAGCATACTCAATGTGTTTCCAGCTACATAGGCAGCAGACAGTCCTGGTCTTATCAGCCTCTCTCTTTCTGGTGTTGATGTATTTCACTGGGAAATATTCCTAAATGACCGATTATGATTGACTGCTACCAGCATGAGCTGTAACCAACTCACAGCCACAATTAACATAATGCTTCCATGCTGAACATCCACCTGTGACTTTAGGTCCCACCTGTATCAATAAATGTATTCAGTTGTTTGTTTCTTTGTATGTATCAAACAAAAAATGATGCACCAAATGGTATATGAGAAATTCATATATTGTTACAGCCTTATAAACTGTGCATTAAATAATAATATTGTTATTATCAATAATGACACTTTGCTGATACTTCTCTCTTTTCGCCAACCCCATCTTGCTCTCCATAACACACAGACACATGTGCAAGTGAGAGTGAGCTTGGCAGTGAAGGGCAGCCACCTGCAGCGGTGCCCATGGAGCAGGGGGTTAAGGGCTTCACTCAAAGGCCCACAGACGTGTGACTGTTGTGTCGGGCTCGAACTGGCAATCTTCTGATCACAGGCATAGAGGCTTAGCCCACCAAGCCACACTGCCCTCTCATAGCACCCCCAACTGCCAGTCACACACCACAGAGGTAACATAAGAGATAGCATAGGGCTTCAATATGGACAAAGGATATATAAGATTATATAATATATAATCTCAGGATTACAATGCAGGAAAAAGAGCAGTAACAGCAGACACACTACAGTTACTCAAACGCTCAATACATACACAATAAACTCCATTTTTACCATTTCGACTGAACCCAGGGGATAGTCTGCTTTACACATGGCCAGAAGAGATCGCCGCCTGCTGAGAGCGCTTCACCAGTTATGTTCGCGGTTACAGCATCCTCAGAGTATGGAAATGACAGCGGTGCTGGCTGGGTAACCGCAGCACATCAGAGGGTTCGGGGCCCTAATCTGCTGCATCAAAACTGCATTTATTTAATTACTGCACTCCATTAAGTGTAATAAGGGCTGCTGGTGCATTTTAATGACACATTAAGTTCCAGTAGATTTTTTTTTTTAGGCATTTAGGAATCTGCAGGAAGCCAGGAGTGCGTCCGGTGAGACGCGAAAGACCCGCTGTGTTCTGGAGCAGACACGTACGTGCTCAGAGTCGGCGGGTCGGTTTCCTCTTCAGACTCCGGTTCCGGATCCGTGGCCTCGTCCCCACTCTTTTTGGACCCTGCATTAGAATTTCAGGAGAACCATCAACCACCAAAACGCGTTACATGTAATTAGCAAAAACATTAAAAGAATTACCCACTGCTGTCCCCACTGGCCATCTACACAGCAGTAATTAGCTAATTACCACTGCACCATAAAGCCGCTAAACCACACAGAAAATGACTTTCTCCAAAAATCCTAATTTATCCATCCACTGTTCAATGAAACTAGTTGCTTGCAAAATGAATCTGTGAACTTAATCACCTGCAGGCACATTAACTGTAGTCACGTACTTGTCCTTCGCAACTGCCCAGTCGACAGCTACTTGCCTTCCTGTGGAAGAGCAGAAAGGGTGTTAATGCACCACAATAACTTAATCAGGATCGCCAACTCTCTTGCATCAGGTGAGACACTCATGCTTTCAGACTCTCCTGCAAGAAATCATACAGCAAGTATATATTATTCCATTATAAACCTAAAATTAGCTACATCAAACACAGTGGAGTGGTTCACAAACTCTCCAAGCTATTCACAGGGTAATAAAACTGTTACATGTAAACATGCGTGCAGACTTCAGTCGAATTGAAAATCTCACTCCATCCAGCTAACCAAAGTTAGCAACTGTGGTTAATTCACATTGTATGTTTGTGATTTCAGTCTTGGTGTAGGCTTTGCTATTACCACAAGTTAATTAATAGTGAAGAATCAAATGTTATTTTGAAAGAAAATATAGTACACAGGACAGGATCCTTCATGTTGATACGTGCAAGTTTATTTCTGAGCAAACGTCATGTCGCCACTTTATAGATGTTCAACCTCTAGCCCATTTTAAGAAATTAATTAGTTTAATAAATGAGGAATGCATTTTGAAATAATCCCTGGCACTGATTACAGCATACAGTTTAAAAATTGAAATTTCAGACACACGATGCAAAATGATCATTTAATGGGATTTTTTCATAAATACCTTTAATTTCCTTTAGATTTGTAGCACTCAGGGCTCTTCCGGCTTCCAGCATGTTTTTAAACTGGATGAATGCAAATCCACGCATTTTCCCATCTACAGAAAACATTTATTCAAACATCCATTATGAAACCTTAGCAACCAGTTTCAGAAATCATGATGATGTTTCTAGATTGTTCCAGGATTCATCATGGTGCGTAAAACAATGACGCTCTGAAGATCTGTGTAGAAAAGCTACATTTATTTTGAAATATGTCATCAAAGATGTGTCATTACCTGGCTTTAGGGGAATTTTCATTTCCAGCACTGTCCCATACTTCGAAAAGACTTCTTTGAGGTCACCCTCAGTACACTACAAGAAAATACAGTTACATATTTACTAAGCAAAAACAATAGTTTATTTCCTATGCCTTCATAATCTCAATCATATGACCACGTACCTTGAAACTGAGATTTCTTATGATCAGCCTCGCTTTCCTTCTGTTCTTTTTCACATCTTTTGATTTCTGTTCTTTTGGAGCAGACTCCTTGGTCGCTTAAGGAAACATATATGGCACTTTAACTGTATGCAAGACAGTAAGGCGCCGACCTCACTGCTCATATCGCCAGTTTAGGTTCCTTTCCCGAAAATGTTATGACTTTATTAGTCCAATCGGAAACGTCACAGAAAATCTCGTTACTTTGTAAAGTACAGAATCTGTAACGAACGAAAGCCCTGTCATACCTCCTTTCTTCTTGTTATCCAGTTTCTTCTTTGCTACGGAGACCGAGATTTTCTGTCCATCGTATTCCTTGATTTCCTTTAAAGCTCTTTGAGAGTCCTCCTCCATAGAGAAAGTAACATATCCAAACCCCCGGCATTTGTCGGTTCCTAAACAATAAACAATTTAAGTAGCAAGGTGAAACGATGACAGTCCTTCGCTGTCTTTAAATTTACATTAAGCATGAACAGAATTCAAGATTCACATTCATTGATTCAAGTTATATCGAGTAACTCAATTATGTTGGCTTACCCTTCTCTTTCACAACGAAACAACTTTTCACGGGTCCTATTTCGGCAAATATTTCTTCCATGCGTCCATTAGAGGCAGACGCCGGCAAATTTCGAACAAATAAAGTTGGAACAGACATTTTGAGCTTTATGGTAAAGAACTACTGAACACAACGAATCACCTAATCCGCCCTTAGCGCTTTAACTCGAGTATTTTGTTACCCGAATAACATCAATTCAGTTTCTCTATTTAACTGAAAATGCATCAACACAGACACACTTGGATCTCTTTTCAAATATCATATATATTTAAGACCACCATGCAACGCTCACGTTTACCGCTGGCGGCAGCCATTTTTGGCACGAAACGGAAGTTGACCACCGAAAATAATTCCGACTCGAAATTCCGGGGACTGATTTATTCAGTTCCGGATTTATGTTTTTTTTAATATAAATAGATAAATATATTTTTAAAAAAAACAAATAGAAACATTACTCGTTTATTAACAGCCAGTAATCGAAAATTTTTAACTTGTTTCGGGGAAAAAAATATTACAATTTATACAGTCATTTTGTTTGCAGTAATATAAAATTTATTTATAGAATTGCAAAACACCAGAAAGTAAAATAATAATTTAAGTTAAACATAAATCTCTTCATCCTTCATATCGCTTATACAGTACAATTTTGCTGTGGAATTAAAATGTCACTTTGTTTTTAGCTACTCAGTAACGTGACCTGAAAAATGGTTTGGTAATATTAATGAGGTCGTTTGGACGGTGAAGTCCAAACTGTAATATTTATTGAATTTTGAGTTTCGTAGTCACGTGAAATCTGAATAACCGTTATAAGAACATAAGAAATTCACAAACGAAAGGAGGGCATTCTGTCCATTAAGTTGTTTGGGGGGAAATTAACTAATAGCTCAGAGTTGTTAAAATCTTATCTAGCTCCGATTTAAAGGAACCCAGGGTTTTAGCTTGCGCTACACTAAACAGCTCATTCTAGTACATCAGTTTTGTGATCAATTTTGCGTTAACATCATATGCACGTAGGCCCTATGCTTATAATAATTTTTTCTTGTTTCGTATTTTATAAATATTCATCCTTGAGCACTTCAACTGACACTAGGCGGCGCCCGCTTCAACCATTTCAGTTTTTGAAAATTTATTTTACCGGCCTTTTGAATAATGACGGCTTTTTCCTGTCAACTCTTCATAGCTAAATGTGTTTTACTAGTTGGTACAAGCTTTGCTTGACTGCTTGCTCGTAACTAATTGTTCCTACAGCCTGAACGAAATATGTATCTGAACGCCCTTGTGATTGCCTTCTTTTGCTGGCACTGTTATACAGCGTTCTACTTACATAATATTCTGCTGCTGTTATGTTTTAAACATGACTGGACATTTTAATTAAACAAATTTAATCATTGCTCAAAGTTCCATTTAAAATATATTACAATGTATTTTGTGTTTATTCTTTCGTCTGTTGCTGAAAAAAAGCCAGACTAAGTATTGAAAAGCGGCCCTGTGCCTCCCGAAGGAGCCCTGGGCGGCGGAGCGCCTGGTATTTTTAATAACTCGCCCCAGTTTTTGGATAAGTCGAAGGCTCCCCAGGAAAGGATAACTTTCAGAAGCAGTGATGCAAGTAAATGCCCGTTGTGGTGTGTGTGTGTGTGTGTGTGTGTGTGGGTTTGTGGGGGGTGGGGGGGGGGGCACGTAGTAAGTCACGGAGAAAATTAACAGCCTCCCCCCCCCCCCCCGCCCCGCCCCCCCCCCCCCCCCCCCCCGCCCCCCCCCCCCCCCCCCCCCCCCCCCCCCCACATAGTATGTCACGGAGAAATTTACCAGCCTCCCCCTGCCCACCCCCGGAGTGATGTCATTTGTTTGGCCAGCACATGGACGCCTTTATCCCACGGTGGCCCCCATTGTCTCTGCCCTTCCCATTTACAGATTGCATTCAGCGGGGGGCTGTCGACTCGCACAGCGCTCCTCCGCTTCTCGGAAGCGGGTCCAACCTGTATAACGGGACGGATAATTTCAGATTCACGCTGCTGTGTAAAGCGAAGCGTTTAAACGACACTGGGTGCTGTTAGACCCCACAGATTTTCCCACAAGTGCCCCCGATGAGCATATATATGGTTCATTACCAAGTTCAGTATATTCATGTGTATACTGACAATAAAGGTAACCTTAATAAATTCATTTCTTCTTTTAAACTTGAATAAAAGAAACTTCCCGCAGTTGATATTAATGCATAATTTAATTTCTCATTAAAAAAAAAACTGCCGTCGTCTTTTGAAGTATTTTATAGACATCATCCTGCATATTATTATGCCAGTGCAATAGCCGCCGCTTAAGATGTCTCAGTGCTATTCCACGGAGCTGAAGCGCACTACAGAGCTCATCCAGCATCCCTCAGCCTGGGATTTTAATCGCTCTGTGTGGGGAAACTATTAATAAATATGTACACTGTGCGAAGTTAAGATGCAATCCCTTTACAATTTTCCGGGGCTCTATGGGAAATATTAATAAGCAGTTTCTCCGGGAGCTGTGAAAGTGCAAGAGCGGTATTATTGCATTGCTGTATCCCAGAAGACCACCTCGGTCACCCTGATTGCTTTGTTCGTCTGTTTACAAGCGTGTTATGCTGTTTTTCTGTTATGGTGGCAGCTGAAACAGACCCGCAAAGAGGGGGCATTTTTACATGAAGTCAAAGATTGTCTGGCAATGCGTGATTTTTCCGTCATTTGTAGGCTATGTGAGTGGTTTGTATAAGACAGACAAGGCTACAAACCGTGAGCCTATTGACCGCAGGCGACGTTTAACCCTAGCCAACACTCAATTCACCCATTTATAAAACGCTTGTGTCAGTTTTTCCACCGCAAGTCCTTTCAGATCAGGTATCTGACTGCTTCTTACAGTAAATAAAATAGGTGCTAAAACAGAGAGCGTGCCGATTAGTTTGCTTCTCCCAGTAAGAAAGCTCTCCACCAGGCATGCCTGACCTTTCTTACTGGAATCACCTGTTGGCAGAGGAAACCCACCCAGCAACCGCATTTTTCTGATACTGGCCTCCATGACTCATCTCCTCCCAGAGCAAAACAATCCCTCCCTCTCTGATTTAACATTTTTCCAGCTTTGCTCTGACATTAATGCAGTCAATGCACAACTTAACACACTTAACGTGTTACACTGCATATTAGTCAATAATTCTAAAACGTTTAACAACACTGGTCTCTGTTCTTATTTTCGCAGACCTACTGTTAATTCCCAGTTCACACCTTGTTTTTATTAAAGCAGGCTAATTTTCTGTTTCCCATAATGTCAGCACACCCCAGCACAAATGATGTAGCAATGGATTGCCACACACTCTTCTCAAGTGACTTGGGGTAACTCTGTTGCAAAGGGCGCTATATAACAATAAATTAAAATTGAAATTGAACGTGACCTCAGTTGAATTTAAAATATTTTGTACATGTAATAAAATATTATTACAGCTTTTATAAAATCTGAAAAATGCATCCATCCATCGGCCAGCAAGTTATCATGGAGGCTGGGACCCTATAAATCAGCCAGATATCCAGTAAAACTGAAAAAATTGCTTCAATGTCGCTTTCTGTGTGGAAGACTGATTAAAGAATAGAATCTGTTGTTTGTTCAGAACAAAGGAGTATTATCTCTGTCACAATTAACCTCTGTGTTTGTTTCCAAATTCTGCAGCTCCGTGCGGTCTCTGCCTTCCAGGCAGATCTGGGAGACCCGGACTCCATCCGTCAAACATACACACCACCGGCCACGCTGGTATCACCATCCCCATAACCCAGTTGAATGTCCCTTTGTTGTCCACGGTCTCAAACCGTATCTTGATTCAGAGATATCCCACACTAATTAATGCAGGTTTTTTTGCCACTCATCCTGTGCCAAAATCCACATTGTCATCCTGTGCTTCATTGCGCCAAAGCCAGAAAAACATAAATCAGTTCACATAATGAAAGCATGTGTCATACTGGGTGTAAGTAGCTACACATACACAAGAGCTGAAGCACAATTATGCCAACATTGCAGTAATTTATCGGTGAAGCATACTAAAGCCAGATTATTATGAGATACTGCTATAGCTAACATTGATCTGGCGCATATTGAATCCACGAATAACTACTCCAGTTGATACACTAACCAGTTTTCCTAGTTCTGTCACTACTTGTTTACTAGCTTAAATTTGCAACACAGCATGACTGCACAGTTCTGTAATGACAAGTCTATTAATCAGAGCTGCAGTCAGCATACATCTACAGTCACACAATGACTGTTCAGAGCTACACAATATGACACTTTTAATGTTGAAATGAAGCCTATGGGGAAAACACAAGGGTTTATGTAAAGCACTCCTTCAAGAAAATATAAAATATCCATCTTTAGATCCATTCTGAGGGAACTTTGTATTTGCCGAGTCATCGATTACGTGGTAGAAAAGCAGCTACATAAAAGCCACTCTTTTATGTAACACAGAGCCAGTATGCTTGTGTTTTAGTGATTAATGGACTTCCCTAATGGACAGTAATTGACTCCAACCTGTAAAATTCATCCACGCCTCTTCCCTCTGCTGAATTGACTTTATCATGTGCCTTGGATCTCCAGCCCAGGTCTAGTGGACCTGCATCATGTCCTACCTCAATCCAATTAGGGGTAGGAGCAGACTGGGCTTCACACCGCAGCTCTCTGGTGAGCAGAGATAGCATTTTAAATGCGATGGTTTCCATTATGTCCCCATGGGCACAGCCGCTCGATGTTTTCCTGCGTCTGGCTGGAGCTCTGGACGCCAGCTAAAGTATATCAGGTGGCCTTCTGCTGAATCAATGGCGCAGCGTGTTTCTGCAGTGCAAGAACCCGAGAGTCACACATTATTATGATCGCCGGTTCTTTTGGACCTTACTAGTTCGCTTGATTTTGCACAACCTAGCAGATTACTGACATGGCACAAATACTTAGTACTCATCCATCCATCCATCCATTTTCCAACCCGCTTATCCTACTGGGTTGCGG